>JAMAKT010000006.1:0-600000 GCA_023628415.1 Hypoxylon sp. PDH2405 | reverse complement strand
CCATGCACCCCAGAGTAATCCCGAGTCGCCTCTCTCGGTATGGTGCGATTCGAAAGTGCTGCGCTTATACGCGCGGTCTTGCCAGCAGCACCGGTCAGCATACTGCCTTTGCCCCGCGTTAGCTATTTAAGGGAGTAATGAGAGGGAGGGGCTATATTATAGTATTAGGATTGAGGTAGTAATAAGCCAAGTGTCTCTTCTCTCTTGAGGGGTGTCTCGTGGGCATGTGTTATTGCCAGGCTCTTTTCTTATTGCTTCGAAGCTGAACTTGTGATACTTACCTACCAAGCTCACCCAACGGGAACCAATTGAAGAGATGCGGTGCTCTGTAGTAGCTCTCCCGTTCTTGGCGGCGGCAACATCTGTCGTTGCCCAAGCTCATCGTCCTGGGGATGATGGAAAATTCACCATATCATCGTCGGGTATAACAGCGAAGGTTCGGCGATGAGGTCTCCAAGGGGAAGCCGAAGGACGCGCTGACACCTACACACTCTAGTTTATCCCGTACGGAGCTACACTCACCAACTTGTTCGTCAAGGATAAGAATGGAGACGATGTCGACGTGGTTCTTGGATACGACAACATCAACTACTATCGTGAATAGGCCTACTTACAATACTGACGGATTTGAGGAACAAAGGAATAGCTAACCTTCTGCTTCTAGCCGAGGACCCAGGACACCCCGTATACAACAGCATCCCCGGCCGCTATGTCAATCGCATTGGAAAGGGCAAGTATACGATCGACGGAACGACGTACACTACGCAGTTAAATGATGGAGGCAACACCCTACACAGCGGCAATAACAACTGGTCGTACCGCGTGTGGAACGTTACCGACTTCACCAAGGATTCCATTACCTTCACTGTTCGAGACGCGTCGAACTCATCCCAGGGAATGCTGGGCCTCGTCAAGGCTCAGGTAACGTACAGTGTCAGCGGCAGCAAGTGGAGTATCAAGATGGAGGCGACTTCGCCCGAGGCCAAGACCCGTACGTTGTCTCCCTGAGTAACATCTGGGCACCTGTTTCACTGACTTAAACGAAAAAGCACTCATGCTGACCCAGCACACCTATTTCAACTTGGACGCGTACAAGAACCCTGACACGGTCAAGATCTGGAACCATACACTGTACATGCCGTACTCGAAGCGGTACTTGATCGCTGACGACGGGGCGTTGCCCACGGGCAAGATTGGTACGGCTGAGCCAAACGGCATCAATGACTTCGCAAGCCGCCCCGGTCTATTCCTCGGTCATGCGCGAAGCGACCCCACGTTTGCTGGCAACTGCGGTGGCGGTGGTGCGTGCGAAGGCTATAACGGTTATTTCCTCATCGACGATGCGCCAAAGGATGCTGCCGTCGTTCAGTTGGCGAGCGCCTTTTCTGGTATCAAGGCGGACCTACGCACAGACCAGTCTGGGGTTGTCATCTACTCGTGCAATTGGATGGACGGGACTGCCGACCTGAAGAGCACCCAGGGCACTAAGACCAACCGCAAGGTGGTTAGAAGCTCTTGCGTCGCTATCGAGGCACAGGATTACGTTGACGGAATTAACCAGTAAGACTGTCCCTTGCCCCTATTGTCTGCCCCTGTCAGAGACGTCACTTCTTTCCCACACCTAAAGGCGAAGGTGTACGTATCGGCTTGTGTATGAGTTGAGAGCTAACGTCGTATGAATTAAGTCCTGAATGGGGACGTATCGACAAACAGATTACTGGACCTGGCAAGACGTATACGTGGGAGAGTTCTTGGACATTTGGAACTCTTTGAGAAAAACATGACGGAGAGGGATGACACGCCCCTGGCTTCGAGGCTCCAGGATGGCGATAATCGTTAGAAAAGGGCTGATTGAGTAGGCACCCGATTGATCTGTACATAGCAACGAGACTTGGTGGGAACAACCAAACGCCATAATGTGTATCTCGGTATCGTAAATTCTTCGACATACATTGGCATTCGGGTGACGCAATACCTTCAGTCGCGTGGTAGATGGTTCTCTGCCTAAACTTGATGTTTAAAGCCATTAGAGCCTTCGTCTGGATTTAGAATGCACATTGACATCAGAATAAGACCATCCTAAAAGCCAGTCAGTTCTAATGCTGACATTGCGCGGTTGAAGTAGGTAGCCATGTCTTAGGAGAAAAAAAATCCGTCGTGTAACGTAGCTAGCAATTGTGTTGCAGACGCATATGAATGGTTGGCGTGTCCTGCGTAGCCCCGCATCCAACAATGCGAACGATCTAGACCCTGAAGATCTGTGTAACGAATAGCAACGAATACCAATGTACTCCCTTGTACAATGATGTACCTACGTCTTGAGAGATGGTCGTCGCTTTTGGAGAAATGACACCAACTTGGCGATATGTCGCTGACGTACCGGGGAAACGACCGAAGAGCTAAGCTCGGGTGCTGGACTCCTTTACTTCAGTAGGCTGGTCGAGGTAGGCGGGTAGGCGAACTAGCTTCAAGAGGCATCCGACGCTATAACTAGTACTGTTCGCCTTATGATCTGCCTGAATTGTGACTTTCTCACCCACCTGAAATTAGCTTACAGTCAACAATTGTCTGATTCGCGGCGAAGGATCAGCAATATGCGCCACGTAGCTGATTGGCTGTGCATCATGCCATCGGAGCTATAGCCGGAGGAATACGAATCCGGGTCGAATGCTTGCGTGCATGCCTTTGCGATTGCGGAGCCATCGAGATTTCTAGGAAATCCATCCCTGGATGCCTTTTTCCCATCCTAGAATTTAAGGGTCCGCTACCTTGCATACGCTTGTCATCCAGGGTCAGGGGTTGTGCTTCCACATAGTACGCACCCATTATCCCCCTGTTGGACGATGACGTAGCCCAAGTCGAAATAAAAAAAAATGGTATGAATTTCCCGTCTCATGGAAACATACCTTAGGCAGGTAAGAAGTCTAGACCCTACAGCCTCCTTCGTCAATTGGCCGTTTTCTGCTGTAGGAGGCCATTCGTATATAGCTTTAATGGTCTAGATTTGAGAGCTGACCGTCAGGTTCCTCTGGTATCGCGCGATACAATATTGGCCAAGAAATGCCTTCATACCCATATGTGCTTCGGTAGTTAGCTTCATGATCATGGCTTACGCCTACGTCATTTCTTTAGGATAGCTGTTGATACGTTGTAATTCCCCACGATTCAATGTCACTGTCGTTCGGTGAGCTGAGACTATCAAGGGAGTCGTCGTTTCGTGGGGGTCTCTCAGGAGGAGACGGCCAAGCGATCACCGCGGTGAAGTAAGATAGCTCACAATTCTGACGAAATATTCATGGTGTCGTAGCACTAGATGTGGTCTTATTGAATCGATATTCTAGTAAGAATGAGGGTATGATCTCCTCGAGGTCGCGGTCACGGGGGCTGAATCGCTAGGCGTCCTTAGGGGAAGAACCCGGGTCGTAATGTTGTCCAGGACTATTGGGCTCCAAGTTTGCCCGATCGGCCACCCTCATACGTAGTACTCCATTTCCACTTGCCAGATGAAATTCTAAGGTAGACAGAGAAATCAGCCCATAATTGAATAGTTCTCCGGGTCGGGTTACTGTCTTTCGCCTCTTAACAGGAAGGGGATCAGCACAGCCTGTGGGGGCTAAACTAACTGAATCTGGACCCTGAGCGGAAGCCTTAGAATCCCATCAGCCTCAACATTCTAGCCATTCGCATCTGTCCGCGGCCGCGTGTTTTTTATCCGCCTACATGCCTGGGTAGTCCATTAAGCTTTAATGCAGGTGATGGACCTACGAAGATCGCAATGACATCATGTAATTCTCCGACGATATACGTCAGGGCATAGCGTTTTTTTCTGTCCGGTGAACCACGATTCCCAGTCCTGCCTAGTGTTGCGTCGTGGGGGTTAGATTCAATGGACGGAGGCTAGCTTAGGTACGTTGGATGTAGAAGTATGTTCACGAGGACTCCATGCGCTCAATGTCGAAAGCTGGGGAGTTAGAAAGCGGGATCCTCCAGGGAATTCTCTACATAAACCACGGGTTTGACCCTCCAGTTGCCCTTGATCGACATGCTCAACTTCTTCTTATGCCGATCAATGACTCCTTGAGTTGATAATAGTCGACATACTGCATAGTTGCTACTCTTTTGCTGGGTATTGTTCTTATTCTTGATTTTGTGTGGATTCAGCTTTGGGAAAAGTTGCACCAAATACGACTTTTCCCCTCGCTATCTTCCTTTATCAGGTTACTTGAACCTATCTTATCTGCCTACCCCGCAGTCACTTACGCAGGGTCCCCATTCAACTAGGGTACCCGTGGACTTGCTAGCCATTACGGGTGCTAGCGGATGCAGCCGACAAACCAAACCGCTGGAAATTTTCAATTAGCTTTAGTTACCCTATTGGGTCTTCTAACATCCATGGCGAATAACGGCCAAGTTGACGGTTCAGCACGTGCCGTCCAGTATTTAAAGTGAGTTTTAGCGGTTCCTTTGAAACATTCGCCCCTTATCCACTGCCGCTAATGTCACCAAATTGATAGCCAAGAGGACGTCGCTTCTGAAACAGTCCAGAGACCAAAGATTAATGTCCCCGTTGATGTCGGCTACAACCTGCAGCGGTTTCTAAACCCTCACCTACACGCTGAGGATAGGTACCTGAGACCGCCTCAATCTCCAACGCCGCTCACCGAAGCTGAGTCTCGAATGCGTATGGCAACGATCCTGAGCTCTATGACATTGGACAAAGCACCAAAGCAGAATTGATACGGAGCAACGAGCTCAATTCGCAGTCAATTCCGATTTGACTCCCCTTTTTTTTCATACGATATTTCGACCAGTGCTTTCTTTTGGAATTTATGATTTATGTTTTCTCAGCATTGTTTTGATGAACATGGAAGCATAGCGGTCTATTGTGGGTTGGTTGGTTTTGTGTTCGTTGCATTTTCGGTTTCGTTAATATGTGGGATTGCGATCCAAAGGCGGGAACTGCATTGAGCGAGGGGAGCTGGGACTGAGGTTTAATTGCATCGCGATTTTGTCAATCATAGTGTGTTCTTTTAATTTATGTACTCATAATTGCCTGGTGATTAATAATTTGTTATTCATTGTATCCCTAATTCCGCAGCGCATGTAGCTAAGTGCCTGATAATTGTGATTGCGTGACGGTTGTTTTAGTGGAAGCCGTAGCGAATATGGTGGTATTAGTGTCATCTACTAAAACTTACAGCGGCTTGATTCCGTACCATCTGCTTGCCCAAATCGAGCTGGATTACTTTCACCTTCTCCTTTGGGCTAAGGCTAGTAGATAACACGTGCTATTTATACTAACGGTATGACTGATTCTAACTAGTGGGTTTTAATGACGTATGCACATCTGCAAAGCTCTTAAGTCCAAGTCTTCCCAAATTTCAAACAAAGACAGATAACCAACTATTCCCCAAACCGACATATTCAGCCTTAGCACTTCAATATGGCCGATGAAATTGAATTGCAGATACCCGATTCGCGTTGGGGGGGAGATATGAGGGAGGCCGTCCTCAATATCTTCAAGGACGGTCTCCAATTGAAGAGCTCCGTTTCCGCCGAACAACTCGCCATCAACATCTCTAGGCTTGCGCCTGAGCCAAGCAGCGATGAGGCGCCCTTGGATGATCGCTTCTTTTTCGAGCTGTGGGAGAACATTATTGAAATTGCAAAGCAGATACCATACGACCATCCCGCTCTCGACAAGCTAGTCAAAGTCATGAGAGAACTCACGCTTCTACCTGATACTGGAACTAAAGTGTGGGGGGTAGGTTGGCCTAGATTCATTCTTCCGCCTGGTCTTGGCCACGAAGCTAATTCAGTAACAAGTGCCGCGTCTGGACAGATCTCCCCGTTTTAGGTGCTGTTTTCAGGGAACACCTGGATTGTTTTGATAACTCAGATAATGAGGAGGAACAGGCTAAGATTGATCTGGCGCGGATACGGTTCCACGCCTTTTCTGCCAAGCTCATGGGTGCTGGAGTGGTTTACCACATCAATCAGTTCATATGGATGCTGCGCGAGGCACTAGAAGAAACGAATCCCCCGAAGAGTAGGAAGAGGGACAGAGGCCTATTGATAGCTATGATGTATATTGAGTTCTCCGGTCCGATTGTATTCGAGAGATTGGCCTCTGACCCAGACCCGGTACTCAGCGACGATGACGACCGCCGCGTACTTAGAGGTGGGACCCTCTATAAGGGAGAGCCCGGACTACGACTAGAGAGGTGGTTATTCTGGATAGAAAGATTCAAGGAGGAAGCCGAGAAAACGAAGACCGAAGATGCAAAGAGGGCGGCCCTACGCGCTGCAAGACTGATGGAAGTTTGGACTCAGGGATGGCTTAATAAATAGCAGCAGGATTGGGACGAGGGAGAACAAGGAATGCGGATAATGCATGAAGGTATTAACGATGTCGTTGCGCACGGTATCCCAAACTTATCTGCCAGAGATCGGTGTACATACAAATATCGATCCTTTATTGATACCTACTGTCTTAATTTCGGGCCTCCTGGCGGGTTGAACCAATGACCAATCAATCCTCTGATAGGAAGTTTGATGAAGATTAAGGGCCAAGTCTACGAGGCTGTTTGTTGCTAGTCTGTGATCTTATCGTGGCCCACAGCGGCAGTGAGTTCTCTGCTACCTAAAGGCATTGGGTCTGTGTTTATGTGCTTAAACCTGTTTTAACTGTTTGATATTATTATTCTTCTATAATTCAATTCGCTCATAATATCCGGCATCCGCCAAGCTAACTCTGTCCCTGACCCTTATAATGGCCTAGCGTCGTAAGTGTCGATCAATGACGCTTGGGTAAGCAAGACCCCCCTGTTTATGTCCGCTGACGATGTCCGATATCCGCCGTCGGTGACTAGTCATGAGAAACGGGAGTGGCCGGGACGCTGAGAATATAGGGGGTTAAGATTGTCCTCGAAATCTAGCCCTAGATGGTACAAAGATTTGTCCATCAAAACAAAACGGATACGGGGTATGAAGTTTAGTTGCCAGACAAACTACGTATCCTCTAACGATACGCTACCTATGACAGTTATGAAGTGGGGAAAGGTGCGCTATTGGAGCCGACAGCTCTGCTGCTAACGTTGTTGGTTTGGGTTGCTATTACAGATGCGACTTGCTGGAAGCTTACGTCGTTCATTACAACTAGTCGTCTTCAGAATGGTATAAACGCAAACCACACCATGAACGTGCAAAATCCATACAATAGCTTCTTTCTTAAAGGAAGCCCCCCTAGAAAGATACTCCGTGGATCATAGCCGAAGTTGAGTAACGTGTAGCCAACCGTGTCCAGGAAACGGAATATCCTGTTGAGGAAGTGAGACTTAGCAACACAAGCATCGCCAAAATAATTGGGATACTGTACGAGCACCCAGGCAGGTATACTTACAGGTTAATTAGAAAGACGCCGAAACCAAATCTGGGGAGTGGGCCGTATTGGGTGGTCTCGGAAATCACGGTCTCGCGTGCGGTGTAAGTAACGGGAGGAATGCGGATGAAGGTAATTACTAGCTCCAGAGCAAGGGCGCGTGTATATGTTTGCTCATTCGTAGTGCCAATTCGGATGGTGAAAATCATCAATGCCAGGACCGCCAGACCGAAATCGATCTAAAAAGCCGCATCGTCAGAACGCCGACGTCAAAAGAAGTAAGATGAATGAAGGAACCCGTACGCTTGCAGGTATCAAGACCGTTGGCGAATTCCGGAACATGGTCCAGGCCAACACGGCAGCCAGCATCCCGAGCCCGAATTGGATGATGGCCATTATCAACCACGATATCATAACAACG
Organism: Hypoxylon sp. PDH2405; assembly: GCA_023628415.1. Classification (NCBI taxonomy): domain Eukaryota; kingdom Fungi; phylum Ascomycota; class Sordariomycetes; order Xylariales; family Hypoxylaceae; genus Hypoxylon; species Hypoxylon sp. PDH2405. Next base: position 592,198 of record JAMAKT010000006.1, on the reverse strand, counting down.
ACCCTCCTGATTCTGCAAGGGGCATGCATCTGCTTAATCCTGCTGTTGGAGGTACCGCTGTGAACCGGCCAGGTGCAGAAGTGGCATATGTAGCCGTAGTCACCGTTTACCATCTCGACCACTGGCCAGTGCTTGCGCTGGTTCTCACGACTTAACCTGTCACGCCAGCAGCGGAAGCAGATTGACCGCCACGTGTGGCTTGGACGCGTCGTATCTACAATCAGGCGATCAAGCCCCGGCATACATAGACACTCGGTGCAGCAGCTCTGCAGGACGGGATGGATCTGTCCATCCCGACTTGTGAACTGCCTGCGGACAACGTCAGCTGTAATGACTTGGCGGTACAGCGGATAGGTCTGTCGCAGTGTGACCAAGCTTGACAGGTCCAGATGGGAGATGATGAGGAACTGGAGCTCAAGCGGCAGGGAGTCCAGCCCGGCCTTTCCAGCACGTCCTGTCCTCGGCGGCGCATGGCGGCGAGGGTCTATATGCTCGCCCAGGCCGGCGCGGCGCCTTGTGGTTGCGTTGATGGAGAGCTCGATGCCGTGAGACGTGGTCATCATGCGCGATGAACAGCGAAGCTGAAACGAGAGGAGAAAGAGAGTTCAATCATGGAATGAATGAAGGGCTCGTCATCTTCCGCCCGACTTCTCCTTTGAAAGATTAGAGGGATGTAAAAAGAGTCGATCATATAATGCGACCGTTTTCCTTGAATGCCAAGTATGACGGTTTGAAGAAATTCCCTGGGACAGTTCGGTTTTCCGGCACGCAAGACTACGCGCTAACCCGGCTGTCCGGCACAGGCCGAGACCGTGCACTTTTGATCAGTGTTAAATTGACAGTATCAGAGACGGATACACACGGTAAAAGATTTGGTATCGCCGTTGAAGGAATGAAGTAGAAGAAGGAAAGGCAAGATAGAACAATTTAATTTTTTAACCTTCTCTTGGCTCAATATTGTATATGGGAAGCAGTTGACCCATGTATATAGCTAAGCTTTTTTTTTAAAAAAAAAAAATAAGTAGATAAATCTAGAACGGAAACGATTCAGTCCAACTATAATTGGATCTCATACGTACCAAGGTACCTTAGCGGGAACGGGAAACCCCCAGCTCCCGTACTAACGCACAGACCAGAAGGAACGAAGCCTCGCAGGGCTGTCCATCACATGTAAGGTAAGGCGGAGAACTTAACCTAAAACCAAAGTCATCTTGACAGGAGTTGCGACGCGTTTACCGTTCGGGAAATGGTCGGCCGATGAAAATATTCAGACGAACCTTGTAAAAAAAAAAAAAAAAAAAAAAAAGAGTAAGACTTGGAGAAGAGGTGCAAAGACAAACATAGGTAAACAGCCCACCGAGGAACAGAAATGTTTCCAATCTGGTCACGTTCTCATGCAGGTCAACAAAGAGCCTGCCACTTGTGTGATGCCTTACACCAAGTCTGGATGCTTTCATTGGGCCATCTTACATAATCTTGTTCCGATCTTTGGTTCTTGTATTACTGTAAACGCTCTAAGCCTATCGGATCATATGGACACGACTATCTACGGTTACCCGACATCCAATATGTTGCAACTCCAGTGATAGATAATCAGTGGGCAGTCCACATGATTAGAGAAAACGAACGCGTACCGAACCCCCTATTCCCGGGCGGCTCTGTTTAAAAACAAAAAAAAAACATCCATGGATGCGGCATCATTACCGAGATAGCTGGGTTTAGCTATTGCCGTGCGGCGCGACCATGCATTCTGCATCAAGCATTACGAAAATCGACTTAACAGTGCCTACCCACTCACCATCACCGTCACTCTAACCCCCTGTCTGTGACTACCTACTCGTTCCGTGCCGAATTTGCGGCAGCCTGCAGCAGGCCGAGACATGTCGGATCAGAATCCCACTATTTTCCCGGACACGTCGAGTTAAATTGAGCCCTTTTTTTTACCGATACCCGAAGAGGAATAATATGGTTATCAAGTTCAATGATGCCAACGAACACTGTATCACTATCGGAACAGCTTATGATCATTGTCCCACTTGAGACTTATTCTGTGTAAACATTTGGCATCCATGTTGGTCTGGCCTACAGCACTTCACCACGAACTTCATCCATGTTCCAAATTGTTGCCCCTCCACTCTGTCAGCTCTCTGGTGGCGGGGCATCCGTTTAACTAATTTAGCGCACCCACCTAGGCAATCAGCTTACCGACCAACTTCCAATACGTCAGGCCTACCGACGCTAATATTCACTAGCGACATCCGTACCTCTGTTTTATTGAGCCCCAATACTTGGCAGCCCTGCAAAGCTTAGAAAACATCTTCGAGGACGGTTCTCAAAACCCGTCATGGTACCTAAAAACGGAAGAAAGAATGAAAGGATGATACGCTTAGGAGTGCTGAATTGAGAAGCCCTAACATATCGAGTCTAGCCTCGTTGGCTATTTCGCAGAGTGAATATTATCAGCGTTAGCGATTGACTCAGCTTTCGCATCTAACCATTCAATGTTTTCTAGGTACCTATATATGAGGTACATGATCGTTTTCAATTATGAATGCTTACCTAAGTAGAGCTCGCCACGCGGATAGTGGCAACATCTGAATCTCCACAGGATGCCCAGTCAAGAATAAATCGCTATAGCGGCATATCACCAGTATTTTGGAGGCTAGTGCTAAACGCCCACAATTAAGATAAAAACATGCGAGTCAATTCGATCCGCTGGACCCAACTATTTGTACCCTCGACAGCCTCGACAAGAATAATAATGTACGACTTGGAAATTTGGATGGTATACTAATTCTACATATTCTCAACGGAGAGGTTCCAATTGGCAATTCTCAAGTGCGGCTCCAATGGGAGGACCTCCGCTACCCGTCTTGATGAAGTCATCGTGACAGAATATACTAACATTGATCTCACCCCTGCTAAGTGCAGTATTTCTTGATATTAAAATGAGGGTATAGCCTGACGTCAACCCCAAAACTTGGTCGAACAGAGTAGCATAGCACGCGACCTATTTCTATCATAGTGCATCACCAGTGCAGTGCATATTCTTGCTAAGTGGTATCATCAATTGGGAGGAGCAATACTACCAAAAGTCCTTTAAATATGCTTCGGACACATACGGATAGAGATAGGTTACCCGTGTTTTCTTTCATTCCTTCAAACCATGTGGTCCTATGTTCAGTACCGTCGGATGGGCAGGGATCTGCAATTAGCGGCTGAGAGAGAGTCGAAGATAGCGAGATCTCAGAAAGACCAGAAGTCATTTCCTGATGACGTGGAGGCGCTTAGAGCAAATTCTTACCCTCGAAGCACGTTAAAGAGTAAAGAGAATGGCCACGCTGTAGAGGATCGCAGCGAGAATAGAATCGTAGTTCATGTCGAGGGCGACGATGACCCACTCGATCCGAAAAACTGGCCCCTGACAACCCGATGCAAGAACATCGCCATCCTCTCCTTCCTAATATTTGCGCAGGCGTGGGCTGGGGCGGCGGAGTCAATGGCGAACAAAACCGCCAGCGCTGAATTTGGCGTCAGCCAGGTTGCCGAAAACCTGTCGACCGCCATGTATCTTTTCGGCATCGGGTCCGGTGCGCTCTTCGCCGGGCCATTATCTGAGACCGTGGGCCGCAATCCTACATACCTTGTTTCGACGTTCTGTTACCTGTTCTTCGTCCTGGGGTCAGCATTGACGCCGACATTCGGGGGTCAGGTGGCGTGCCGCTTTTTAGTTGGCCTCTTCTCCAGCGCGACACTGAGCATTAACGGTTCTAGCGTGCGAGATCAATTCCGCCCTGTGAAAAGGGCCTTCGCGTTCCCGATCATTGCTTGGGCAAATGTGGCAGGTATGTGTTTTCTAATAGGTATCATATTTTATCGCAGAACATGAAGTTGATAGAATGCGTCGTCGTCGATAAGCCCCTGCAATAGCGCCAATAGCAGGTGGGTGGATTGTTTCGAATCCGAGCCTGTCGTGGCGTTGGACAGAATGGGTAACCCTGGTTATCTCCAGTCTTGCTTTTCTCGTCTCATTCCTATTCCTACCGGAGACGTATTTACCTATCCTCCTCGACTGGAAGGCGAGGCACTTGAGGCGCATCACAGGCGATAGTCGATATGTCTCTGAACAAGCCGAGGCGGAGTCCTTCATCCGCAAACTGAGACACGTGGGCCCCTTGCCCGCGAAGTTCCTCACCCAGGAACCCGTAGTCGCCGTGCTAGGCGGATATCTGATATTACTCTACGTCCTTCTGTTTACATTCCTCTCAGGATTCGACTACATATTCAAAGACACATACGGGCTCTCCACCGCACTTACCGGATCCTGTTTCGCATCAATTGCAGCTGGAGCGACCTTCTTCACCCTGCTCGCTCCCGGCCTCTACAGCTCGGCCCGATGGAAAACCGAGTTCGTGCGCGGCTCGTCCATTGAACCAGAATTCAGACTCTGGCCGGCCATCGTTGCAGCGCCGTTACTCCCAATTAGTCTCTTTTGGCTGGGCTGGGGCGATCAACCAAGCATATCAATTTGGAGCAACTTGGGCGCTTGCTTCGTCTTTGGTATGGTCATAATAGCAATCTACGTCTCGACTTACGAGTATATCATTGACAGCTATGGTGATCACTCCGCCATAGGCCTAGCGAGTATCACGATATTTCGCTACTTGGTCGCTGGAGGCATGGTTATGGCCGTACGCCCAATGTATGAAGGCATAGGCACGCATTGGACGATGACCCTTCTAGGTTGCATTTCTGTAGTATTGCTTCCAGCACCCCTGGCCTTCTGGAGATATGGGCGGAAATTGAGGTCTAAAAGTCCTTATGCCGAGAGCCCAGACGAATGAGACATTAAGAATGCTGGCGAAGGGTTTGGACTAGGCCTTATGGCTTGTTGCTAGATGTAAATTGATATGATGCTATTCATTTAGGTCCATTTATCTGGCGCTCAATCAATGGTCTTACGAGAGACCATCCACCTACTATCAAATTGCGTGTTCTCAAAACAGACACGGAAAAAGTCATTTCTATGAGTCCTTAAACAAGGCTCGCTTAAAGGGTGGTAAAGCTTGATACGACTAAAAGGCGAAAAGTCAGTAGTAACTTGAATCGGTGGTGCGCACTAGGGGGGTGCATGAGACGGTGGTTTGACTTGGGCACTACTGTATATAGAATATATCTTGATATTTACAGTCTTATATATTTGATTAAGTAATTGGTATCTAAACTTTCCGATCTATGTTAGGTCAAATACCAGGGGGGTATATCATGATATATTGTCCTTTATGTTACATTTTTAAACAATTCCCTCCTGCTGTTGTAGCCTACCAATATGTTAGTCACATGTAGGGCTCTTTAAAACGTATTTGGGCACTTACCTTATTAAACTACGTTTGGACTCATTCAGCTCGGCCTGCATGTCGCACACTATGGCGTCGTTTTCCCCATAATATTTGGTCCCCAGGGCGATCGCTTGTTCCATAAGGGCCAAGCCATCCCCTATAAGCGCCATGGCTTGGTCTGCATCCGTTTCCTTTAATTCTTCACCCTGGTAGACGTTATACGCACCTAATTTGTGGTATCTTCAAGAAACGTAAGTCTATGTCAATATATCCATTAGTTCATTTACTTGAGTACTTACGCATAAAATAATTCGTGCGGCCGCTGGAGCTTTTCAATAAGCTCGACACGTCGTCTCAGACGGGCATGCTCTGCCTCTTCATTGTCTTCTGCAGAAAATTCTTCTGCCCCTTCAGGCACGAGTCCCTGCAAGCGACATGCCTCTAAGAGGTCATTATCGTATTCATCGTCCTGCCCTTCACACTTATTGCATAGGCATGTGAAACCCCATCCTTTTAGTTTTTCCTGCCTTTTCTCCTTTGAAGGATAAGGGGGTATATAGGATAAGGTTAACTCGGTGCCCTTTTTAATAGGCCGAGTAGATGTAGCTGCCCAAAACCCCGGGATTTGCATTGCGGTGTAGCACAGATTAGGGTCACAGGAATGGTTAAACCTGCTTGCCTTGATAAAAACACCGGATCTAGATACTCTAGTTACCTCCCCGTCCTCATCTCTTATGGGATCAGCAATGGCAAAGCAGTTCGCAACAAAAACTAAATTTAGTCGAGCGTATTCTTCTTTCTCTTCAATAGATAAGTCGAGTGTATTCAAGACCTTCCATGTATTTCTTGATACTTTCTCGTCTTCCGACGCGTAGAGAGACTGATATTTTTCTCTATCCTCTTCACTAAGCCTTTTATAGTTCTCAATCCGATCTTTCAACCTTTGGGTTAGTTTCGGATAATCCCAACTTGAGAGCCGACATTTTTCCAGAATAACCCTGTCGCCGCCGGCGATATCGCGAGTGGCAAAACAACCAAGTCCCTTACCCTCTGATTCTCGTACTTCGAACGGTTCTGTACCATCGACATCCTCGACCGGCGGCTCTGCTTTTGGAACGCCCACGGGGTTTTCGCCAAGGTTTTCCGGAGGGTCTTGCATTGAAAGATTCTCAAGCCCTTGAATAGGTTCTTGCGCAGCATCTTCCATTGGAACGTCCACGGGATCTATCGCAGGGTTTTCGACGGGCGGTTCAGCGTCAGCCATTATATCCGCGCTAGTTAGTTTTGAGATCTAATTATTCAAAAGTTTATATGTGGTATAATGAGTGAAACTCCTTAGGCACTATGATGTAATATACAGTATAATTCCAAGGAATCTGGGTTGATGACAAATAAGAAAGATTTTCAGATTAAAGATCACATATATGAATAGAATGCCCATGAAATGAGAGTTCTGCAACCAGAGCTTGTTTCAAAATGATTAGGAAGTCCGAATACGCTGACTTGTGATAATAAGGTAGTTGTTTGGCTTGTTTTCGAACAAAGCACGACGGATTCGGTAATCAGTGTTAGGACAATTAAAGGAAACGTAAACTATCTTGTCCCCATGGCAATGCCTAAGCCTTTGTTGACTGAGTTTTAGCAATCTCATTACACTAACTTTTGTCCTAAAGTATTATTAATTTCCAAATTTCTTCAATATATTAACACGATCCGCCGAATATCACCTTCCTCACAAGCAATCACAAATTACCACCAATTAAGGGTTTCGAATATTCTAAATATACGATATCTTAATCTTCTCTACTGGTTAACGCTGCCGTTATTGTTGGGATAATATCAACCATGGCTGACGATCACAGTGAGGTAGAGACGGGGATGGAAACGTGGACGAAAACAATCGACGACATCGAGGCGGCTGCTGAATATGGGTTCGGCGACTTTGAAGAGGCCGGCCATCGTACTATTGGACAGTACTACGTATCTCTTTACACAATGCTGAAAAATACAATGGGCGAGATATCCAACGAGTTTCATAAGGGTGATAAGCCAAACGAAAAGGCTCTTTTCAAAAGAGCTGTGGGCCTTCTAGACAAGTTTTACGAATACGCACAAGAATCCAAAGAAGCGCTGATGGACACGAAAAACTTCCACTACAAGTTATGGATCCGCCTTGACGACTTCGGCCACCAGCCGTGGACGTCTTTTGACGTTGCCATCCAGAAGCATGTCTTCAGAATGATTGTGCTAGCTGATGAACTTCAGCCACCGTTCGCCCAAGCTTGGGAGAACGGTGATCTAGTCGACCATAAAAGGTTTCAGAAAGCATACGAGAGTTTTCTTCAACTCGACGACAAGAATGCCTATGATGATGTTGAACGTCGCAACTTCGTTTTTAGGTCACAAGAACTTGTTGAGCAGGCCCTCATAGGCCTTCGACTACTCACGGCTTCGTCAAAGGTGCAAGTTAACTGGACTAACAATGAGACCCGCCCCGCGTATGTCGATTTCCCATATGGTTCGAAAGAATATCTATACGGGTTAGGTAGTCGACCGGGGGTATTGAGCCTTAAGCTGAAGCTCGGTGGTGAGATCACACCCAAGGAGCGACGGGAGATGAAAAGGGCAAGGGAAGGGCCCAAAAAGCGACCCGTCTCCCCTAGCGACCAGCCACACGGTAAAAGGCGTCGTGCTAATTGGGGATACACCATGACTATGGAGAACGTTGACGCCGATATCGATGATATTTACTACGATGCAACTTACAGGAATGTATATGAGAGGCCAGTGTCCGGCATTCTCGTTACTCCATTAACCGCAAACCGAGCGATAACCTTAGAAAAATATAGAGGTGATCTTATCAAGATAATAAGACGGCACCGAGGCGCCTACTATAAGCCGGAGAATCCCCCGACACGTCAGGAGGATAGAGACAGGTTGATGAAGAAAATAGAAAAGGATATAATTAATTTAAGGAGGGAGGCAAAGGGGGTACGCACGGCTAGCGTTGCCAAGTTGAAGCAAGCAAAGTTAGCCACCTACTCCTTGAGATTTGCCCGGGCCCTCCATATGAAGTTGGTGTTATCTTCAACACCGCCAGTTTCCAGGGAGCGAATGAACCAGGCACTGATAGGCCGTATCGAAGACTGGTCAACCTCCGAGCAAACCTGGAATGAGTCTGATGCAAAGGCCAAACTTCTCCCACGCCTGACGGAGGAGAGCAAGCGTGAGCTTGACAAAACGATAAATGCCCGAAAAGCAAATATTCTGGATTGGACTTTGTTGCTGAATCAGTTGCGCTCAGGATTAGGGCCTAACGAACCTGGAGAGCTCGAACTGCCTCAAGATCCTGAACATCAGGAGCCTGAAGGACTTGAAGAGCCTAAAGAGTCTCCAGACGGCGAGCAGGCCAAGGAGGAAGACATCGGTTGGGTTGACCTTGATCCCGAGGATTCGTCGATGTGGTTCATTGAACCGAAACGTCCCGGCCGAAGTGTCTACGTGAGCGAAAAAATCGACCGGAGAGAGGAGGAGCGAGCGAGAGCCCGGGCCATCGATAGTGCTGTAATGCAACAGGAGGGAGCAGAAGGGGGTCAATTACACAAATTAGAAGCGAGATATAAGGCGGAGGATAAATTGAGCGACGGAATAGCCGCTGCACTCGCCAGAAAGGGACCGCCGGACTACGCTAAGATTCCCGTCGAGACGGTCTTGGACAAACTGACGTATATGATCGTCATTCACCATTGGCGATTATTCCAGACAGCTAGCATCCTGTAATATGCGTAGCTTGATATATAGGGATTAGTTTAGATACCTAGGTACCTAGGTACTTTTAGTACAAATTTGAGTCTGAATATATTTTGAATTATGTATACTTTTGGTTAATGTTTGTTAATATGCCCGAGTACCTAGTAGGTAGGTAATGAGGTATATTGCCAATGTTTGGCCAAATACGTACTGAACGAGTGGAACTTCTTTTCTATCCTTATGACTCTGAACTATAGAATGATATACCAACTAATCTCTATGTTATGCTTTTCTTCCCGCTCGATCGTATACCATTGACCCTCTTTGATGGTTGAATGGTTAAATCTTCGTCCTTTTTTCAGGGGTGTGTGCTGAGAAAAAGTCGGGTCTGCTCCACTAATGGCCTCCGGGCTATGGACCACTAAACTCATCTAATTACCCAACTCGTCTCTGCTTGTCTCGGGGATAGTCCCGTGAGAGGAAATGACGCTCTGGGTTTTATAAAAGCACTCAATATTAGATGTAAAACATGTATACTAGCCTGTCTGAGATAGGTCTTAGTTTCAGGAGAGCCAATGACCAACGTTGCCTTAGACACCCCACATGCCTAAAGGGGAAATTGGGAGGTGGGGAGGGTCGCCTAGGCCAACCTACTGGGTCCCTACCTGTAGGTACCCTTAGGTAGATGCCTAACATTAGGAGATAGGCAGATCTCGTAATATATTTCGTGATAATCCATGTAGTCAAATTGTATGGGACGTGTGTAGGTTCCTGGATAAGGTCTTTCATTCGCGCGGTACGCCTATCCAGCCTAGAACTTGCTACAGACATGACCTATTGACTTTGTGTCAGTTGGGACCAAACACGAACAATCCGCCATCGTTCGAGTTGGCCTATACTATTATTGTACACTGTATCTCAATTAGCACTTTAAGGATCATTTCAAATGTTTGAAAACTTATTTAAAATATTCAAGGGTATCAAAATCCGAACACCACGTACAGGAGTAAAATCAAAGCCCCGCCATAGGTACATAGAATAATCATACATCATCTCTAGCGCATAGATCCGGCTTCTCACGGCCTAAATCCCCATTCCTGTATAACGGTAGGTTCCTGTGCCCCAGTCGGCACCACGCTTGTGAAGACAGCCCGACACGCCTCCAGTCTTGCGGTAAGCGCGCCGTCTCCTTCGGTGTTAGGCCACAGCTCGTCAATTGCAGCGAGAACGCTCAAGCCGCAGGCGTCCCGGACGTAAGGATTAGCGCCCAATTGAAGAAGTTCCTTTAGAGCGACTTTCTTGCCTGAACGGGCCGCGACGTGAAGAGCGGTTTCCCCGTTCCGATTTCGTTTTTCTAGATTGGCACCGGCATTGTGAAGCAGTCTGATGATCATCTCCATGTTTTCCTTATCAGATCTAGAGTCATCTGGCCTATATCTTATGAAGGCCATTAAGGGAGTTTCCCCTTGATTGTCATAGTGATTGACGTCAACCTTCGCAGAAAGTAATCCTTTGAGATACTCTATCCGTTTGGTGTTTTGGCTGCGGTCAGGTTGCGCCTCTCCGTCTTCTTCCTTGAATTTTCGCTTTTTATGCCGTTGGTTGTCATGAGTGGGATTTTGCACACGATGCACATCTAGCTCGACCTCTGCGAGGCAATGCAGAGCATTGCGTCCGCGTGAATCTTCCGACCGCGGATTCTGGTGCGTCGAGTTAACTCCATCGACTTTAACAGCGTCGACAACTATCCGTAGAAGCTCAGCTTGGGGTCTAATTCGGGATTCGTCCCCACTCTCTGAGGGTATGTCGATTCCAATTGTTGGAGGGCTCTCCGCCTTACCCAAACTTCTCGCAGTCACCGTGCCGGCAGGGCGCATGGCTTGCGCGGTAGTAGGCTCTGCATGTCTTGATTGCGTATCCATAGGCTTGACCCCAAAGGCATCGCGCCGTCTAAGTAAGTTCCAATCAAACAGGTGCGCGGGGATGCGGGTAGAATCCTGCTTCTTATTCTGCAGCAAGTGGAAAAAGGTGCGTCCATAAACATCTGTCGCCAGGATATCAAAGTTGGCGTCCTTCAGTATATGGAGAAGTCGGTCTAGGAGTTGTTCATCATCATACCAAGACTGATGGAGAACATGAAGAAACGTTTGTCCGGCCGTATTCGTGGCGCGAATTGGTAAGTGTGGATATCGCAATGCTTGACAGACAATATTAATGAAAGAGCTTCGATTTCCGTCCGTCGCAGCAAGGTGATGGAATGCTGTATTGCCGAAGACATCCGTTCTTTGATAGAAGCCGTCGGAAGAAACGCCGTGAATAGCTAGGGATTCGCCGTCAATTGGCCACATAGCCTGAGCTGATACGAGGTCCTTGGCGATCCGACACCAGCAAGTTCCTGTCTCGTGGGACGAAGAACCAACTTCGCATGGGTCCTTTCCAACAAATAAGCTTGCATTTAAGAAGTCGCCGGGAATAGCATATTGTGCGCTGGATGAATCACGGACGCCAGGTCCACCCGAATTGGAGAAGCCCCTATGAGTGGGTTGAAATTGCGATTCGGGGGACGCCACCGGAGAGAACGATGTTCCTTGATGTAAATCCATATCTTTGGGGAATGTGAATTGTTTCAAAACACGCCAAGCTCCCTTTGCCTGATCTCGGGAAACGGTAGACAGCTTCTCCACAAAGCTGCTACTCATGCTGGCGTCGGTAGAGTTGGTCAGGCCAGTACCTTGCCGAGAGGCATCCATGTCACTGACAAGCCAGGAGTATCGATAAGCAGTATTGTCATCATGACCGAATTTTGGAATGCTGCATCCAACCCCAACATGATGATCAATGGTCTCTTGTTTGAGCTGAATGGCTGCGTTGGACTTCTCAAATGGCAGATGACTCGATTGAGCAAGAATTAGACTGTCACCGTCATGATACCGAGTGCTGCACTGGTCCCTTGTAGGACGAGAATTGGACGATCTTTGGTGAAACCTCGCTCCGCGCCGGCTATTCCTTAAAGCCGTAATGCGCCGTCTCTCATCATCGTCATCTTTAGGTCTTATCCAGCGAGGGTCATTTCCCAGAAGAGTATTCTTCACCTTATTGGCAGCATCCTAAGCAAAGGAGTCAGTGCTCTGAATCAGCTACCTAAACATCTCGATTTCAGGACATATTAAATAAATTTAATAAACGCCAAGACGGAAATTGCAATGTAATGGGTGATTCCAGCAGAGGTGGCGGCGTGTGTCGAGACCGGAATGGCTCATAAAACGTACCTTGCTATAATAAGAGAGAGTAAGCAATACGGTCTCAGTTTGGCAACAGAAAGGTCAAACCTTACCCTGGCTTCCATACACCATCTTCCAAAAGTTTTAATATGAGGTCAAAGGGTAACTTCGTATAGATGTAAAGTCGTACTAGTCTTCGAGCTCGGGGTTCTGTCCAATCCTTGGGGCGGCCACCTCGGTTCGTCGAAGTGCTGGTGGTAGGTGAAGCTGAATTCATCTCGGCGGCCAAGGTATTGATCTATCAAGAGATGAGGAGTTTAAGAAGACACTTTCCCTTGAAGAGACTCGAGAAACGTCTAAGATAGCTTCTCCCGGAAGGGGAAACGTAGTAGTAAGAGAGGAACCGAGTCTTGGGGAACGAGGCTCGCGGCTCCCGGGTGTAGTGGGGTTTTGTAGAAGCTGCCAGGTCGGCGCATAAGCTAGGTTGCTCAAGGATGCATGGTGCTAGTTAGTGGCCGAGAGGCACCCTTGCACGATCCCGCGGGTGAGAGAACAACGGGGACTCGGGGATCTGAACCAATTAGCAAGGGGCTCTAGGATGACGACCTACAAGGCAGTCAGGTAGGCAGTCCCAAGGTGGAAGGGAGAGGGGCAGGGAACAGAGAATGTATGCAGGCTCTCAACCCCATCTTGGTTAATTCTACAACCCTGGCGATTCCTTAATCGCGAAGGTTTCCATGGGTATGGAAGGTAACCCTGTTTATTTCACCATAGGAACGAGATTACGGCCGAGTCAAGTCATGTTATGATACCTATAACTTCAAAACATCCAGATGGATACAGCCCACGCGGGAAGAGCCGACAGTTAGAGGGTCCATCCACACTTTGACATTGACGAAAACCGCGGGCTACTTGCTATTTTCTCTAATCACTGTTAATAGTTTCGTTCGAGAGTGTAATATTCAATGACGCGATAAAATTCTCATTCATTAATAAATTTTTTTGATTATGGAACGTTGAAGAGAAGTAAGTGCAGTTTGCATCCAGTTGACTTACAGGAGGCCCTTTGATTTGGTGAAGGACAAAGGAGGAAAAAATGAAAATGGCATGGTAACGGGCCGCCAAAGTGGTCGCAGTAGCTCGTGGCTGTGATCAGTCATTATTGTGGCTGTTGATCCAGGCTGTTGTGTTGATCTGGAATGAGGGGTCGTTCCTATCATCATCAGGGGCTGTGTTAGCTGTGTTAGTGGGCTTAGTGGGGTTACCCAAATGCTTGACAGAAGTGTAGAAACGTACCGTAGAAACGGCAATCGGCTAGACCCATTCCCATTCACCCTTTTTCCCACCTTAAAAAACCATCCTGCCATCCAACACCAGCCTTGAAGATATATCTCCTTCGTTCGCGACCCAAAATCGCACACGGAGAAGACAAGGCAACTTTCTCATTCCCCAACAAACCAAATACAACACATCCACCCTTAGTCACACAGGGTGGTAATGGTAAAATATTCATCCCAAATGCAGATGGATCGCAGCCTAACCCGCTCCCGTCTCTATTGGCACTTAAAGATCAATAAGCTAATACTAAGGTTGTAGAACCGATTCAAACTTTTGAAGCTTGCACAAGGTTCGCCCTCCATTCCGTTCTTGGGACCATCTCAGATGTTATAATCTGCAAAGCATCAAACCCACGACAGAATGTCAACTAGGACAAGCTTTCCTATCTCCCACCCGGCACAGCCGAGCTTACCTTTGGCCACCTTGGGCTCGGAGAGAACTGGGGTAGTTAGTGGCCACAGTCACGTCCCCAGTATATAGTCAAGAATTATTCAAGAATTCATCTATCATGCAACTGGTCTTCGGGTACGTCGGTCTGTTTGAGTAGGTACCTTGGGTACTTTTTCTACTTAATTCCAAGTTATCATTCGCTCCGTGATAGATCGATGGTACCTACATACATATTCCAAAATTTCGCTCGTACCTGTGTCAGATGCCCTTGCATATTTTCCCCGTCGGCGCGATTGTAGGAAGGGTGGTCCAGAACATCAATTAAAGTCGCCGACTGTATGTCGCATCTTATACGCCTTCCTACCATGTATCGTGACTCTGCAAGCTTCTGCCCTATCATCCCGTACCCTATCTACCCAAGTATTCAGGAACTGACCCTAGGGTGATCAATTTTCATTTCATCGAACCGTGTTGCATTCCATGCCAGTCATAGCCTCCCCGCTAGTTGTCATCAGCCATTCAATCGGCCTATCTCAATGATTTTTTCGACTTAACACGCCTCTCTTTCGCCGAAATATCGGATTTGCCACCCCGCCGTCCGGGGCACCCCGTGCTATGAACAAACCCTACTTCATTTCGTCCAAAGTTGATCTCATTTCAGGCACAAGATCCTTCGGTGGACAAGCGTCTGACTCTGAAGCTTTTTCTACTTTCACTCGTTGACGTGGCAGACGGCTTTACTTCCCCCCTTGTAGCTTTATGTTTGATCATGGCCATGATCACAGTCACTTTGGGCATATAAAAATGAGTAGTTCTCGCCCTCCCAACCGGGTGGGAATCAGATAATCATACGCGATAGACAAGACGAGCAATACCTTCTAGCCTTTTCTCTTAACAATTGATTCGTTATTTGAAACTTCTCTGGCATCTCTACACGCAGGTGCACACACACGCACGTACACACAGACAATTTCGTAGATATTATATATACGCACAGCGCCGACGCATCACCTTTATCGAACGGAAGTCAATTCCACATTTATAACTACCACCATCCCGTTGATAGACAATTGCGCCAGGTTTACGCTCAAATTGTCCGTATCTCAATCCCGCTACCATGCCTGACCGCACTTCATCACGTTCGTACAAGTCAAGGTGATATCTCCTTCTTAGACATTCTTGCCTATTCATTAACACTATTAGCTCTTCCCACTCATCCTCCAAACAATCTTCTGGTAGGAAAGATAGAACCAACACCACCAGCGAGATGGATCCGATGGAGAGATTCTTTGTTACCGGAGAATCAAGTCAGAGATCGGGGGCATCCATGAAACTCAAGTTAGACGTATGGCAGGTCGATTTCGACAAAGCTTCAAGGAAATGATGACTAAATTAGAACTACTCGTCAATGTTGCAACTAGAAAAAGGAAATCATGTATACTACTGTACTTTTTGAATAGCTGGCCATTGAGGAATCTAGTCTGTACCATCTACGGAAAGTTTGCCCTTTCCGGGCCTAAGATTGATCGTACAGGATCTTTGTGTGACACCACTTGAACTGCATTGCCCAATAAAATATTAAGCAATACAGCCGATCCGAACCAACCTTAAGGTCCCCCCCAGGTATCAGCCCTAGTCAACCATCTTCTGACACTCTGCAGTGCCGCATCCTTCCCTATAGGTAACAATCTACGGAGCACCGTGCCGTGCGGGTTCTGCAAGATGTCGTACATGCTGTCGGTACTTCATTGCGACGGTACATGGAACCAGATCCCAACCCTGACAGTTGTTTCTTCCAAAAAAGAACCCCCTGGAACCCAAGGCGTAAAGGTCCACACCGCTTCAAACGATGCCGTATTTTATCCACCTACATCATCATTCTATTTGTACAGTTCGTAGCTTTAGATTGATTGCCAGTGATTTACGCTGAAACCGATTAATTACCCCACGCTTACACATACTCTATATTCATAACCACAGTTACCTCGATCATCATCATTCTGATACATCCTGTTTGTGATAAAATGAAACAAGCGAACAAAGCGACGATGTATATAAATACGCCGTAACAGCGTCTTTAGAATAACACTAACCAGATTCTCATCTTGACAATGTCGAGCAATGATAATCACTCCGCCATGGCAGACTACACACAAGAGTCCCAGGGACAACCCTCCCCACCCTTACTTGACTATGCTTGTTCATTGGGGAAAACAAGCAGCCAACATGCAGCAACCCTTTACAACTCAGGGGTCAAGCTCTGGACGAAAGAAGACCTGAAAGAGATCGAACGAGAACTCGAGAACTCTTGCACTACTGAGAAATTCACGGTTCGGTGTATTGATGGCAGTTTAATTCAAATTAAGAATCCCATGTTCGGAATTGAAAAGCCAATTTGGTAGGATATCGGTCACTAAACTGCCTATGCTTGATTTTAAAGCTAATCTACTTCCCTCTCAACAGGAAACCACACGTGAATTTCCAGGGATATTGGCGGCTTGTTAAAGAGTCTAATGGCCCTCCCGGAACAGAACTCTGCTCTTATATGGTAGACTGGGAAAACCAGACCGCAAGAGAGTACGAGGATCGAGTAGACGCGAAATATGTTTTTGAGGAAGTGAAGAAGTCTTTGGATTTGAAAGTTATTTGCGACCTGTTTATAAACCACATTCGACAGTGCTTGAACGTGAAGAAAGTAACTAAAGTCATTTGTTTTGGCCTTGGTAACACCACTTATCCAGTTGATAAATGGCGGCAAATAATGGACAATTCGGCCCCAATACCCGACAATCTAAAGGCCAGCATAATTCAACATTTGATTGCTTTAGCCATAGTCCAGGACCTACGTTCTAGCGCCAAATCTGGCGAGGAGTTCCGACTGCTTGCCCAAAATCCCAATTATACGGATGAAACGAAAAAGTTCTTGACGGACATGGGCTTCGAGATAGTCGGGCAATTTGGGGCAGGTGGCTTCGCAGAAGTCGATGGCGAATCCGTAATACTACTCTCCGCATTTGATACCGCTCCTGTCAAGCAAATAATCGCGGATATTGCACGCCCTGCTCTAATCATAAGGCCCGGTAGAAGCGAAGCATTCGGTAGAAGAGGAGCATTCGGCTTATTTGGGTAAGTATCCATTCTCCCTTTCGGAACAGCAGACTAGATGGTCTAACACTTCTCACTTTTTAGGACGCCAGTTTCGGATCCAGAGTCTCCTCGAACGAAGAAAATGTGGCAAGAGTATAGTTCCCCGGTCTCTCCACTGTTATTCCAAGGGTCCGAATTCGCAATACCAAATGAAATGCGCGGTTTGGAGTTATATGCCAGGAAGGCAATAGAAAATTACAAAGTTTAGGTAAACAGGACCATATCGAATATCGAATATGTAGTAAGAGTTAGTCGAGGTGGTACGAATCATATCTCTTCCTCAATTTTAAGGATATTCCCAATCTCACTCGCTTGAATTTGGTAACACACAGAACCACTACATGTGAGCTCATAGGATAAAAATAAGAAAAAAAAGTGCCGTGAGGATGGAGAGTTAAGGTGAGGTGGCAGTCAGGGGGCTCTAGTATTGTCTGGAATTTAGGGGGTATATTGGAGAATCAACTTCTATGTACTCTAACTATCTCAGGTTATTAAAAAACGATTAAATGAATGATAAAAGTACCAAAAAGCTCAGTCTGACTGGACTCGAACCTGGTATTTGACCCGAACAGTTAGGCCTGCTGCCGCCTTTGCCAGATTCGAACCCCAGACCTACGAAAACCCCCGGACAGGTTTATCTGGGTCCGTCTTTCCTCAACCACTAGGCCATAGCCATTTTGTGACCTTGCAGTCGCGGTCAGGACTTAGCAGATGTACTGCATGATGGGTATTTATGTTTACATTCCCCGCCAGCAAATGAGCGGCTGCCTGGCACTGGTGGTAGGTGAACAGTTCGACAGTGAACCTCCGAAAATCGACGCTAGTCTCCCTGAAGCCCCCCAAAGTTCGCTCCTAAGATGCAGCTACTTTCTAATAAATAGACGCTCTATAAAATATTACTTATACTGACTTATATTGACTTATGTTAGATCGTGAGATGCCACAGAAATTGAATGCGGGCATTTCCACTTCAACGCTTACTCGAATCATCGCTCCATATCCTGTCAATTCCTTGTCTATCCGGGCCCAACCACGTAAGCTGAAGTCGAACTCGGCTCTTCGATTCTTCGGGCACTCTTCATCTAAGTGGTGTAATCAAAGCTAGGAAAGCGAAGGGATTAGGCACTGAAGAAGGCGAAGAAGACTTAAATACTAGGCACGTACGTATAGCATTGAGAACCATGCTTAGCTACTAACATAAAAAAATATGACATTGTGTTATTTAATCACTTAGGGAATAAGGACATGCCAGACTATCTCTCGAGTGTCGAATACCCATATAAAGTTAACTTCCCATTAACGCTACAGCAGAGTAACATACGCAAGCCCCGGAATGCCTTATATTTACTTTGGAGGAAAATTAGCAGGTTTCACCTCGAAATCGCCACCACCAATAGCATCAATCGTCTTCCCAATTTCGGTGATGACGTCAACAACCTCCTGGGGCAGTGGCCCCTTTTCAATGTCCACCAGGTTTGATCTTAGTTGCTCCAATCTACTAGCTCCCAAGATAACTCCGTCTTTCTCGTTCAGAGCCGAATGGTATGTCACCCACCGCAGAGCCGCTTCCGCGGGCTTGATGCCGAGTGGTTCGATGACCGCCAGTAGCTTCCTGACGGCGTCGTGGAATTCAGGCTTGTCATACCAAGCGGCGAAGTGAGCTCCGTAGGCACTGCGTAGACGCGTTCCCTCGGCGTTGCCTAACGTCAGCTTGCCAGTCAGAAAGCCGCCGCCCAGGGGTGAGTAGGCGTTAAACGTCATATTATGTTTCCGAAGAAACGGGATCAGGTCCTTCTCAGGCCCACGACAGATCAAATTGTATTGCCCCTGATACACGGATGGTTTGACGTAGCCCTCCCTCTCACATATATCTATGAACGACTGTAGCATGTCAAGGGGAAAGTTGGAGATGCCAATCTAGATATTATGTTAGTCGATTCGGGAGCGCTTCTTTGCCCCTAGCTCGCGTCTGACCTTTTCGCAGAATCCCTTTTGGAACTGCTCGTTGAGAGCCTCTGCCTGTTCTTCTAAAGGGGTCACTTGATCGGGAGCGTGAGCATATAGGATACCCAGCTTCTTGACACCCAGCCTTTCTAGACTTCCCACCACGCTCTTACGCACAGCTTCCTTGCTAAGGGTACCGTCGCTGCTCTGTCCGGGAAAGAGCACTTTGGTATTGATAGTGAAGCCTTTTTCGCCAGCTTTCACGCGCCCAAGCATGCGTTCCGAGCCGCCATGGTTATCAGGAGGGTATCTAGCCGCGGTGTCGATTTGAGATATGCCGGCATCGCGCAAGACATCGAGAAATTGCGAAACATTGGCCTCATCTTTTAACGCCGGTACATGAGAGGAACCAAACGTTGTGGTACCAAAGTAGATTATCGGTCGTTTATGGGCCATGCTTAAAAATGAATGAGAATCGATATACTAAATCCAATCCAACGTGAAGTGATATGATGGCATATATTTGAAAGGAGACGACCTCTTTAAGAGTCGTGATGAGACAGGGATAAGAGCCGGGGGCCGACATAACGCGAGAGAGATACCGATGACGCGAAGATAGACGCGAAGGACGACGCGAGAACCGTGTTAGTCATTCTTTCCATTTGGCAGCCTTAAGTGGTATCGAATTTTGTCCTCGATAAAGGCGGCGAGAATTAGCATATCTAGGATTAGTAATGATATAAATGCCATGTCACTTGATATCGTGCAATGTGGATCTTAGGACGTACCTGGTGCCAGATAGAGTTTCACCAGTATAAGCCGAACTACATGTACCCATCTCTCTTTCGTACGAAAGCCCCATAGATGAGTCGAAATAAACTTAAGGTTGAAATAAAGTAGTTGCGCGGCCCAATCTAGTTCAATTTGACATGGTGGGGATCCTAGCTAGTCTTGCACATCAATCGTCTCCCCTTTTCGTGTGAGAAGCTTACACAAACCGCTACGCCGTCTCCAGCGTCGACGAGGCGCCACGATTGTTACACCATATGTGAATAAAACTCCTCTGCCATTTGGATTGCCTCGAGCGTGTTATGGTAGTAGTCTAACGAGGACAGGTCAGGTGTGATTATCTGCTTTGGGTAGGTACCTGTAAGTCAGAATGTAATAGGGGAAATGCTTCCTATGTGGCTTGCTTAAACTCAACCTACACACTTTATCTTAGCGCCCTAACTAAGACGCTTATTCACATCTATTAAATTCTATCATGTAGCTTATATTGTCCCAGCGGAGATTGCTCTTAGAATGGAAGAGGGCCGGAGATGGGCTTGACCGTCTATATATACCTAGCGTAGGTCTGTCCATGTAGTCATGAAGTAAGAATCATTCCAACAATCAGATTTCGTCTACACTTCTCTGCACACATACCGACTGGTAAAAGGACCTATTGATCCTAGACAGAAAAGGACTCGCATCTCCATCAATCATCACCTACCGACACCAGTTAATTATAACGGCATTAAAATCTACATATACAACATCATGAAGACAACTACCGTCGTGCGACACATCGTCGCGGCCCTTACCGTCACTCAAGCATTGGGCAAAAGGTTTACCAAGAACGAGGGATTCGAATTCCGGGTGCGAAACGTCTCAGCAAGCGCAAACGAAACATCGTCACAGAACACTACTATCACCTTGCTCGAGGAAACCACGCCGCCAAACGGAACATCGGCACAGAACACCACCATCTCCATGCCCGAGGAAACCGCGCCGCCAAGCGGAATAATGATGGGCATGCTCGACCTCAGCGACGACAGCGAGTTCGCCATCTCCGACAACGACACCGACGTATCCGCCATGGGCTGGGAGATACCCGTTTCGCACGCGACGTGTACGGGCTGGGCGTTGCGGACCACCGACATCACGGACGTGATCCAGAAGCTGATCGACTGGAGCATCCGGGGCAACCGGCTTATCGGGAAGGGTGTACACTACGAGATAGCGGGTGGAGCCGGCGCCTGGGCCTGCAACTGCAAGTACGGCTACTTAGACGAGCTGCCTGAGAGAGAGATGGCCGAGTTCTACCAGAGGCTCACCTTGTGGTGCGGCCATGGCCGCAGCGGCTGGGTCTTCAGCAAGAAGTGGGAGAAGGGGTATGCCGTGGACGCCGCGTTCGTGGTTGCGGGTAAGCATCCCGTCAGGAGCTTGTGTCCCCCGTTTTGTGCCCTTAAGCGTTGTTGAACAATACGATATATGAGATTGAGTGGCTGCCCACGTGGCGGTGGTTGACCGTACGACGAATGATCTTGGGAAACAGCATTGGTGCCTTGCGATATCGCGATTGGAGTGGTATCTACACTAGAGGTTATTGATTTATACTCGCTCAGCGGAATGGATTTATCTTTCTAGTTCGACACATCCATTCTTTTTGTTAATTCAAGGCGGAAGTATTACTCTTGTTCAACGTTGGAGAAACAGGCATGCTCTCATAGTACACAAAATATACACGGCTTTGGTTAATCGAGATGATACTATATTATAGTGAGCAAGTGATAATACCAGCCTCAACATTGGTTTTAACAGGCCACTTACTACAACACATGCATTTAAGCAGATGCTAGGAACTTATTTGGACATATGGAGGGGAAGATATACGTATAGACAAGGATGTTTTCGATGGGACTGAGGAGATTTACTTATGTCGGAAGACAATTTAGAGCTCTAAGAGGCAGTCAAGTTTGAAAGCACACTATTTTCCTCAATTTGTGTCAATTGCTAATGTGCATGATGCATATGATGACAATGGATGAGTGGTATCGCGTCATGAACCCCTGAATTCTCCCTGCAATGCAAAACGTATTGTATGGTACAGCTCCAGTCAGAACTCCTGTTTTAAAAACATCGCGATCCGCCGTCTAATGAAGATCATGTCGTGAAAAAGCCGTTGCAAGATATGAAAGAAGTGCGTCCAACCAACTTAGATACCTGGGTACCTAATTACCTAGTTTCGCACGGCGCTAGGATCGTCAAGGACAACTCCTGTCTCCTTGCTCAGAATGTCGTTCAGCTTCTGACCGTCTCGAATGCAGATCCAGTCGCCCATGCCCGAGTCCTGCTTCTCATCTTGACCGTCGCTAACAATCACATAGTCGAATCGTCTGGGACCGGAGACTGGCGATGAAAGCCAGATCTGTCTGTTAGGGGGCTGCTTGTTGATGATGTAGACGCCGAGATTTGGGATCTTAACGGTCATAACGCCAGACTAAGCAGGTCCAGTTAGTATCGTAACTTAACTTCAATGAGGCATGCATGCAAGACTTACACTGTACTCTACGTCAATCTCTCCCTGCTCATCTTGCTTCTCTTCGAACTTGGCGAGGACGATGTCGAGAAATTCGTCTGCCAAGTCATGGTACTGCGCCTGCGTGAGGTCCACTGGCTTAGCGCCTGCTAAAGGCGATGGCATTGCGACGCGTGAGGTCGCAGAGAAGGGGTGTGCTGTGAGGAATTGGCGAGGGGCAGAACGGCCTGGGATGGGGAACGCGTATCCGCCAGTGCGGATGGAGATGGCGCGACGCGCAGAAGCAGAGATGCTGCTGGCAGTCGCACGACCAAGCTTGGTAAGAGTTGCTCGACTCATGGTGAGGGATAGGATCGCGCCTTGGTTGTTGTTGATTATTGGGGTATGAGTAGTGGTTAGGTGTGTCGGCGACGCCCTAAGAAGTTGGTGATGCTTGGGAGCGTTGACAATATTTAAAGACGGTTGCCAATTGCTTGGAAGTCGGCGATGGTTGAAGTTGTGAAGTAGAATGTTTGGGGGAATTTATTGGGGGGAGAATCGGCAACTGCCTGGGGAACGCGTCGATTCTAAGGCAGGTTGTTCGTTCCTAGGCGGCCTATCCGCTCTTGCCCAAGTCGTCGTTTCCTTAGAAATCGGCGACACGCAAGGAAGTCAAGGATACCGTCAAAGAAGTCGGCAACATATGATAAGAGTTTATTGTGGTGGAAGTTGCCTAGAGTACCTATATAGCTGAAGGTGGAACGTGGGGATAGCGGATAATTAACACGGTTCCTAAAGCTGTCGACGCCCCTGACAAGCGATCAATTCATTTCAGTTAGACCCTGATAGGCATATGTTGTCTCAAAGAATGACTGTTGTTGATTAGGGGAGCGAAAGACGGGAGCTTCCAACAGAAGAAGAAAAAAGAGGCTTTAGAGACATTGGATGGAAGCTTCGGCCGATGTAGGCTCTCCGACGATCTTGCAGGTACCTACCTGCTTCCCCTCCAAAATGTACCACCAATCCCTGTAGCTCATGCTCAGCATCCCGCAATTGGTCCGAGCTCCCTATGAGCTCATTAACCCTGTTCAACCCTTTCCTTTTAGAAACCCCTCCATTCAGATTGGTTGCAACGAAGCTTGGATTGATGTGACTTATTGCTCCCATATACTTCATTCCCTATGTACTTAACTTGGCCTCTGAAGAATATATATACATCCTACATACCTAGTCTACTTGTCCTATCGTGATAATGTATGAAGTTCAATGTAGTATTCAGTACGAGAATAAGGGGCATATTATTGTACCACAAGCTGCCCCGTGTCAAAGCAATTGGGGATATTTTATAAGCCGCTTTCTACATTTTCAGGATTATGCACTAGGAACTATCTTTGACACAACCTATCTCTTATCTAGACACCCTTCTCATTAATTCACTCACCTAAGGAATCTGTCGCCTCCTCTGTGATTTATTACTATCCTAATGGAAGCTAGCTCTTAACTTCATAGTGTCGATAGAAGTGGGTTGTCTATACTCACCTGGCCTATGAGACAGATCTAGAAGAGGTATGATTGGACTTAAAAGGTCCCGAATATTGGTCAACCCGATCGGACGCGAAATGCGTCTTAAGCTTAGGTAATTGAACCACCGGGACAACCTATCGGAGCTACGACACATCGTCCGTGGGGTCCCCCTAGGCCCTTACTAATAGACGGCATTTTTTCGCTTTATACAGAGCAATAGTGGAGTGAAAAGAGGACCATAGTTGCTAACTCAATCGATTGGTCTATACGGAAATATCTTCCATTGGACAACTCCGTAGAAATCTCCAAGTCAAGCTTCTAAAACTGATGGGAAGATAGCATATCTTCAACTCCTCGTAGATAGCAAATCCAACCAATAGGAGGGCTAGGCCGCCCAACATCTTGTCCCGTAGATAGATGGCCTCAATGCTTCCGCCTAGACGCGCTCATAGGATCTACACCCCTTTCATCACCAGTAGAAAAATGTAGCGTAAATGTGATAACCGATCGGTTCTATTAGGGTACGGATACCAATCGCTAAGCGGCACAAACCCACGAGGACCCACTACGGTCGCAATCATAATATGTTTTGCGACCACGGACCGGCGAGAATCGGCGATGGGATATATGGAGAGAGGTTAATATGTCTTGCAGAAATCGTTAAACCCAGGACTGATTCTTGGTTGCATACGGTTAGTATGACGACACTAGCCGAAACTACCCCGCTTCACGATGAATATAAAAGATGTCGAGTTGAGCCTTTAGAAGGAGAAGATTTTCTTCTTCTCTCCACTCGCTCGTCTGTAACCAACAACTCGAACGAACATTGTTTTGCACAAGCAACCGTACGCATCGTAATTAAGACTAGACTCCTGTTCTTCTTTAGTCGAGGGACCTATACTAATTGTTGACTTGACCAGGACCGATACTCGGTACGCGTCAAGATGGCGACCCCGCCAATGGAGGACATGACCTCGGATGGGTTATCCAGCAGGAGTTCAAATAACTGCACTTGATCAAACCCCTCATCATTAGGTAAAAGATCTGGGATGAGCCATGAGCCGGTGTTCGAGTCTCTGCGTCCCGTCTGAAGTGTATCCAACCATACCCACCTAGAAATCATCTTTTTCTAGATGAAGCGTATGGAGATACACGGATGACGGGAAATTCGCGGAGCTCGTTCTGAGATTATACGGCCGAAAACTTGATCTGGATAATACCAGCGAAAGGATCATGCTCTCAATTTCCCTCTTACCCCTGTGAGCAACAACTAACACCTACCAGAAAACTTACCTGATCAATATTCAAAATGGCCCCATCTGCAACCCTTGAAGTTATCCAACCAACCACCCTCCCTCTCAAGGACGGCGTCCCTGTTGGCAAGGGCAAGGTCCATGCTACTGGAGCCGTTGAGGTTGCTGATGGGAAATGGAGTGACTTCTCCTTCCACCCCATTAGGGAGTCACAGGTCGCTCGTGCCATGGCTCGTCGATACTTCAAGGACCTCGACACTTACGCCGAGTCTGACATTGTCATCGTCGGTGCTGGCTCATGTGGTCTGAGCACTGCTTACACTCTCGCTAAGGCTCGTCCCGACTTGAAGATTGCCATCATCGAGGCTAGCGTCTCTCCTGGTTCGTATAATTGACATACTTGATCGAACAACTAGACTGATCTCCAATGTAGGCGGTGGTGCCTGGCTCGGAGGCCAGCTGTTCAGCGCCATGGTTATGCGCAAGCCCGCAGACAAGTTCTTGACCGACCTCGGTGTTCCCTTCGAAGACGAGGGCCCCTACGTCGTAGTTAAGCACGCTGCCCTCTTCACGTCGACTCTGCTGTCGAAGGTGCTAGCTTTCCCCAATGTCAAGCTATTCAATGCCACTTCCGTCGAGGACCTCATCACCCGCCGTGACGAATCTGGCAATATCCGCATCGCCGGTGTTGTCACCAACTGGACTCTCGTCGCCATGCACCATGACGACCAGTCCTGCATGGACCCCAGCACCATCAATGCGCCTGTCATCATCAGCACTACCGGTCACGACGGTCCCTTTGGTGCCTTCAGCGCCAAGCGACTGGTGAGCATGCAGGCGCTCGAGAAGCTCGGTGGTATGCGTGGCTTGGACATGAACACCGCCGAGGACGCCATCGTCAAGGGCACCCGAGAGATCGTACCCGGCTTGATCGTGGGTGGTATGGAGCTCAGCGAGGTCGATGGAGCCAACCGTATGGGCCCAACCTTCGGGTAAGTACCATAAAACGCAATAAATGGGGCTGAAAGAGAAATACTAATTTAGTGTGAAGCGCTATGGCTCTATCCGGCGTGAAGGCTGCTGAGGAAGCCCTGAAGGTTTTCGAGCAGCGCCAGAAAGAGAATGCCTTCTAGATTGGAGGCGTATGTTTGAAGTATGGATATGGAAAGGGTTCGTACACGCCCAGTTGGCTATGGTTATAAGGGTCTTTTTTCGCCGTAGAGATACAACTCTTCAGATAACAAATATAAGCGTGAATGACCCATAAACACTAATAGTCTTCGCTTGTAATTATGCACGGAAGTTCCTTACGCCTATTAGCCTTCTATTTGCTCCATGTTGAATCGTCAATCGTGAGGAAGAAAGGAGTGAGATACGCGTATTAGTAAGCCCCCACTTCTATTGGATCGTTCAATGTTCTCGGAATAATCTCGGAATAAAGACCGTATAGGTACCCCACCGGATGGTGTACAAAAACCTGCAAATTCTCAAGCAGTAATTTCCCAACTCAAATTCATCCACTACTTTCTTCTTTTTTTTTGATTGCCGGGAAATGATGCGCAGCAATGCGCATCTTGCTTATCCGGCATGGCGAATCTGTTGACAACGTAGCTGGCCTCTAGTGAGCACTTCTACATTCATTCCCAGGTCTGACGGGAGCTTACCTTCCCCAAGTGCAGGCTCCCGCGACTCAGCTCTGACGAACCATGGTGTCCTCCAAATCAAGAGGTTGGGTGCCCATCTCGCGAAGCGCCACGAAGCTATAGGTCCTGTCAAGTACATTTTCACTTCAGACCTCCAAAGAGCCTACCAGACCGCCGAGGCCATCGCCGATGCCCTAAAGGAAGCCCAGTCCCCCACAAGCAACGACGCGTTGGAGAACCCGAAACGCTTACAAGTTTTGCGGTTAGTCGAGTTGCGGGAGAAAGACTACGGTTCGTCCGAGGGCACGAAATATGGCGGCAAGGCGAAGAGAACCAGTGATGGCCTATTCCAGCCGGACTCGGAAACCCACGAGTCCATGAGGATTAGAGTCAACAGGTTCCTGAGTTCTCACCTAATTCCCATCACCAAAACACATGGGTCTGATACTATCACTGTCGTGGTAGTGGCACATGGTATCATTCTTGGTGTTCTTTTGAAAGCGTTGCTTGAGCAGTTTCCTCCAAAACCAGTAGATCCTACTTCCTCAACTGAAAGACGGGACCTTCCTCCAGATGTTGCAGCGTGGAGCAATACTGGCGTGCTCCAGGCTAGACTAGAGCTGGCCAAGAGTGTCTCGGTATCTGATGGCAAAGTTGTGGCTCCTCCGAACTCACTGGTATCCGATACCCACAAGGACTCTTGCGCGAATCCCAATGACAGCTCATTACGAATGATTGTCGAGTTTACCAACAATCTTGAGCATCTTGAAGGCCTGAAGAAGACCAGAGGTGGCATTGGCAGCGCGAAATTCGATTCACGGCAGCGGACCATGGATTCGTTCTTCAATCCCGCCGCGAAGAAGAGAAAGCTTGAGGTAAGAGACTCGTAGGCTGGTAACGGCTTTACACGAGTCCAAGACCGTAACTTGGCGGTACTCACAAGTACTCGAAACCTATACAGGCCAACATGACTGGTACGTTGTTTATCATTTCATCGCTTCTATTTTTATATGATGAAAGCACATAATTCACAGACCTGTTCTGAATTACATGTGGAATCACTTATGTCCAACCGCTATCTGATATTCGCCAACTTAACCCACTTTGTGCATTCTCTTCGAGAATTTCTGCTGACTTTGGGACCTTTAGATATGTTCTTAGGAAAATGAGAAACAGACGACCTCATGACACTAGCTTCCTTTTGCACGGCAGTGTTGCTGTAGCATAGCACTCAACCCGGAATGTAGAGCTGCTGATGTCCCCTGTCCAGTTTGACGCCGTCTTGCCCAGCAAATTAGATGCACGCCTACTCGTCCTCTTCTTCCTCCGAAGGCAGTACATTTGGAAACCACCCATATTGGGAGAAGTCCACAGTAAGCTCACCGAGCGCATCAGTGGTCACAGTGACTCCTTCGGCTTGTAGCGCAGCCGCTTGATTCAGTGCGCCGGAAGGTTGTGATCTGTATATACTAATTGGCATTCCCATAATGGTTGAATAGAATAACTTCTGACATACCTGGGCGATATTATACCCTTCGCATTTATAACTCTCTGCCAGGGGACGTTCTCATGATTGAAACGTGCGTCCGCATCCTGTGGAAGATGCTTGAGGCAAATACCAACTTGACGTGGTCGTTGAGCTATAGACTCAGCTTTAGCTACTCCTTCAATAGGATTTCAATTATACATGTATTATAAAAACCTACGAGTTCCAATCAACTTGGCGATATGTCCGTAGCTCGTAACTTTACCGTAAGGGATTTGCTGCACAGCGGTGTAAACTTCGTGAAAGAAAGCCGCGGCTTCATCCGATCTTGCCATCTCTAATCTCCCTATCTAGCGAAAGAGTGACGGTATTTCCACTAGAGGCCAATCAGAACATACAAGAAGCGAACATTTTAAGATCTTATAGCAGAATTATCAACCTTGGGAGGTAGGCTGGTAGGTTTTGGGGTTCGCGGCACTGGGAGATAATGGAGCATGGAATCAATTCAAGGGCGTCAAGCACGTGCCAGGTACACCATATCTGTATCTGGCTTGGCTACAGTATAATACAGTGCAAACAACGGACATCCCGCCCCTTTCACAATGATGAGCGAAGTTAATCGAGAACTGAAATGAGCCTTTCTATCCTTAAAATCACCCATCTCATATCCTCTACGGTGGATTAACGACTGAAACAATTGGATGTGTTGAATATGACTGTGGTCGTAGTAATAACAGCGCTCGGCACAAACTCATCCTCGTATGGTTTCTCGCCGCCCTCTCGCTCTAGCGCTCTTTCACACGCTTCGGTACATAGCGACCGATCTCCTCTGTGGTAGCCGATGCCTCGTGGACAAACGTACACCTTCTGTATATTCCACGAAGCTAACATTTCAACTTTCGTGTTCGCTTGCATCCCGAAGTAGCCCTCTACGGGCCTAAGCTTGGCGTTTTCGATAATATCTACCGATCTCTCAAGACTGACGACGTCCAAATATTTCTCATTTGCGATCCAATTCTCCAGCTTACGAATGCCGAAGTAGCGAGCCTCCCCGAGCAGAGATATGTATTTGGCATGGTCAAAAGTTTGAGAGGCAGAGTCGAAGAACAGAGGGAAGTTGCCGCTGCGTAGGTATCTTAGGACATGCTCAAAAAGAATCGGATCCGCGTCAATGAAGTACGAGCCGTCGGCGTCGGCGTCATTCCACCGATCTGAGAGGCGCGCCGCGAAATAATCGCTTTCGCCGATGAGCGTGTCGCGAAGTGTGATAAACCGGCGCTCGCCGACCTGTAAAGTGATCTTCTTGTTGCCATCATTGGCAGAGCTGTTATTTTCAGCACCATTTTGTTCGTAGTCCATGATGTGGGCCCCTCGATGAGTACTTTTTGAATTGAGAAATACAGATTTAGGTAGTAAAAGTGCCGTTGCAATACCCCCTTTTTTCAAAGGACCTTCGAGATCGACGTGATTACTACGGTATATTTATAGGTCTAAGTTGGGAGATTATGGTAAATCAGATTAGATAAACCTCAGAGTACCTAGGGATCTAGGTATGTACCTACCTAAGGTATGTTGGTTGTCGAACGGGAAAGCTGCATCATGGGCTGCGGCGACGAGCAGGTCCTTGCAGGGGTAGTATTCTATTGTACATAGGTACCTCTTAATGAATACTGCAAACCTCGCAATCAATACAGGAATTTAGAATTCTCAAGGATAGAGCGATCTTGGAATCAATCTGAGACATATTCTGTCACGTTAACTCGATATCTCGTATACCTTCGCGCCTGTATGTCGTTTGAAATGGCGCGAAACCTCTGCCCAATCAACCACCAGAAGTACACATCCATCAAACTAACTCTCGGGAAGGCGGAAGCCGACAGGGACACGACCAGAAGCTGCGGGAGCAATATTTTCACGGCAATAAAGACTGGAGCATACAAACGCAAGCCTCGTCCTTTTCGAGCAGCTACACATCGGCTTCTTGCTTACCTAGGTACCTACTAGTAGTGAGGCTGAAACAGGAATAAAGATCTCCGGATATATTTTTTCACGTACAAGTTGGTATTTTTGGTCACCTACGAACAATTCTAGCTTCTCCTTTACGTATGTACCTAACGTCATATGCAAAGAGGTGCCTGCAGTAGGTACGTACGTAAGCGGGTATAAAAACCGATATGACCAGAATGCTTAGCACAGACCGTATAACAAGCCACTTTTACCTTGTAAGATAACTGTTTAAACCGCCCTACTGTGTTATAGTACCTGAAGTAAACTACATTTAAGTAACATAATCGAAGCCTTGCTTCCCAAATGAGCTTTACTAGGTTCAGACCATAATATATGGAATATATCTTAACGTTTATATTAGCGTATAACATGTAAAACCGATACCAAGATACAATGGAAGCAAATAGTCTTGAGGCATTGTGTCTTAGGTAACTAAGAGTTAGCATCTTAAAGGAGAATAGGTAGGTGCCTAAGCTATGTTTGAAGAAGGACAATGAGTCTTCGCTAATGTAAATATTTAAACGTAAAACTCTAAATAGGTAGACATGACATGTATATACCAAACAGAACACGCCCATCTGTGAGATGTGGCACTGATGAACAGCCTAGCTATTTTGAATATTTGGGGTAACACATGCCATTGCCAACCATCTTAAGTTATGATATATACCTGTTGCACGATGACTAATATGCTTTTGTCCAAAAAGACTCCTGGATACAGCTATGGGCAAGTGATACAGGAGTTAGTTGACTAGCTAAGCATGTATTTAATCCGTCTAGCAACTTTAGAGTACGACTCTCTATGACATCTAGGGACTTAGCATTGGTATATCAATTTGTGGCAAAGTCCATATTATCTGTGTTTGCAACTAGCGAATTGAGATCAACAGCATCAGGTCTCTCTTTCAAGGACGTGGTATCTGAGCTATTCCGTCATTAACTAATTATATAGACACGTTAGGAGGTACACAAGATAGCTATTAAATAGGTAGGGAGTCCTCCTGCTTCATTCCTTTTTAGCACCGATTCCGGAAAAAGAAGGAAATACCTACCAACCTACCTCCTAAGTAAATCATAGATTCATCTGAAGTACTTGAAAGTTGTATTCCTCCCGACACTATCACATACCCGTCGCTTTAGTACATACATCATGGCCTTTTCGCCCGTTCCGACTTTAACCTTGGGCCCCCCTCCTTTTCCAAGCCCCCCTAACGGCGTCCCTGACAGCTTCAACCAGGCAGCTACAACGATCACAACCGCAGGCATAGTCGGGATCGTTGTTGGGTTCGTGTCTTTCGTACTCATCATTGCCTTAGCAGTCTGGGCGTGGAAACGATATACCAGGAAGCGGCGGGATCAGCCGAATCAAGTAGAATTGCAGAATATGCACCGGTCTGGGCCGCCGGAATATGAACGACAAGAATTGCCTGCCTGAAAAGATCACTCAGATTCGAAGCTCCGTTACGAAGGAACTATCTTGAGGGATGTCGAACCATGGACTTGTACAGAAGCCATGGCATGAAGCGGATTTGAATATGCGGGGTGAGTTCCTGTCTGAAGACACGAGCGTTGCCAAACTAGATAGCGTTACTAGGGGTAGCTAAGCCAAATAGCAGAATCCATATAGTAGCTATTGGCATATTTCGTGTGTTCGTGCCTCCGTTCGTCGATACTGTGTACGAAGTCGAGGTTGACTAGGTAGGTAGGTATCTAGTATGAGATAATTGAGTGGACGATTCATCTACTACTCCGCACCCAATGCTACATTCCTCTTTGTATTCAACTACTTAACCTTGCTATCTTGCCTAGACTTAGGTAGATTGCAGATGTAATCACAATTGAGTTTCGCTCTAACTACACATATTTGGTTCCAAGTTACTCACCGTGTACTTAGGTAACAGAAGAGCGAAAGGCAGAATGAGGATCTTCCATCATTTGCCTTTTCTACTAGCATGCTGTAGTTTCTCTCAGTGTATGCTTGAAGTCTTCCAGGCCGCTCCACCTCCTCGGTCAACTTTTGATCAGCCAGCATGTCGTCAAGTGCTTTTCGAACACTCTTTCGGCAACAGTTACGGAGCCCCATATGTCGGGAAGTATTCACCGCCCAGCCGGTGCAACTTCACGACGGTCATATTCAACCTAAGCGTTGTCTCAAGCGGGCGGCAGTTCGATAGGCTTGCGACGTTATGGCTCGGTGATATCGAAGTGTGGAGGACTTCCACCGCGATGCCAATTCAGTCGGGTATCCACTGGTCGTACCAGAACGACATGACAATATGGCACCCGCTATTGACGCAGAGCCAAAAGATCATCTTTGACCTTGGTAACTTGATTGACGGCGATCGGTACACCGGCTATTTTAACACTACCTTAGAGGCGCTCTATTATGATGACCAGTATACAGCAGGTTTTCACCCCGCCTCACACATTTACCCTATCTCGACGCTCTCGTCATCAAACAACACTACTTCACTATTCTCACTACCCAGTGACACTGGATCAGTTAACCTGACCTTACCGAGAAACGTGAAGAACGCAGTGGTGTCGGTTACTGCCTCTGGCAACGGCGAAGAGGAATTTTGGTTTACAAACGTACCGACAGAGTACGTCCACACGTTCCCGGGTAACGAGGGTTGGCTGTATGGGTATAGCCCATTTCGTGAGGTACAGGTATATATTGACGGCCAGCTTGCCGGCGTGTCTTGGCCGTTTCCAATCCTCTTTACCGGTGGAGTAGACCCTGGAGCGTGGCGACCAATTGTAGGTAGGTATCGATGCCTTCGAGCTACCGTCATTCGAGATCGACGTTACCCCTTGGCTTGGGCTCCTAGCAGACGGGAAAGACCATACGATCCAACTACGTGTCGTGGGTTTTGATACTTCCGCGGAAGATGGCGTAGGTCCCATAGGCGAGAATTGGTGGGTTTCTGGCTCCGTCTTCGTCTGGCTTGAGGAAGCGGTGGAGCAGACACTGGCGCGAAACTTCAGAAGCGAAGTGACTGCGGTGTCTTTCGATTTCCACTCGGTTATTGGTGCTGCGATTGATGAGAGTGGTGCAGCCACAAATACCTCGCTCTACTTCGCTTTAACTGCAAGCCGAGATATATCGATCTCTTCAACGATCGTAAGTGGGAGCAATACTCGTGAAGTAGCATGGACCCAGAGTCTTTCGTTCTCCAACATCCAGAACATGACGGACTTAGCATTCAACCAGTCGCTTGCCATGGTAACATCTGGGAGACACTCGGATTCGGCCTCTCGTATTATCTCGAACTACACCTACCCCCTAAACCTGTTCAGTGCATACGATGTGGCCTCGTCTGGAGCAACTACAAACCCTGGATCCGTACTTTGTTTGGTAGACAGGAGCAAACTGATAGATGGGATTTCCGTATTGTCATTTTTAACCGGGACATCTGTTGGTTCTGAGAGTTTGAAGACCAGGCAGAATGTTACGTCGAATTATCATTGGAATCACACGATTGTAGAGGGTACCGAAGGTCTGGACATTATGGATGGTGAAGTATGGCTCTCGTACTCTAGCCCTGGGGCGAGCAAGAATGACGTGATGGCATATTACCGATACGCCAGGGAGAAGAATGACAGTGTAGTAGTAGATGAGCAGGGTTGGGGACGAAAACCAGTTCCTGACACGACATCGCTTCCGCCTGTGGACGGAGAACCAGTCGTTTACCATCATATATACGGGAAGCCATGAATTGCCATCGACCAATCGATGATGATCGTTCGATACCTTGGCTGCTCAGCGTCACTTCTCATTGAGGTCCAGAAATGTAGGCAGCTTTTTCAGGGCTGTCAACCCTCCTTTCCCTAATTCTTGCCTTATAATCGCGCATTCTATCTGTCGGGATTGCGATCCACTGGTAGATTACCTAAATAAGCGTGTGGACTGTGTGGCCTGCCCGCTCCATATTTTAGATCTTCCCCTCACATTAATCAATATAAAACAAGTCTACCACAACGCTGTACAGCACCTCTATTGAACATAGAGATTATCAGGAAACGCCCCATGTATTCCTGGCTTTAATTCCCCTCATCGAGACATGCTACACAATCTATTAGGTCTAGGTACCTACAGGTTTATCAGTCCCATCGAAATAAAATTGCTAGCAATGTTTAACATCCTGAATTCCTCAGCATTCCAGTTTATTTTTCTCGCCGTTCTATTCGCCAGCTCATACGCATGGTTCTTCAAGTACATTACTCGACGCCGCGAAAAGCGCGAAAATCTTGAAAGAATCACAGTCTTTGCTGATTACGAAGATGTTCATCTCGAGTGAGTATCTGGGTGAAAGGTTCAATATTCACTAGATCACCAAAGTCTAACAGCGACGGCAAGTATTGTTGCGGTACATGGCTTGGGAGCACATCCATA
Organism: Hypoxylon sp. PDH2405; assembly: GCA_023628415.1. Classification (NCBI taxonomy): domain Eukaryota; kingdom Fungi; phylum Ascomycota; class Sordariomycetes; order Xylariales; family Hypoxylaceae; genus Hypoxylon; species Hypoxylon sp. PDH2405. The sequence goes on along the minus strand of JAMAKT010000006.1, from coordinate 557,480 downwards.
CTATAGCTGGAAGGCTGCCGGGCCATTGCCAGACTCTGCCTCCGAGTTCTCTTTAGATAATGCGCCACCCAAAGATAGAATGACAATCAACTGGCTTGAGAATGATGAATTCCTAAAGAGAGACTTTAAGAATGTTAGAATCTTATCATTTGGTTATAATGCCGATTGGTTTATGGATGCCTCACTATCGACAGCGCCACAGAAAGCCCTTAGCTTTCTCAAGACGCTTTCTGAGTTCAGGCAGAAAACCGAGGTCAAATCCACAAGTCACCCAACGTTGGAGGTTCCCTACTGATGACTTACAGAAAACGCCTCCTATTCTGTTCATTGGTCACAGTTTCGGTGGTATCCTTGTCAAATATGTATGTACTTGAGCTCATTCCTCACTCTACTATCCCTGTCTCACATTGCCAAAGGCAGTACATGTAGCACACTCCGATTCGCGCTTCAAAGATATCAGTCATGATACCGCAGGCATCATTTTCCTAGGAACGCCCCATCAGGGCTCGACTGTGTCTCGGGTTGGTGAAATCCTTGCTCGACTGACAGTATTTTCGGGATCCAATGCTACGCTATTGAAGCTTCTAAGTCATCGTAGCTCAGCATTACTAGACTTGAAGAGGGACTTTTCCGCCACAGTGACCTCTATCATGAACCAGAGGCCATTACCGGTATATTCATTCTACGAAACGCTACCTACAATGCGCTATGGCCTATCGCTCGGCGTAGTAAGTAAAATCGTAATGTACCTATTCAAAGTCTCGGCTACTGATTTATACAGATTGTGGGACCCGAATCAGCTACCCTTGATATTGGAGAGCATATTCCTCTAAATACGGATCACTCTGGTCTCAACAAATGTAGAACAAGGGAGGATGATCTCTACGTGAAGATCACCTCGGCTGTGCGCGGCGTCCAAGCCACCTTACAACAACAGTTGGGTAAGCCAACAACATCGCCTTCTCTGTATACCTGAGGTACCTTACGTGATATTGACGCAAGGTAGAGCCAATTGCCAGATGGATCATAGGGTCTGATGATCCCATCCGTGTCTACAAATATCGAGCGGATCATGAACGGGCAAGGGACAAGCTCCACAGGTATCGCAATCTGGGTAGTTGGCTTATCCAATCACCTGAATTCGAGGCCTGGAGTGGCTTCTCAAAGGACTCATCGCCAACATTCTGGCTTCGCGGTGGAGGTAAGTCTCGTATGAGGCACAAGTTAAGACTTCCTGTGGCCAGATGCTGATTATGGAGTGTGCAGTTGGTACCGGGAAAACATCCGTCACGTTGAGTGCTTCCCCTTGCCACCGTGTTATGTATATCCTGACTGACTTCAATGCAGGTCCGAAGTTATTGAATGGCTCCGTAAAGGGGACGGCCTTAAAAGACCGCAGAAACTGGTTTACGTTTACTGCTCCGTGGACTACGACTTTGAGTCAGTGATTCGTTCAATCATTCTTCAACTTGCCACTTCAACAGACGGCGTCTCCATCCAGCGGTTAATGACAGACAAATTTAATTCCAGGGGCCGAGCTCAACGATTACCCCTAGGGGCGGAAGATCACGAGTTGATGGTGCAACTTTGCGACCTCTATTCGGATACCATAATAGTTATTGATGCGCTAGATGAATGTCCTGCACCACGTCGTCTCCTTGATACAGTCAAAACGGCACAGGAGAATTCTTCTAGCGATATCAAACTATTTTTGTCGAGCCGCTTACACATTAAAGTCGATGACGCATTCAGGAATTTTTATGTTTTCACGATTGATGAGAATACGGCATCAATAGACCTGGAACGCTATATCACCACCGAAGTTGATTTACACCACAGCAGCCTTCCTGGTTCGAATTATAATAATTTCAAGAATAGACTAGAGCAAGCGCTACTTAAACATGCGCAAGGAGTGTCAGCATCATACCTCATATTGTGGGTGAAGTCTCTGCTAACGTCAACGGTAGGTTTCGTTGGGTCGAGCTACAACTCGAGATATTCTTCGACGAGAGTTTCCCCTTTGAGTTGGAAGAAGACGTGGAGAACGAGCTGCGGATCCTAGAGTCCGGAACATCTGTAGTCGGACGCTCTGAAGACCAGAGGGCTAGATTGAACCATGCATACAACCGTATACTGAATGAACGTCGCCACAGCGCTCGAAACACTGTTTCCGTCGTCCTCAGGTGGATATTGTTCTCTATGGAGCCCCTGACGTCGGAACAAATTGTTGAGGCGGTAATTATCTCGCGAGAGAGGACGTCAGCTCGAGCGACATCCAGCGGACAACCGGGAAACATCAGCTTAACCGAGATCGGCCGACTCTGTAGTAACTTCATTATATTTGTAGAAAACACTAGTCACGTCAAGTTTTCACACCATTCCGTCAAAGAGTTCCTTCTGGATTCCGAATACTGCGACCGCGAATTTTCACCTGAAACATGCCATACCCTTATCGCAGAAGCTTGCCTATGGTATATATACTACCGCACGAGAGACTCCAAGATCCTAGGACAATACATTTATAAACATGCGCTGCCGCATTGTTCTGCTGCTGGCTCTGAAAACAGACGACAAGGAGAACTTCATATCTTGCTTCGGTCTTTCTGCCAACGACCGTTGCAAGCTCTTGACAGGACGAAAATTGAGTTCCCAGAGACGATAGTTATGCCTCCCTCGGTATTTTTGAGACTGCCTAGGCTTCAAACCTGCATCGAACACCCCGCTCACGCCTTTATCGCAGCATGCGCTTTCAATCTTGGTGACATTCTCGAGCACGCGTTGTCACGAGATGCTGCTAATCTAGGTACACAGAGGCTCCTAAGAAGAGAAGGTCTTGAAGTCGCATGTACTTATAATTCTTATGAAGTGGTAAATGCATTGCTAGGGAATCAGAGAGAGCCGGCTCAGGTGACCGTTGACGCCATTCAGAGTGCTGCGAGATACAGCAGAGGGCGAATCATGACTCTCCTCTTAGAAAATAGCAACAATATCGAAATCACGGAAGACATAATGAAGAGAGCCATTAAGAACGAATTCGGGGTCGAGGTGGTGAATGTATTGAAACAGCATTATGGCAGGCTCTCAGCGGACCAATCAACGTACAGAAAAATCATGAGATGGAATTCCGAAGATTCCAACGACCCCAACATAATGTTAGAGCTTCTTATCGATGGGCCGGACACTATTATTACTGACGAGATTGTTGGTCTTGCATCAAGCAACGAGGTCTTCGGCGGCAAGCTAGTCTCGACAATACTGCGGCATCTGGGAGATGTTCCCATCACCGAAAACGTTCTCATTAATGCAGCAAAGAACAGCTCTAATGGACATTTGGTGATGAAGATTCTCGTCGAGCATGCTAATGGAAACATTCAAATATCCGAGGACGTCCTTCGGGCTGCTGCCTCAACCTCAGGTACCGGGTGGGCGACTCTGAAGTATCTCGTTGACACATTCGGGGATGACATCAGCATCACGGAGGCTGTGATGATTTGTGCAGCAACTAATATGTGGTGCGCTGAGGATGTCATCAATGTTCTCCTTGAGCATCGGCCAAAAATTATCATCACGGAAGCCATCGTCTTAGCTGCTACGCGTAACCAATTAAACAGTACCGGACTCCTTGAATTGCTCCTAAATCATAGCCCTGATATCCCCCTCACTGAGAATATCCTTGTCGCTGCAGCAGCAACCCCATACTCTGGATTGAAGGCTATAAATTGGCTCATTAAAAAGAAACAAGGAATCCAGGTTACACCAAATATCCTAGAAGCTGCGGCTGCCAACTACGATCTCGGACACGAGATTCTACCTCTACTTTTGAGCAAAGACCCTAGTATACACATTGAAGAAATTATACTAGAAGCGGCGGCTTGCAACACTGGTTGTGGAGACGTACTTGTCCGGATGCTGTTGGCCCGCGACAATAATTTACAGATCGGAGACAATGTCATGGAAGCTGCAGCTAAAAATAATAAAAAGGGCGCGGAAGTCCTCGACTTGCTTTTCCAACACGCCCCAAACACTGAAATTTCAACGCCTCTACTCGAAATAGCGGCTGAGAGTGGTAATGCCAGAGGCTTAGAGACGTTGTTGAACCGCCTCGACCAGTCCGAGAAGACATGTGATTTTTTTGAGTATCTTCTAGAGCTCGCTGCGGGCAGTGAAACCATAAGAACCCAGGACGTGGTGAAAGTGGTACTGGATCATAGCGACGCCAGTGTGAAGATCTCGGAAGCCGTTATGAAAAAGGCTGTCCGCGAACGTCATCCGCTTGGCTACAAGGCAGAGAGCCCGGTGCCACTGCTACTTAAATCGGAGAGGACTGTCGTGATTACGGAGCAAGTACTCAAAGCTGCTGCTATGAATCGCAAGCATGTGAACGATGTACAGCTGTTACTGGCATACGATGAACATTGTCCTGTTACAGAACCTGTCATTATGGCAGCAATAGGAAATACAGGTGTCTTTAGCGAGGATTTGGCACCGCTGCTAGCTAGAGCAAACATCAGAATCACGAAGGATATGCTTCGGAAGGCGGCGGAAACTGATTGGATTGGCCGACATCTCACCAGGTTCTTGCTAGAGAGGTACCAAGATGATCTCGACATTCACGACATCTTAGAAATTGCAGCACGCAACAAGAGAGCCACGAAAGAGATGTTCGAATCTTTACTCAAATGGAAAAGGGATATCGTGGTCACAGAAGAAATCATAATTGCTGCTGCCGAATCTTCTGGGGAAGGTATGGAAGCTCTTCTTGACTGGGGACGGCCTATTCAGATCACCGAGGCAGTGATGAAAGCTTTAGCAAGTAACGAAAGACGGCGAACATTTTCCATTATGCAGCTCATTCTATATAAACACCGTGATCTCGAGATTACGGAGGAAGTGATGGAAGCAGCAAGGGGAAACAAGGTTGTCGGGCCTGACCTCACTAGGCTACTCCAGACCTACAGGCAGTCGCGAATTCAAGTCTCCTAGCAGCTAAATCATGCGCTGGACCATTTATACAAGATTTCCACTCAAAACTTCATTTATGATGAAACAACAACACAGGTACATATCTTAACTACCTTTGGAAAGGGTACGATACTAGGTAGTTATTCGAGAAACGGCGCTCGCCAGCAACACGGCAAGATAGTGAAGCCAAGGTAGGATTCTCACAGGACACCGTACATACAGTCGTCGCAGAGAGCATTGGACTGGGCCTTCTGCGTAGAATGTATCAGTCTGGATTGTTCTGTGTGTGGACAACTCGAGTACTTGAGTAAAGCGTGGCCCTACGTTCCCAAGAAGAGGGTTAGCATAACACATCAATCAATAGATCCGTGAGGAAGCCTTAATATTAGATGTAATATTAATTCTACTAGCTTTAAGTAACGCTTATGTGGCTAGGTTACATACCCAGAGAACCAGAATTCTTGTAGACCATTATCACATTCCAATCTTTCTTTTATTCGAAGAAAACAAGATCATATGTTCCTGAAGCTACACTTACGCCAAGGAAACTAGTGAATAAGCCTTGTATATATTAGCTAAAGATTGATCTATGAGGGAACCAAATGTAAATTCTATGTGGTAACGGCTTATCGTTCTAATCATCGTGCTGAAAGTAGATCGGCGTGGCTGAACGGCCGCCAAGAAAAGCTCAAGCGCCCCAATGAGGCATATCAGCGGCGCAGCATCGCGTTATTCTAGAAGCCTACTAGGGCGTTCTGGCTGTGTAATGGGGGTTAGAACATCTTAATATGATATGCCTCCCGTAATCCTAGGCGCTCACCGCGCCGTCTGTTGGGTGAACCGCAAGGCTTTCCAGCGCATCAATATAATTTGCTGACAACCCCCTCTTTTGCCAGACCAACATGGAAGAATTCTCCGTCGTCTCATTCCAACTCTACGAAGCTGTAGATTACTAAGTATTGACTGAATTTGGCAAGTCTACTTAATAAACGCTACTTAATAAACGCACCCGAAATCCCAACAGGAGAAGAATATGAACATTATCCTCAATCCCCGCATCCCGAAGGGCGGTAGCAGCGGCGGAGGAGGCAAGGGCTTCAAAGGCGGTAGCTCGGGCGGCGGCAGCGGAATAGGGACTCCACTGCCGCTTTGGGCCGAGCTCGTCATCATTTTCAGCGTGATATGGGTGTGCATCTATCTCTCGCTCTTCTTCTACTTTTTCAGACAAGGTACGTAGTAGCTAGCCACTTTCCATTTCCTTCTTGCCCTTCCTACCTCCTTTCCCTCATCGACTTTGTGCCTAGCGAAATAATACGAAGATAACGGACAAAACCCAACTAACTCCGACCAAAGAATATCTCGTCGCAACGCCATCCAAGCGCCCACGTCTAGGCCTAAGGCTAATCGGCCGTCTGGCCTGGAAAGCCTTTAGGTACGCGACGCTGATCCAGGTGGTCATCTGGGCAGCCCGGAAGTTGATTGCGCGCTGCAAGACCGGACGAGGCACGAAGAAGGTTGGAGGCACTTTCTACAGGAAACTCGACGAGCAGGAAAGGGGGTCGAAGGGCGTGAACGAGCCTATGGGGACACCGCCTGCTCAATCATTCCACGTCCCTCTATATCCCTTGTCGAATTCTGGCTTTGGTAGTCGCTGATGAAGTGTTCGATAAGCCTATCTAACAAAAGGCTACGCGGACGAATGTCCGTGGATCTTTAGAGAGGATATCCAATGTGTTTCATTTTCTTTTCTTTACGCGTTTGGGGAGCAGATCATTTAGGAAGATACCCTATTTTTTGGTTTAAAAGAAGTGCGTGGGTATTCACGACAGAATTACATACAGAACTATACATTAATCATGGGCCCTTTCAACCTGCTAGGCCTCCGTGATTCTCCTTCATCGCATCTCGCAACTCAAGGTTCATTTTGACAAACTTCCAAGAAAAAGAGTCCCACCAATTGGCGCCTATACAAATGAGGTATGAGGTATCTCCCGTATCAAAAACAAAGGATAATTCATGTGTGTCTCAGTGTGTTTTGTTGCATCCTAGACCTAGATTTAGGACTGGTTAGCTAGGTAGTTAGCGGCCTAGCAAGTGAAATTAGTTTTCCAATCCTATGAAATATATCAAGAAAACCAGCTTACCCGCTCGAGATTGTAGTCGTACTTCTCTAGAGCGTTCACCGCATCCGTTCTCGAGTAACCCATACCAGTCAGGTTTTTGACGATTGGGTCATCATGTTTCCCCTCGTCACTTAATGCCCTTCCCACTGTGCTTGGCCTACCTGAGCTTTGGCTTTGAACTGGACTTTTATTGTCATCGCCGCTGTTCTTCGCAGGTGCGTCACTGGGGGAGTCTAGGCTGGCAAAAAGAGCGTCCCAGTCTTGATTATTATTTGGCGCCGCCGGGGCTTGTGTTGAGAAGGAACCGGCATTCGTATTGCTGGTCGTTGGAGCCGCACTAGCCGTCGCGCCCGAGGTAGACGAAACCGTACCGAAATCATAGCTGCTGTCAATTCCGAACGCGTTGGAAACATTGGTCGATTCACTCTTGGGCTGGCTTGGCGGCGGACTGCTATCGAACACAGGGTTGAAATCATCAAGATTAGATCTCGACAAGTTGGCAAATTCATCATCTGCTGAGCCCTCCTTAGCATCTTCAAGATCCGCGAAATCGTCATCTAGATCATCAAAAGCACCCCTAGATGTAACAGGAGCCGTGTTTGTCACTGTAGTCGGCGTGGGGGCAAATGAATCCCCGGCTTTCGATGGAGTCGAGAAGGACGGGGAAGCTTTCGGTGGCTCAGGGAAATTCGATAAATCACTTATACTGATGTTAGCATTGTTCAGTTAGGGTTCTGGGGAAAGGGGATAGAGCAAAAAGGCTCATACTTCGATGGCTGGGATGTATGTGATGCCGTAGCTGCACTCTCTCCGATTGGGCCATCGGTCGCGGCAGCGCTGGCCTTTGACGCCGCTGGAGAAGCCGGAGCTTGGACTTCCTTGGCCTCAGTCTTCTTATCGGCGGGTGAGGCGGGCGCAAAGTCGTCATCGAATCGATTACCCTCGGAAGCAGAGTCGGACTCATCATCTCGCTCTAGCTCGGAGATAGGAGGGAACTCAGAGTTGAAGGTTGAAAACGCATTAGAGCTATCATTAGTTGACTTGTCCTGTGGTTTGCTTGAAGAGCTGCCCATGCTTGCAAAGGCAGAGTCAAAGTCCACTTTGGCATTACCCGAATCTTTCAAATTCCCGAATAGATCGCTATCCCTATTGCCGGCGTATGGCGTAGTTGGAGCGGGAGCTGTGGGGGTCTCATCTGGGAACGAGCCGGGGATAGACCCGTCGCCGGGGGTTTTCTGGGTGTTATCAGAAGTGGATGCCAAGCTCTGGCCAGTAGATGTCGGCTCTATCGGAGCAGCATTGGAAGCAGAAGCGGACGGAGTTGCTGTGCTATCACCACCTCTGCTAACAGGAGGTGAAACTTGACGCGAAGGCGCCTGCGTCTCAGAGGCCTCACCAAACGGCGCAAAGCTCGGGCTAGGCTGACGCGACTCGGTTTGCGCAGTGGGTTCGGCCGTCAGACGGCTCACGGTCGGCGCAGAACTACTCGGAGTAGCGAAGGATCCAATGCTGGCAGTCGAGGTGCCAGTGTTTTGATGCTTGAAGGAAGTCACCGGTGGTGGTGATGTGCTCTCGCCCCCGAAGTCACCAAAGATGTCGTTAAAGGACCTCTCGCCGTATGGCTTTACAGGAGGCGAAGTAAAGGTACCCATTATGTCCGTACTTCCCGTTCGTCTAAAAAACGGGTTGTTTCCACTAGCGGTTGATGGTGCTGGACTTGCCACCTGAGCAGAGGTGGCAACTGGTGAGCCAGTGTTGATTTGGCGGGATACCTCTTCATTATTCTTGGTGAGATCCTCGACTTCAGTCTTGAGCTTATCTCGTTCGCCTTCAACTGTAGAAAGTTGCTTCTTATTGATAGCTACCATGCCCTTCTGTTGCCGAGCTTCCAACTTGAGCTTTTCGATCTGTGGCTTCAACTGAGCAATCTCAGCATTGACAGAGCTAATGCGCTGTTTAAGAGATGCGTTTTCTTGTTGATCAGCCTGGAGGGCTTGCGAGACTTGCTGATGCTGGCTCTGAAGGTCTTTGTAGGTACCATCAATTGTGATCAGCTCGTTCGTAAGCTTCTTCGTTTCTTCACGTATGTTCCTGAGCTGTTCTTCCAAAGTCCGAACATCTTGAGCTTCCTTCTCGTATAAGGTGCGCAATTGAGATAAGCGTTGCTCAAAATTCTTCTTCTGCTCACTCGCCTGGTTGATTTCATTTTGCGTGGAAGTACGCTGTCCCTGAACCTGCTGCATCTGCTTCGATAAAGAGCCGACCTGATTGGACAAGTTGGCTAACTCGGCCGTCTCGTTTGTGAGCTTCTTACTAATTTCTGGGTCATTGTCTCCAAGAAGGTCGTCCATGGCGGAAGCAGGAGGAGGTGCGGGCCCTCTTTGAGCGTGCGCCGAACCGCCAGAGCCACCGGTGTCGTGAGAAGTTAAAGTTTTACCGAAGGAAGAAGATGGAACAAATGGTTTAAACGTATTGGCGGTGGGGGAGGTCCGAATCGGCGAGCCTGGCGGGCCACTGGCAAAGGGGTCCCTCGTTGCCGAACCTCCTGTTGATACTGGGATTTGAGGTGGAGCAGGGCTAGGGGAGGCGTCAAGGCCAAATAGATCATCGATGGCAGATTTCGGTTGGGGCGGTGGCGGTTGAGGTGAGGCAGCTGGGACGTCAAATGGTGAAGGGCCGACGGGAGGACGAGGTTGGCTTCGCAAAGACGGAGGGACAAGGTTCGGAGGAAGAGTTGGAGGTAGTGGAATATCACGTCTGCTCCTCTGCTGGCGAATGAGATACATGGCAACCGCAAATGTATCCCTGGTCAACCGACCCTCCGAATTGATATCCGCAAGGTCCCAGATCTGGGCTAGAGCATCCTCGGGCAAGCCGGACTGGCTTAAGAAAGGGACGGCTTCCTCTCCAGTGATGAACCCCTTGTTTCCTTTTTCTAACTTGGCATATAATTCATCGAATCTTGCCTTTTCGGCGGGCGTGATTAGCCAGTCACTTCCGGTTACTTGAGGAACGACGACCCCGGTAGGCTGGGGGCCTAGCGGCGGTCTTCCTAGAGGACTAGTCGTTCGCGCTTGTGCTTGTCCGCTTAATTGTCGTGGTATAGCAGATATGGGCGGGCCAGTGGGCGCCGGGCTCTGTCTCGGGGCCGCGCCGCGTCTTGTAGCGGCTTCATAAAGAGCAGCAGGGAGAATATTAGGGAGGCCTCGCAAAGCGCCAGATTTCATGGAGGTAAGAAGATGCATCGCAATGACAAATTCGGTCAACACGAGGGCGCCCCTCTGTTCCGTATCGGCAAGCTGCCAAATGCGCCCAAGCACTTCATTAGGCAGTCCCGACTTCTCGAAAATACTCTTGGCCTGGTCGCCGGGGAGTATGCCGCCATTCTGTAGATTCTGCTTCTCGAATAAACTGGTATACTGGGCAACTTTCTCAGGCGATAGCGGGGGTATCCGTATAGGTCCACTACCGCTCCCCTGGGCCTGCAGTGGTGAATGAGGCGGCGGTACGCTGGCGCTAATATCTATCCCTTCGAACCGGGGTAAAGGACCTTGTTGAAGGGCTAGTTCAGGGGTTGGTTCGCGTCCTGCTTGGGCATGACCGATAAGTCGTAATACGAGTCCAAATCCAACAGGAGTCAGAAAGCCGCGGTTCTCCTTGTCTGCTATTTGCCAAATCTGCCAGCGTCGAGAATTAATCAGCATCTCTTCGTGTCGTTTGTCATCCCCGGACGTGGAAAAGCATAGTAAGACGTACCTCACCGAGAACGCGTGAGTCGAGTCGAGTCTTTTCGAAAAACTTGACGGCCTGATCGCCCATTACAATGCCGGCATTTTCGGAGTCTGCTTCTCGAAATAGTTGACCGTATACTCGCTTTTCTTCGGGAGTGAGTATGAGCGCCGGTGCGGCTGCAAAGAGACGATTAGCCGCTTGTACTGATGACGCATTCGTAGATATAATAAAGTTGTTGATGATAGACAGAAGACAGATATCTAGTGATGGTATTTAGATAGGGGTTCTCATAGCTCACCGGCGTCAACACTAGATTCGGCAGACATTATTGCGCAGCCGAGCTCACCAGACTTCGATTTAACGCAGAGCTCGGCGGCGAGGATAAGAGGTAGGTTTCGGATGCACGCAAAAATAAAAGTCAATTGACAAAGTGTCAAGACGGGTAAAGAACCGTTGGCCGTTAGTAAACAAATAGCTACTTTAGAGCTTCGGCAACAAAAAGGCGCCTAGATTTTGGCCGAGTTTGGCAAAAAGGTAGGATACCTCAGATAAGTGGGAGATGGTTTGGTGTTGGCTTCTCCAACTTTCGACTTTCGCTTTTCGCAAGGAGGCTGGAGTAATGTTCCTAAAGAGCCCACATCTGGTACAGGGTAACCTGGGACTGCCCCCTACCTCTCTCTACCTCTTCTCAAGCTGGGGGCCTACGTAGGCGAGAGCCACTTTTCTAGCTACATACCTCTCAAGCTCCGAGCTCCCGGTTACACATACTGTACCCAGATTTGGGGTACATGAATACCAACATACATACCTCATACGTACATACATACGGCAAAGGACCCTTCTTAAAATTATTTATTATCTACCTAATTACCTCATAGGCACGATTTAATATTCTTTCCCGAGGCAGATATTAATCTGTGAATTAAATCTAGGTAGCATACCCCCGGCCATTTTCCCTCTCTCTCTCTCTCTCTCCATCCCCTGCCCGCACACAAGGGCCCAAACATTTTCTCGATGAGTCAATCGAGCTCGAAAATGTTTCTACCTGTCACGAATGCCGCGGCATCCAAATACGGAATCGTCCATTTTTTTAGGGGACGAGCAGATATGCATGCCCGCTGCGAGCTGCAATTAAGAACACAGCCACAATTGGCTACTTGCTGGTTCAACCGCGCATAGCGTCAAAGGTGGTCGTCGAATAAAGTGAAATGAATACTACACATTTATGCTATTGGTCCAAAAGTCTGTCACACTGCATAGAAATGTAATATCAAGCGACACGAAAATGGAGCTGCAGGAAGCATGAATTGCAACGGGAGAGTATTTCCCATCTTCGAAGACTATTAGGGACGTAGGGACGATATTAGACTGAACTGGTACTATTAAAATTTTGTAGGACGGGATGTACAAAGTGTATACTAATTTTGCTACCTGGCTCAATCACTGTCAAATTAAAAAAGCCCCCTGCTGCCTTTCCACTAGTCTGACGGACAGGTCCACGTTGCTCTGTTACTAGAGCGCAACTGACACATCTTGATACTTCTCTAGTACAAATAGAGTGCCATCATGGCAGGACTCAAATCGCATGCGACAGTGGGTATGGAAAATTAAATGCCACTAGCCGTGACACGTAGCACGAGTAACCTCAAACTTAGTACTCAGCCTCAGCGTCTCCCTCGACCTCTAGGGAATCGGTGGCAACTTCCTCGTAGTCGCGCTCCAAAGCAGCCAGATCCTCGCGAGCTTCCGAGAACTCGCCTTCCTCCATACCCTCACCAACGTACCAGTGGACGAAAGCACGCTTGGAGTACATAAGATCGAACTTGGTGGACAGAGCCGACCAAGCTTCAGCGATAGCCGTCGTGTTCGAAAGCATGCAGACGGCACGGTTGACCTTGGCCAAATCACCGTTGGGAACAAACTGAGGAGGCTGGAAGCAGATACCGAGCTTGAATCCGGTTGGGCACCAGTCGACGAATTGGATTGTGCGCTTGGTCTTGAGCGTTGCCACGGCCGCGTGAGCATCCTTGGGAACAACATCACCTCGGTACAGCAGGCATGTAGCCATATACTTGCCGTGACGAGGGTCGCACTTGACCATCTGGTTGTGCGGCTCGAAACAGGACATCGTTATCTCCTGAACCGAGTTGGCCTCGTGAGCAGCCTTGGCAGCCGAGATGACTGGTGCATAAGCAACGAGAGGGAAGTGGATACGAGGGTATGGGACCAGGTTGGTCTGGAACTCGTTAAGATCGACATTGAGAGAGCCATCGAATCGGAGAGAAGCGGTGATGGATGACACAACTAAGAAATGTTAGCTAGTGAAGGGATAATGCACTCCTTCCAACATACCTTGTGCGATTAAGCGGTTCAGGTTCTCGTAGTTGGGGCGCTCCAAGCCGAGGTTTCGGCGGCAGATATCGTAAATGGCTTCGTTGTCGACCATGAACGAGCAGTCAGAGTGTTCGAGGGTAGTGTGCGTAGTAAGAATCGAGTTGTACGGCTCGACGACCGAAGTAGCAGTTTGGGGCGCAGGGTAGACACAGAACTCCAGCTTGCTCTTCTTGCCGTAGTCGACAGAGAGACGCTCCATCAACAAGGCTCCGAATCCCGAACCAGTACCGCCGCCAAAGGAGTGGAAGACTAAGAAGCCCTGGAGACCGGCGCAGCTGTCGGCAACACGTCGTACTCTGTCCAAAACCTGGTCGATGAGCTCCTTGCCCACAGTGTAGTGACCACGAGCGTAGTTGTTGGACGCATCCTCCTTGCCAGTAATCATCTGCTCGGGGTGGAAAAGGCTGCGGTAGGCGCCAGTGCGGACCTCGTCGACGACATTGGGCTCGAGATCGCAGTAAATAGTGCGAGGAACATACTTGCCCTGGCCTGTTGGATATAAGCCATTAGATGACTCTTTAGTAACCATTTAGATGCAACAATATACGTACCAGTCTCGGAGAAGAAAGTGCTGAATCCCTGGTCGGGATCCGCACGCTTGCGCTCCTCAGTCAGATAGCCATCAGGCTGAACGATGGACATGTTAGCGAAACAATACACTCGAAGAATCTCTAGGCAACATACCTGAATGCCGTGCTCAAGGCAGTAGAGCTATTAGAAAAAAAAGGTAAGTTAAACTTCCATCTCAACTTTATCTTCGTGACAGGGATTGTCGAGATCCGCATTGTGCAATGTACATGCGACGCGGATTGATATAGCGATAGAAGCTTACCTCCCAGCAAGAATTGGCGATTTGGCAACCCGCCTGACCGACTGCAGACAGAATGATGGTCAGTACGAACGTGTGTTTGGGCCTTGAATATCAGAGAGAAAGAAAAGAAGGACGTTTGTGACATGAGACATGGATTATGCGGTGAAGGAAAACGCGTGCCTCGAGAAATGGGAACATACCGTTGATGCTAATGATCTCGCGCATCTTGGAGGCGATACAATGCAAAATCTGTACTAAGCGAAGATGAGAGGACAAGACTCGGGAGCAGACAGCTTAGAACAAAGTCCCGATGCAGGATGTGTGAGTGGGTGAAATGTAGGAATTGAAGTTGAGTCGAAAGGAGGTCTGTTGATGCTTTGGACGGGTCGTTTTTACCCAAGTAACTAAAAGTTCCCGTTCAAAGTGGGGGGCGGATTAAAAATTCACCCCTGGTTGGTAAGGACCACTTGCACTTTGTTGACATTGAATTGAGGTTGCCTAGAGTTGGACTCGGCCTATTCGGGAAGCCACACAGACCATGTCGGAATGCAGGGGCCCCAAACCAACATTGAAGTTCAGGGGGGTCTGCTATTGGTAGTACAGTACATGTACCGTAGTCTACAGGTGACAAACTAGGTTTAGCGGGCAACAACGCAGCGTACCTAGGTAGCGTCAATTGCCCAATGCCAACGTTCCAAAATTCGATCTTCATTATTAATAATATCAATAATTATAAATTTCATACCATACATAATAATTCTTACGACCTCTTAGGTACTGAATTACATACCTCTGAATGACTAGATTGCGATAATGTTAATCAATCTCGTTCACGTATTTCTGTTGGTTGCGACCGTGCGTGCAAACACCGAAAAGACCATTTTTCTTGGACCACCGACAGTCAATGTCCCCTTCGCACACCCGACTCTTGGCGACTTACACGTCGATACTCTCACACCTACCAATTGGGCAATACGGACATCTTTAGAAGCACAATTCCCTAACATATCAGCTCCTCATGGCAAACCCACCTGGCTTATTCTTGATGAGCTGACCGAGGGTCAACGTTATGAAGTGCGAGTATGTTGGGCTGCGACTGTAAGCGAGGATCCAATAGCGTCGCGCTGTAGCATATTGGGATCAAGAAATTTCTAGCTCACTAGTTCCTAGCAACCTACCGAATTCAAGATCGCTACTTATGAACTACAAACTGTGTTCGAGACTCCAGAACTGATATCCGAGCTCTCGGAATATTCATGGTCTCGCCAATCACTCGGGGGTGATCATGAATCTCGATCTAAATCTGCCGGGGCCACTCATGCCCCCAAATCCGGGAGGGAGGCATCAGTCCTCTTTCTCCGGATTCTAGCAGCAGCGGATTACTATACGATGAACAAGACTATGATGAGAAATGTACCGCCAGTTCATGTGGACATTATTCTCGATCCTTTTGTCTTTGGTGTGCTGCCCCGTTCACTATTGCCAACCGTAGGCTACATTATTGTAGTAGCCATCGCATCCTGGTTTCTCGCGCGATACATCTCAACCTGGATTTGTACTTTAGGGACAGAGGCAACCATCGAGAAGAAGATCCAGTGAAGTGGTAGAAAGCCTTTCGTCACTGTCTCCTATATTTGCCTTCTAAATCCAAACGAGAGCATCACCGAATTCCTGCTATCATAACTCGTAACCCGCGTTCGCCAAAACACTTACACAGTCCAGACGGATGTGCAATTGTGATATTGTCATCATCTTATCCATAACTCAATTTATGCTTCAAACCACCGCCAGTCAATGCCAAAAGTCGGTTTAATAGCGGATATGGTGGAAATGCTGCAAAGCGAGAGAAAATAAACACTATGGTCTATTATATCCCCGAAAAGTCGCCAATGCCGATAGCTGCTTTTGTATCCACCTGCTACCAATTGCCTGGGTATCCGCCCGGCTGACCATGGTGAGGGTGCGTCCCTGTAGGAACCGGCGGACCGGCATAAGAAGGCTGTCCGGCATATCCATGAGGGCCTGATGATGGTGGTGGCGGCATATTGTATGGCTGGTTGCTATACGTAGAGGGAGGTGGCGGATACTGTTGATGGTTGCCGTATTGAGGTTGACTCGGAGGCGGCGATGTGTACTGCGGCTGTTGTGCTTAAGACTATGTTAGTGAAACCTAACACCTGATGAGTAGAAAATAAATAACTCACCATATCCATGTCCTTGAGGAGCTGGACTGTGTCCATAGTTGGAATGTGATCCCGAAGGTGGACCACTGCCATAAGGAGGATTCTGGTGGTGCTGACCAGGGGAACTATTATAAGGGGGGTTCTGGTGGCCTCCCAACTGGCCAGGCGGCGGCGGATATGAGGTCGAGCCATGCTGGCCTGGTGGGGGTGGGTATTGCGGCGTGCCGTGTTGAGTGGAGGGGTTGAATGATGGTGAACTCTGCTGATGAGGTGGCGAGCTATAGGCTGCAGTCGAAGCATTCGGCGGCTGGTAGGATGTTGGGGGTGCTTGACCACTGTATCCTCCCGTTTGGCCTGAATTCGAATATCCGTAGTTCTAGCCATTCAAAATACGTTAGTCAAATGGTCTTCTCAGTGCCGTCATGTAGAGACAACATACCGGCTGACTTCCATGAGACCCTCCAAACATACTCGCTACTCCTCCCATCACGGAGCCAGCTAGACCCCCAGAATGTTGAGGTTGATGGGGCTGGCTGCCGTGGTAATTCTGTGGCTGCTGAGGTTTATGACCAGAAGAGAATAAATTCGAAGCAAGTTGGCCAACGAGCTGACTAGGAGCACCTCCGCCGTGCCCGCCAGACGAACTACCATGACCACTGCTATGACTTCCACCAAGACCACCAATCAACTGACCAGCAAGGCCTCCAATGCCGCCCGAGCTGTGGCTGCTGCCGCCCTGTGGTTTTCCGTGACCGCCAGCGAATTGATTTAACAACGTATTGGTCGCAAAACTCTGGTGGAATATCGCATCAGCACCGTGTTGCAGAAGGCAAAAATCGTCAGACGACACGTAAACTTACACCGAATCCTCTCTCGCCAGACGGTCCATCAAGTCCTCTACTAGCCTCGGGTGGTAAAATAGGTTCCATCCGGCCGTCGGGATGTTTGACGGTCTGGGTGCCGTCAGGATGCGTGATAAGCTCCTGCTTGCCAGGAATGCCGTATGGATGCTCATTTGCCTGGGCAGGCGTGTTCCCTGGCGCAGCTTGCGTTGGTGTTTCCCATTGAGACACACCGGTCGAAAGCTGGACGTAGTAATATTTTTTGCTCGTGGCATCCCATTGCGCAATCCAGCCAGGTGGAAGCTGTGGTGGTTCGAACGTAGGGCCTTCGTTAGGAGAGGCGGGGCCAGCCATGGCGACTGAGGGAGGGGTCTTATCGTGTTCCCTATAGTTGAGGTACGTAAGGTAGACAAGACAAGATGGAAGAATAGTCGATTCAATGAGAAGGAAAACTCGTACGGAAGGAGGGAAATTGTCGAGTGTCGATGGGGATCACTAACGAAATAGAATGGGTTAGTGGATCATCCGATTTAAAAGGAAGCGATGAAGATGCATTCAGGGCAGCATTGGCTTGCCTTGGTGGTCGAATTTAGAGAATGTGAAAGAGAGGGCTATCGAAGGTTGCAGATGAATGAAAGGAGACTAAACCGTTTAGTTAGGACCCTGCAAAGCCCACATTCTACGTGCAATGCAGTCGCCAGTCTGCCAGTGCAGCAGTGCAGCTAATTCGAGAATTATGCCGTAACCCGTCGCAGGTTTCTCCTTCCCATCAAGTACCTCCTACATACCTCCAGTCTCTACAACATACATGTACGGTATGGATGTCATCCCAGCACCCAATTTACCTTGCCTGGTAGGTACCTCCAGAATTCTTGGAGGGGCGATTTAGTTCCAATCATTTCCTCTTACGCGTGGATCTAGAACCCTGATTACTGCTAAGCCACAATAAATGACAGCGTAAGCCACAAGAACGAGATCTGTTGACGAATCATGTTTTTTCCATCATCACACTTCTACATGAACATAGATTCGTACCTAAAAAGAGCAGCTTCAGCAAACGACGTTATCACGAGTACATGTACATACAACCTACAGGGAACCTTAAGTCCGTACCTATCTTCTCAGCTATGTCCTCAGCTGTAAGTGTATCTCATAATGATAGCACTGCCTCGATCATTACGGCAGCATATTTTCGACAAATCAGCTAGAGCCGAAATCCGTCAACCACTGCACCTCCTTGGTTCAAGATTGCCTCCTAATTATGAAACCAATGACTCATGGTAATATGCCAGCCTGTCGGTAACCAGTGCGCGTCTACCAATTCATCTTCATGCTCGAAAACCATGAGGTGTTACGTAGGTAGAACTACACGCGTTAGCATAACTGTGCTATGAAATTACACGATTAATAATTATTATGTATGGCATTACTGACCCCATACCGATACTATCATAAGGCCATTACGCATTTCCGAGTCGTGTATGGGGGCAGAGAAAGGTCGGAGTAGATGATGTTGTATAGGTATGTATGTATGTAGGTAAGGAGTCGTGAAGCGTTGTGGGATTATATACCTCTTACGGTGTCTCGCACTTTCCATTTGGTGTACCTCCCCCCATCTCCTAGGTGCATTTGCCTTCCATAACTTCACAGTGTGTCGCACTTTCTATTTGGCGTATAGCAGGTCCACTAGCTTTCCCAGCGTCATGAACCTCAACAGATCCTCAATCCGAATCTTAAACTGCATTGCGTACAGTCTATTAATTCTGATTATTCAGCCTGGGCTAGTAGCGAAATAGCATCCACCAAACGAGCTTGTACTAGAGTCGTATTTCGTTAGTTCAACCAGAAACTTTTACGATTCATCCTCATCGCAAGCTGTGTGGATGAACCAAGCGAAGACAAGCATACACCACTTAAAAGGATACAGAAAGAACGGACATTTCGCAACTCGCCATTGTCTCTCACTATCTAACTTATTACCTATCTAGGTAGCCGATGGATCTCAGAGACTCGCCCCTCAATAGGCTAGAAGAGCCCGTGGACCGTCAAGCTCGTCTCTTACAACTGCGTCGGTTTGTCACCGACTCTTCTCTTACGAGCGAAGAACGTCGCTACATCAAAATCCTTCTTTCTCAACCCCCCACAGACATCATATGCGACCTTCCAATAGAACTCGTAAGACAGATTGCCGGGTTACTGGATTTACACCATTTTGCTGCCTGCCTTGCCGTTTCTAGGCGATGGCGGGACAAGTTCCTCTCTGCTCCTGTAATTGATGCCATTCTAGACAAGTTCTGCTCTTCGCTAGTACAGGTGGCTAGCCCTATTCGAATCAATTCAGACGAGCGCCTTAGAACTTTTCACAGAATAGGACGCGCACGCTGGGAATGTTTCCAATCAAGCCTCGAGAAGAAATTCTGTTGGGGATCCGAATCATATTTCAAACTCGATCGGGATTATCACGGTAATTATGAGGATCCGGCTAGTATTTACGCACAATTCAGTCGCCATGACGATCATCCAGAATCACTTTCGGTTAATGACTGGAATTCAAAGTACTGCAGTGGCAAGATAGCGTGGCGTGCTAAGCCGTACATTGTAATAGTCGACAATCTATGGTCACGTACGCGGAAGATTTTCGACGTGCCAAATGGTCCGCTCATTGGCTCAGAACTCAATCTACAAGCCTTTGGAAATAGACTTGTAGTGTGTGACATCGACCGCGTCTTGTGAGTGTTTTCATATCTAAGCACCTTTTAAATTTAATTCTAATTTTTATTCAACAGAGTCGCGTGGGATCATGTTACAAATGTTCGTCTAGAAAAGAAAGTACCGGGACGTATCATGAATGCATCAACCGAAGGAACTAAAGTTGCTCTGGTTCTCTGGAACGGGGACGTCCTCCTTTGGGACTTCGGCGGAAAACTCTCGACGCTAGCGACTGCACCCCTTAGGAAATATCTCAATTCCGATCCCGACCCATGGAGATCTCGCCCCCTCGCCATTTTCCGTCCTGGCTGTAGCAGAACGTTATTTCTTGCTTCCTGCCCTTCTTCTGAGGCAGGCTTCAAGCCAACGATCCATGAATTCAAGGATTCCGAGTACATAGGAACGTTCGAATTCGAAATCACGCTGCGTAACTCTGCTGCTGTCCCAGATGCCTCTGGAATACGAAGACTCTTAACCTACTGCCGCGACAGCATCGCGTTTCGTAATAAATCCATAGTTGTGTGCCCGAAAACCCAGAAGATGATGTACAAGACTACTTTCATTGAGTTTGATATGAACGATCGGAAGTTCTCTGCCAGACCAATCAAATTAGAATCACAACATATACCTGGCTGGGGGAGCCCTTCTGAAGGTGCAGATTTAGATTTTGTAGTCAGGTTCTACAACGACAGCTTCACAGCATATAGTTTACAACCCGGGTTCGACTTCAAAGCTGGTGAATAAATTCCGAATTTATAGATCATACAAGTCGTAGAAGTCCAGACAAAATGGAACTAGTGTGGTAACTCCTTGTGCTACGAATTATTAAGGATCCTACTTAGAGAAATACTACTGCAGTCAGGTCACCATGAACGTATTGATGACCTCGGTATTATTTTACTGATATGACTATGATTACTTAAGTATCGTGTTGGTACGAGTTCCTAGGCTTGGCCGGATCACATCCCTTCTTGTCATCTTTGTTACGAATAAGGATCCTAAGAGCTTTATAACTTCACCACTCAGTCACACAACTCTAGGAATCTCCCCAGGAAAACCGAATAAATGGGTAAGAAAAAGCGAAAATCGTACCATGTTTTAACCATTAGAAATTGACTGGTTATCTAAGGCGACACCCTTTTTAGAGGAAGGAGTAGCTAATGTGGTTCGACCAAGTATTGGTGAATAAAGTGCTACAAGCTCTGCCTTTCAAACAAATGCTCGGGTTTAGTAGCGTGTATATGAGATGATACCTTACTTAACTTATACTAAGGGTTGGTTGGCTCCGATATCAGGTGTGAAATCCATTATCTTGAGAGGTCTGTAGGGAGCTGTTTACTTACGAGGTTCCGCAGCATCAACCACGCAAGCCTTTGTCAACCCCCAATATATTCCCGATGACGATAACTACGTCCCAGAGGAATGAATTTGTGGCATGTGGTCGAACGCTATATACGAATAAGTTTAGTTCGCGGAGCTTAAAACGTCTTGTGGCTCTCACAGCTGAAACCAAAGGATACACAACAGCGTAGTAGTAATACGAACACGATCATACGAACCAACGGCGACTTGTGCGAGGTCAATTCCACAAATCACATCCTGTCTAAATTGTGCTGCCGAGTACCCTAGAGGCACCAAGGATGATTGCGGCCGCGTAACACGGTTCACTGTCGCCGGACAGATTTAGGTAGAAACCGGCAAAGGTACCGTTGTCGGCGTTAGTGGGACGAATGAGGCAATTCAAGCCCATAAGAGTCGCTCGGATTTCTACCTCCTTTGAGTGGATGCTGCTCTAGTATAATTCGCAATAAAGATCAAGGATAGAAATACTAAGGGCCAAGGGGGTTAGGGGTTAGGGGGTGAGGAGGAAGAAAGTTAGCAGTGCCCTGTTTCCCCGCAAGATGGACGGACACCCGGGCTGGACCCAACTCCCGCTAGAATGACCTAATGATGCAGACTTTCGGCCTTGTCGGGGTCATGCCTGTCACCTAACCCCACCCCCACAAACCCGTTTTGGCAGGGTCTTCTGGGTAATGTGACGTCCTCATTGGGTCATCTTGGCACTTGCACCCGCTTGATCAACACTTCATCAAACACTTCACCTCCTTACCCCAATCACACATATCAGGCACTACGGAGAGTTACCTGCCAATTCCAACCGCTGAGGTATTCAGCTTACCATCGAGCATGAGGTTCCAGTGTGATAGGCTCTCCGCTTACGGTAAGCCATTAACGGTATCATCTATAATTGGGTCCTTTGCCGTGCCGCCTGCCACCTACCCAGCTATTCACCACTAATCAGGTCCTTCGATCTGGTAGTAATTTTGTGCCGATATATTACATGGTCACCATGCCTCGGCTCCTCCCAGCCTCAGGAACAAAGCATTTTGGGGTAGATTTCACATGCCATCTCCAGATTCCCCAGTCTAAGAATCTTCAGGCATGGCATTCCAGTCCTGGCTTCTGCATAACCAAGCTCCTGTCGACCAGGGAAGGGACCTAAGGTCGCATGCATACCCCATGGGGAAGAGCTTAGAAGAGAGATTCTTTCCAGATTGGTTTTAGGGAAGCCGGGTGTTCAAGAATCCACTGGAGAAACTGCGAAATTAGGTAAGTCGTGCGACTGTTGACCATGCAGTTGATCCAATACGCTCTAGCGTCCCTCACTCCATAGAGGTCAGCTGGATAGGACACAATGAAGAAAGGATTTCGTTTCTTGCGAGCTGAGGGTCGGATGCAGGTTTAAGGGTGGATGTTGTGTCTTGCTAATAGCTAAATCTATATAAGAATGTCTCACACCGGTAAGACATCGCGTCCCCGGTAGGAAAGAAAACTGTCCTTTCCACAGCTCGAAGGATCAGTAAACAGAGACGATACCTGTCTCTAGGTTCTTTGTCCGGTTTCTAACCCCCCTCCTTCAGCTCCTTGGGCGTGCCTCGAGGACACTATGTATAACGCTCTGGCTCCTTTAATAGCGGCCGCCGTATTTGCTGGCGTAGTCGCCGCTCTCCCAGCGCCGACTACGACACTGGAGAAACGGGCTACCACAACGTCCGTTGTTATACCCCAAGGCACTCTCATTGGTTCCGTCTCTAACGGGTTCGAGAATTATGGTGGCATACCATTTGCCCAGGCTCCGGAGGGGAATTTGCGCCTCAAGCCGCCGCAGAGGCTCAACACTTCTCTCGGGACTTTCGACGCTACTGGGGCAGGTCCATCTTGCCCTCAGATGTACTTCTCCACCGGTGATAACGACATTCTTATATCTCTGTTGGGCAATCTAATCAATACACCGCTCTTTCAAAATGCCACAGACCAAAAAGAGGACTGTCTAACCATGAGGGTCCAACGGCCGGCCGGTACCAAGTCGGATGCCAAGCTACCTGTTCTCTTCTGGATATTCGGTGGTGGATTCGAACTTGGTAGCCCTCAGATGTATGATGCTTCGTCTCTAATTTCGAACGGCGTGGATCAGGGCAAGCCCTTCATATTTGTTTCAGTAAATTACCGAACGGGTGGCTTCGGATTTTTGGGTGGAAAAGAAGTCCTTGCGGATGGCGCTTCAAACTTGGGCCTCTTAGACCAACGAATGGGCCTCGAATGGGTGCAAGATAATATTGCAACGTTTGGAGGAGATCCGGAGAAAGTGACTATCTGGGGAGAGTCGGCGGGCGCCATTTCTGTGTTCGACCAAATGGCCCTTTACGGCGGTGACAACACCTACAATGGGAAGAAGCTTTTCCGCGCAGCCATTATGAATAGCGGAAGCGTGGTCCCGGCTAATCCAGTGGACAGCGCTCAGGCTCAGCACGTTTACAATACGGTAGTCCAAGAAGCGGGTTGCGCCAGTGCCGCCGATACACTTGCATGTCTCCGCAGTGCTGATTACGATACATTCCTTCACGCCGCTAATAGCGTCTCCGGTATTCTCAGCTACACGTCTGTCGCATTGTCATATCTTCCACGGCCGGACGGCAAGGTTTTGCCCGACAGCCCTGATGTCCTTGCTCGCAACGGACAATACGCGGCTGTTCCGATGATTATCGGTGATCAAGAAGACGAGGGGACGCTCTTTAGCCTGTTCCAGCCCAACATCACGAATACAAACCAGCTTGTCGACTATATTTGGAAAATATTCTTCCCCGCTATCGATAGAGACGACGTCGTGGGTCTAGTCAACTCTTACGATCCATCGATTACCGCTGGAAGCCCCTTCAATACAGGCATTCTAAATAGTATATACCCGGAGTTCAAGCGCCTTGCGGCGATCCTTGGCGACATGGTATTTACCCTCACGCGCAGGATCTTCCTCCAAGCAGCTCTTTCTGCGAACCCTAACGTACCCTCATGGTCGTACCTCGCATCCTACGACTACGGCACTCCGATCCTAGGCACCTTCCACGCCTCCGACATTTTACAGGTGTTCTACGGTATTCTGCCCAACTACGCTAGCAAGGCAATCCAGAGCTACTACATCTCTTTTGTGCACACGATGGACCCCAACGACGGGACTAGCTCCGATTTCCCGCAATGGCCGCGGTGGGGAGAGAAGCAGCAGCTGATGCAGTTCTGGAATAGCAAGAGTAACCTACTGGCGGACGACTTCAGGAAAACGGCCGAGCAATACATAAGCGCCCATGCCGATAAATTCCTAATCTAGCATTTCATTTAGGCGTGATTTACCGTGTAGGCGTTTGGTAGGGGTTTGGATGGCATTGGAGTTTTATGCGACTACTAGGAAGACGCTGGCTTTTGGGCTAATTATGCGTGCTTGGGTACGAAGTTATGGCAGCGTCAAGGACTAGGTCAAGAGAGTCGTGAATATTAGGAGATCCCGAATGGAGTCATGGCGATGGAGTGGGGTTACACCTGGGACACCGGCAGGGTAGCGTTGATCTTAAACACTAGGGTAGTAATCCCATGCATTGTGATCAAGAGATAACCCGAGGAGAGGGGAATGTAACATCGTTAAGCGATACTATATTCGGAAGATGCCTCGTGTGATACTTAAATCCTGCCGTTAAACGTGCCTATTATCCCGGTGTAGGACAGAACACCGTTATTTACTAGGATTTTCGTATTGGCAATGCGGTCCCTCTCCCTGTTGCTTATACCAAGCGCCTTCGCACTGCTTAGTGCGCAAGCAGGCGAATTTATGCCTAAAGACGGGTCTTTCGAAAGGAATACCGGCGGTACACTTCCTCCAGATAAAGAGTCGTATATAGATGCCTTGGTATCGAACATGACGGTTGAGGACCTCGGTCAGTGAATCCCGAAACCCATGTAACTTGAACCGTAACACTGACAAGTAGTTCAGTCCTACAACTGCATCTCATGTTTGCAGGCGACATCGTAGGGGTAGAGTCAAAAAATGAGCTCTATAGTACGCTTGCTTGCCACAGAAGCGCCATATTATACTCACACGGCAACCAGACTATACCATGCGCTTCAGCCCGGACTCACCGATAGGTGTAATGCATGACTGGTAGGTCCTGTACGACTCGAGGCTGGTTTCTTGGTTCACAGGAACGCAGGTATCCGCTCAATACTTCCCACTACAACTCTCTTCAGGAGTTGAATCTGGAGAAAGCGAGACTTAAGGTTCCGTTAATGCTTGTCGAAGAGTGTCTCCATGGCGTTGGGTCCTTTAAGCAGTCTATGTTCCCGCAGAGCTTGGGTTTGTCCGCTAGTTTCGATACGGACCTTGTGTATCGCGTCGGTCGGGCAATTGGAACCGAGGCGAGGTCTATAGGCATTCATGCTTGCTTGTCCCCGGTCCTTGACATTGGTCAAGATGCCAGATGGGGACGTATGCAAGGTACGTGTCTCTGTTCTATGGAAAAACCCTTCTTGGTTGGCTGACCATAGACAGAGGCTTGGGGTGAGGATAAGGTATTGACCTCGCATATGGGAGTTGCTTACTCCAGCGGCCTATCAAAGAATAGCTCTTGGTCTGAACCGGATGCTGTAGTGCCCATATTGAAGGTATGGATGCCAGATGCCAGTCAAGCGATTCAATAATTTATTTGGCCGGATAGCATTTCGCCGCACATGGAGCCCCTCAATCTGGACACAATACTGCCCCTTTTATGGGACACGGAAACCGTCAAGTCATGCAGGATCTTTTGACGCCCTTCAAAGCAGCAATCCAACTTGGTGGGGCAAGAGGAGTTTTGATGTAAGGGGGATGGGCAAGTCATCTACACGTCCTATGTTGACTAAATCACAGGGCGTATAACGAGTTCGACGATATACCTGCCCACGTCCACCCTATGTTGTACCAAGCGCTCGAGGATTGGGGCTTTGATGGGTTTACCATTGCTGATGACACTGGTATCGTTATCACTTCAGGAGAGATATGATGAGAATTATGCTGATTGTAATAGGAATGGTCGAACTACAGGCTGTACATCGAGTAGCTGATTCCCCTGGAGATGCCATACGTCAGTGGTTCAACGCCGGAGGGATGATCCAATTCTATGATTATCCTCTTGAAGTCTACCTCAATGTAAAGACCCCGCTTCCGTTCAGATGGTGTCAGTGATGCTAACGAAGGCTCAGACAACAAGAGACTTGGTCGCAAATGGTTCCGTTGAATTGGCGACTCTACAATCGCATGCACGAAAAATATTAGGCGTTAAGTGGGATCTAGGTCTATTCGACGACCCTTTCATCCCGGCAGGAATCAAGCCTCGGGAGATTGCAGAGAGCTATCGGCCCCTAGCCCTTGAGGCGGCTCAAAGAAGCATCGTCCTTCTCGAAAACAAGAATTCGACATTGCCATTAAAACCGCGAGCTCAGAATACTACTAGGATCGCTCTTATTGGACCCTTCGCCGATGTGCTTAATTATGGTGATTATTCAGGCCAATGGGGCCAGTATCCCGCGGACGCAGCGCAGACGATCCGCCAAGGAATGTTAAAATACATGAATGATGGCGAGTTTGAATTAGTTTCGAGTTGGGGAGCGAATACATGGGAGTACAATGCGCAATATGTGATCCCGCCGTATCTGTTGTCATCGAATGGGACCAAAGGGGGTCTCCTCGCAACGTACTACGCCGATACCAACTTTAGCCAGCCTGTGACGCATAGAATAGAGTCTCCGGCACTTGACTGGGGGCTGTATCCTCCGGATGATTTACCATCTAATAATTTCAGTGCCGTCTGGGAAGGCGAGTTGCATTCTCCGGTCGATGTAGATGTAGATGGTTGGATTGGAGTGGCCGTAGGGCCGAACACGACGGTGAAGCTCTTCATCGACGAGACGTTAGCCGCATCGCACGGCGTCGACGGACTGCTCAAGTCAGGTAATATCATGGGTAACATCATGGGGTACGACTTCATTACGACCAACGGTACCTTACCTCCAGAGGGTTCCGCGCCTTTCACGTTTAGAAAAGGAGAAACTTATCATATTCGCATTGAATATCAGGCCTTCAACTTATATAAAAAGGTGGCGAATGTGAACTCTCTCAATTCACAGCTAATACTGTTCTGGAACCTCGTCAGCCGAACTGGGGATGCCCTCAACCAGGCTGTCCAGCTGGCAAGCTCTTCGGATGTGGTCGTATTAGCAGTCGGTGCAGCTTGGAATAGTGACGGAGAAAATGGTGATAGGGGTACATTTGGTCTTGCACCAAGCCAGAATCTGCTAGCGAGGGAGATATATAAATTAGGGAAGCCTGTCGTCCTTGTTCTTCAGGGCGGCCGACCGTTCGCAATCGATTATTATAACCAGAGCGCCGCAGTTTTGAGCGCCTTTTTCCCTGGGCAGTCGGGCGGCCAGGCTATCGCGGATGTGCTTTTTGGCACCGTCAATCCGGGTGGTCGGATGCCCGTTACGGTACCAAAGAATGTCGGCCAGCTACCTGTATACTATAACTATAAGCCGACTGCTCACTTGACGAAGTACCTAGATATTGACTCGTCGCCAGCGTATTGGTTCGGGTATGGATTATCGTATACCAATTTTGAAGTCTCTGGATTCGAAGCTTCAACAGATGACACGGGGTCCTTGGACTTTAGAGATGGAGATACAATAACGTTTTCGGTTGCCATCAGGAATAGTGGCAATGTAGCTGGGAGCTATGTGGCGCAGGTGTACGCTCTTTCGCGCGTCTCATCCATCGTACAGCCCGTCAGACAACTTGTCGCCTTCCAACGTGCCGATGTACCGGCCAGCGAGCAAATCGCGGTATCTCTAGAATTGGATGTGACAAGATATCTAGCCATCCTCAACAGAAAGAACGAATTGGAATTAGAGAAGGGACCATACACTTTCGCGTTATTAAATCATGGCGGCGACACGGACACAACAATGAACATCACTCTGAATTGTGTCTAAAGGCTGGAAGAATATAATCAACCTGGACATAATCTATTAGTCAAGTCCAAGAAATAATATCAAATTTTAGACTTGTAAATCAACTTACAGGAAAGAAACTAGTCGTTTTATTTGACTCTTATCAAAGGCAAACATTTGACTCGTCGTCAGTATTTTCTACCACATTGGGCTGCCGCGTGGGCAACTCACAAACAAGGTCATGAACCTTTTCCCTCCCAACAATTATTTTCAACACAACTACACGTGGATTATTGCACACGCTTTCAATCAATCATATTTTTAAACCCTTTTTGAGAAGAGCCGAGGGAAGCAAAGGCTTTACCCACACCTTACCGGAGCCTTACTCTTTCACCTTTCAGAAAGCCCAGTTGCAGCCCAGAGCTACATCCGAGCACCGAGTCCAGGTCAAAGAAAAAAAATGTCGAAACGCTCCCGGCCTGACTCCTCGTCTCGTTACTCTTCACATCTCACCGAAGACGAGGACTCAGATGAATATGTCGAGATGACATCGCCGCTATCGTCGTCGCCCACGGATGAATCTTCGGAAGATTTTAAGACATCGCAGAACGACTCCTCCAGCGGTTTGTCAAAACCATTAACTATGCGAATTTCAGGCTCCCAAGGACGACCCCTATTTCCGGCCTCTACAGTACCCCTCAGAATCAAGCCAAGCTCAGAGATGGACGACGCGCCTCGTAAGGATTCGTTCAGCTTCCCGGAAGACGAAGGCGGTGTACAGAAGAAGCGACGTTACAAGTACGAAAGCATGGCGCAGATGATCGATGCGCATGTGGAAGAGCTGAAGAAGAGACCTCCCCTTGGAGAGTCTAACGGGTGTACGGAGAAGCACAACGAAGATGGTGGAGCACCTCAGAGCGCCTACGGGAACGCGACGTTGGAGTGATGGGTTGATATTAGGTACTGTGGAAAATGGCTGCGACTCTCTTTGTTTAACTTGTTTTACGGAAGGATGAAGACATTCTCATCCTTGAATGTCTCGCGTAATGGGTTGCTTACTATGGTCTGGAATGAAGAATCGAATGTCTCGCATCAAGTCTCTTGGAATTGTGTGTACACTTTAATGGAAAAAAGGGGGGCCAAAAGAGGCTATTGATGGATTGCATCGTACCTATGGCGTCACGTATCTAGAGCTCGCCCCGTATCCATAAAGCGCATAATCCTTCCTAGTGTAACGACGGACCCCTAAGCCCCTCGGTATTTAGGGGCCAACTGCAACCACTGCCCCACCGGGTGGAACGTCACTACGGACAAACAACTTCCAACTAACTTTTATTAGATTGATTCAGATTCTAATTACCCGAGTTTCTTTCTTTCTTCGCGCGTCTCGCGGGAATACGCCAAAAACCATGACTATAGCAACTTCGGATTCATGTCCGCCTCTTCGCCCCGACCCCAGCCTGAAGCCTCCGATATAACATGTATCGCGCCGGACCCTTTCGAACCTGTGCCCCTCATCGCTGACATCCTGCGTACTGGATTTTGTGTCCCGGGCTCGGTATTCCTAGTCGAGGGCGTCGATTCGCTCCATACGTCCAAGTCGAAGAGATGGCGTGCTGTACGCCTGCTATTGGGAGACGGAGAGTTGTGTATTCAGGCCCTGCTATCGGCCGATATGCATAGATACGTTGACCATGGAGAAGTCGCTTTTGGTTCTTATGTCAAGCTGGAAAGGTTCCGAGTCGAATGGAAAGATGTTTCCAACGGAGATGGAGGAGACTCGCCAGCCGCTAAAGGACAGGGGAAGGAGCGTGATGACCATAATATAGAGAATAAGATGGTCTATCTAGTTGTCGAGGATCTTGCGCTTGTCGGGTGGAATAATGCGCTTATTGATACAGCTGGCGCTGTAAACATTCAAGCAGGCTCCGAGGTCGCACAACATGAGGATAAAGCCGAAGATAAAGCTCAACATCTCAGCCTAGCCGAGCTACCAGAAGAGCGCGGCGCGCAATCTTTCGACAGTGGCATTGGTATCATAAAGGAGGCTATCGAGGCGGATGACGATTTTGAAGTCATACCGAACGCCGCAGAGAAGGCAGCACAGAACAGGCTCGACCTAGCAGCACGATCCAAAAATAAGGCAGCCCCAGGCAATGCGACGGACGCAAATTTCCTCCCCTGGTCAAGCAACGACCCTGGGAAACCGCTGAAGCTCACAAAGCTGCGCTCGATCCCCAACTTGCCATACAAGCAGAATTGGAGCGTCAACGTACTCGCTGTCGTTTCAGCACTCTCGGACGTCGAGCCTTCCGCCCTACCGCCGTACATCCAGAGACAAGCTCGACTCACGGATCCGTCTACCGACAAGCACGTCCTGCTGACGGTGTTCTTAGAGCCGGAACAGTTCGCGCCGGCTGTTGGGAGCGTGGTGTTACTGCTTGGCGTGAAGAACCATCGCTTCGATGGGGGCAGTCTAAAAAAGTATGTCAGCGATCGGCCGCCGACGGGATATAACTGGTGGCACGAGAACCCTACGCAATTTGAATGGTGTGATGTTGAAGGGCTGAGGCGGTGGTGGGCTGAGAGTCAGTCTCCCCAATAGGTCTCTAACGCCCGAGATATCTATGCCAAAACTCGCGATGGTTCTCTTCCGCAGTTATGAACCTACCTGGGGGGTAGTGCCCAGAAAGGCGACGCGGACTTCTAGGCGAGTTATTGTACACTTTTATATCGTCTCGAACGGCGACGTCTACAGCATTTGAGGCAATTCCGAATGAGTGTCTGATATTTACGTACTAATGTTTACTACCGACCTAACTACATCCTAAACCGAGAAATCTAAACTGGATCGTTTTACCTCCTACCTCGAAACTCTACAGAGATCAGGCTTAGACCATACGGAGACTAACGTCCCCGGCGACTATTATTGCCTTGGTTGCTACGAGAGCCCCGGTTGTCGCTGTTGCGCGAGCCGTTCTGCCGCTGTGCATCGAAAGTCGCCACAGCGGTGGCAAGCATATCCATGTACTGGGCAGGAGTGAAGCGCTCATAGTTGTCCCCGAAGTGATAGCGCATGTGCTCATCGCAGAACAGGTACTGGTCCTGGTTCTGTGCAGCACCGCTTGCAATCAAGTTCTGCCAGCGTTGCAACTCATCTCGGAGCATCTGGGCGGTAGCGCCATTGGGCCTGCTGTTTTGGTTGTTGCGGCTGTTCTGGCCGTTGTGGCTGCTCTGGCTGTTGCGGCTGCTTTGGTTGTTGCGGTTGTTACGGTTGTTGTTATTATCGCGATTGTTACGATTATTACGATTGCTGCGACTGCTTCGGCTGCTGCGTGCGGAAGGGTCTCTCCGGCCGCAGTTGCTGCATCGTCCGTTGACGAATTGGTGTCCACCCTGAGGAAATTCAGGCTCGCCGCAGTTGACGCAGCGCCCGTTTATGTATTCGTGCTCATCTCCGCTCGAGTCGTCTAGGTCGTAGCCATGGACACTGGCATGCCCATGGCTATGGTCGTGACCATGGTGATGATGATGATGGTGGTGATGGTGATGGCCTTGGTGCGACATTGTCTTTCACGTCAATGAAGTGCGGCAGGAAATTCGGAAAAATTGTCTAAATGCTGAGAAATTGAGATGATGTCAAAATATTCTATACCAAACAAGAAAGGGAAAGATTTCTAAGACCGCTATCATCTTCATATAGAATTTTAAGAATTTGAATCATCACGTCCCAGTCATCATTATCGAGCCAAACTCACGATTTAATTAAAAATCACGGTAAATGGCCTACCAGTGACAATATCGAATAGAGTGATGAAGGGATAAGATCATTATCCTTGAGACCGACCACGTACTTACGAACCCAAACTACTCCATCACGAATAATATCCTATTAGATATTGACGATCATTAATTCGGTCCCTTAGGTGTATCTGTTGCAAACTATGTAATATCTCCTCAACTGTAGATCTATTGCATTTTATCTAAGTTACTACCATCATCAACTTCGAAGTTACCCAATTTCAAATCGAGGTTGACTCATAAAGTGGAATAGAGAGGTATGCCAAGCTAGACCGACCGTAGGTGCTCCTTAGAGGTAACTGGCCACAAGAGCCTCCCTAAGGAGTTGTCAACAACCTGCGAAATACCCAGGCAATACCACTCGTCACAACTCGTAGCTCAACTAGGTAGGTACGCAATTCCCGTGATTCATAGCCAGCCACCCTTTAATGGTTATGAAGCCCCGTGACCTCGTCTGCGCTAAATGCTGGCGAGGTTTCTTCGACACTGATGCCTTCGGGCAGTGCAGCACGAGTACTACGGGTGGCGCAATTGTCGGAACGGCATCCACTGCTGACGAAATAAGGACTGCAGTACTGTCAGGCTGCACCTGGTGTAGTTACCTCAATGAATTCATTAGGCCTTCACGGGGTGAAGGAACTAGAGTTACAGTGCTGCTTGGCCCTTCACTGATCAAGTCATGCATGCCAGAAGGCAGGAATATTTTTCGCCTCAGTGTCTCGTGTCATTCTCCGACAGGCCGGTGGGAATCCGGACCCTCGTTGTTTCTTCACGCTTCCACGACAGAAGATAAGGCAGCAGAATATGTGATGAATCTGGAGCTACTCAATCAGTAATTGTACCTTGGTTTCTTATCACTGTAGATACCGCATTGACGAGGGGCGTTACAGGACTTTTGCTCATACCAGTTAGTAATGAGGATAGTAGCTTAGGTACCTATATAAGAGGATAGGCCGTTTTACGAGAGGAAAGATCGAGGACTTTGAAAACCTACCAAAGAGAGAAATCTGTATGGTATAATACGAATCACTAAAAACGGCAGATTCGCAGTACAGGCTATAACCCCAAATCAAGGGCTGGTAGGCATTTTTTGCCGAGATGCAATAGCACTAACAATAGATCGAACTGGTTGGCGACATCACACATCCTTCAGCTAGGAAATCTAGCTGAACTGCTGTATAGATTGTTATCGATGGCTCTTTGGAATTGGGGCCTATATTAATACGTTCATGGCATTATCGCTATCGCTTTCATTGACATGATGTAGATAGGAAAACATATTCGTACAATCATGTTCCATGAAGCGAAATGTTCGCTCGGCGGGACCCTCTAAGTACCATTACCAAGCCAAGACGCAAACATCAAGGTCTAACCTGTACGGCTATGACAATGGCCCACCCGCGGATACTCTCCCAAATGCCGAACTCATTCTCCTGACGAAATGCGACCTCTTGAGCGGTGACCGCCATTTCGGCTTTTTGCCTCTCTTCTTCCTGTGGCTTGTCAACCTTAACCTCAATTCCGACGGGCGTTGTCATCGCTGAAGATTCCTGTGATTTCTGCACGCTTGAACGTTTTCCCCAGAGCCAGCCTTTCTTCTCCTTCTGTGGTGGTATCCTTTGCTCGACCACGGCTTGAACCACTGAATGGTGTTCCACGGGTGCCTTCTTCTCCTTTTCCGGTCGTAGATAGCTGGCCAGGCGATGAGCCATATCTTCGTCGCGCCACCAGAGCATTTTATTACTTTCGGTTATATCATCCGTCGGGCCTTCCGGCTCGCCAAATCGTCCCCAACCGGCGAATTCCTGGCCCGCAGCCCAGCTCGGATCATCGTTTGTGGTTTGTGACTTGGATATGCCAGAACCGGACTTGGAGTCTTTGGTGGAGCTATTCATGGAGATCCTAGATACACGACAGACCTCCCCACGGCGCTTCATATCCTCCAAGCCGCTTAGCACAGCATTCTTGGGTACCGCAGTGTCTGGAATTAGAGTAAGGGTAGCTAATGGGACGGGACTATGTCGAATCCCAAGATCGGCCAAGAACTCCTCGACGATTGGTACGATATGATCCAGGAGTGATGCATCGCTGAGTGTTTGTTCGGCTCTTCGCGCTTGCTGTGTTACCCGGATGCGATCTGGGAGAGACGCCACATGATGTTGTAAGTGGGAAGTTAACGAATTCAGCTGCAACTCATTCGAAGTAGCAGTACCGCTCGGAAGCGCGGTATAAGGAGGAGGTTCATCTAGAGGCATTTTTCCGTCCATAGTTCCATGTATCTTTCGGGGACCTAACAAGGCAGGGTATGAGTTTGGTTTCTGTTGAGGTTGAGAAGTGATGAAACTGCTGTTGTTGATACCTGCATGTGATCATGTCAACTTTGGATGTATCCGGTAGACTGGATCAGCTAAAGTGATTGAGGAGGAAGTTCGACGCTAAGTCGCCACGGTTACTTTCGAAGCTCGAATGAAACAATTAGGCTCTTTCCGCGGAGAACGGTTTAACTTAAAATGGCGCTATTATCAAATAAACGCCATCTAGGCATTTCTGGGTAGATCTCATGATTTCATGTGCTTTTCGCCATTACTAAGATGCCGTGCGGCATACTCGAGGTGATGAGGGGAAGCAATGGGAGCGGTGCTACCACAGCTATGCCAAGTTGACTTGGGATGAATCACAGGTCACAACGTGGAGGAAGCGGAAGCTGGCCCTCAATTGAATTAGTCCGAAGCTACCCAGAATCAGCAGACGCGGATCAGGTCAGATCAGCCGCAAATACCGGTATCCATATCAAGTTTTAAGGTGCAAAAATCAGCCTTGCGTACCCCTTAGACCGAGGCCAAGATCACTGGGCATCTCAGCCATTACGCTAAAATACCTACCTCTATATCTCTTGACCGAAGGCCCATTACGGTATAACGATTGCAATAGACATTCCTCATTGCAATCAGGATCTGGAGCTTCATCTGTCCATACGTTCTGGATGGATGAGGGTTGCATCAGTCTTGGTCTTCGTGCATTTGCTCATTTGCGGGGAAGGGTAGGACTCTGGGGGATGGAGTTGATAGGAACTTTATCCCTCGCATGGCATCAATGCCATGCAAAATGCATGCAAAGCTCGACCAATCGCAGATAGATTGGTGGAGGTACAGAAACGACCGATAGGGACGGCAGCGAAGGGACCGGAGAGGATCAGTATTGGATCGGTATCCTCCAATCTGTAAGCCATGGAATAAGCCACTAAGCCTCTAAGCCAAGCTTCCATGGACGAGATGCCTCAATCATTTACGGCACGGGGGGCCATACGCCGTGTCTGCTGTGTCAAGTTGTAAAGAAATTACGATGATGAGAAAGTAATTGACCTTGGCTAGGAGCTTGGTATTAAGAGGTGGGGATCTTATTAGGTGTTTTTGGGGCGGTATCCGGGCAAGCTGCCGGGTCCCCACAGATAGCTACGTCGCACAAAATCGAGAGCTTCAGCTTCAGCTTAGTGGAACCGGAGGACCCTACTGCAGCCCTAAGGGAACTAAGAGAAAGCTTCCAGAACCATTCCCGCACTAAAGGGTCGAATAAGTCCACTTACAAAGTGACACATCGGACCATAAATCGACAGGGACGCGACTTCAGGGTTTATATCTTGAACCCATGACCCAAGACAGGGACCTGCTGCGCCCGATTACTATGCGCAGTTTCTGAAGTGCTAATTCTCTCACGTACTTAGAGGGGTAATATCGTTTTATGGACTTGCAGTATGCCTCACGATACGAGGCTCTTTTGCAACTCCTCCCCTCTCGGTCAGGAGATTAAGCATCAGATTGTCGGTTCACCTGCGTGGCTACGTAGTGGATGCTTATAGGTAATATCCTAGAAGTGCTATTCTTTGCTATCTAGATGGATCTTGTAATAACATCGAAGTTACTTCAACTCTTGGGTAATGATATGGCAGGACGCAGTGGGTAGTACATACATCCTTTAACCCTTCAGCTTTGATAATCGTTTTGCATTGCCCCTTCACCAAGAAGTCCGTTCCTCTCGGTAGTTCCAACCTTGACAAACCCACGCAGGGCCGCCTCGACTCTATATACCTAGGTAGGTAGGTAGCTTAAGTTTATTCAGCCTCTCCAGCCATTTGTGTGCCATACTTAAGCTGGCTACAATTCAACTTATATCGTTTTCATTTTTCTGGTGTTTCGTTCAATAGCACAGATACCGTAGTGTTATTAAGTCTAAATCTTCTATCAACTCCCCAATCTCCGTCCTCTATCTTCAAGTCCACAAAACATAATTCAAGGTCGCGGTCGTCCTCCCTACTCAATATATTCGACGTGGTAGAAATTCTGTCACAATGTCTTACCGAATTGCTGCCCCCGATGAGTACCTTGCCATCACTGGCATGAACATCAAGAATGTTTTGATCACCAAAGCCTCATGGGTATTACCTTTCCAGAGATGCACTCGCTTCTCGGTTCAACCTCATGACTATGCGATGAACCTCCAAGGTACCTATTTAAGTTACCAACCATCGTTCGATATGTCTACTAAATTTCTATGCAGCGATGACAAAGGAGAAACTTCAGTTCCTCCTCCCTGTTGTATTCACGATCGGACCGTATGTGCTTTTTTTTCTTGAGCCACTCAATGATACAGGCAGAAAGTATTAAATTGATAATAGCGATGTCAATAATCGAGGAGCCAATTCAAAGGGCCCTAAGGTCAACACAAGTTCCTCGGGGCAACAACCTGTACACGAACACACCCACGATGAGGACCGTGGCGATTCTTTAATGAAATATGCCATGCTGTTGGCCGAGTCTACAGCTCAGAAGAAAGGCTCACAATATCTCGAGAATATTGTAAAAGGCATCATCGAGGGCGAGACCCGAGTCTTGGTTTCCTCCATGACTATGGAAGAAATATTTACCGAACGTGAGGAATTCAAGCGACGCATCTTCCGTAACATCCAGGGCGAACTCGACCAATTCGGCCTCAAGATCTACAATGCCAATGTCAAGGAACTGAAAGACGCTGCTGGCTCCACCTACTTCCAATCACTATCTCAGAAAGCGCATGAAGGCGCCACCAACCAAGCTCGTATCGATGTCGCAGAGGCACAGCTTCGTGGCAACGTTGGTGAGGCGGAAAGACACGGCCAGCAAGAACGATCAATTGCAAAGATGTAAGTTCTCCCTTATTAGCCTATGGTATATCCCCGTCCTCGAATTGATAGTTAACCCCACGCCTATAAAGCAATGCGGAAACCGCCGTACAAAAGACGGACCGTGACGTGGAACGCGCGGCTGCCGAGGCCAATCTCGCGACTCAGAAGACGGTACTTAGCCGGGACGTCGAGATCGCCCGCATCCAGGCCACCCGTGCTACCGAGTCACGGGACGAAGACTTGAAGAAAGAGGTTCAGATCAAGCGTGCGGCCGCCGAGCTCGAGCGTCTACGTGCTATCGATGTGGTCAAAGCTTCCATCGCTCGCGAAAGCAAGCAGCAGGCCGCGGATGCGAGAGCATACGAAGTGGAAGCCGAAGCAAGAGCTAATTTTGAGAAATCAACCAAATTGACCGACGCCGCCGCTTATAAGACCAAGATCGAAGCCGAAACGCAGGCAGCCGCCGATTACAACAAGACGACCAAGAACACTGATGCGGCAGCATACAAGACGAAGATGGATGCCGATGCTTGGAGCCATGCGGCGATCAAGAACGCTGAGGCTAACCTCCAAAAGAAGCTGAAAGAAGCCGAGGGTATGGTCGCTATGGCTAATGCCTACGCCAAGATGAGCGAAGCATTCGGTGGTCCAGCCGGTCTCCTACAGTACAGTGAGTCATCTCGTGGACACCCCATGATCCCTATTCCGTCCATATGAGGACATTACTAACCCCCTTTTTCTCATAGTGATGATCGAAAAGGGTACATATGTCGAGCTTGCCAAGGCAAATGCCACCGCTGTTCATGGCATGCAGCCCAAGATCAGCGTGTGGAATACGGGCGCAGAGGCCGGATCATCCGGAGCTGGCAGCCAGGGGACCGGTCCTGATAGCGCTGCGACCCTGAGAAACGTAAGTTCATGTTCCTTAAAAGCTATTTCACGGACGTATAACCTTTACTTTAGTAGCGTAGATTAAGCTTAATCTAAATTCATAAACACATACTAACGGAATATTCGTCAGGTGTATCAACTCCTTCCTCCACTAATGTCGACCATTCACGACCAAACGGGCATCACATTACCTGAGTGGCAGTTCGGGAGATTGCCGAACAGCGAGTTAGCCAGGCGAGACAAGTTTCAGGAGAACGACGGCAAGGTCAATGGGAAAAGATAAGGCAGGAAATGACTTTCATGGTTACTACACTACATCACGAACAGCCCACGACTAGGACGTTGCTTTTCGGTTTTCCTTTGTCTTTGATGTAAATAGACTCAGCGCTTGCTCTTTTTCCTATGGCTGGCGTTAGCGTGTGTATTCGTTGATACCTACCTTCCATTAGGCACATATTGAATTTGAGTATACTTCAGCCACAGTTTTTAGTCTCATCGGAGATGATAGAAGCCCTGAATGTATAAGTCCATGCCCTCTTCCAAGAGTGTCTGCTCTGGATTTAAACAACGCGCATCGTCTTCCACATTTCCTCTTTGCTATTTTCCATCTGATACTACTCCTCCCCACGCCAGAAGCTCATCAGTCTAAAAAACTGGTTCGTCGGCTACTCTCTCTAACCTCACAAATTTTTATTGCCTACGGGTAGCAACGCGACAGTCTATTCTATTGACCTACGTGGTTCACAGACAAACACCAATGTCTTCAACTACAGTCAAGAGTACGTCCTGGGCATCTCTCCCCGGAGAGATTCAGCTCCATATCTTGAAGTTCGTGTTAAGCGATGGCTGTAACTTGGCTCAATTGGCCACAGTATCACGTCAATGGCAGACTATCATTGAGCACCAAAACTTCGAGCGCATCAATTTAACACTATGGCGCATCCCCGACCTTAACGTTATGACTCGCCGTAACCGAGGTCTCGTCAAATACATCTGGCTCTCTCTGGAACTTAGCGAGTATGATTGTTCCAAGTGCGGAGCCTCAGGCGTGGACCATAACGCACATGAGTATTGGCCTGATGCCAATACAACGGACAAATGCATGATTATTACGGCAATGCACGACCTGTTCTTGGCTCTCAGCGCGTGGGAGCCCCAGGGCGACTTGAAACTGGATATTAGTATTCACTCGCTAAGCGACTCGCAGCATTGGTTCAAGTATCTAACCTTCGGACCCGATACCCTTCCACACAACCAAGTAACGTCTAGCCAACGAGATGATCCTGAACACGGATGGAATGCCGGAAAACTGTCTTCAGCTCCTCCCACCCCAGCTTTAAACAAGGTCTTTGCAGAAGTCTTGGGCGAGCCGGATATGGTATTTTTCAACCAAGAGCAGGAGAGCAAATGGTGGCAGACTTTGCGGGAAGTTCCGGCCGTAACAAGTATGCTCCTACGTCTGCAGAACCGCCGGCAATGGAGACCATCGACGCTTGCACATATGCTTTCCCGTTTTCCTAGACTCGAGGAATTCCACTACGAGCCTTGGAGGGCTTGGTCCAAAGCTGACCAGGCGAACACGGATATAGCTTACTGTTCGCTTTTCGAATCGCTCATACCCGGAAAACTAAGAAAGCTTGTTCTGTTCGAGAACTTTGATGAGCAATATCCGTCGTGCTTCGCGCACTGCGACGATATGCGAGCGCCCAACCTTCGGGTCGGCCAAGCAGTCGCGAAGGCTAGTCTGGAGTTTGAGCATCTTTCTGCATCGTTTATTATCGACGCCAGCCATTTTCTTGATGCTGTAAAGCCAAGATGGAATTGGTCTCATCTGAATTCGCTGACGCTTACTTCACAACTGTTGGATGCTGAAGAACATCCAGACAGTATCAACGACATGTTGGAAGCAGCAGCATCGACGGCTTTGAAAATGCCGAAGCTTAAAACATTAGAAATTTGGAATGGACGAGTAGGATCAGCTGCACTTTTTAGATATCAAATCGAGGGCAGCGGTTGTGTAGTTCTAAGTTGGAAAGCGACCTGGAAGTTTACTTTGCACCCTCGTGTCATCAAAGCCTGGGAAGCTGTGGCACACGCCCATGACAGCAAGAGTTACTTCCTAGTCCGGGAATTCATGGATGAGACTATCAGCGTCAATTCTCACGCTGATGCGATCAACTATCTGGAACTGTTCAAGGTCCTTCGTCCCATCTCGCTGCGGCAGATTCTAGTAGCACACGAGATGCGACACGGGGGCATGCCTCAGGGGCTGGGCCTCGCCAGACCTCGGAGACCGAGTCCTATAAGTCAAAAACCCTCGTTCTCTGGGAAATACTGGATAAAAGCTTTGAGTTACTATAGAAAGGTCTCAGAGGAGTATTACTCGAGGGTCGAGTTTCGACAGTTTTGGTTAGGAGGTAGCTAAGGTATGTACCTATGTATGGAATTTTGGGACCGCCTGATTATCTCTCCTGCCTCTCCTAGATACCACGCCCTTGCCCCTCTAATGCGGGTCCACATGGTTTCGACCCACAGTGGGGTTACGCTCGCAGGCTCGGAATCTGCAGCCCAAATTCAATTGCCTATGGCCATGGCCTCCAATTTTTCCAAAATTTCCATCTGCAAGGTCAATACTATGTATTATAAGTCTCTGAATCCCTTATAACAACGGCCAGAGTTGAGATGCACTCGTTGGTCCATCCCCACGCTTGGGTTGCTCTGAAGCTTCCATCTGGGAATCTTCGAGTGCTTCAGGTCACTCCAAATACGTATGCGATCATTACCATCTTTTCCTATATATCTGAGAGTAATGTGATTGCACCTACTAACAGTCAGTGCTCGTCTTACAGGACCATCTCGCTAGGGAAATATG
Organism: Hypoxylon sp. PDH2405; assembly: GCA_023628415.1. NCBI lineage: Eukaryota > Fungi > Ascomycota > Sordariomycetes > Xylariales > Hypoxylaceae > Hypoxylon > Hypoxylon sp. PDH2405. The sequence continues at coordinate 516,698 of JAMAKT010000006.1, read as the reverse complement.
GGTCATTCCCAAGCAATTTGATTATTCACCGGCCATTTCACCTCACATACGAACTGCAAGATAAACAGCCAGGCGAAAATTTTAATCGGCTGCGCATCGTGCCCGCTTCCGAGCTGTACAGTGATATCCTGTCCTCCAGTGCATCGACTAGCTCTCCCGAAGGAGCGACACCCATAACAAACGACGGTGAAGATGCCGAAAATGCGCCCCCGACGGGTATTGAGTACTCGCTCGTTGACCCCGAATCCGGTGCTGTCGTTGCTCGCACCGATCGCGCGGAGCTAGATGCCTCGGCACGCCAAACGCTAAGTACCGAGGAAATAGAAGCTCTGAAAAAGGATGGCACGGATGCAGGTAGAGACCTAATAGCGAAGCTATTGTTGTCTCACACAGCGATCGACCAGAAGACGGAGTATTCATTGGCCAAATACAAGTTACTCAAGACGAAGAAATATATTAGGCGGTTCTCTGTGTTGCCTATGGACATACCGATGCTCACACACTGGCAATTGGAAGCGAAAGACGCCAGCAAGATCCTAGATATGAGGGAAGAGATGCTAGGACTACTGGGATGTTGGGCCAACGTGCATTTCGGCGGAGAAGATCGATGCGAAAATGAAAGCACCCAGGAGGTTGAATGTTCAGAAGAAATGAGTGCTCAGCGTACAGCTGGCCGTTGGCTTGTTGTGGACGACACGGGTGGTCTTCTAGTAGCGGCGATGGCAGAACGAATGGGAATACTCTACCCTCACGAGAACGGACCAGCGCCAGGAAAGACAGAGACAACATCACCCAATGCACCCCGAAAAGAATTTTCAACCCATCAAGAAGCTGAATCAAAAACAGCCATTCCTTTGTCGAATACTGGCAGTGAACCCGACAAGACTGACGCAGATACGACATCTCAGAGCCAGGGTACCACAGAACCTAAGCCGTCTTTTCAGGTCACGAGTAGAACGACTCATGGAGAAGGCAAGCCTCGATTGGATGATTTGAAGGTGCCATTCGTACATTCTAATACTCTTACCGTTATTCATGCCAACCAACAGCCTAATCTTACCTTTTTGCGCGAGTATGGTTTCGATATTACCAACCCCACACAAGCACCAGATCACCCCTTGGCCTCGCATCTCATGACTATATCTTGGCTACAGCTTGTTGAGCCAGAGCTAGACCCTACATACACATCAGAGATACCCACCATTTCGCCCGAGGTTCTTCGTTCCTGGAAGGCTAACCGTCGTGGCACCTATCACCGCAAGCGCCGACGTTGGGCCAAGATCCGACACATTGTCGACACCACGCGGAAGGGCGAATTCTCGGGGTTGGTGGTCGCAAGCACCATGGATCCTATCTCCATTATGCGCTATGCAGTGCCGCTCCTCGCTGGTGGAGCGCCGATCGCTATCTACTCGCAGTCGATTGAGCCGCTGACCGCGCTAGCTGATTGCTATAGTATAGCGCGCCGCGCTGCTTGGGTATCGAATCCGCCAGAGGAAGTGGCGGGCAAGTCTTTAGAAGAACTGGAGCACTGGCCTGGAAACGAAGACTTTCCGCTGAATCCGTCCCTCGTATTAGGGGCTTCTCTGCAAACAAGTCGCGTCAGGAAGTGGCAAGTCTTACCCGGACGAACGCATCCTCTGATGACGGGTAGAGGCGGAGCAGAAGGTTACGTCTTCACGGCTTGGAGAGTCAAGCCCGCGGAAGGCAAAGTGGAAGCTAGAGGGAAGGCCCGGACTAAGAAGAGGAAGGTTGATGAGACTATGAAAGAATAAATAAAGGGGTCGCGGAGGAGGCGAACGTATGGTTGCATTATATCGGCGTTAAAAAAACTGACTTTATGGGAAGTGAGGTATAACTCTCTAGCATTGGCTAGCTCCAGTCTAGTCTTCCGGTCGTATAGACTTCGGATAGATACCCCCTAAAGAAGCAATTCTCTTCCTTGACCACCATTCGAATTAACAGAGGACTTTTCTTGTCTTTTTAATAGAAGTTCATTGCTCTCGTTTCTAGCAGAAATATCACGTCTCCCCTTACAATGACTTGCCCATGAACTTCCTCTTTGTAAAACTCAACCACCACTTACTCGGCTTCGTCTCGTCTTCATCGTAAACCCTCGCTAGTAACCGCGAAGCCAGCTCCTGCCGCACCTGGGAGAGGTATTGCCGTAGTTGCTCGGCGTCTTGTCTGTCTCGTGGAGGCTCGTAGATCTATATACGAGGTTAGATTCGTGATAGGTAATAGATAGGTCCCTTCGACGAGACCATGACAGAGCCATACCTGATTCAGGGGGAACGCAGGGTCGCCTGGGATGGCAAAATTGAGATCTAAGGCGGTATTGAGGACTTCCTTCGTAGCCTCCCTCAACGAGTGATTGGGACGGATTTTGCCGAGGCACTCGCTCACGAACAGGATGCCGTAGATCAAGAGTCGGTCGGCAGGGCCCTGGATCTCAAAGTTGCGGAAGAAGGTGTTGGCACGGAAGAGTGTGAGCACTTCGTCTAGGATATCGTAGGACTCGGAGTCTGGGTCCGGGGTCTCGTTGGCGGGAATTGGTGGGTTGGGCTGCGGCAGCACGTACGCGGGACCCCGGGTCTTGGTACGGAGAGGCAGTAAGGGGACATTCCCAATTAGGCGTGGGATGTTGGGGTCATTGTTGAACATGGAGTTGTAGGCCTAGTTTGGTGGCACTCTTGTTAGCTGGTCAATGTCTCAGGAATATTGGGTATTAATAAACTCGAGAGAGTTAGGAGGGTCCTGAGATGCATACATACCGGCATCTTGTCAAAGGAGCACCGATATGAGTCGGTGACTACTCGGCGGTGGTACGATTATAGAGAGTTTGGTATTGGATAGGGAGGTCTCGCTCTCGGCTTGGAATGGTAGAGGGGCTCACGAGCCTCAGTACAGCTGAGGCTGACGTCTCCAAATTGTTAGTGAGGAACGTCACTTTCCTCGGGTAAACAGCGGTGTATTGGTATGCTCTTATCGAGGTACTGGGTAAGAATGCGTTGTTTAGAAATACCCCACACCTTATGAGTTGTACACCTCTAGGACCCTCCGAGCTAACTTCCGTGGCGTTAGCTTGGCCTTACACGCTAAAGATAGATGACATGTCACCAATCGGGATCGAGCTGCCTAAATGACTCGCATCGACTGTGCTCAGATCAGTGGCTGAAGCTAATCTTGGCAGGGTCCCATATGAACGGACATTAATATACTCTGATTGGATGTGAGTCAATGTGGCGTTGGTCCACAGCAGAACTGTAGCCTAACCCTAACCTTATTAAGAAATACACAAGGTCACCTGAATTCGCGCGACCGTGGAGCTTGACGCATTCAAATTGCGACAATCACCCACGTTTGTTTGCGGCCAAATGCCCCTCCACGTCGCGTCTCCCAGCTGCATGCATCCCGTCCACTCTTTTCATTCATTTAACCGCCGAGTGTCAGAACTGCCACATCTGCCTCATCACTCTCCCCCTTACACTTTTCACCTTTTAAGTTTGTGGCTACTCCTCTGAACATAGCCTTAGAACTCATTCAATCTGTTCGGAATTGGTGGCGCATCGCACTTTGTCTGTCGCATATCGTGTCGTTTGTGCCTACATAAAGGCGCATACGCAGCCACAAAGCCCTAGTGTTTACACTAAGACTTAATCAGGTAATTAGCTAATTTCTCTCATTTGATATTAAATCTGTGTACGACCTTCACTAACATTATACTTCCCAGCCGACAACTTATCGACGTATAGTTGCCATGTCAACCAAGAGGTCCTGCGAAATGGATTCAATAGAAATGAAAACGAAGCGTAAGCGAGTGTGTCGTATAACTAGGGGTTGCAAGATTAAATCGCCCGAGGTCGGATCTCTCTACGACATTCTTCACGACCATGCTACCACCGCACTCTATGTCCCGCCGCTTTGTTGGACAGAGCTTCACACAAAAGTTCTCGGCTGTCGCTTTGTATCGCGGCCTCCGCAGAATACTCCAACACCCACATCCCCGTCATCATCTCCACCGCAAGTTTCATCGCAGCCTCGATCACCTAAAATGGTTTTCCAGGGATTCGTATCGGAAACAGTTGTGTCTATAAGTAGAAGCCTTGACGCCATCATGGATCCGATCACCAGTCGTCCCACGCGGACCAAGAGAGTTAAGAGCCTCTTGAACAAGTTATTCCCTGGTCAGTTATCTGAGGCGATCCCAGAACTTCCTATTCGATGTGGACGCGATCGGCACATGGGGGGCGTGCGTTGCCAGGCCATGTGGAGGAAGCCTGCAGTACTACAGTCTTTTGACTCAATCACTACTCGCAGCTCAAGTTCATTAGGAGACTCATCTACAATCAATTCTGCGGATCCCGAGTTATTTTCAAATAAGCCAGTCCTGGCTTATCTGGATCGCCGCCATCTTAACTATATTAGGAAGAGCTGCTTTCGCATTCCGCCGTACCCCGACGGATCATTGAACGTCCCTGTTTACCGCTTGCAGGAAATACGCTCGCGAAAGTTAATTCCTAAAAACCTCGACGAAGACCATTTCATTCTTGCTATCATGATAGCGATGGCCCAGCAGCATGTATATGGGAACGTATCCTCTGGAACTGACTTCGTGCCAAAAGACATTCAAGTCCGCGTCCTGACGGTCTCTGATGAAGACGAGTCAATCATTGTCTATACAAGCGTTATACCTGCAGCATTTCTGGGCATGTTTCACGAGCTTGACAAGGCACCACGGGGGGATGCGAGAATCACAATTGAGTACCAGCGGGTGCCGGTCTGGCCCGTTCTAGGCTTGAAAGAACGCCTCGGGCAAGCTCTTGGTCAAGACCTCGTCGGTGAATTTGACACAGAGCATATGGAGACTTTTTGGGATGACTCATCAGACATTTCTCCAAGCAGTAGCGACATCGTTGAGCAAGATCTTGAAGCTGCTCTCAGTCAACTGAGACGAGGCGATAATTCAACGCCTGTCATGCCTCAGGTAGCGCCATCGCCGAAGCGTAAGAGGGAGATTCTCTCAGAAGTTCTTAATGTGAGCTTCTCCGAGGATCGCCAATCTCCTGGCTTCCCGAGCGAGTTACTGGCGAAACGAAGGTGTCTAGAGGAAGGTAGGATTGGCGTTGTCCGATGAGAATAACCCTCTCGGACTTTCCACGGAGCCGTGCGGGTGTATATATGGGTTACTGAAATATTGGGCAGGAAATAACGATGAGCCGTCAGCGTCATCATCATCGGCGCAGAGCACATCGTGAATTCGGGAATACTTCTTGAGACTTAAGAATAAGGCATAAGGACAGTCATCGACATCGAGTGGTTACCAAATCCAAGTTCTTACGAAGATCATGCGGGAAGGTTTATTCGACAGTTGCGCAAAGGAATTATCAAGGGTCTATTGGCTGGAGTTGGCGGTTTAGTTCGATCTGAAGGGCGATGACGATCATGATGATGGAAGATACTAAGGCATACAGGCTTTGGCGTTGAGATGAGGAGACTATACCCCTGCATTTGCATTTTCTTCTGCATTTGAGCAAGGCATTCAAAGGGCACTGTATTCCCCCAAAGGGGATATGCTATATGCATCGCATCATTGGCCCTGCGTGGAAACATTATCTAGGAGATGAGACATGATTCTAACAGCCTCGCGGCTAGAACTCTTTCTCACGATTTCATTACCCCTCGGTGACTTGCTTCTCACAATGGGGTGGAATATAACAGTTTACGAATATTCTTGCTGCTGTGCTTGTTGTTAGTTTCTGTGCCCGTTACTAGTTGCTTGTGACTCAATAGCTTTACTCGGCACGATTTCTGAGTTATTTCCTTCCCATTCACTTCCCTCCAATATAATATATATGTGGAAAAGAAACTCACTCTCATTACACAAATTTAATTGACAACGCTACTCCTGAATAGAAAGGGGGAGCAGCATATGACTAAGTATATGGCTTTCCTTAGGTACTAGACCAACGTTAGTCTATGGAATCTGTTGCACGCTGGAATTGACGATTGTTGTAATTCACTTAGTAGTCAGAGTATTCACTCTTAATTAGTATTATCATATGTAATTGACATCCCCCAGTATATCACCAGGATACTTGAAAAGGGGTGATAGAAGGCATAGTCATCGTCATGGATACTAGCTCTAATTCAATTCGTTGGTAATTTTTCCCTCTAGTCCATTCCACACACGTAAAGCATTCTATCCTCTATTAGATTCTAGGCCGTGACTATCATTTGATGACGGCTCTCGGTAGGTAGTCACAAAGTGTCAGGTCGTGATTCACAACCTTACCTCACAAAGCAGTAACAGCCAATGGAATATGCTAACGTAGACACGGTGGTGTCCTCCTTTTCCCAATACACACATACCCCTACATACATCTACTTTGACAAAGTCCTTCCCCAGTTAATCAGAGAACTTGACCACTTGCTAAGCAGCCATGACGGTTTGCCTGAGTCTTCATTAGCCCCACCTGTAGTTGCAGTTTTCATATTAGAAGTTGTCTTTCCCCCTTAAAGTCAAGGGTATAACTCAGTGCTCTCGTATCATATCGAATACGTATTGTCTACCCAAATTTTATACCAGATACTCGAATCCTTTCCTCCCAGCAACATAATATTCCATTACCTCGCTCAGCGCCTTTGAAATGTTTCGATCTCGCGAATTTCAGTCAAAAGAGGTGCCAATTGGGGATGGGCATTACTGGTACTACAGGTACCCAGGTCGTACGGCCAGAAGCGTTCGATGGGCTTTCTACGATCCAGAACCCAAACCGCCCATAGAAGAAAGCCGCCTTAAGGACGCAACAGCCACGTTGAAGAAAATCATCTTGCGGAAGGGAAAAGCTAATCCAGAAGAAATCGACGACGCTCAAGATACAAAAGGCCGAAGTTTTAATGAACTCCCATTCGACATAAGATTCGCCATCTTCGAAGCAATTCAGTCAACACCCAGCTGGATTCATATCAAATTCAAGAATTGGAAGCCCGTGAGCTTTGACGCCGGTAATCAGGAGATCTACGTCAGTAGAGAGTGGTATAAAACGCCCAAATTACGCCAGGGCCTAAGTCGCATCGATCCAAACATAGGCGCACAAGGGACTGTTAGAGCGCTCACTAAGCATTTTCTCAATTCCCTGACTTCAGATAGGAAGAACCACCGAAACGCAGGAGAGGATACCAGCGGCGACCCACCCTTCCGTATCAAGTTGAAGCACAGGATGATATCACCGCGAGTGAGAAGAGAGACAGACTGGTTCTTCTTCGACGGCTTCGTGGACATGAGACCACAGAGCTGGGTGTGGCCTATGTGTTATACCATATACCACATCCGAAACTGTGTCTTTAAGCTCGATCATCTATACGAGATGATACGTCAGCGTTCTTGGGATGATCCACCCCCTTACTTCATATGGCCTTACAAGTCGCATATTGAGGAACTCATAATTATAGTTGGGGAGTTCCGAAAAGAAGTACAGCCGTCGCAAATGAAAGAAGTCAGGGCCTTCTGGGTGGATGACCTAAGTGAGAAGATCGACAGGCTGAAGATCGACTACGGCCAAGACGTTTCCGATTCCGACAACTACATGATGGGGTACATCACCGAATCCTGGTCCTCGGCGGTCCTCGAGAAACGAGCGCAGAGGTACGGATGGTTTGACACTCCAACTGGCAAGCAATGGCTTGCGTACCCGATTCATGACGAGAACAACAAAATCTCGAAGTGGCTAGCTTCTCCGGAAGGATATAGATGGCTTCATTCACACGGTTCCGAGTTTCTTGCCTCGGATTCTGGCCGGTGGTGGTTGGTATCCGATTTTGGCCACCCGTGGCTCGAAAGCGATCTGGGAACAGAGTGGCTTGATACCGAAGCCGGCAAGGAATTCTTAGAGAGTCCACAGGCCCTGGCCTGGGCAAATATCGGTACCTACGAGCCGTCGCCACTCAATCCTCTCGGGACACAAGTCCGAAAGAGTTGGTTCGAGACTCCGGCGGGAAGGGAATGGGAGTTCTCTCATTGCCCTAATGGTAACCCACCAATCCCTCCAGAACGACCTCAAAGACAATCACACCCACTTCCTGATGAAATGGTTCCAATCTATTTCACCAATAACAGCTTTCGTGGATGGCGTTATGTCATATGTCACCGAGATGGTGCTGCTCAGAAGCCAGACCGCGGTCCACGAGTATTAGCACATCATACGACGAGGGAAATAATACGTTAGCAGGCTTAGGCAGCGGGTGACAGGGTTTATTTTCAAAGCATAGCCTCCTGATTGCTTGCTTGTGATTCGAGCAAGCTTAGCTTCTTCGCTATAATTAGACGAAATTGTCAGTCAAGCTGAGATCTCTATCCTATTATCGGGTATTTCGTGTCAAATAGACACAAGAGCTAAGTAAGGGACATGGAGCAATCAATGCCAACTTCTTAGAAGCTGCTAACTCGGTATGAGAAGCTCGAGTTCCCCTTGTTTCTGCTTTTCTTCTGTATCGTAGAAAATAGGTAATTCGGGTTTCCAACAGCCAAACCTGAAGTAGTCAAATTATTAAGATAGGAAATCCACATTGTCTGGCAGTATTGGGCCGAGGTGAAGAAACTTAATACTAATTATGCCGCTTAGTTGGCTCTAAGTACTAGACATTCTCGTATTGAGTATCACGATAGTAATTCCTCAGTAAAGTCAGAATAGTAGATCAATATCCTAGATGGTTATATATTTCGTATAAACTACTACAGGTCTTCCTATATGTCATTTAGGGGATTTGAGGCTATTTGAATTTCCAGAATACCGTTCTGAGAGGTAGCAATTGTAATCAGTCCACTGGAATATGTTATAATGACCTTAGTTATCAATGGTTTTAATTAATCGAAATTACCGTAGGTACCCTCAGGTAGGCATTAGTTGCCTAGGCACATAACCATCAAATCACATAATGAATCGTCCTAATATGAACCAAGCTTTATCACAACGACCTAGTTACCTTATGAAAACTAGAAATAACCCAAAAGCGAATCACCTATTTTCTTCCTCGCATATTTAGGTACCAAAGGTAACGATATTTCCATATACATCAATACGTAACCCTAGTTTCTAATCCCAATGACAAAACAAAAAATTCAAAATAGCTCATAAATCAACAAACGTATACCTCCAGGCCCCATACCCTTGACCTCGTCCATCCTAGCCCCTTCGAAAGCTTCGAAGAAGCGTACCCTGCTACCAAGAACAATTGCCAGCACCATATCCAAAATTCCTTGTCATTATTTGTATTCAGACGTATACGAAAGTGCTTAAAATTTCGTACCTAACACACCCCATTTGCCTTGAAGCAGCCCTTGCTCACAGCGACTGAGTCCGGCTGAGCGATCAAGGCCTTGAAGGTGTCCTCCAAGTTGAAGTCGAAGTCGGAAATATCGCAGCTTGCGCCGATAAAACTACCGAAGTAGGAGACGGCATTAAGCCCGTTCTCATTGAACGTCTTGGCGCCTTCGACGGATCTCTTGGCCGCTTGGACTGCAAGACCCCCGGGTATGGCTTGTAAGCCTTCCTCGATAATCGTCGTTATAGCCGAAAGCACCACGGCACATAGGACATTGTCCAGTTTTGAAAGTGCCTGGATCACCACATCTAGGAAAGCACCGGCGGCGGAGAGGTCGCAGACGCATGTGCCTGGGGTGTATGCGTTGCCGTCGTCGTCCTTAAAGACGGTGCTAGGGTCTAATTGGTCTTGAGCGATACCGGGTCCTTTGCACTGCAGTTACAAGTATTTGTTAGTTTCACTCTTTGGTCTGAAAGGGAGCTTGATGGCGTCGTACCCCCACTGCGTTCGGGTCTGAATTGGGATCTTGTGTCGGACAGAAAATTTTGCATGGAGCAAGTTCCTTGTCTGTAGGCCCGGCTCCGAAATAGGAAAGACAGAGACCTTGTCTGCCAAACGAGGCAATCGTGTCAGCGTCTGAACGAGGGAGAAGCGCAGCAGCGTTTGAGCCGGTCGTCCCAACAAGGATGACGGTAGATAGGTAGGAGAAGAGTACAGAAGTCTTCATTGTGAGAGTTATGTAAGTGGAGAATATGGAGAAGTAATTAAATGGATAAGATGGCTTTAGTGAGAAGAGTGGCTCTTGCTGGAAAATATTAAGGTTCTTGATAGACGATGCTGCTCTCTTTATATGGACTGGAGTGTATATAGATATTGCCAATGGAGGTTTCGATGTGTTATACAACTAACTGGAGTTGGAGTCTTCAGGGTTAAACCTTGCCTGAGGCATTAGGAGATATATATATCTTAATTAACACCACACGACCAATGGATATCATACACATACTGACTCGAATCAAAGGCGCCCAAAGGGATGAGGCCATGTGAATAAGAACGTGGTGGTAAGGAGTCTTTGCGGATTACAGATATCCGGCTCCATCTATCCCGGATCCTTAGTACTACATGCCTCCGCCTCGCTAGCTACGGCGGCCTCATCACGACCAACAGGAAATCATTTGGCAAACTAACATGGTCTTTGTGAGAGGAAAAAACATCGCCCTAGAAAGTACATCTGGACGAGAGGACTCCTCCGGATGGCCCGGATCCGTGGTCTACTAGACTGTAAGTTGATGGAAGGCTTATAAAATTACCGGGAATGAAAAGCGCTGCGGTTGGGGGCGCATATCTCAAGAAGCTATTCTTATCATCTAGATTAGGTATGCTGATAGAATCGCGGCCCAATAGCGAAAGATCCAGCGCCTCGGCTGCTGTTTCGAAACAAAGACAGCTGACAGCTCGCGAGCCCTGTTATTCAAAGGTTAGGCGCGTACAGATCTGATCGCGCATCTACCCGAGACGGGAGGGACAGAAATAGAAATTAGAAGGGTTTTCTCGCCCCTTGATTCGCCAGCCCTCCGCACAGCCCCTGTGCCACCCAATCACTAACGCATTAACTGCATGTAGACGCTCTCCTTTATAGGGTATCTATTCACTGCCTTCCGGGAACCTGCAGTGCCATTTCTTGGCATGGCAAAACGACTATAGAATAAATCAAGCTCATTCTTAGAAGTGAGTTAATGAAGCTTCCTGGCACGTAAAAGCTGGCATAACCAAGAGGAAATATACCTAAGGTAGCTTCATTCTCTTCAAGCACTTTTCTATAGTAAGCCTGCGCTTGTGGGTTTCTGCATCCCTAGGTAGGAAGTCGTATACAGGTAGGTAACCTAGGGTAAACACCTAATCACCAACACTGTAATCCAGAACTCTTGGGTGGAGCTATCAAATGTCTTATGCGCTAGAAACAACTGTTTGCTAAAGGCCGTCTTAGATGTAACTTGATTAAGCTAGAGCTAGTTTATTTTTAAACGTCGTTCTGTGAGCGAAGTGCAGCTTGCAGACTCCTTTGACCACCGCGCCTATCTCTTGACAGCGAAACAGTTGATACTAGGAGCAGGGCTATATGCTCAGTTCAAGAAAGGGAGAGGTAGCCCATTGAGCGTGTGAGCGTGCGCGAAGTGAAGATCCACCTCGTATAACTCGAGAAGTAAATACGAGACTCTCTTATGGTCTACTACATGACATCTTAGCGACTTCACCGCCTAGTGCCTCTTAGGTGGTGCCGCGGCTCCTTACCTTGTTCATAGACTTGTATACTTTTCCATTTGCCGTCAATTCGATGTTCCTTGGGAATTCAAGCACCGTTGGCGAAACTCTCACCACCAGCCTCCTTATCAAACTCCACGCAAGCCGACAGTCCGCACAACTCAAACACATCCCTTACGCCTCCGTCGATTTTGCCATCCTTCGTATACCTGTCTTTGATCTCCCCTGTACTCTTGAGCTCCTGGCAGAACTCACGCATGGCGAGGTACACACTCGTCAGGCCCGCCATAGGCCAGATGACTATCTTGAACCCCAGCTCCCTGGCCTCGCGCGAGTTCACCAAGGGCGTGACACCGCCCCCCACCATGTTAAGGAAGCACGGCGTGGGCGCCATGTCCTTTACTACCTGAGCCATCTGCTCCTTCGTCCGCATGCCCTCCAGGAACGCCACATTGGCACCCGCTTGCACAGCAGCCTTTAATCTACTGATCGCCTCTTCGTACCCGAGCGACTGCAGCGCATCAGTGCGCGCAATGATAACGATATCGGAGCCCATGCGCGCACGCGCAGAAGCCGCGGCCCGGATGCGGGCTACGAATGTAGACGTGTCGACAAGCTCCTTTCCCGCGAGGTGCCCGCACCGCTTCGTCGTGACCTGGTCCTCGATATGGAACGCCGCCACACCTTGGAGGATGTACTTCTCGGTAGTCCTTGCAACCATCAGGGGCCCGCCGAACCCCGTGTCGGCATCGGCGATCACGGGTACGTCCCGGTCGAGACCTGCGATCATGCCCGCATTCGTCGCCATGTCGTCGACGGTCGTCAGACCGAGATCGGGCTGCCCGAGACGGGATGCCGCTGTTCCGGCGCCGGTCTAGTCGGCTGTTAGTCTAGGGGAACTAGAAAGCTAGCTAGGCAGGCTAGCGTGTAGTATGCTAAGACGGTCTTTACCATGTACAGAGCATCAAAGCCCACGTTCAGTGCGACGCGCGCCGTGAGCCCGTCGTGGACGCCCGGACATATTATGATCTTCTCCGGATCGGCAAGCATTTGCCGGAGCTTGGTTGCGGATTTGGTTTGGGCCATCGTAGGGATAAATGCACGAAATCTGATGGATGAGCGTTTTGATGAGTAGGTACGCAGATTTTGGCGAGCTGCTTAGAGTTCCGGGTATGCCTACATATCAGTAGGTACCTGGTATATATGGCCCAGTGGCTTCCCAGTTTCGCCTCTCCGTCCTCGGAACATGCGGCTCGTCTTGAAATGAGAACCTTCGCTTTATGTCAAAGTATCCGCTTTATACCCACGCAGGCTGGGTCTAGGAGACGATGGTACCTACACTCAAGTTATGAGGAAGGGAGCCGCTAACACAAGCCACGTGAATCTGCCACTAATAAAGCAGCATCTCGCGACTACCTAGGTATGCTTCTGGCCATCGGCGCAGCTGCGGCGTTGGCGGATACGCTTCAAATAACCCCAACCCAAGTGGGGAAACGCGTCGGGAATAAGACGACTGTGTAGATAGATCGGTACGTGTTAAAGACTCGGCAGATTCTAGCGTTACTCCTAGAGAAACCCGGGGGTTGAAAAGGATGTATGTTGCCGTACGCGGCCTCGTGGGGACGTCGGAATTGACGCCGTACCTACTTAATAGCATCTGGATAATTTGTTAGAGACTCGACGTGACCGTACTCGTACTTAAAGACAAAGTAGGTAGGTACCAATAAGTGGGATGTAACTGTAGAAGTAATAAATTGTTGAATCTCCTTAATCGATGGTATAAATTCCACAACGTAATTAATTTTAACTCCCTTTTAGTTAGTTTCTATTTCATCAGTGTCCAGATTCATTATCGACACGAATATGAAGCTGGTAATCATCAAGTTTCCCGATTGCGGTGGCCGTGACTCTGAAATTATTCCCCCGACACACAGCGGGTTCGTCCCGATGATAAGTTGAGCTATTGGATAATTTGGAAATCTCACTCTCGAGGCTGAGAGCGAAAGATGAGCGCGGATCCCTTTGTTCGATCAGATCATCCAAGATATGATATTCAGGATCATCATTACAGGAGACTGAACACTCTTTAAAAAGCCATGCAAATGAAACGATGAATCCTTCGACATATGAATTGGCCGCTCCTAGTTCGATTTTGATGGCGCATTCACGTGGCCCTGGCTTGTGCGCGTCCAATACAAAAGCGTTCATGTACGGATCCCATCGGTCCAGCGGCCATACCGCGTAAGACTTAATAGCTTCTCCTCCAAATTTTACAGGTAAGATCGTCTGCTCCTTGATGCGCACCGCCTCTGCCGGGGACAGATGTTGTTTAATATAGAGCTGGGGCAGGAAGTACGGCGTACACCTGTCGTTGAACTGGTAATCTTCAGTTCCAACCAAAACGGATGGGTCGCATCTAGCAAAGCCACCAACAACTTTGGTAAGGCGGATATTCTGTGCCGTATACCCATAGAGGTCGCAGTCTAGTTTCATGAGGAGACCATGCTCCTGGCTCACCCACAAGGGCATCTTATCGAAGCGTACTCCTCTATTCGTGATTGTTGTTTCTCCGAGGTAAACCATAAAACCTCCAATAGACATGGTACTGTAGTCATCACTGAACTCGCGAGGATGGTTCGCGAAGAGCCCACGGAATTCCTGCATCTGTTCTCCCGATGACGGTTGAGGCTTAGCTTTCCATGCGAAGAGCGACCTGTCTGTGGTCTGTTTGCAAATCTCCTCTTGCAGGCGGATGAATGCTTTATCACCTTCTCCGTAAAGAAGAGGCATGTTAATACCAAATATTCCTAGAAGGCAATACGCTGTATCCTCAACTCTCGTAGTTTCCCGCGACGAAGCCCATGACATACGATATGCAAGAGTTTCATCGTGAAGAGAGTGGTGTGAGTGGTCGGGGCGTCTCGTCCGTTGTATAATTCGCTTAGGGATCTTCGTGATCTTTTCAATCTCTTCCTCGAGATCAATTTTATTGCCAATATAAATCCAGTCCGTATCGTAGAACTCGACGTTCTCAGGTGCTATTAGCTCTTGCAACGTCCACCCTCGCGTAAACCAGCGGCAATTCTTAAGCGTTGACGGTATGGGTCGCCAGAACTGAGGGCAATGTTGATGGTGGACATTCAGTTGCGAATGCAAGTCCGACAGGTGCACGAAACACACGGCAGAATCCTCGTACCATTTATACATAGAGTTGATGGCCTCGGACAGTTCAGCGCTGCTAGTTTTATCGATACAACAAGTATCGACCCAAGCGAATTTCACATTGCGATCGCGAGCCATCAGAACAGTGCCCTTGATCTTATCGAACCCCTCTTTCTTACGGGCAGATCCCAAGTCTTGAAATTCTTGAAAGCTGACTTCGTCGTTTCCCCATGTATGCGACAGGATGGCATATGATCCCTTTTCGTAGTTGTCCCGTCGTTCTAATTTAAACGTATCGGTATTGATGAGCCACATCTTGACAGTAGCAAAACGCAAAAATTATCCACGTTAAAATGGTATGTTGGTATGCTAGTTGGCGCGGGTCGGAAGAACTATATAAGCTGCGTTCATGCCCTACCTTAACCTCTAGGTAGGTACAAATGCCTAGTCAGCCTAGATGTCCTACTTACGCGCCTTAGCTCATGATTGGAGATGGGGGTCGCCGAGGGCAGAATATCCATGCGGCGATACTACCCTAGCTAGGTAGTTTCATGGGGAAGGAATAAATGTAAAAACAAAGGGTCCAAGGTGCTCTGTTCGTTTGGACGAAATTTGGGGGCCGGGCATGTAATACTTATCTCACGAATACCTACTGTCGGTCAAGCTCTCCAATCAAACTTCAGTTCTACAATCTCATACTTTTATCCTGTGTTAATGACGCTGATTGAAAAAAGGCATTAAGAAGGCTTCATCGTGGGCCGTAGGGGGAGGGGGAAGACGCACGCTTAGGGGTACTCAAACAGTCTAGTGCGCCACATCTATATACGCAGCCTTATGTGTACTAACTGCCATACACGTCCTCCGGACATTAATGGTTTTATCGTCATCCCTGGGCGCTTACCTAACCGAAACCGAGGGAGTATCAGGCAAAGATGAAGACCAATTAAGTAGTAGGACGTCGACCTCAATCTTGGTGAAATGTGTCGTCATATTGGCTTGCAGATGAGATGTAGCCACTACTACGATAGCGCCTCTAACTTTCCTCCATTTATATTCTCTCAACGTAATGCCACAGCCGGAGACCTTTCGACGCCGTAGTGAACGGTTCTGTATTCTCTGAATGTCTATCTATCGCCGACTATATGTGCATGCTGTTGATAGGATCGAAATGGCGGGAGCAGTGGCAGGAGCGCTAAGCCCCTGTACCTATATCACTTCAACTCCAACCTTGGAAATTTCTGTCACAAGGTAAATTAGCAGATAAGCGCGCCGTGGTGGCACAGTCCATTCAGCTGCATTGTCTCGCTAACATATTTTCTAGGCATTAACCCCCCTGCCCCCTTCTATTATATCCCGTCTATATCTCATTCCGTCGTATTTGGGGATCTCTGCTTACTATATTATTTCTTTGATACGGGCATCGTTCACTTTATGCTGAAAGTTCGTTGTAATAGTAATGAGTGCTTCAAGAACGACCGAATCATCGGCTTTAATAACTTCAGGAGACGATGGAGTCCCGATTGAGTCTGGTCATATTCAGTTTCTTCCTTGGGGTTCAAGGAATCAAATATCAGAACAGCCCGAGCCAACTCGTGAGGCAGCGCATAGTTTGAAGAAGCTACTTGGAAACTATACGAAAGAAGGCATAAACCAAGCCTTTCGACCAGCCTATAACAGATTGAAGGGCATTGACGCTAGGTGGGATACTGGGAACACGAACGAATTGGTGGAAATCGAGGGTGACCAACCGACTCGATTCAACGGTGGCTCAAGCCCGTCGATGTCTGACCTAGACCTATTAACACACAGCGCAACTCTTTACGAGTCGCTTCCACTCGTCTTACAGACCAAGCAAATTCGGGTCCTAGACCTCAGCGAATCTCTGGGACAAATGGCGCCTCAGTAGGTAATCAAGGCCACTATGCGTGTGGTTAACCTTGAAGAGCGACCGTTCATTACAGGGCTGTCCTATGTTTGGGATGGTTATTCGACGCCTAAAGACCGAGTAATCTGCAACGCAATTTCTGTTGAGGTCACCAAGAACTGCTTGTCTGCGTTACATCACTTGTGTAAAGTGGTTGAAACTGTAACGATCTGGGTGGACGCGATCTGTGTCAGCTAGAATGACATGCGGGAAAAGTTTAGGCAGATGCGTCTGGTGGGCAACATTTATTCTTCTGCTCATATGGTCTATGTTTGGCTCGGGGAGGGAACATAACACACAGACGGGGCTATCGAATATTTGGCTAGGGGCGGGCTCCCTTCCAGTAGGTGCATCACCAGTTATATTGATCATGGTGTTCCTTCAGATACGAGGATACTAACCGGTTATTCTATGGCAGTACGGCTCGCTTTATGCCTCTATATCCGGTTATTCACTTCTCGCTTACGACCATGCTATGCCGGTATTGAAGATATCTTCAGTCGGCCCTGGATTCATCGGTTGTGGACTCTACAGGAAGTTGTGCTTCCAAAAGGACATGCTCATTGTCTGTGGTGAAAGGATCATCCCCTGGATCTCCATAGTGTACAGCCTGGAATACATGGAATTCTTCCGCCTGAAGCCCGTCGCCCGGGGATTTCCAAGCGCCGTCGTCGACTGGCAATGATGGTCGATTATGTGGAAGCATTACCATGATGAGGCCCGCACTAAACGACAAGACGACCAAGGGGCCATGGAGGAAAGCGATCTTCTTCAAACCGGTCTTGACAAACAGCGGCATTTCATTCGAAAGGGCTGGGAATACTTCAAACTACTCTCGATAGCGAGAGAACTAACCTCGAGTGCGGAAGATACTTCGATTCCCTGGCGACACACCGGGCTCTCGCATGAGATGGGACATGCGGTTCGGCAGACAGCTGAAGGTCCAGGGGCGGATAGTCAGCCGGATCTCCTGGTCCTCAGGCGCGTTCGAGGAAATCGGAGATTCGTCCACGGACAGGTTGCTGGTGCGGAGCGTTCAACTTTTCCTGGATGCTGCAACTGGTTACAGCCTCGTGAAAGCAGTCTTGCAGCCGCATGAAATGTCAACGAGTCAACCGTCGTTCCGCACTAGGCGCATTTGGTGCTGGGTCGTTAATCAGGGGGTCAAAGAGGTATGGACCGGCCTGGGTCGTGCAGCAGGTAAAGAATCGACCAGTCAATTGGATGTTTGCCAACCGCAGCGGTGACGACAGGTCTTCATGGGACTTTCACTTGCTATTGACCAACTATCTTGCCCGTGAAAAAGTAGCTCTCGTGCATTGATCCTCGGATACTTTATCGGACGTTGGATGCACTCCGAATACGGTAGTTAGAGGGTGACCTGGTGGCGTTGATCTCCGCAGTGTCCCTCCCGATGGTATTGAGGGAGAAGCAGGGGGAATACGAAGTCGTAGGGCCTGTCAGCTCTGAAAACGACTTGACACCGATAACATTGACGAGATAGTATTGGTATAGTAATTAGGTAGGTAGGTACGTAGTATTTGACATTTAACATTCATTATCTAATTATTATTCTTAATAATCGATGTATTTGCTTTGAATTAGGAACCCCGGTTCAAGATAATCCACGATAGAAAACTCGCGAGTTGTGTTACGCCTTGTGTTTCGGGAACTCTAAAATAGGAAGCGGTACAAAGCGCTCCTTAAGCCTCGTTGGATAGTTGACTAGAGGTGTCTATATCGTGTCATATTTATAGTTCTCAGGGAGTGTATATGAGTTTGGCGCATCCTTAATATCTCTTCTGAAGTAGTTAGACTGCCTCGAAAATAATCCATTTAGCTTGCGATAGACCACTACGAAGCAAGGACGGAGATGAAAACGGCAAAAGAGGTCAATGTTTGGCAATCACAGAACGATCTTGTGTTCCCTGGCTGTAGCCGAAGGGAGTCAGGTTATTCAGCCGATAGGATGGAAATCTGTGTACTCGGTAACAATTCCCTCGAGTAGATAAATATACCCGAAAGACTGACCAGGAAATCGGAACGTGTGACAGTAGTGTGAGTTACAAATTAAGCAGGAGAAGCGGATAAACTTTGTAGACTTGCGATGGGATCTCTTGCAGTACGTCATCAGTGTTCTAGGAGAGTTGTCGTCTTGGAAGCGGAGATTATCTTAACCAACTTGCCTGGTTTCAAATACATGTGTCCTAATTCCGAACACGTGGGATATGTCTAGCCTGGTTTATTGTTCTGTTACACGGCGAGATATTTGATGATGGGAGATGTCGCATGTTGAATGAGTTGGGTACACTATTCCCATGTTTCCGGTTGTGGCGCCGTGAAGCTAAATGACCGACTATGTGTGGTATCAAATCTCAGAAACTATCGGTGTGCAAGTACATTTGCGCATGTTGCACATAGAATCTGCGTGTTACCCATGGAAGCGCAATGAATAGGTACCTAGCATGAACAATCTTAGCTACAACAATGCTGACCAACGACGATGGAGATCTGGCAAAGGAGCTATCTAACATTAGGTAGTTTAGACGGAGATCCTCATCTTCGCATATCGAGCTTTTAGATAAGTGGGATGGAGCTTACACCTCCGCAGCCTCCGTCGCTGCTGGGGATTGTGGATTGAACCGTAGGATGATTTTTGACGGGTGCCTCTTCTCGGTGCAACTTGCGCGATGATCAACAGCGGAGAGAGAATGCTTTATCGACTTCTCATGATGTCCTTCTCAATATGGTTCGAAGGGTACGTCTGATCGACAGAACTTCTCCTTAAATGTTTGTGTTGGATCACAGATCGACCCGTCCTCAACCCGCCCTCGACCCGCTGATTCGGTCCTTGTTCGATGCCCCTCCGTGTTTCACCTTCAGGCCTTTAGAGGCATTGTCAGCCAGTAAGACCGCTCCCTCACGGTTGCAGCGGTCAACGGTGGGCTGCAGATCTTAGCGTTCAGCCGCCTATAATGTGGGCGTATAAAAAGATGCTAGTCAGCTTATTGCCTGTAATTGACTAACCCCTGTCAACGGTTGTCAACTCTAATGCTCCCACGATGCATCTTGGGATGACATGACGATCTTTCACATTTGCAAGGGCACTGAACTGCGAAACGGTGGTTGAAGCTCCGACTTGGGTTGAAGAGTGCTTCCGGATCACCTAGCAGCATGCGAATGCATATTGCATCTGCCTGATATCAATGCGGTATTCGGTCTTATTAAGCCCCAATGCCACTTTGTTCATGTCGGGCCAACTTTTCTTGCATATTAGCTTCTTGGTATGACCAGACCGACAATGTACAGTAGTCCTCTTCTGCTACAGCCCGCCGTGATACCGTAGAGATCTTCACGCCCCTAGCACAACCGGAAGGTCAAGTTCTACTGGCAGCGGGCAAGGCCAAGATCAAGGCCAAGACCAAAAGGCTCTTTATAAGCTGTCCAAGTCGTAGACTTTGAGGCCGAATAACCGAGTAGGTAGTCGTGTAAGCTTACACCAATTGCGTATCCGGAAGAGTACCAGACCTATGGTAGCCTTCCGTGCGTCAGCGCAACATCGCACTTGTCCATTGTCAGAAGCTTAATTGCGGGAACGCTAGAAGATGCTGTGTTTGGGGATGCTTCCAAGATCGAGACTGGTCTATGTAATAATATCTTCCTAACAGGTAGACTCGTTCTATGCTTGCGCTTATCTTGCCGAACTGGAGTGCTGTATATTTGCCCTTCTATGTAGTCTCTCCGTCCAGTCTGGCCTGTCTGATTGAAGAAAGATTACTTCATGCTCGTGATAGCACACAAGGCACACAAGCAGGCGGCTGTCTGCGTACAGGACTAGGAAGTTTGTTGAGAACAGCCAATCATGTTGGACCATCGGCAATTAAAGCATTTAGGCTTAGAAGTTTCCCGCCAAAGAGAATTGATGACCTACCGAAGCCAAGGCCTTTAATGTTAACCAGGACATGCGACCTGGAAAAGCGGCACTTTCCAATATTAACTATAGTGTAGCAGATGTTCTTGACCCCAGGTTGAAGCGGTATGCGGAGAAAAGAAAGATAAGCTTCTCCATTGATATTGTGAAAAGCCGCGACGGTTCTAGAAGCTCTAGAAAAGCGGCAATCCATAAGCTCGTGAAAACACATTCTAAGCGGGAATATTGTTTTGGTTATCCGTCATGTCGCCGTCATATGAGGTAGGTATACATATCTACCCGTATGTATCGTGACATTTATGGGTGGTGGAGTTCGAGTTTGACCCCCCACAACGCTACGATAACTGAATCGACCCCTGATCTAATTACAGGCTTGCCATCGAAGTGCCGAATAAAATGTGGAAAAAAAAAGTTTGAACTCCCATCTTTCCATTTCCTAAGATTTTGAATAGGTCTACCGACGTAGTTTTAGAGATGGGGTCAAGTCATTAGGAATAATCTCATTTAGCTTTAGGTGCAACATCAAGTTCGGCATCTTAACTTGATAACGTTGACCGACCCCTTTTTCCAATGAGCCGATGTCAGTTACGCACGCAGGCACGCCACGTCCTGACTTGAAACATAAATACCACCACTGGCAGTTACTAGTAGTTACGGGCAGCAGAAGAGAAAACGTGCTCGCGCAGTGAATAATATTGACGTAATCAAAGCAGTGTCGCCGAACTGGGACGAGATGGCGCGAGACATTCGAAACGAAAGCCCCACAGCTTACGAATGCAAGCCCCTAATGGTGCTTAGGGGCAGGCAGGTTGGCAGCATGTCGAGACAAACGACGTAATGATCTTCAGCAATAACATGGTTGGACGGTAAACCCGTTTGGGGATTTCCCGACTTGGCTAGTCTCGATCGAAATTTGAATTCATGTCGACTTTAATTACTGTACTGCACTGTAAACTTTAAGAAACGAAGGGAATATTGCCGTCGCGTCTGGATTCCAGTCTAGAAATGGAGAGTTCATGAAGGAAGGAAAGAAGCTTTTTAGAATCTCGTGTCTGGACCTTCAACCAAACTAATTCGTCCCATGTTCTAATAAAAAAACTCAACTAAAAGAAGGTACGCGTAACCTTCTTAAATCGTTTTAGGCTGGCAACATCAACCCTTACTGCATAGTGCTGCAATTTAGAGGATGAAAAAGGTGGTAGCGAGGGACGGGACGCCAAAAAAAGAGTCCAAACAGCTACAGTTTACGGTAACTTCCATACACATGTCACCAATATGGGAAAATCAAGCGCGAGCAGTATGTGCATGGTGGCCACAGCAACTTGCTATATTGACATAAACTTGTTTCTTTCCTTGTCGCCATTTGTCAGCCCATTCTGCTTGTTTTTTCTAAATCCAGACACGGTTTGGAAAGGCTCGCCTTTTCGTATTGGAATTCAGGGCATCAGACAAAGCAATGCATGACGAAAAGATCGTCAGCAGCACTGCTAGCCACGTCCATAATTCGCCTAGATTATCGGGGAGTAATACCAACAAGGAACAATGGCTGATGACGATATCTCCTCTCAAATCAAATCAGCCTGAGTAACACACCATCACCTACCTACCACCTTCAAATGTTGATTGAGGAATCTGCTAGTTCCAAATGTGATACTTGTCATTTGTGGTAGACAGTAAGGTTACGGTGTTATCCGTCAATGCAATATGTACACACCCATGAACAGGTACGGGTGACTGGAATTTAACCACTGCACGCCAATGTATATAGCGCACGACTCAAGTGCTAGACTATCACAAGCCCACCATTCGTTACGGTAGAGCTTATTGCAGTTAGCCCTGGAGGTGGATAGCCAACGCTCCTTGGCGACTTATTATACGGGCATATTATACATACAATATCAACCGCCTCAAAAACCTGGGGATCTACAATTTACACAGCGCCGGACCGAGAGTTTCGCGAGTCAAACGCCTATTAAGTTGGTGACGACACCGTTGAATGAGTCGATGTGCATTGTCGCCGTTCACAAAGCAATTTACAGCCTATCGGGACAAGGACTTGTATTGATACATCTCGGTCACATAAAGAAATTGCCCACCAACCAAACTTGGAATATCTAACAACTCCATTGACGGCGGCATCACTATAAGTAAGGTAGCGTAGATTTTAGAAGTCGTCTGAACCCCCCTCTCAAGCCGCTAATCAATCAAGCAAGGCCATTGGAACCGCATTGGAACGCATAGTCCAATTGGCATTTTACTAGCATTTTACTAGCATTTTACTCTTCTTGGAAGTCAACTATCCTCATTGGTCTGATTGGTCTGATTTGTCTGATTGGTTCCTGACTAGACCCGCCCCTTTTCCTTATTCCTGGTTGCCCTGGCTCTTTCGATGTCGCCCTCTCCTTGTTGATGCAGTTCCCGGTTTTGTTATACCACGCCGGAGCAGGTACTGCATACTGTACTAGTATCAAATGTACCGTTCGGCCACGGATCTAATACAAATCCCTGCACCCCCCAATTTATCGAGCCCCCTAATCGCCCGCGCCCCGTTGCATTGTGGCCATTTACCACTCATGTACCAGTTACCTGCGCTACAGTATTGAATATACTAGTTTCCACTTGTAGCACGGAACTGACTCCCACCCCCTGTCAAGCTTGTTTCTCTCTCACCTTTTACCTTCTTTCCTTCCCTTGATTGATCCCTCCTTTTCCTTTTCTACTGTCGAATTCCTCTTTCCCGTCCTTCGCTTTTATTGCACTTTCTTCTTCACATAGGAAGCAATCGTTCCTTCTTTCCTCGATCAGTTTTGGAGAGCGCCCCTACACCTTGGAAGGGTGCGAGCGTTTTGCTTTCTTTCATCCCGAGTCTCACTTTCCTCCCTTTACTGTGTGAGGTGTCATTCGTTATTCACCATTTTTTTTTTCAAGATTGAGAGCCATACAAGTTCCAGAACAGGAACGGCTCCCCCGACATAGATTGTCAACCGTCGCGCCGCATGCCAAGCCAGCAGACACGGAATTCACTAATAACCGTCATTAAGTAGTTGGACGGTTGATATCGATTTTTTTGGATTAGAAACGAACCCTGACGATTGTATCAAAGGCCAAACTGGCTATAGCTAAGCAAGCTCGAGTTCCCTCCTGGCAAATAGTCACCGAGGGGATGACGATGGGAGCAAAAATGGCCTCTTCGCATCAGAGGTTCTTCAGCATGCGGAACCCTTTTTCAAGATGCGTACTCTTCGCCGTCGCCTTGCTCCTGCTTCTCGCCGTTACATGGAAGTCCGACCGTATAGAAGATGTTGGCTCGCGGATAGTTAAAGCCGCCTCTAATCATAATAAGGGCAACAACATACCTCAACAACCTCTTGGTGACGCCCCGCAAGCGACAGATAAGGACATCACGCCAGTGTCAACTCATGTCATGGATTGCAGTATCAACTCCACTCACATGAGTGAGCTAAAGGCAAAGTACGAGCTTGGGGACACCTTCCAGTACCTCAAGCGGTATGTGAAGATCAATCGCCAGCCCATCCCTCGAAAGTCGATCACCAAACTACCCCAGCAATTCCTTCCCAACTCCTTCACTACGGTCGACGTACAGCACCCGAGCAATTACGGGAACGAACAGTGTATCGAGCCGCTTCAAGTACCGGTTCCCGAGTCACCATACCCTGCCAGCGGCAACCTATCCGACTTCATGTTTGGTGTGTCGACTACGTTCAAGAGATTCAGCTCGGACAAGACGAGCCCTGTCAACGAGTGGACATACTGGTTAACCGACGGCAAGGGAAATTCCAACGGTGGCAAGTTGATTCTTCTGCTATTGGACGCGACCGAGGACCAAATTCTACATGCCAAGACGATACTGCGTCACGCTGGAGTTGATGTCGACGTTTACCACTCGGATTCATCGATGGAAATGGCAGTTCGTTACCTGACCCTTATTCCGACATTGTACAATCATCCCGAGCGACACTCGAAGAAGTGGCTAGTATCATGTGATGATGACACATTCTTCCCTAGTGTCCACGCATTGACGAAGAAGTTTGAAGCCTTTGATCCTAGCGAAATGCTTTACATTGGCACTTTGTCTGAGGACGTCAACAATGTGGACCGTCACGGCTCTCAAGCTTTCGGTGGAGCTGGTGTGTTTTTGTCGGTGCCGTTGGCAGAGCAGATTACGAAGGACTATGAGACTTGCAAGACTGAGGAGAAGATCCACGAGTCAAACTCGGGCTGGGGTCCTCAGGGTGATATTCTTCTCCGCAAGTGCATTTACGAAAATACGGATGTGCGCTTGTCGATTCTCCGTGGTCTATACCAACTCGATCTGTATGGTGACCCATCTGGTTTCTATGAGTCCGGTGTCAAACCCATCTCTCTCCACCACTTCAAGGGTGGCGGGTGGCACTCTGCCTTACCCTGGGAGTACACCAAGATTGCCCATATTTGTGGCGAGGATTGTACCCTCCAGCGATTCCAAACGAGCGATAACTACATCATCTCCACGGGTTTTAGTGTTGCACACTACCCCCAGGGCATCAACTTCAACCTTGCCCAGATGGAGCGCACCTTTGCTGCCGCACCGCAAGATAAAGGGTGGAACTTGGACTATGCCTTCGATCCGCAGCGACCTAGTCTCTTGAAGACGGGCCGCAAAATTAGCTGGGATCTCCAAGAGGCGCACGTAAACGAGGACAACACTGTAAGCCACGTTTATGTACGAAAGGCCAACGATTGGAGATGGGTTGACCGAAACGGTGAGCCCATGGCTCAACTCGATGGCATAATAGAGCTTGTTTGGGTCCCATAAGGGAGCTAAACGTACCGCGTGACGAACGACGTAACGATCTAGACGACGGTTCAGGAAATGAATGTTTCGTTCATCTACTCGACTTGGAGAGGGACTGAATTGGAAACCTTTACACGAGTTCACAATGGATAGAGCCGTGAGGCTCCATCACAGTTGTCATCTAGTCACCGTTTTGTGTGTCTAGTCCTGTCGAACCGCCGAATACCGATCAAGTTAAACTTATTGTGATGACTACTATATTTTACATACTGGTTGCGTTCCCGAGAGCAAACAGGTTATCTGCATCATTACCGATCCCGAAACTTTCTCCTCTATCCTGCACTGTTCCATGGGTCGGTTTAGTGGTGAAAAGTGCTTCTCTCGGCCTCGATTGCGTCCAGATTGTACATTTATCAGCGCTGGTTACCGCAACGATCCTACCAAAAGATCCGATAATGCATAATACTCAACGCAGTCGATCCTTTTTCCTTTATCGTCATCACCTAATAAGTTTCGGGTTGGTTCCGCGAGAAATATGGTTTACCAACAACGTACTCGTCCTTCACAATATCGGAATATTTCGAACCTAGCGTCAGTGGCGATCGGAATGATCGTGCACATCATTTACACGAGGCATTTTTCTATTTCTTCATCTCGATATACCGTTTAAGGTTATCCAGGCTGCTTCCGGGAGCTATATTTGTTACACCCGGTCTGTTTGTATCATAGACTTGCCGTCTGGGAAGCGGAGTTACGAGCATTAGATGTTTAGCGGGGGATAGGGTCTGGTGTTCATTACCAAAATAGCTTGAGGCTGGCGATTTTTGGTGGATCTTTTTTTCTCAAGACCTTATGCTGGTGGTTATTATATGTCGTACTGGAGGGCATCACCGCCTCGGAATCGAAGTGCTCGAGACGAAGTAGGTGAATGTGCCGCCTATGGCTGTACATAGATAGGCGAAAAACATGGTCAAGATAATTCTAGTGGATGCCAATGTCGATAGTAACTTGTTGCACGAGTGATTAATAATAGTATCATACCTATCATAAAACATTGTCTCAGGGGTTCTTGTGTCGCAAGTATGTAATAAATAACATATATCAGCCATCTGCATGCCCATATATAGACCTTATTTTCTGAGGAAACTCGTACTACAACAAGTTTAAACGCTTCCAATTTCCTCCAACCCAGGTTACTAGGCAAAGCAGGTCATTTTCTGGTCTCCTTGAGAAGCATACCTTTTTCCTGGAAGTTGGAAGGGGGTGTCTATCTGATGCAGTTGAAGAATTCAGGCATTGGGAATAAGTACAAAGTACATGTGGGTAATGGAAAATGGAAGCTGCCCCTCTTACCCCACCATCATTTTGGAAACAACTTTACAGCCCAAAGCAAAATTGGGGTTTTGGTTTCTGGCCTTGACATGGCGGGATGAAGTCATTACTCGAAGCTTACTTGATTAACCCGTCCTAATCCAGCGGTAACTTCCTTTTGGCTACCTAGGTAGGTACCTAAGATTTAGGATACCACGGCCATGTCAACTGTCATATCCATTTCTTAACATTGATTAGACCTGTCCAAAACCTTACACATATCTTGTTTAGTTTCCGCCTTGAATCCCCACGTCCGTGACAACGTTCGTCCGCCATGCAAAACAATATCCTTGCGGTTCCTTTCCGCAAGGGGACCCAACTCTCACTGTCGTCGGCTATCCGACAATACATATCTACCAAATATGATCAACATCCAGATATGTTCCGTCAGGATCTAGAGATTATTGATTCTCTGAGACGCGACGCTGTAAACGTACGCGAGCCGCATCCTAGTGGTGTCGCGAGATTACAAGCCTACGCCGGACAGCTTGTCTGGATCGGTGGGAAGTTCCCTATAGATGTACGTCTCTTTTAATATTATTTCGTTAACCTACGACAGGTGGTACTAGCCTTTACAATCAATTATAGACTCGTACTTACAGAACTTCTCTCTATATCTAGATCGGCGCAGACTTCACATGGTATCCCGCCTTGGGTTATAACACCGAGAGACCCATAGTCCATAATAATCTAAAGTTCGAGCTTGCCAACATATTATACAATCTTGCCGCCCTATACTCTCAGCTGGCCATAGCCAGTAACCGCTCCAGTACAGATGGCCTCAAGACCGCAGCGAGCTACTTCAGCCAGTCGGCAGGCGTCTTGAAGCATTTGAAGACCGAGGTCATACCTGAGCTCCGAACTACGCCACCGGAAGATATGGACGAGCACACTCTAGACTCGCTAATACAGCTGCAGCTGGCTCAGGCTCAAGAATGCTTCTGGCAAAAGGCCGTTATGGACGGCTACAAGGACGCGTCAATTGCTAAGCTGGCTGCTAAAGTGTCGGATTTATATAACGAAGCGGGTGAGGCGGCGATGCGATCAGAGGCTATTAGCAGTAGCTGGATTCACCACATGAGCGCGAAACATCATCACTTTGCTGCTGCTGCTCAATATCGCGCGGCTTGTGACTGCCTAGAGAAGCGGAAATACGGAGAGGAGGTAGCAAGGCTTCGCGATGCTGTCGCTTGCGTAGCAGAGGGACTCAGGGAGAGTCGCGGCGGCTACTTGCACAAGACAGTGGTGGATGATTTGAATGGGCTTAAGAGGAGAGTGGAGGAAGATCTCAAACGGGCGGAGAGGGACAATGACGTGATTTACCTAAGTATGCTTTTCTATATTACAACCGAACAGTTCACACAGACTTGAGAGCTAACAGCTACACCATAGACCATGTGCCACCAAAGCCCGAACTCAAAATCCTAGATCGAGCCACCATGGCAGTCCCACGGATACCACCGCAGGTCTCAGCACCCCTAGACTATCTTGGCGAGAAGAAAGAGTTTGGTCCTCCGCTCTTCACAAAGCTAGTCCCATACTCGGTCCATATCGCTGTTTCTATCTACGAAGAAAGAAGAGACCGCCTAGTCAATCAAAACATTATAGGTGAACTCGAGACACTTAACGAAAAATTACACGAGGTTCTTTCATCGCTCAACCTCCCCGGCTCTCTTCAGTCTTTCGAGAAACCGCTCGGTCTCCCCGGAACTTTGGTCCAGCACGCTGAGGAGATACGTCAGGCAGATGCCTTGCATCGCTTACAAAGGAGCTTTGCGGATATTGATAAGTTGCGAGCGGCCGACCTAGCCATGTTTGAAGAAGGCAGAAGTATTTTACTAGCTGAAGAGGAGGAAGATACCCAATTGCGCAGGAAATACGGAACGAACCGATGGTTGCGACCCGAAAGCCGTTCCGAACCGGACCAAGGTGCAAAACTCTGGAAGCAAGTAACGGACGCAGAGGGCTGGTTTGCGAACAGCGAGAGCAGTGATGGAGTTGTACGTGACAAATTCCACAGCATAGAACCCATGTTGGCAATTCTCGCTGGACCAGATCGTGGCCTCCTGGACTTCGTGCCTTCGTCGCGGCGGACAGAAATCCCAGACACACTCAGACCTGCGATCGGACGTCTACGCGCGGCTTACAATAATGTAACACGTCTCGAAGGACGCCGACGTAGAAAGGCTGAAGCTCTGCGTGAAAAAGCTCGTAGTGACGACATAAAGTCCGATATCCTAGCTGAAGCAGCGCGCTTAGAGCGCACTCAGGCGGTGGCAACCGCTATTGTGCCTGCACATTTCGAAGAGTTCTTCGAGAAACGCTTGGATTCACTCTATGAACCGGATCTTGAGCTTGTGCAGGCAGAGGCTACCGAACAGGAGAAGCTTATTACGGAGCTGATACGGGTCAATCGCGAGTTTGAGAGCCAGAAGAAATCTGTGGGCGACAAAGGCAACAGAGAAAGAGAGCAAGCTTTACAAAAGTTGGAAAATGCTTATTACAAATACAAGGAATTAATAAGCAACGCCGAGGCCGGCCGCAAGTTCTACAACGATCTCAACCGCATAATAGGCGGCTTTCGGGACGGTGCGCGGAATTTTGTGGCGGAGAGACGACGAGAGGCACGTATGTTGGAGGACGAGTTGAATATGCCCCCGCTGAGCAACTTGAGTCTGGGAACACAACAGAGTCATGTGCAACAACCAGTACAACCGACTGGACCTTCATTAAATGGCTGGGATACTGCGGGTTATCAAGGTCAACAACAGCAACAGTCGCAGAGCTCTTTCTTGCCCACCCCTACGCAATCTAGACAACAGGTCCAGAATCCCCTCGAGGCACAGATTCAGTCGTGGGCATCGGCCAACGAAACAGTGGCCCCGCAGCCACAACCGCCGAGAGCAAATCCCATGCAGGGTGTATGGAACCCCGGCGTCGGCATCAAGTTTGCTAACACGCCATCGCCTGCGAGCGCTGCCTCGAGTGGTGGAGGACACCCAGGAAATAATACCCAGCAGGATACGAGGCAGGTTAGCGGGACCTGGGACCGGAATAGCGCGATAAGATTCGGCTAGCAGGCGAACACTTCGCGCCGTCGTAGACCGGACCCGAGTCATTGAAGGCTGACTTACGGTCTTACCGCCTTTGAATCCCGGACTTCGAGGAAAGTTTGTTTACGCTACGTCTACCTCTATCTCTTACCTCATGAGCTTCATGAGAACGGAATGCCGGGCTTATCCATGGTTGGGCAACGATAAACAAGCACTGCTAAGGGATAAAAGAGAGGAGATATTCGGCTTCGAATAGTGGCATTAAGCGACGAACGAATAGGTGGAAAAAAACTTATACCCACATTGTTCTTAGTTAGCATGGCTATGATGGTATGAGCTATGAGATATGTTAATACCTGATGATTAGCTTTTGACACCTAGCTAGCTGTACATAGAAGTGCTACTAATTGACGACCATACATTCCACTGGGATTACGATCAGTTAATTGATGTGTATCATATTCGTATAATGACAATTAAGTTAGCCTCCTGGGCACCTTCTTCTTATGAAAGATTAACTTGGTGCTTTATTTACGAGGCGACATACTTAACCTATATCTTTCTAGGCTTGTGTTACCAGATCCATGCAACCCCTAACCCCTGACCCTTTTTCGGTATCTAAGGCAAGCGGTTAGCCCCTGTATTAGCCACCGAGAAGTCCTTATTGCACATTCTACTTAGTATATCCCTCTCCTAAATGAAGAAGGTCATTGAGGCCTATGGTGCTCCTGGAGGTGATGAGTTGGCATATGAGGTTCTACATGGTGACCGTAATACCGAACGCCTTAATGTTATACACGGTTTTAACTCGCTTCATATCAAAGTCTAGTAGGTATTAACATAACAATCACATACACTGTTTTCTCTCAAGAGGAGTCAGGTAACTTGTCAATATTTTTATGAGTATACAGCGTACACCGTTATCGTAAGACACTCATACAAGGTAACATCCAGGAGGTGTATCGGAACACCCATAATGCATGTTTGGGAGGAGAATTTAGAGGCTATACAGTGAAGTCACAGACCCAAGTAGATTTATACCTAGTTCAAGCAATAATCAACTTTAATAGATGGGGAAAATAGCATTATTGTGCCATTATCAAGTAAATAGTATATATACCTAGGTATATATACCACATTTCAGCAAAAAGCTTCTAAAACCAGAACGTATCTGAACCAATAGTCTGCGTAAAGCAAACAAGTTTATATTTACATAGTACGTACCTCGTTCCCTCTAAATACGAAGGTATCTAGGTAGTCCTTTTCTGGTATGTGCATCTCAACTATGGGTATGTTGCGTTAGCAACCCCTTCACCACATCACTGAGTGCACACACCCAGCAAATCTTATGAGATATTCACCACGAATGATCGTAAAGGGCTCCTGAAGCACTGTGCCTAGAGAGACACGTGCACTCAGAAAGCTTCCGTTAGCAGCTGCACTGTGTTCGCAGGTATTTCGTCGACAGGTGATTGGTAATTTCATCCTAAACGTTCTCTACAATTATATCATCCCCAGTCAGTCCATCCAATTCTACACAATCTGACTCTTCTACACAATTCAGCTGCTTTACACAAATCAATTCTTCACGTCAGAACTCCCTCAGTTCATCTTTACCCAGCCTGCTATACACCTGAACTTCACTTCGCAGTCTGGTTTACACGACATCCCAACATTTTCGATCTCATTATTACGCATTCGGCAGCTGGAAATATGGCAACCCAGGCTACTGGACTCCTTGACATTCCACTGGAACTACGCCAGAATATCTACCGAGGCGTTTTTCAGCCTTATGAAATATGCCTACGCTCCGAATGTCCAAAGTACTTGTCATGGGCCAAGCGTTTCACAATGGATATGGGAATTCTGGAAGTGAACCGTCAGATATCGGGGGAGGCATACGAGGTCTTGCTTGAAAGCCACCAGTTCGTCCGAATTACCACTTCTGGCTTTCGCATGCTTCGTGTTTTCTATAAGGGACAGTTGCCGGTTCTCACTATGGGCACACGCCTGATCAAGCAATGCAAAGCTCTCACCATGACGCACTGCATCAGCATCGAAAGAAACGCCGAAGTCGATGAAGAAGGCAATACTGAATTCGAAAACCATGATGCGTTGATACTCGGAAAGGACTTGGATGAGGTTTGTCGAGGTCTCGCATCAGCCGAGACTTACGTGGAGGGATTTGGCACTCAAAGTAAACACGTCATCACCTTCCACGACCCCTTCCACAATACTTCGACGCCTGATTACATGAATGTGGCCAACCAGGTAAGTCTAGAATACTCCGTCTCACAATAATTCTCCCCTTATACTTAGGGTCTCGAGTTGGCTTGGCGAACTATGGTCGACAGAGAGATCTAAAGACCTAGTCTAAGCAAAACATTGATTTCTAACTCGTCACTAGCAACGCCTTCTCAAGCCCTACCAGGAGGGCCTTCGTGGTTACCCTTCGTTTCGACTGACGGGTAACATTGACTCGGGTCTAGCAAGAACCGTAGCCAGAGCAGTTAAGCGACCTGCTCTCGTGGACCATACCGAGGTGTTGGAGGAGTTCCTACGCCTGAACAATCTTGCAAGGGCAGCCTACGCAGATCAAAACAACGTGGTAGCCGCGACGACACTGGGCGGGATCGGCCGGCAGGTTCGCCGTCTTGCCTCGAGGACAGCCTGGACAGCCATGAAGAAAGCGCAAGGCCCCGAATTCGCCAACACGATTTGCGAAGTTCTCTTCATGGTTTGTCAAAGCCTGATCTCGGTTAACACGGCCATGATAGAGAAAATGGTTGAATTCGATGAGAGTCGCGAGCGTATTGAGGAACAGGTTGAGGCCGTCTATAAGACAGCTGCTACGGCGTACGACGTAGGTAATATACTGGGTGTCTCTCAATGGCGGCTGAGTAACCAACAGAAGGGAATGTTAGCTCTCCAGCTCGCGGTCATGAATCGCACCTCATTGATGGGTTTGCATGCTGCCCAACACTATGTTGATATTGCCGAAGAGATGATGCCGGGAGACGTTCGCGTGGAAAGAGAAAGGGGTATAATTGCCCGATGGAGAGCCAGATCGGCTACACAAAACCAATAGATAGCAATACGTCGAGGTGGAAAAGCAGACATGGACCGTACTAGACTATCTAGACGCTCACTCTTGTAACATCGATGACTGCTTATTTGGGGTGGGGTGAAACCAGGAGGCGCATCGTCGGCAAATGACGGAATGAGATTGGACTTGCGGCTCATTAACCCATTAAACCTCCAATCATCACTGGAGACTATAAACGTGGCAATGAAGAGCGCGAGATTCCAAGTCTTACGTGAAGAGGGAAGGTTAGGAGGAAATTCGAGAAGTATTCCGTCGCCTCGCGTAACTTAGTAATTTACAGTGTGGCTTTCTTTCATTCCTAATCGTACCATCATACAGAAGATGCAGTAGCAGCATTCTTGCGAGCTCCAAGTACAGCCTTGCCAACAGCCGAGTCATTCGGCCTGCCCAACTCATCAGAGATCCACTGACCAATATCCGCCATAGCGTCGAGATCGATACCAGTCTCCATCCCTAGACTCTCCATGAAGTATACCATGTTTTCGGTCGACACGTTTCCAGTAGCTCCGGGGCTATACGGACAGCCACCTAGACCCCCAACGGCGCTATCAAATGTCCTAATGCCGCGCTCCAGCGATATAGCCGTGTTTACAAGGGCCTGGCCGTAGGTGTCGTGGAAGTGCATGGCAATGTCCTCGTTGCGTATTCCCGCAGCCGCCATACACCTCAGGAGCTCCTGCGTGCGGGGCGCCGTGCCCATGCCCGTAGTGTCCCCGAGGGAGATCTCGTCCGCGCCCATCTCTAGCAGCGAAGTAGCGATTTCGGCTACCTTGTGCGGATCCACATCGTGCCCTTCGAAGGGACAGCCTAGGACCACCGAGATATAGGCTCGCGCTCGGAGCCCGAGTTGCTTAGCCCCTTGTATGACATCTTTGAATCGTTCTAAAGACGTCGCGATGTCGCAGTTAAGATTCTTCTTCGAGAAGCTCTCGGTTGCGGCGGCGAACACTGCGAGTTCCAGCGCTGGCTTGTCGCTGGCGCCTGAGAACGACTCGGTTTGTGTTAAGTATGTGCCTGGGTGCTTCTGAAGTATCGAGGTTGCGGTCTCAAGGCCCTTGGTGTTCGGCGCGAGGAAAGAGTATGTGATTGGGACGGGGGAGGGAATCTTGTTCGTCAGGATGTGCTCTAGTATCTCGCTAGAGTTATCCATCTACAATAGACTTTTATGTCAGTATCTCCTTGAACTCCTTATATAAGGTATGTGAGAACTTACCTGCGGCACCCATTTCGGGGAAACAAAAGACCCCGCTTCTATGAACGTCACTCCGGTCTTCGCCAGCCTCTCGATCAATTCGATCTTGGTAGCTAGAGGAATCGACTTCTTTTCATTTTGCAAACCATCTCTTGGCCCGACTTCAACAATCCTCACTCGGTTATCAGAACGTTGCTGCTGTGCTGCCGCGGCTGGGTTTCTGACGTCGGAAGCTGTCGCGAAGCAGCGTCGTCGTAGGTGGGGAGCTACTACTGGAGCTGTTGGTGCTCGCCAGCGAGCCAATCGAATCATTGGACGCACCGACGCCATCTTTTAATCATTTCGGTAATTCAAGTCGTATTCGCGCTATTCATACTCCTACCTACCTAGATGTCGTTCTCTTGCTCTCTCGGATCTAGAAGTGATTCTAGAAATCGAGGATGGGGTAAACGGGATGAGCTCATAAAGAAGCTCGGCTACTAATGGCTCTAGTGTAACTCATAGCTGCTTCTAGTAGCCGGACAGCTGCCGGGATTATGAAGTCATCGTTCTCTAAGGTCACGTGTAATGAGCACTAACGCATTATAACGAGTAAACGAGGTAATTATTTTCTTGGAGCAAATAATGCAACAATCTGGGTTGTATCTCTTGGCCGAGGAGTTCATGTATTGACAATTGTGCCTAAGGCTCAATACCTCAAATGTAATCATGGTAATCATGCCTGCCCCCATATGCGTTGGCCAACTCTTCGCAGACGACCCAAATTCGCCGCCGATTTGCGACATGCATCAGAGGACCTTCCAACCCAAGACGCACCCATATTTTCTTGATTGCCCACAAGTATATCCCTTTGAACATCTCTGGTCGCCGTAACGCCCCTAAGCGAATGAGTTCCGGTATCTCGAAGAACCAGCCCAGGTTGTATTCAAAACTGAGTTTCCAGAAGCCGGCATCGTTGCGAGTGAGGTCGTGAACCACCCAAGAAGCCTTCGCCAAAGCAGGCACGTTCTCGTCAAATAACATGTGACAGATTTTGAAGATGACCTCGCGTGGCAGCTTCGCAAACGGGTCGTTTTTCACTTTGGGGCCAAGGTCAAGTTTTGAAACTGGCATCGCGAATCGTATGCCCGCCATGGCTGTCCCGACCTGGAACGTCAAAGTATCTGAACGAGACGGGTTCCCGAGGAAAAATTCTTCCCCTGCGTAGCTCTTCTAGGGCGTTCCGTACCGTCTCTCCGCACCGGTTTCAAGGTTGAGCGAGTGCTCTTCATTTGACAGAGAAGTAAAAATTAAGTCAATCTCTTCTATGTCCACTAAACGAGTGGGATCTTTCGCGTTCGGAAACAGATAGCGTGCGAATATTTCAAAACACGGCCAGTGGAAAGGGAAGACGGTGACCGTATTCTCCATATACTCATAACAAGTATAGCTGAGCGTAAAGGGCATGCCGTGGTTTCGAGGGTCGCTATGTTCGAGCTTGATATATCCTGGGGTTGTAAGTCGCCCTTGGCCAGACAAAATTTGCCTGGAAGATTTAGCGACGCAGAACACATCGCTACAAATTGGGAAAACACTCACATGCCTTCGTCGGCGGCATATCCTAGAATATGGACTTTGCCTAGCCAAAGAACGTCCCTTGGGCTCACAACCGTCGGGTCGTAGCCACGTACCCTCCCGTTGATAACAAGAGGTCGTTGTTTGCCGGAGGCTTGCAATCTGTTCTGGAAAATAAAATTCCCGAATGGAACGCCACAGATAGCACAGTAACATTCCGCCGGGGTCCGGATTGTTATGTGATTCATCAAGGCGCCACTCATGTTGTCTTCGTTTCTGCAGCTGGCTGACCTGAATTCGAAGGTATCCGACGAGTTGCCGCGCTCAGAATCGTGGCGTAATTCCCCAACCGATGTCAACTATTCTTGGCTATTGGATGTATTCTAAGCGTATATCATAGTTCGGTATTTGGTTTCTCGTTGTTGTAAATGTAATGTTTGAAATTGCAGACCAGCGATGGAGGCGATCATAATATAGATGCCCACCTAAAGTAAAGTTTACTGAGCTTCCACCTGAGATTACCCAGGAAAACAAGATCCCGCTGACGTAGGATGTAGGTTCTTTCCCGTGATAAGATATCTTCGTATACGGTAAGAACGAACGAGTCTAACTATTAGTTTCGTCATCAGTTGTCTTGTTCTTCTGAAACGCCATTGAACCTCCCTAAGACCCATCACGAGCGGCCGCGTATATAGCCACCCGAGTAGCTTAACTATTCAACGCGAAATGTCGTATATGAGTCCTCGTTCTGTGCTATGTTTTCAATTATTTCTCCATTCATAATTCCGTGGAGGTAGCTGAAATGCATTAGCATGGCAAACATTCCCGAAAAAGGGCTTTAACTACATACCATTCACCGACGTACTTCCACCTCCCATCCTTGGAGTCGCGTAAGGCATAGGCTACCGTACCGGGGATTAGCACGCAAATCGAGTCCCCAGTCTTTAGTGAAGGCGGCCCAAGTCCAACGTATCCGTTGTCGGTTACGAAGAATCTCCTGTGGAACTGCTCGATAAGCCGTAGTTGACGAAAGACTTGCTGACAGGATAGTCCCCAGATTAAAATGAGTTCTTGTAGGCCTTCTTCTGTTTCTAAGCGCGATAACCACTCCTGATCATTGGCGTCTAGTCGGCTTGGCCCATAAGCCCGGCAGGGCTCGGTGTACGTGCCTTGCTTAAGATCCACCAGTATTGTTCTCCAAAATACCTGAGCGAGAGACTCACCGGTGCAATACGGTTGCCCCGGCGCTGTAGGTATCATGGCCCTCCACTGTTGGAGTGTTTCTCGAGTTGTCTCTTTCCATTTGCGATTATCTGTCTCCTCTGTACCATAAGTCTCCCAGCCAGGAGCCTTAGCTCCTACATCTTGAACGGTACCGATCGCGATACCTTCAAGAACCAGGACTGAATCATCGTCTTCAGTATATATGCGAAGTTTCTTCGCCTTTTGGGCTAAGGAAGCGTTGTAAAGAGTAGATCCAAAGATCGGCTTTGACAAGGAAGCAAGATAGTCGCTTCCCGTCTCAGAGTGTATCTCCAGGTCAGGAACCCAGGTAGGTAAATTTGGATTCCTCCTTTCGGATAGCTCTGACATGAAACCCAAGCAGGACAAGTCACCTTCTTCCTGGATTGCCGCACGAAAAGCAGCGCGGTAGACCTTTTCCAGCGGCCACGCGTACTCAGGAAGAAGATCCGACCTCTGTCCAAGGAGGCCCAGTAATCCAATGACCTTATCTTTGGGATCCGAGGCTTTACGGTTCCAGGATGAGTCTAAGGCTAACAGGAGACTAATCCGTCCTTTCTTAGAAAAGTGGTCACGCAAATCCGCTATTCGCCAAGCTTCACGTAGAGAGACTTTGGACTTAGTCAGTAGCCCTGGCCAGATGTCGAAATTGGCAGAAAAGTAGATGAAGTATGCCAACGTGTAAAAATAGTCCAGCGGGAATGGCTTGGAACCGCAGCAGCAGACAACTTGTTTGCAGAGCACGCTCTCCTGTAAGGTCCACATTCTCTTCCACCATGGCCTACA
Organism: Hypoxylon sp. PDH2405; assembly: GCA_023628415.1. NCBI lineage: Eukaryota > Fungi > Ascomycota > Sordariomycetes > Xylariales > Hypoxylaceae > Hypoxylon > Hypoxylon sp. PDH2405. Next base: position 478,996 of record JAMAKT010000006.1, on the reverse strand, counting down.
GAGCAGTAGAACAGCTTCGTCTAAATCTGCCAAACTCTGAGAATCTTGGAGCAAGGGCATTACTGGCTTATAGTAAGCTTCGTAATCGTCTCGCGAGTTGATAAAATAATCATAAGATTTTGACGCATCTAGTCTATCTTTCTTTCGAAATGTTGACCCGATTCTTGCCCACGAGCCTTTCCACGCATCGTCAATGATATTATGAAACTTGCAGAGTACATCCACACCACGGTCAGAACCAGCAGTATCTGCACCCAGCCATACTCTGACGAGACTGGCTTTTGCGAAGATATCGTTCATCTGTCGGACTTGGTAGTCTCTCTCGATCTCATCGTCTTGGTTGATACAAATCGCGTCAACCCAAAGGAGCAGTTCTTGCTCTTTCCGCCGTATGACCTGGAGGGCGGTGTGTAGATTTTTTCTTATCCAGAAAAGCTTCTTGTCAATAAAAATCCGACATTCCGGCTCCTCGTCTCCCCATGTGTATGAAAGTGCCTCGTAACGCACATCAGGACTGATTGGATAATGTTGAAGTTGGCAGTTCATAGAATTCTCTGGATTGTCTGAAGGCTCAACTACAAGTACCCGAAACCATCCCGACATGGGTAGGGAACTATAACGATATATAGTATTCATTGCTGGTAACAATAAAAAGAGTGGCAAATACACATGGGAATTCGTGAAGAGGTGGAAATGTCCTTAGCTGCTTTTAGATACACAAAAAATCAGGACTGGTGTGGGCCATCACGCTTACCTACCTACCTGGTAGGCAGAAAGAGTACATTGTTATGGGCAAGCTGTGATTGGTAGAGGCAGTATAAGCAGAATGAGGGGCATCACCAGGGGGGCGATGCAGGGTCCCTCAGCCCCTGAGGCTTGGAAGGGGTTAGGACATATCTCCAGCTGCTTAGACCTATTTTATCAGTGCATGTAATCGTCGGCTGTATCTACCAAGAAATGATTACTAGCATCGGCACTGAAGTGGATGATATGGTAATGCTATCACTGCTGGCTTAGGGCTCAAGTCTGTATATTGTCACAGCGTGATTCAACCTATCGGCTATATTAAATCTTGTGTTATACAGAGTCAGAATTTGCCAGTGATATGATGGAAATGAAGCCCTTAAACACCAAGATATAGCTTTCCATGAGAGAATTCGCACGACTAGCCAAAGCCTTCGAGGTATTAATTAAGTTCACCTTAAGTGAAGATATAATAAATAACCCCCTAGCTAAGCTACCTACTCATGGCATAACTCGCTCAAATGAGTATAAAGTTTGTAAGAGTTGGCGTCGGAATGATAGGAGTTTCGTTGCCGAATTTAGGTATTTCTAACATTCGGGATAGGGTTGATCAGGGGCTGGTTTAGACAGCGGAGAGCGTATACTACTAGAAAGTATTCCGTTTTAGGTATTTGACTAAATCGGGTTTCATGAGAAAATACCAAACATACAAATTAATAACAGCAAATATCGTACTATCTCGGTATTGCAATGTGTCATTAGTCGATCGGCTAGATATGGGGATCTAGATGACAATCATGAGGCGATGTCCATGTTTTCAGCTCACTTTAGGGCCTCAAAGTCATTCTCATATATCTAGCAGTACAACCGCCAACAATTACAACTGAGCAAAACACTTCTATGTTGGCTTCGGAGTCATGAATGTGTCATATAGCCATAGACAAATAGAAGCTACCTACAATTAACATCCTTCTCTCATTCTTTTATATACTTCATGGCACCTTTCACTTCTCGCCCCTTTTCTTGAGGCCTGGTTCATAAACCATTAAATCATATGCACATCGTGCGGTTTTTTGAAAAAGACTTTGCCACTGATTTCGATCTTCATTTTCCCCAGGTCTTCAATATGTCTAGGCATAGTTACCCAGGCTTTCCTTTTGAGAACAACGAGATAAACGAAATTAGGCGATATTTCGACCAGGCCGATCAGACGAGGTATAGATGGGTTGGCCCTCTTCGACATAGAAGTGGATTCCTTTCTGTTCATGTCAGAGCTCTTATGGTAGAGGATGGAGTTGAGGTCTGGAAAGACTTTGTTATCAAGAGCTTTGGGGACGACAGGGATATATTTGACGACGAGTCTCGGCGCCTCCAGGTATAGCTACTTAGGTAATTATTGATAATTAAAATTTATCTTGCTAATATCTACCTCCTAGGAACTTCAGGGCTCACATATTGTGCAACAGCTGGTCCTTCCGTCAAACCCCATGGATCAACCCTTGCCCCAGCCGGAGAGTCCAGAAGACTTCTTTCCATCGGGTGATAGAATTTATGCATCCGGAGCCGGCCCGTATATCATCCCGTATCTTGTCTTAGAGTATTCAGAAAACGGAACGCTCGGTGATCTCATCCGGAAGGCGAGAGAAGAAAGCATAACTCTCCCTAACTTGTTGCTGTGGGGGATGTTTCGTTGCCGTAAGTGATATCTATACAAGAACCGGCTCCTAGCTAAGTAAAGAAAACAGTCGTACACGCATCCATGGATATGGCAGGGACGAATCGGGGGCCTGGATGGCAAGGTCATTATTTCATCCACCCAAATTTCACTCTAGAGAACGGTAAGTGTGTACATATCAATATACCGATCACCTTGTTGCCACTGGTACAGCTAGCTAATAATTTAAATAGTCATGGTGGGAAAATATGATCCGGAGTCAGAGGACCATCGGATGAGTCCAATCCTTAAGGTCACCAACTTTGCGCAAATTAATTTCAGCGAGCCACCACCATATCAGTATGTCTCCTCTCTGTTACAAGTCTCATATGATAGTTTAATACTCATCGGGCTTTAGTGTCAACATAGCTATTTCTCTTGAAGAAAACTTGAAGGCTGTCGGGATGGTAGGGCATTCTTCCTTTTTCCCTTTTATTTTAATAACTTTAGCGGTTCTATTTCTATGACTGTTTCTGATCTCTTGAGGTTAGATAATGCAATGTTTGATCGCGGTCACAGACGACGAGCATAACTACTATCAAGAAACGCGATTGTTTGGATTGGAAACCGCCCCGAGCAGAGACTTTTTGACCTTCGCCACATTATTATTACCGGACAGACCAGAGGACTCCGATGAGGAGCAGGGAGAATTACCATTTCCATGGCTGGATGAGACGCTGAGATACTGTAGGTAATATCGAGAGTTTTTGCCCCATTCCCTTCTTGAAGTCTGTCTTGGGGACCTGCACTGCCCAACCGGGATGATTAAAGAGTTGTCGCTTCTGAAAATCGCCCAAGCCCATTGACTCCTTTACTGGACAAGCAGTTGCTAATTCCATTGTAGTAGTGTGTAAAGTCACGGCAATCAATCCGATTGGGATACAAGATCCGGGATTACTAGATATGTTGATCCATGAATCTGCATGGAAGTTATCTAGAGCTACCAATGGAGCTATGGACAATGTTCGTAATCTTCTCTCAAGGCTACTCAGAACTCCAACATAAATAGATCATAGCTTTCCTAGGTGTTAGGGCAGGGTACTACGAGTGTCTCGTGTTGTGGAAAAGCAGGCAGACAGAAATCTCTAATCGACCTGATTTATTAATACTTTTTGCTTGTGTTATTCGAATTGCCGCTTGTTTTGCAGATGAGGTCTTGTATTTCGTTCTATTTTGTGACCACTTTCAAGAGATTGAGCAACCCCTTATCTTTTAGCGCACTGACCACAACAAGTGTTTCACGTATGATTACATAATAGCAGGTACTTGTGGCTTATCGTCGCCCCACACCTTAAGTGCTGCGCCCAGCTTATGGGGAGCTTTTGGAACAAGACCCGGGTTTGGAGCTTCCCTCCTGCAATCCAACGTCAACGGTGGCTGGAGCTCATTAACGCTGCTTCATAGCAAATAACCGGCGAGCTTCTTCACTCGGAGAAGCTGCATTTTAATCCTCAATAGTACCCTTGGACCGCATATACCCACAGCTGGAGCATCATGGATCCCAGAGAACCTTCTTCATACTCCATCGTACCTAGGATTCGGTACAACACCGTCGGCGGTGTCAATGGACCGCTCGTTATATTGGAGAACGTCAAATTCCCTCGCTATAATGAAATCGTCACCCTAACACTTCCCGATGGAACCGAGAGATCTGGTCAAGTCCTCGAAGCTCGAGGTAAGCATTGCATAATCTAGCTACGAGACCGTCCCCAGCCTCTAACAATATGTCTTCGCACTACAGGCAACCGCGCCGTCGTGCAGGTTTTCGAAGGTACATCGGGCATTGACGTCAAGAAGACCAAGGTCGAATTTACGGGGCAAAGCTTGAAACTGGGTGTATCTGAAGACATGCTGGGACGTATCTTCGATGGTTCTGGTCGAGCTATCGACAAGGGCCCGAAAGTGCTGGCCGAGGACTACCTTGACATTAACGGCAGTCCCATCAACCCCTACTCTAGAGTGCGCGCCTCTATACTATGGAACAAAGAGCTTCTTAGCTAATCATAACCTAGGTGTACCCCGAAGAGATGATTTCGACCGGTATCTCGACTATTGACACCATGAACTCGATCGCCCGAGGCCAAAAGATCCCCATCTTCTCCGCCGCCGGTTTACCACACAACGAAATCGCTGCTCAGATTTGCCGACAAGCTGGCTTGGTCAAGCAGAAGGGTGCTACAAACAAGGGCGTGCATGATGACCACGAGGAGAACTTCTCCATTGTGTTCGCTGCTATGGGTGTCAACTTGGAAACTGCCCGATTCTTTACCCGCGATTTCGAAGAGAACGGCAGTTTAGAGCGTGTCACACTTTTCCTCAACCTCGCAAACGACCCTACGTACGATACAATGGTTCTCTTTTCTCTAGAATATGAAGCTAATAATAGACAGTATCGAGCGTATTATTACCCCTCGTCTCGCTCTTACAACTGCCGAGTACTACGCCTACCAACTCGAGAAGCACGTCCTAGTCATCCTTACAGATCTGTCGGCATACTGCGATGCCCTCCGAGAAGTTTCTGCTGCTCGAGAAGAAGTGCCAGGTCGACGTGGTTTCCCTGGTTATATGTACACAGATTTGTCAACCATCTACGAACGAGCCGGCCGTGTCGAGGGACGAAATGGTTCCATTACCCAGATTCCGATCTTGACTATGCCGAACGATGATATCACGCATCCTATCCCTGATTTGACGGGCTACATTACTGAGGGCCAGATTTTCGTTGACCGTCAGCTTTACAACCGTGGTATCTATCCACCTATCAACGTGCTGCCGTCTCTCTCCCGTCTCATGAAGTCTGCTATCGGTGAGGGAATGACCCGAAAGGATCATGGTGATGTTTCCAACCAGCTTTACGCCAAATACGCCATTGGTCGTGATGCCGCAGCCATGAAGGCTGTCGTTGGTGAGGAGGCTTTGTCGGCCGAAGACAAGCTGTCCCTTGAATTCTTGGAGAAGTTCGAGCGACAATTCGTCACACAAGGCGCATACGAGCAACGAAGTATTTACGACTCGCTAGATATCGCATGGAGTCTGCTACGTATCTTCCCCAAGGAACTGCTCAACCGTATCCCCGCCAAGATCATCCAGGAGTTCTACCAACGATCTCCCGCGGACCGAAAGGGTAAATCAAAGGAGAGGAACGATAAGGGTGTGAGAGACACAGATGGCCCCCAGGAGGAGAACCTCGTTGAGGTGTAATCAGTTTGAGCAAGCAGATCGAGTGCGTGACGGATGTGTATAGGCTAGTCGTACATGGCGGAGTACAGGTTACTTATTAGGTGCTAGCATTCAATACAATGATCGTTTTCACTGAACGGTTTAGATTCTTGGGGTATACGTTTCTACGATTTTAGAGCCTGTGGTAGATATTACGATACGACCCTCAGTAACTAAGAAAATAGTAAAAAAACATTGGCTTTGCCTCTATTGGACCTAGGAGCTCGACTGGTTTGAGTGGGAAATTAACATAGTAAACTGTTTCAGTAGCATGAAGCAAACCCCTCAAGGACCTACTGTATTTCTGGGAGACTTGAATTATGATTCCGAGCTGACCTCGCTCGGTACTCGGGGATAACTGATTGGTACTGGGCTGTTGGGCTCTCGTTCAACTGTACGCGCCATGTGTCTTACCTTACGTCCTTGCTACTAGGCAAGGCTTCGGCAAAATACACATTGTAGGGACTCCGCTATTGGGTCCATTCCCCTTCATCTTCGCTGAGAGTGAGCGTTATCTTCATCTCGTCTGGACCATATCAAGCACCCAGTGACTATGTCGTGAGATTACAATACCTACGTATAACATGCCGTACGGCACAAACCGTAGTACCTAGATAGCCTCTTAAGGCCGAATCCATTCCATTCAGGTGACCTCGGTTGACTCCATTAGGTACCGTTAAAGTATTATAGTCAGCTGAGCGCGGACCGACGAAATGCGAGATTGACATCAAAGAGCAAACTCAATGGCAAAGCGCGGGGAAGCTGGTACAAAAAGGATCAAGGTACGTACCGCGCCTAACAATTTTAGGCTCGAGGACTATACCTAAATCAGGTAAGCTTAGGTAGCACTAACCCCGCAGTAGATGTGGGGCGCCATAGGAACATGGGGAATCGGCCCTTGAATAAATCCTTAGCAGGGCGAACTTCCAAGGTTCAAAATTCCCACCATTCACGTGGACTTCTAGTGCTGCCTCCCCGAACCAATTGGCAGGCCTCTTGTAAATGTTTCTCCCTTTGATACCATTACAAGCGAAGTCAGCAGTTTTCTTGAGACGTCAGCGGCTGTCACCGACGGGCCGAGAACTAGTTGTCAAAGAATATCTTGATTCATGAGAGCATAGTACGGAGCACCATGTTGCCTTTTCCTATTTGTAATACGTCCTTGGAATTCTCCGCGGTTGTGTTTACAGCACATCCAAAGACGGACTTTGGACGCTAACGAAAGGAATGTTATGCAAGGCACCTGGAGGAGGCTGGGGTTCCACAGAACGCCTCTCATCTTAACGTTGCAGCTCCCAACGTCATCCATGAAAAGCAATCTCCAAATTCTCCCAGTTGGGAAGACAGGTGCCAATTCGACGCAGTCTTCAAGCGAACTCAAATCTTACCCTTCTTGGCCTTCGAGGCTCTTTCTTATGTGTCTCTGTGGACTCTATCACAAAGAGCCCAAGCATTCCTCTTATCTCGAGTCGAGGATTAGTGACGGGAGGGGTAGAAAGCACACGAGCATTTCTGACTGTCCGACTATATTAATCGATATTGGGATGGACATGTAGGAAAATCCTTCTCGTAATACGTCTTTTGGATTAGTGCCATCGTGTAACACAACACAATACACCCATACCGCTTCTACAAGTTAACGGGAGAGATGCGAAGATTAAGCACTCTATAATTCAGCCATCCAGCGGTAACGATCCGTCCCCGTGGGTTCAGATTTATGGATACTTGCACTGTGACCCGCAAACATGCGATGACAAAGGGCCACACGAGGGCGACTTGCAACTGACCTTGAGCCATACTAGGCAAACGGGCGAACCATGAACCAATCCGGGTTATGAATTAGTTACCAACATACAATGCTTATTAGAGACCTGCTGAATTCGTGCCGTTCCACCACATGGTCTTTTATGAGTTCGATGCAAAGCTCCCTGTCACTTACGTCGTTTACCCCAACTTTTCCAAGAAAGCGGAGTAGCTCGCTAGGCTAAGCTAAGCCGTAGCTGGGGATCGCCGGGGCTGTCGGGGCTGCTGGGTTTAAATGTAGGTGAGATTAATAAATTCCCTAGCCCTACTCCCCCTGCAAGAAGTCAACGTGATGACTGCCAACGTTATTCCATTGTCCAACCAAATCAAGTTTTACCCGACGGGGGTTTTTCATTCTTTAATGATTGAATTCGTATAAGTCGCAAATCCTTTCCTGCCGGATCTCTCATTTGCTTTGCTTTCCTCTCCCACCGTCAATTTGCGACGAGCGCGAAGCACTGGTGTCAACAAATAAAGCGTGTCTTACACCCAAGTCAACATGCGTCTACACACTAGTCTTGCCTCCCTGGGAGCAGTATTACTCCCATTTGCTTCGGCGCAGTCACCTGGGGGCACTGGAAGCAGCAATATATCAAGCAGTCTGGGACCTGACGAGCATGGGTTCTATTGGATCTATAGTGAGGGTCTCACGGCTGCATTTATACCCTACGGCGCGTCTATTGCGAAACTATTGATTCACGATAAGTACGGTGTTGAGAGGGATATTGTGGCGGGCTTCGACAACGCCACCGCTTATTCGCTTGACGCGGCTCACCCTCATCTTGGTGGTGTGCCGGGTCGATACGCAAACCGCATTCAGAACAGCACGTTCGAGATTGACGGCGAGACCTATCACGTCAACCCCAATGAGAACCCCACCTCAGCTGCTCCTGATGGGGCTGACACTTTGCATGGTGGCCACAACGGTTGGGACTACCGGAACTTCACTGTCGTCTCTCACACAAATGATAGTATAACGTTCTCCATCGTCGACCCCGACGGCGAACAAGGGTTCCCCGGAGAAGTCATCTCCTATATTACATATACCCTCCGTAATTTCACTTGGGACTTCAAAATGGTTGCTATCGCGACAACCAAGAAGACGCCTATCATGCTCAGCAGCCACACGTACTGGAATCTGGACGGCTTCGCTAACAACGAGACCAACACTGCCCTGAACCACACCTTCTATTTACCGTACAGCGGCCAGCGAGTTGGTGTCGACAATATCTTAATTCCTACAGGTGATATCGTGGCCAACAAGCAGGGATCCGTCAACGATTTCTGGAGCGCCCCGAAGCAAATCGGAGCGGATCTTCAAAATCCTGAAGCAGAAGGCAACTGCGGCTTCAACTGTACTGGTTATGGTAATTTTCTCCGGCATTGTTGATTATCACTCTTATGAGAAGACTAACCCTGTTTTCCTAGATACTTGCTGGATCATTAACCGAGGCCAAGACGGCCCCTATGACTGGCGCGCCGAAGGTGGCTTCGTCGCGCGTCTACAGTCAGCGTGGTCGGGTATCCAGGTCGATGTGTACACGGACCAGGAGGCATTCCAAATGTACTCATGCAACGGCCAGAACAGCACAATGCCCCTCAAGACATCGCAGGGTCTCTTCGACAACGAGGACTTCCCTCGCGTCATCCCTCAATACGGCTGCCTAGTCATGGAGGTCGAAGACTGGATCGACGCCATCAACCATCCCGAGTGGCAGCGCGAGAGCAAGCAGATCTTCGGTCCCGGAGGCGACCCCTACGTCCTCCAGGCCAGCTACGTCTTCAGTATCAACGACACCGCGACGTCTTAGGTGGGCTGTCGTGGGAATGGTACTGGGGACGGCCAGGGTAATAATAATAATCAAAGCTGCGCTCCTACTGGCTCGGCCGCTACTTCGGGCGTTGCGGTAAATAGGATATGTGATCTACATTGGATATTTACGCTTTTTGGTGCCATAATATTGGTGCTCCCGCTGTGAGTATTGGGCGCCGTAGATCTTATATAAACTTAATTGATGAATCTACAATGAATGGATTATTGCTCTCGACCTCGTTGAGTGATTCTTAAATGTGCAGGTTGTGAGTATCACTAGTTGGTCCTAATGTAGCTTACTGCTCGAAGGACTTCTTGATGTGAGTGAGGTAAATGAAGTGCACGGTAAATTCTAAGCACCTAATGAGATACGGCAGTGAGTTCTTTTACTCGTGAATGCTCCTTATACGTTTCATTTTATTTGCCAAGACACCATGCTCTATGGAACATCTATCTAAAGCGAAGGGCTTCCTCAACTCGAAACCTCGATGTCCTTTGTCCTTCCCAAACCCTCCCTTGCGTAGTAATCCATAGGATAAACACCAGTTTGACTCCAATCCTGTCTTTCATTGAGCGCGACGAGCGCCTCATACGGCGTCAATAGTGGCCGCGGGAACGCGTAGCCCCAGTCAATGCTTAACCGCGGGCAAGCTACTTGGACCCAACACTCCACGTCGCTCATCATCGCCAGCTTGCCTGGGAAAATCTCACTTAGGAGTAGGTTTACCCATGGGATTCCCATTTCCTTGAGCTTGTTCTCAATCAGTGTCATGGTGTGTGGATTGCCCTGACGGCCGAGAGAGCCCAGGATCAGGCCCCATTTCTTAGCCCCTTTTGCCGTCGTTATAGCCTCTCTTCGTAAACTTTGCATTTCCTCGTGACCGTATGTCTCGCGTGTGAGTTTACGCGAGTACGGGTCGTACCGGTAGGCCGGGATGGCGGGATTGTGGATCATGATGCTTTCGAGATGGAAGCGACCATCTCCGAGGTAGAGAATGAGATCGACATTCTCCGAATCAGATAAACGTGGGGACGTGCATCCTAGAATCTCGCCCTTGGATAGCGGTGCGATTTGAGGTATTATTACCTTGAAGCCGGCCTTTTCTAGCGTCGACCGAACACCGTGGATAGTGGCATTGAACTGGATGGTCCCGACTATCGCAATAGTCTTCGGTGGCGCGAAATTACGCTCCAAGGTGGCTAGTAGATGTGACGTGTCTATGCTGATATCGACGAAGACGTAGAGCACCTTTATCTTGGTGACGTCTACAGGGATCAGACAACTGTGAGCATAGTGAACCAGAAGATCGCAGCCTAGCGCTCGGGCTGTGTAGTCGTCGATGCAGCAGGCTCCATAAGTAACATCGCCCATGATCAGGGTCTCGATCCCGGGACAGAACTGCGTGAGGATATCCGAGATGGTGGTGGCGAACATGAGCAGGCCTTCAGGCATCTGCAATGCGACCTTTTTGGCTCCCGAAGACCGGATGCGATGGATAGTCTTCGGGATCTCAAAGGAGTAGTTTGCGGGTAATAAGGCGATCGCATCCTTGAGCTCCGGGTCATTTAAGATCTCCGGGGGCACTTGGTTTAAGAGCCTAGGCGCCCGCCTTGGTTGCGATGCTAGGACTCATTTTCAGTATTCTGCCTTGGTCCCTCATATAGATGACCTCTTACCTTGGACAGCCCCACTCTCCTCGGTCGATGCACTACTGGCGCTATTTCTTGCAGCAGTTCTTCGTCCTACAAATCTCTTCTTGGGTTGCTTCAAAGGTAATGATGAGGGGGGTGGCGCATGGGCCTCTTCGATATCTGCGGCGATGCCCAGATCGGCTTGCGCCCGATCTTCCTCCATGATTTGGCGGCTCGAATGATCAAAGTAGAAAAATTCGTCTCCTATATGCACGTAAAAGAATATGAAGTCACCTCAGTGTTTCTCGAATCAAAGTAAAGTTGTTGTCAAATGAAGATTTATTGAGGATACTTCAAGATTTGTCAAGTGAAAAAGTCAGATTTAGTGAAATGGCACCATTAGAAGCATATTCAACTACCCGATACTCGCATAGACCGTAATAGATGGATACATCGATGAACACTCAAATCTGAGAAAAATGATGATATTAAATGCCATGTCCATAGGTAAATGTTATATATCGTAATCGCTTATATCCAAAAGTTCGTTTGCTCATGCCTGAGTCCCATCAATTATAGCCTTACCTAACAAGGCCACATAGTTGTCGGTGACCGTATCATTGTACGCACTAACATCACGGAAGTACAGCTCCGTACTATGAGGCGTGCCATCATCATCTTCATCCTTTACGCCCCTGAAGGAGAAGATCTGATGGGACGACCCAACTCCGGTGCTGGAGGTATTATTAGCCGGCCTTTGGTATAGCGCCGTCCCGTTTTTCGAGGTTTCAAGCCGTGAGCCAACAAACTGAGCCGCATCGGTGGCGTTAATGGCTGCAAACGCATCGAGGCCGGCGGGGAAAACGGAATCGCCGCGGACCTCATGGATCAAACTTTGATTGAGGTCTGCACGGAGCGTCAAGTTGCCTTCGGGCGAATAATCTGCAGAGCTGTCGCAGTATAATGGATAGCTGTAGCTAGCCGAGTACGAGAAGCCCAGGCCGGCTCCGGTAGCGGCGTCGGCACCCGCAATCCCGAATGTGTTGATGTTGTCGAAGCCCTTAGCGTAGACACCACCGTTGTTAGAATACGATAGGGACTGCGACCACGTCGCTGTGCCCTCGCCGCTCTGTGTCTTGACGTAGGAGCTAACGGATAAAGTTCGCGTCACTGCTAGAGTGTATTCGAGGGTTTCATTGGCGCCTGTGGCGTTCTGTGTGATCCTCTGGGAGAACGAAATGCTAGGATCAGCATTGTACGGATTGCCGAACAACACACCGGTCGTGATGGAACCCTCGTCGTCAAGCCAAACAAAGATCTTGCCAGTGACGTACCATTCACTGTCCGTGGTCGAGGAGAGAGTAGCACTTGATATGCCGTCATCGTCTAGGCCAACGATCTTGATCTCAAAGGTGTGGTCATTTCCATCGCAGAGAAGTGGTAGCCAGGGAGTAATGTCAATTTCGTGCTCTTCGATATCGAATGCCTGAATCCCCACAATGGGACGGTGCAGCTGAGGGACGACGCCTCCGGTATATATCACCGGGAATGGCCAATCGACTCCGGCTAGCTGGCCATCGATCAGGACCTGGACTTCGCGGAAAGGCGAGTACCCAGGGTACGTGCCGTAATCCGCATCAAATGTGTGCACAGCACTCTGCGGCACGTTACTCCACCAAAACTCCTCGTCGCCTTGGCCTTTGACGTCCACGGTAAATACAGCGCGGTTGGCGTTCCGAGGAAAGGCGACCGTGTTAGTCGCGTTTTGATCCGGATAGGTAAATTGGCTTGGCTGCCCTGCTGATGCGGTCCGTTCGGAAATAGGGATAATAAGATCGGCGGGTCCTCTACCATCAGCGGCAGCCACTGGGCTTTTGAAGAAAGTTGCTGTGAGCGTCGTGTTGAGAATACCCGTGTAAGTGTTATCCACGATGTTCTCCAGGTCAAATATCACAGTTTGCGGTTGTTTCCAGAGTGACAAAAAGGGTGTCATATCCTTGAGCCAGACCCAGCGGATGCCATATGAAGTGGGCTCGGCGGTTGACGTTCTCCACACTTCCGTGTCTCCAAGATAGAAGACGCCTGTCCGATCGTATTGTCGCCCCTTCACTAGGACGGTGAAGTTAATGACCACATGATCGAAATCATAATCCGGAGGCGTGTAATTGCCTTGGCCAAGTTAGTATTGCAAAGGAGGTATTTCAAGACAGAAAGTGTCTAAGCGTACCAACGAAGGGAGCGCCATAACTACTCGCGAAAGAATGCTCCATCAAAACCACCGTGCTTCCGGCGGCATCTCCAGCTGGAGCTGAGCCTAAAGGTGGTGCATTGACTCCATCGCGAAACGCCGGCCCTTGAGGTGTTAGCACCGGTTCGGCAACTTGGAAGCATTCCAGCGGTGTGCTCGTAGCGCCCGGCGCGCTGTTAGTTGGTGTCCCAATCGCGTCGCCAGCTACGATATCTCTGAATTTAGCAAAAGGGCTGCGAGCTACTCTTGCGTCTTTTTCAACAATCTTCTGTGGCATGTATCTCGCGTCGGGGTGCGCCAAGGACACCCCTATGAAGAGAGCAGCCAGCAGGATCCATTTCGTAACCGAGGCGCGGACGCCGTTGTTCGTGAGGTTGGGGATCGACATTGGTACCTCAGTTGCTCAAGTTGGCTGAAATGCAGACGAGGGCAAGTCGTGCATTCAAGAGAAAGAGAGGTAAAATACCAATCCGACCTTAAGCACGACATTTTCCCCTGCGATGGGACCCTTGCAGTGGATATATACATTCCGGCATGGCGGGAAATTTGCAAAAGATGAGCGCTGATAACGATTGCACGGCAAATCAGCCGAGAACAGAAGGTGATATGCCAAGACCGTTCTCAATCTTTTACTCGGCCATTAAGAAGGCCGATAGAAGCAAACTCGGTCAGTTTACAAAAACGTCAAAGTTAGAGATTCGACGGTGATGCAGAACGAGTTTGATTTCTATTCTCATCGAAGGGGAAATTCTATCATCATTACACTGCATTGAAGTATCACTGCTTCCCAAACACGTGTCAAAGCTCGGTTCCAACCGTTCCTCATGGAGTTACCATTCCCATGTTGCAAGCTCCTTGCTAGCTTGGTTGCACTACAGGCTTACAAGTTCAAAACAACAAAGTTGTTGATGAACTCACTCTTTTGCCCGTTCACCCATCGCACCTCAAGGTATGTTTCAAGGATACTGTTCACTGTATGTTTCCTGGACTCAGTCACTATTTCTAAACATCCGACGCGTTTGCTCCGAGGTATTCGAATATATAATGGTCCTTATTCACGCTCCATAACGATGGATGAAGCAATCCAAAGAATCTCATTAACTCAACAATCAAAATCTTCACAATTACTTTTTAGGAAAACCCATCCAGCTCAACCTTTATTGCCTTTATTTTCAAAGACATCGTTTTCATTAGATCCGCAATGCCGGCCCGTTTCCCAGATACAACTTTCCTTACACAGCCAGCGGCAGCCGAGCCTCAACCTCAGTCTAATGCACAGCCCAGTTGCAAGCTTCTCGTCACGAAGCCAGGCGGCAGGAGTATCTGGGGTCTAGGCTCCCAATATATCCTGAAGGAACGGGGATACTACCCGGGTAGTGAACTTGAGGTTGAAAACACTAACTTTATAGCAAGCAAGGTCAATGGCCGAGTCCCCAAGATCGTAGCGTCTTGGAGAGAAGGAGACCGTTTCTTCTCTATCCAAGAACGCATCGAGGGCGAACCGTTAGAGGATGCGCTTCCGAAATTGTCGAAAGAAGATATCGCGCGCATAGGCCTACAGGTAGGTGAATTCCTTATTGAGCTGAAGAACCTTACTGGCCCGAAGATGCAAATGATGGATGGACGCCCTGTTATCGACCGCCGACTATTAAAGCCTTTGCCGGCGCCCGCACACGCAGCGTACTCAGTCTGCACGTCCAATGACGAGGTTGCTGCCAACTTGGCATATTCTATCAGGCACCTGGTCGACCAGAAAACGCTTTACACCCTAATGGCCAAGATGCCGAGTGCTAAGCCCTTCACCTTCAGTCACTCGGACTTGCACGAAGGCAACATCATGGTCAAAGATGGGAACTTTACCGGACTCATCGACTGGGAGCTCGCAGGTTACTACCCTTGTTGGTGGGAATTTGTTAACAGCTGCGAGTTGTTGACCGATTACCTCCCCGCTGAAGACTTTGACCAGGAGGGCTTGGCCTGGTTTCGTGTTTACCACGGAATCCGAGAGGGCAAAGGTGGTAATCAGTAAGTAATGACTCTTCTCTCGCAATATGTAGGCTACCTATTTAACAGGTTGGTATAAATAAAACATTGGCAAATTGTCGAATGCCTATTTGGATTCGATGATAGCGAGTTGTCTTTGTTTTGGGTAGAGCGAGTACCGGTAGATCATGCACTTGCATAAGATAGTTGCGAGTACAAAGTCCATAGTTCTCTCCATAATAATAAAAGGGTAAATATCACAACACAAATAGGTACAGTAAATTGAATTGAACACCTGTGCTATGTTAATATATCAAATCACTCACTATAGTATACACTTAGGTATGTAAAATGGTAGGTAGGATCATTGTTATTGTGTGACGTAGTGCTCTCTTTGTTTTGTCTCGATTGAGACGACCATTTGATTAAGTGTCAAATGCCTGTGGTGGAATTCCTCAGTCTGTCAGCTGAATGTTACCTACCTCCATTGTGCTGGTACCTAGCTGAGCTAATCATCCCTCGCTGTTCATAAGGTCATCTGACCATTTCGCCAATTCCTCAGAGACACGAAGACTCACGAACGAATTATGTGCTACTGGGCGACACAGTAAATGCACTGGTGGGTTCAGAGGGCAATCCCTTGTTGGCCAGCCAGTAAATTCAATCCTCGTTTTGAAACCGAGCTCTGAATCCACAGCTGCGGCAGCGTGGCTGCATGTAGGTATAGCAAGACAATGGCATGAAGATCATACGACACTGGAGTAGTCAACAACTCTTTCTCATTGAAACCTTGATAACCAAGTTCTAGATTTGAAACTTTATAGATACTTTCGGCGGGCTTTAGTACGATTTGTGGGATTTTTCGCATACAAGATTGTATAGAAACATCCCGCAAGGCGTGTCCAAGTCGGGCGTGAAGGGAGCAATAGAATACAGTGTTAGTAAGAATTGCCATACGCCAGCTTCCATTGCAAGCGGTCTGGGGCCTAGCCGCTTTTAGCCCAGTAGAGAATGGGTCTTAGTGTTGGCGCTGACCCCACCGAAAATCCGGGGGCGGGGCTGCGCTCTGGGGAAGGGTCCGTAAGCCCACTTAGTAATGGACGTCGCATGTGAAGCAAAGGCTATTATTATCGTATTAGTTCTAAAGGAAAACGAGAGAGGGAGAAAAGAGAACGAATTTTCGACAGTTAGGGATAGAATCATATATTAAAGACCCAATGCTCAAGTACTTATAGCTGAGTGACATCACATGTTAACAGATCGATAGGTTGGATGTTGCCTTGTTTGCTGTGGTGTGGGAGGGAATAATACCCCAACTCCCACATTACACGCCTCCCTGGCTCACATATCATGCACCCGCATAGCCCTTCCGCGACGGACCAGCTCTTGCCCAACTATGGGCGTAATGGGTACTCACATAGGTGTAGTAATTACAGCACCGTCACCCTGTACCTAAGGTCTGCCTGTGGCAAGCCAACCTGCTAGACTAGTAAAGTATAATCAGCACGGTTCTGTATTATACCCCTAATGATTGGTCCTCGAACGGTTTTCGCATCATCATGGCATGTTGTTATTGGCCTACCCCGCTTTGCTCTCAGCGTCTTCCCCAGATTGGCTCTTTGTCTTGGTCCTGCCCAAACGGGGGCAGTATCTGTCACCCTACCTCCCTCCCCTTTAAAGGTCAACGATTTCCCCTTCTCATGTGGCCTTTCCAGACGCTACACCTGATTACTCCTCTATTGGACCTTTCAACGCCTTTACCATCATCATTATCATCACTATATCGATTCCAACTCGAGTGCATTGCTGAAGACCCAATATCCATCTCCATCTTGAACCACAGGCTCAGATTATTTAATCTGGTACGTTGGTAACTGCTCAGGACACTATCTATCCTTCAGTTCTCCACGACTAACATAGCCACGTCGCCCAGTCCTGACAACATCTCCACTTGACCATCTCCACTCATCACATATCAACCAAGTAACAATTCAAAATGCCCATCCGCATTCCCCCGGCCCGTCGAAGTGAGGTCGCCACCTTTGGCCTAGCTGGCGTCGCTGGTTTCGCACCATTCTACTTGATGCTCCCCGGCGCAGAGGAACGCCTAGCACACCAGACCGCCCGATGGGCACCTCGATGGGAACGAAACATCTCATACTTTGCTCCTCCCGCTCAAAGAATCGCTCAGCGAGTGGAGCCCCGCCTCGAGAAGACTACCAAGAGGATTGATGACAGGCTTCCCCTAGAGAAGATGGCCAAGAACATGGACCGAAGGATTAAGTCCGGTATTGACAAGATGAGCAAACATTGAATGACTCTTGAGCCGGTGGTTTGAATTGATGACACAAACGGGTTTGGGCTGTATATGTATAGCACCTACCTACCTAAACAGTTCAGCTGGGACATGAAAGGATGGGACTCTGGAAATCGAAGAGTTGTACTTGTCATGAAAATGAGAGTACGGGCGCTTGACGCTCTGGACTTGCACATGAACCTGCCTGTCCGATTTCAGTAGTATACAACCAAAGCTACCTACGTTACAAACAACTACTACGCTTGAACCGTCTATCGCGTTGTCTTACATCCTACCTGAGAAGTAATCTGATTTCAATCGTTGTCATGTCTTGTCTACTGTGAAGTAGAAGCCAGCTCGCATCGCCTCCTCTATTCAGCCCTATACCTTCTAGTGGGTTCCTGTCAACTCTAAACCCCAATTTAGCGCATTGGGCTACTGCTAATCTGCCCCACTGCTAGAGCCCCTAGTAGTTCCATTGGCGCCTATGAGGCCTGCTTTCAGCTAACTGCCGGCATCCATGTAAACGACACACAACGACTACAGCTCCTGGTAAGAATGAACATCAAATCGCCATACTACATTACCTAGTGACCCAAGTGTTTCGAATCTAAGGACAGCTATTCTTGAACTCCCATATTCGAATATTTAGTGGAATGAAGTCTCATTATTAATATGACTGGCGAAATTTAAGCTTGTTATACGTTGAATTAAACATCGTAATGAACTCTCGAGAAAATATTTGTATGGTAAAGGAGGCTATGAAGCTGTCAAAGCAGAATGCTCCTAACAGCCAGGGACGGGATATAGGCATGAAAGTGGAATCTTATTCATCAAGAGAAAATTGTAAATTATAATACATCACTAAGTCATGGCTAGACATACTAAGTCCTATGTTGATGGATTAGTAGACGAGATTCTAGATGTGACCTCAATTCAGTATTCCTAACACTAAGAAATATCATAAGTCATTAGTTATACCTAGGCAGGCAGGTAGGCAATGACGGGATATTGGAACTATGCAGCACTTCCCAGTTATCACGATGTGGACCTGGTGCGGACCTTGTAAAGGGGGTAAGATAACGTGGTTACGTGTAGGACCTTAAATCGAACTACCTACGATCACGGTATACATATAGGGGGCTATCATTTATCCATGCTGTCTCCTATCTCTTCCAAACAGGCGTGGACGTCAAATATCCGGACCTCTTTAGTTCAACCCCCCGGACAGCTCTCAGAGATACCTCGGACAAGACGATCTCCTCATACCAATTTCTACTTATATCTTAATTTATTATTATCACAATGTAACATTCAATATACAATTTTAACGTCTGTAACATCCCTTATCACGCAAGAAGCGTGAATTATGATTATTCATCGGGACTTGTCCAAACCGAAGGTGCAGCTGTCTGAGTTGATGGTATCTCACACTTACTGATCCTGACGCAGCTTTGGCAGTAGATATGCCTAACCTACAATATGAAACCGTGAATATGGAGGGTTTTATCCCACCCATCCATCCTTTAACCTCATGCTTCAACTAGATATGCATCTCCTGTTGTACCACCTCTTATATTCTAATATCAAAAGGCTAGTCTCCTAATAAAAGCAATCAAGCTGGGATCGGTAATCAGGGAAATGGCAAGGTCAGTAATAGCTTCACTTGAGTTAGCGTCAAACCAAAAGAAACAATTCTCACACAAGCTAGACATCCGTCCTACTAGACTGCATCGAGATCTAAGGCAACTATGAGGCGCCATCAGTTTTGACGAGCGCAGAGATCACAACAGTGTTTATACATCAATATCTCTTCGTCTTATTGCGGTTTCATTCTCTGACAGGGTTCCTGGGCAAAAATTCAAGACTCTATATGTACAGTATCACAAGTATATTGAGACATCAGATTTGAAGCTTGCCAGGAGGCAAGTCAGGTAGATAAGAGTAGGGGGATCAAGTACTGGGTCTGGCTGAGTAGTCTACTTTGGTTCCGGAATCACCACATATATTAGGATTTCATGTGTAAAGGCAAGCAATAGAATCCATCAACGTAGTGGTATGGCTAGCTCGAACACACAAGATGCATTTTTCAACTTGTAGATATATGCGGTGACAATCTGCTAGGCTTACCATGATTACAACTGGTCGCTTCATATGCACCCTTTACACTACTCTTTAGAAATGAAACATTAGTCTGGCGCCCTACTTACAAAACAAGATTGACGTAGTAGAACTATACGTTCGACTGCTGAGCAAATGAGAATAGGGGCATCATGTCAATTTTAGCAATACTACCTACTTTAGGTAGGCAGGTAGTTATCTCAGTTGAAATTTTGATTCTAATTCGCTAGCGCAAATATCTTCGCAAGAACTAACGATCATAATGATCATATTATCAGTCTGCGTGTGGCCCGCGGACATGAGGTATCACCCTCAAAACACAATCCTCCTTATAGCGCCTAGCTGTGAGTTGTACCCTGCTCTATGTAGGACTTTGCGATTCTCTTTCAGTCGGTCCGAAAAGAATGAACTTCAATCCTGATAGAGCAGAGTATTGAATCAAGGCGTGACTTTTATTACCTTGGTATTTACTTCTAGCATCAACTTCGAGACTCTCCCGCTTTCCTGGCACTCCTATAATTTGATAATGCAGAACCATATTCACTGATAGATAGTGTAAAAATAGGTATAATGTGAGATATAGGCAGCGAAAGTCCTAGATGCCGTTGTATTTGGAGGCTATGTAAGTTGTAGGTATGGCATTCATGTAAAATATAACCTATTTCGTTAGTGATGATAAGAGGCCCTAAGGAGTCGAGACCGCCACCGGGATTTCGATACGTTATCCGGAGCCGAAATGTTTTGACGTTTGACACTAGCGTTCATCTGATTTAGAACGGGATGGCACGGGGCCGTAGGGCTGTGGGGATCGCCTCAGCTCCAAATCCACATGTGCCAATTCTTGCTGTTCAAATAAGCTTCTCAGGACCCGAATGCAGTTATATTCTACAAATAACACAAAACATATAGTGTTGGGTAACTAGGATACACAGAGATCCTCCTGGAGATTGTTCTGGCGATTGTGATAGGCCAAAAGTGACGATGGTAGGATCCACGCACCATAACGCGCGGATTCTAGCTCCGTGCTGTTTCATGATGCACATCACACGCTTACAACAGCTAGTCCTCCCACTAACGCCTCTTGAAGAGATTACACGGGGTGAAAACATCGAAAAATTATATATCTTCCTGAATAGTTCTCACCGTAATAATGCATTTAATGTCTAGTAAAGGCGGCGGCTACTTCATTTCAACATTAATTCAACGTTGTAATATAGGGCTTCGGGATAGTTGACCTATCCAGCCCATCGGCGAGAATGCTCTGGTGGTCTCTAATAGCGGTTTCTTTTGCCCTGGGAGTTTCGGCGCAAAGGTTGCCTCCTGGAGCGTTTGCGCGAGTAAAAGCACCAACGCCGGCCGCATGTGCGCGCATATCTCGCTTGGCTAGTGCTGGGTCTATCACTGGCTCTAATTCCTCAGGTATGTACATGCAAATAGTCGTGAAGCTCAGTGGGCGTCATATTGACATATTCTTGGATACAGTAACCTTCCCAGGGTCCTTAGCGTTCGAATGCCTTCAGTCGGTACCGAATCGACCTCAGCCAGCGCAGCAGCTCATCCAAAGTCTCAAGGCTTTTGTACAATGGCAGACTACTCTTGCGTGGCTGAAGGACCCACCGCAGTCGTACATGCTTCCTCCAGTCGACATTCAAGGGGGCTTGGATAATATCTCGTCAACGGCCACAGCAGGAGGATTTGCAAGTGAATACGATTTCCAGGTTGCCATAGTCGAACTAATCGCATCGGCACATGATGGGCACTTCGCTTACTTCCCGGATGTCTTCAAAGCTTTCTTATTTATAAACGATCTTGCCTCAGACATCGTCTCTGTGTCAACTAATGGTACCTCCATACCGAAACTGTATCGATTATGTGAGGTTGACTTACTCTTTGAGCCTAAGGGGGCACACTATTCTGACACAATATCGTCTAGCTGCCTTACAGTCCAACAACGGAACTAAGCCGGCTGCAATCGCTAAAATCAATGGTCAAAATGCCACGACATTTATGTTAGACTTGGCTTCGAGGCTCAGTTTCGAGCAAGATGTCGATGCACAATGGAATGCGCAACTCCTTGGTTACACCAACGAAGCGGGAACCAATAACCCTTGGGCCGCCAGTCCAATATATTTGGGACCTAGCTTGACACTCACCTACGAGAACGGAAGATCCGAAACCCAGCAAACATATGCCATCCTAAAGAAAGATGTAAGCTTCTCTAATGT
Organism: Hypoxylon sp. PDH2405; assembly: GCA_023628415.1. NCBI lineage: Eukaryota > Fungi > Ascomycota > Sordariomycetes > Xylariales > Hypoxylaceae > Hypoxylon > Hypoxylon sp. PDH2405. Next base: position 457,198 of record JAMAKT010000006.1, on the reverse strand, counting down.
CCTCACGGGAGATGATTACTATGAGACATTTTGCAATCCCAACAACACAGCTCTCAATGCGACTGGTCGGCCCACGACTAGATCCTTACGGACGACGAAGCCGGTATTGACTCGACGAGCGGCTCCGACAACTGGATATCCGACCCCTTTTGTCAGAGAGAGTAATGCAAGCACGACTATGGGATTTTTCCTCAATGACACCGGATTTGATGACGTAGCCGTGTTAGCCTTAAAAGCTTTCGAGGATGAGGATGTCAACCAGTATCTATCCAACTTCCAAAACGCCGTGGAGACGTTCCTGGACAGAAGTCGAGCTGCTGGGAAACAGCGCTTGGTTATCGACCTCACTGAGAATGGTGGTGGCTTCATCCTTGCCGGATTCGAGCTTTTTTCGCAGGTTCGTTGATTTACAATGGTAAACCTTGACCGATTTCATACCTTGCTAACTCATCAGCAGCTCTTCCCTGGCGTTAACCCGTTCAATGCCAATAACATGCGTCTCTCAGACGGCCTCGTGAATATTTCTCGCATATTGGCGTCTATATCTCCCGAAGAACAGAAAAGTGCTGTAGAGATATCGGGTCTCTTAGGTGACCTGTCGACCTTAGATTTGTTAAAACCCCAGGGAGGCAACTTCAGCTCACTCGACGAGTTTTTGTCGCCAGTCACTCTCAAGGACGACAAGTTTACCGCATATGTGCAACAGGTGTTGCAAACTCCCAATTTCACCCTGACCGGCACCGGCAGTCGATCGAACCCCCCGCCGGCTCTCTTCAAGCCCGAGAACATCGTTCTCCTCACAGATGGCAATTGCGGGTCGACGTGCACTATATTCTCGTATCTTATGATCTTCCAGCAAGACGTCAAGACCGTGTCGGTGGGCGGACGGCCTCAAGCCGGCGTCATGCAATCCATCGGCGGCGTCGAAGGCTCCGAAGTGATGATGTTCTCGTCCATAGCCGAGATCGCCGCTCAGGCGATAACCATCCCTACCGACCCAGCAGAAAAACAGCAGCTCCAGAACGGTGAGCTCGGCGTGCTCGCCGAAGGCTACGCCGTGAGGCGGCTCATGAGCCCGGATGCAGGGACTGTCAACTTTAAGAACAATTTTGCTCCGTCTGACTCGCAGACGCCGCTGCAGTTCACGTACGAAGCGGCTAACTGCCGCTTTTTCTACACGACTGAGATGATAACTTCGCCTGAGCTGACGTGGCAGTACGCTGTCAATGCGACGTGGACCGATCCTAGTAAGTACTGCGTGGAAGGCAGTATTGTGCCGGTAAACACGTCGAAAGCACTTGATGCCGCATTCGCGAATAGAGATACTGGAACGCAGGGAGGCGACGGTGGGAATGGAGGAAACGGGGCGACGGGAGGAACTAACGGAACTGAAGGAACCGGCGGAAGCGGTCAGACGAATGGAGCAAATGATAATCAAGGAGACGATAAGAAAAATGCTGCCGAAAGGATCCTCCAACACGACAGTGTGCAGTTGGCGTGGCTATTGGTAACTGTCTCTGTTGTGGCACTGTATCTGTAAAATAATCGCTTGTCAAGGATATATGGAGGGAACTGTTGGGGGTTGGGGGGTTAGAGGATCGTCATTTGGGGGTCATTGGAACGGTATTCTGGCAAATAGACAGTCTTGTCTAGGTACGCAATTTGGAAGTTGGATAAAGGGTTTGGGGCCAATGGAGGATATGAGATATGACTTGCATGGATCATCACATAGAGTTGTTATTCCCCGTTGATGTAGATATAATAGCGAACCTGCGAAAACACTCGTAAGCTCGACATTCCTTTCTCGTCCTTAACCACATAGGATTCTAAGCAGTCTGGGGTTAGAGGTTTCGCATAAATGTAAAGTAAAAAATAGAGAGGAGTTGACGATTTTCTCAAATTATGGCCTCCTAATTCAAATAATAAAGCACGAAAGAGATGCAAGTCTTTGTAAACTACCTACTTAGATAGAGCTTATCATTTCAAAGTCAGAAAGAGCTCTTCCGAAATCATGGGTCGCCGGGTCAGGCGACTTAGGTAGTTCCCGGGACGGGGCGGTAGCAGAATCCTAGGGAAGAAGGACCCAACCGCTACCGAAGGGAAAGGCACTATGGCCCTGGGTTCTTGGCGGAAGCCCACCAAGCGCCGCCTCGCGGAGAAGAACAAGGAGATCTGTCGGAGATAGCCCGATGAAAACAGATATCGCCGGAGATAAACTATATGTCTATATGTTTACTGAGTGTCGATACTGTACGGCGACAAAGAACCTTAGCCGTGGAGGGTTAGCTGTATGATGGTATCACCTGTGTCATTTACTATTGTTAAGCCACGCCACGTCAACAAACCCCTCATCTCTAGCTAAGACATATGCCCATGCGCTCGGACTTTCTGTAGGTAGGCACTTACAACACGCAGGCTGCTGTTCACTTCCAATGGATGTTGCCTACTATCTAGCTTTCTGACTTCGCTCTAGTTACGACTAAACTAATATCCTAACAGTACCTAGATACTAACGAACCCGACTAATACATGTAGTTGATAACATATCTACATAACCATCGTTCATTGACTGATGCGAAGAGATCCCCCATACCCTCCCTTGACGCCGAGGGCCAGAAATATAAACAGTCCGCTGAATAGATACCAAGTAAACGAAAACGGCGCCTGAGCTATGGAGCAATAATATCAGGCAAGGCCTGAAAAGACGTGAAGTGAGCGATTAAGGAAGGATATCTCATAAATTGAACTTATAGCCTTATATACCATCACCATCGGGTGCCTCAGTAGGTTCTTCTGTTTCCACGTTATTTCCATCTTCTCCGACCGGGTTCTCGGGTATGATGCCGTTCATGCGTTCCCAAACCTCCCGTCGTATTCGGTCATCCTTGGCCTTTCTCGCCCTTTCTACTTCCTCGAATCCGCCGCTCTTCTTCAATTTTCCTTCCTCGACAAAGGTGGTCAGTTCCTTCATTAATGGGTTTTCCCGTCGGCTCTCCAGTTCCTTTTGCCGCAACTTTTCTGCGCGTTCTATGGCTTCTAATCGATCTTCGTGGTTTGGCTGTAGAGCTCTGACTTCGCCTAGCACACCTTCCTTTGCGGCGCTTGGATCGGCACTGTTCCCGAGGTTATGCAAGCCCTTCGATAACTGCCGTCCCGTTGGCGTGTTGTCCTTCATCTGCTCCTTGGTAGCTTGTTCGACCAGCGCAAAAGTCTCAGAAGCCTTTTCAATATCGTCCTGGAGGTCGACCATAAGGTCTTCCATGACCTTGAGCTCATCACGACCTTGGCAGACTTCCTCCAACTCCTTCTCCCAAATCTTGGTCCAGATCGGCTTCTCTCGCTTCATGTATTCTTGCACCTTCGTAAGCTCCTTGGTCAGGACTTGGATATCCTTGGACACGGTCTCGAGTTGACGTGGCAAAGGTCTCACGCCGCGATTAACAACGTCCTTGCGTAAGTCTTCGACAAGGTCTTGAAGATCGTCCACCTTGGTGACGAGGCGGTCGGAGTCCGAATTAAGTTGTTTACGACCCTTCATCACATAGGCATAGCCAGAGTCACCTTCCACGTCAGGGACAGATGCTTTCGCGGCTGCGACCTTAACATTAGCCGCCTTGCTACGCAACGAAGACATAGAGCTCTGGATTTCGGTCTGGAAGTTTGAGTATGTCTGCCGTAACACAGCAAGATCGCGGCGTAGGCTCTGTAGCTCCCTAAATTGGCTTGGGTTAAGCTTGGCGCCAGCGCCAGCTCCACCAGACTTAGCACTCTCCATTATTGCCGGTGGTGCTGCAGCCATACGAGCCATCTCCTTAGCTGTTTCTAGTTGCCTATCGGATACTCTTTGTAACGCTGACCCTTGGTCAGTAATGTTTTGTCTCACCTCATCCACCGCTCTTTTCAGAGACCCGAGACCTTCGTCGAAGTGCTTCTTGACCTCGTCAAGGGGCTCAACGTTCAGCGCAAGAACCGTGCGATCCTTGATGTCAGAGAGATCTTCGAGTTCGTGCCGCACCCCTGATATTGGATCTTGAATATAGATCTCTGGTAGATCACTTCCGTTCAGAGCAGTGTTCCACGAAAATTTCTCGATGAAAGCGAGCTGTAGGCGCCCAATCGTTAAGCCGGTATAACCTTCGGGCAGCACAAACTTTTTAACCTTAGATTTGTATTGCAGGAACAAAGTAAGTTCTTTATCTAGCGGCGGTGACTGGTCTTGTACTGGTTGTTTCTGCTGCTGTTCTGGAGGCGTTTGAGGCCTCGGTTTGGATTCTACAGCCATGTCTACCTTTGGTTTCTGCTTCTCAGGGGACCCCGGCGGGTGCATCATTGGAAAAGCATCGTCCAAAGGTCCAGATATGGTGGCACTAGGCTTATACTTCTCGTCTGGTGACTGAGTCGGCGGAGTTTCTGACCGAGGAGGTGGTAAACTGGTGCTAGAGTCCTCTTCGGTGACCCTACTGGGTATCCTAACAGGCGAGGACGATTCGTACGCATTTTTCGATTGATTAGACGCATTGCGATTGTGTCGCAGAGATTCGCGGACTTGAACTGCCCGCATCGACTCTCTCACCTCTCCACGGCCTCGATTTGGTATTGGGGTATTTTGAGAAGGTAGCATAGGCACACCATTGGTTGGAGCACCCAGATGCTTGGATATCTGGTAGGCGGAGTATCTTCGTGATGCTCTTCTTTCCAGATCTCCTCCTCTCTGCAAAGCAGCAAAAGCGCTCTGTTGTGATTTTGGCGGCGGTGGAGGCGGGGGAAACGAGTCTATATCCAGACTGCCCGCCGAAGGGGCTGTAGGTATCGTAGCCTCGTCTCCAGGATACGGTGGCAGCACAGGAATATTTTGCATGGTAGTGCTAGACAACGTGGATTGCTCGGAATTGAACGAGGCGCTTGACTGATCTCGCTGTATAACTCGTCTCGGTGACTGATTAACGGCGGATGGACCATCACTCTGCTGTGCTGGTGTTATCCTTTCGTTCTGAGGCGCAGTGTATCCGTTCTCAAGACCCTCATTCAGTAGGGTTGTGAGGCCGGTGTTATTACTTCCAGTGGTACTGCTACTCATAGTACGGCTTGCAATTCCAGTCGACTCGGGTGAACTAGCCCCGTCTTTATCGCGAGTCTGCTTCTGTCTAAGTTTTTGCTGTTTTCTCTTTAGACCGTGGAGAAGGTGGATTATAATGTCTCGTATCCGCGGTAAATACTTCTCGAGGCTCTCCGTGTTGGCTTCCTGACTTAACGTGGCTTCCAAAATGTGCCGAAGGTTTTCGGGGACGTTTCCTAGATCTGATGTGTCGACATTAATTGCTGTAAATGCGCGACATGCCATATTAAACTCATAGCCCAATCTAACATAGACGTCGGACACCTGAGTATCGGTGGCTTGACCACGCGACCACTGTGTCAAGGTTTCGAGAAGCTGCTTCGTCGCAACGAGGAGATGCGTAACACTTTTTTCAATTTGCGAGAGTGGCATTGAAGAACCGTTGGATTGCTGCAGATGAAAAATATGGTCAGTATCTCAATTTGGCTAGAATAGATGTTTAAGAGGGGAATCGGTCAAAAAGAATAACAAAAAGGCAACAAGATAGTTAGGGGCAATAGGAGTTTGTTCGAAAGAACAAAGATCTGGTAACCTAACAACCCGCTTATCAGATTACTTGTGACTTTTCAAGGCCAACTCACATTGCGCCTTGAACTGCTTCCAGCTGATCTACTTGAGGCTGTGGACGACCGTGGTTGCATATTGGCAGGCGACATCGATCGTATAGGAGCATTTGACGGGCCACCGTCAGGTCCCGGGGACCGTCGCTGTATCGACCGTTGAGACGGATTCGGAGCCTGCATGTCGGACTGTATTTTTGAACCTCTCTCTTCTCTTAAACTTTCTATATAACCTCCCTCCTCTTGCTACCCTTTTGACCTGAAATTACGTCCTAAACTCCAACCTTACGTCAATGTTTTCATAAGTAGGCGTGGAACACTATCATTCGTACAAAACGTGAAAAACGTGGTGGAAGACCAAGAACCAAGGTAGAAAGCGACAGTGATGCCTATAGACAGGAGTACGATTGCCAAGATTTTTCAATGAGGGACGGTCACGATGAAAGAATGTCGAGCAAGTAGGATTCCGAGGGTGAATCGTCGATGATGACGGCGATGAGCAATTGCCCGCGTGAGGCGCGACGTCGAAAAGGACGAGAGCCCGACAAGCGCTAGTCCCATTTTGGCCAAGTGCACGCAGGGGCAAGGATCAAACACGGGTGACGTTCGGAGGCGGGATAAAAGTTGAAGGTCCTCGGCTGTCTGGACCAAATGGTCATAGCGTCCCGCCTTTGCAAGTCTTCCCCTCTTTCGTCCTTACCTTTTCAATCAGAACACATGCATCTGAATGTTTGTTCTTGGCATTCTTATCCCCCCAAAAAGCCGCTAAAATAAAGTTAGGACTTTAGATGGTTCTTTGAGCATTGTTTAAATTCTGCAGTGCAATGACGCAACTACCGATTGGCCCTTTTATTATTACTTCACATACATAATATGGAGATAGCCGAAAGATGCGTCACTACATACCTAACCTACTTAGGTATCTAGATGAAATTATGTTTGGTGTTGTATAATGCCCATAATGCTCATAATACCTTGTTGGTTCATCATGTTGGTGACAAAGACTTGGACACCTGACAGCTTCGCGCCGTAAAGAGTCCCAGTTCTAAGCCTTCGTAAGGCTGAACTATTCAGCTAGATACGTCAGCATGGTCAGCTCCCCTTGGAAGCCGAGTGGCTGCGTATATCAAGTTAGCAACAGCTCTGCAGCTACCTAACGATATGCGACCCAAAGGTAGTGCCTTGTGTCTCGTATACAGGTATGGATCACGTTCGTTCTTTTATAAGGATGCCTATTTTACGCCGCAACATGTTCCTATAAAAAGGCTAGCTTGCGCGCATCGACACGTCAGCGCGAAGAGGCCACCTTAGTTATAGATCAGGTTCCACGATGATCTATATGCGTTATGTCCCTTGTACCTTGACCTGGTACGGATATATATCTTGGATGGACAGACCCAAAATTGACGATGGGGATCCATAGTCTCTAGACTAGCTCAATCTCAATATACTGTAAGTACCTATCACACATCTACATCACAGCGTATTAGCAAAGAATACGAGAGCCCACGCCAATAAGCCAATCACTACTTTCTATTGCTCCGTACATCATAGCAGCAATGACACCTCCCAAAATCGCCATCATCGGTGCTGGTCCATCGGGTTGTATGTTAGGGCGAATTCTATCGTTGTCTAATATTCCCTTCACAATATTCGAGAGCGACGCAAGCCCCAACTATCGGTCTCAAGGTGGCAGTCTAGATTTGCACCCTGGAACAGGCCTGGCAGCCGTAAAAGAAGCACAACTGTGGGATGAGTTTCAAGAGCATGCTCGTTGGGATGGCGATTATCTTATGGCAGCAGATAAGGACCTCAAACCCCTCTTACAGTTGGGGCCTAGCAACAAGCTCAGCGAGCGACCCGAAATCGATCGCTTTCAGTTGCGTAGGATCCTAACGGAGTCGCTCCCGAAAGGATCTATCAGGTGGGGCCATCGTCTACAACGAGTCGAGGAGGGAAATATCTTAGTTTTCGATAATGCAACCGAGTCCGGTTTCGATCTTATCATTGGATGCGAGGGGGCCTGGAGTAAGGTCCGAAGCTACATTTCGCCGGACGTGAAACCACATTATACCGGAATTGGATTCCATCGCCTCGCGATATCAGATGCCGCAAAGACTGTACCAAATCTCTACAAACTCGTTAATCATGGAAGCGTATTTGCTAGCTCGAACGGGAAAAGACTTGTGATTCAGCAAATGGGCGACGGAAGCCTCAACATTGCCTGGGGTATGTGCCGTCCGGAAACCTGGACACAAACTTGCGGATATAACCCCCACAATATCGAACAAGTGAAGAAGGCGATCCTTGATGAGATGGATGATTGGCATCCCCAGCTTCGTGAGGCAGTTGAGAAGGCACAAAACGATGTATGTGACCCCAAGAACCTTTATCAACTTCCTGTTGGCTGGCACTGGCAACACCGCCGCGGCGCAACGATTATCGGCGACGCTGCGCATTTGATGGCCCCTTTCGCTGGTGAAGGTGTCAATGTTGCATTTGACGACGCGCGGAAACTCGCTGCCGCGATTGTCAGAGCAATGCAAGCAGGCGGCGGGCTAGACCAGCTCGACAGGGAGGTGCAAGCGTTCGAGGAGGAAATGTTCACACGTATGGTGGTATACCAACGACAAACGGACGAAATCACAAAGCTCTGGTTTTTGACCGAGGGCAGCATCAGTGATATCATACCAAAAGTTTTATTTGCTCATGCTAGAGCAAAGATACCAACTGTCTTACATCCCTTGGCTTGGGGACTTATAAATACATATTGGTTCGCCAAGACTAGACTCTTCGGTTAGGTATCTCACACGTTTTCCAAGGTTCGCATTGGATCGGGAGTTTGGTGCTATTGATAGCATGGAGCAAATCAGGGCAGATCTCCTCTCGCATGGTGCAATCCCCACTTGGATGATGATGTGGTATCTTTTCTTGCGTTATCTTAATATTATATAGTTATAATACGATATTTATCGCGTGCACCCATTGCACACGCTTTCTACCTATCAGGCACTCGTATAAAGACAAAAAATAAATCATGTGCTACTTTAACTGCAGTGTGTTGGGCTTGTGTTCCCTGTTTCAGGTCCATAGATTGGCGAGGTTCATCACTGAAGGCGAGACATTACCTGATACCTACGGTCCTCACCCACACCAAGGTGGCCTCGATCGGACGGGAACTCCCACGGCGTGGAGGTGATGTGCAGGGGGGCTGAGCTCTGCAGAATAGGTGATTGCACAGCTGCAGATCTCATTTCCTAATTCTTTATCACTTACAGGTGATGGCAAACGGGGCGGCTCTCGTTTCCATTATTATGAATGCTGAGGTGAGCGTGGTAGAAAACTAGCAGACCGAGTGCCCGACATAGTCCTGGAGGACATCTATATCGAATGATGGTTCGCTGCCTTGCCATCATGCAACCTATTCAGCGAGGCGATGCCTATCTTCCCCCTTCTCATTTCAGATGTTCAGCCCTAATATGGTTCCAAGAGGGTTACAATAGGCTATCGTCAGAGTAGCAACAGCATCTGAGCCTCATGAATACTCTGTCCATGCTACACACCATCAATTCGGAAGTTGGCGATGATTGGAGATACCTGAATACTTGTGGTTTCGTTCCCGCCGGGCGCAGTTAAGTTTCGCTACAAACATTGAACGAATGATATTATGATGAAAGATGCTGCTTTCCGCAGAGAAACCCCAATGAAGACCTAGTCAATCGCGGGGCTAACATAAGAGAGCTAACCTGTAGGCTGTCCAGAATTTGGGGTCAGCTAGCGTTGCCGATCTGACCAGGGTTTACTTCGAGGTGCCTTTCCCAAACCCAACTTTGGCTTGATGTCACTTCCAAGATAGCTGGATAGGCCCAGACTCGGCGACGAGTGGTTAAGCAATTGGCGGTTGGCCCACATCCCTGGGGCGATTACACGTGCGCAGCAACTACTCAATTCAAAGCGAGTTAAAAACGGCGATTAGACTCGATCAACTAGCCACTTCAGAAGTTCACGGGCAGCTGCACGGAGTCAGCATTCAGCTCTAACTAACGCTAAGATCTGTAGTGATGCCTGATAGTCGAGTTCCTCTCATTGTATCACAGACTGGAGCCCTACTCGCTTCCTACAGCCTCAAGCACTACAACGGTTTTGGCTCCCTATCAAGTAAGGAGGCTATGCGAAACACCCATGATGGTCAAGTATCACAAGGTAAGCTGGCCTAAATGGGATGGCTTTCAACCCATTAGGCTGCATGGCTACTCGCAAACAAGAGTTTGTGGAACGAACACACGAGTCGGGGGTCACAGTCCAAACACAATGGAGAATCCTCGACTCAAGCTAGAGGTTTCCCTACCCCTTATGTGTTGTCCTATCGTACAACCTAAAAGTAGATCTGACGTGTTTAAAGGGCTTAATAGATGACGGGGACTATATGGTATACGTGTATGGGATCTATAAATGGGTAGAAGAAAATCTAGGTACAAGGGTCTGTGTAATAGAATCATAATGATGTAAAACGTTGAAATACATGACTGGCAAGAGGTCATAATAAACGTCTAAGGCTTTTCTCGGTGACGGGGAATTATGCTGGCTTGTAAATTCCGAAACTCGGGGGCTCAGAGCTCAGTGATGACAATCAGGTCCAATAACCATCAAGTCTGCCTCACAAAGTTGGGGATATCAGTGGTCTTCAAAGTTGATTCCCGAATGCAACGATAAAACGAAAGCGAAGGACAACACCCGGCATGTTCGGTAGTGGTAGCTAGTACTTGATACCTCCGTTGTCATTAACAAATGCTCTGTTGCTCCTATGTGCCTTAATTTTAGTCAACACATTGTTCACCGAGTGTTTTGTCTATGTTGATGCTTGTCAATACCTACCTCATGTCTCTTTATACTAGTGAATTTACCTATAACTCTTTGTTACTTGATTAAAGTATTGATTTCAAGTAGCTACAACTCCACTTAATGCGCTTCACATCTACATAGATACATGTATGTGGTCCACAAGTATCGTCATTGCCAAGTCCTTCCGGTGTTCTATATCCGTACTTGTTGATACCTACATGTATGAGCTAAATCTGCGACTACATATATGTATGTATCGGATAGCTCTGGAGGATTAAATTTATTGTCATTTGGTGTTCACGCGACGGCATTATTCCACGGCGACCAGAGACGCAGGTAGGTAATACAGTAATACATCATAATGTTTTTGCTTGTCTCCTAACATGAAATAAATTGATTCGCTCTCATTTACTATTGTTCGAGATAACTAAGGACCATGTTGACTCCAGGTCTAGGTATATGTTGTATAGACAATTGTTAAATAAAGCAGCAACAGCCAAGGACGGATTCGAAGGAGAGAAGCTCGTAGGTTACAGTGTAGACACAGTCATGCAAAACCGATTTCTAGCAGTAAAGTAGAACCCAAGACAGGCAAACCGCATATAATTACATATAACTACACAGAAACAGCTACAGTGCGAGTTAGGAAATCGTAACCAAGTTAAGTTCGTCAGACCACCTTCTCACGCAAGCTCCAAAACCCAATCCAATCACTTCCCAAGATTCCCAAGGTTCCCGCATCCACAGCAACGCTCGGACCATCTGCACCCATCAAAAGGCAAGAGCTCCCAGTCTCGCAAGACTCCCACACATCGACCCTTGGCCCACACCTGACCGAAAACCACACCAAAGCCACCAAAGCCAATCTGTTAGTATTTCGAAGTACCCACAGAACGCCATGTAACTCGTCGACCTCGAACTTAACAACCTCAACCTCCACTTCCCCGTCAACTCATTCTCCAACTTTACTAACGTCGGTCTCTAGACCAGAGCAAAGAAGCAGCGTCCTCTGCGACGACGACGACCTGAACTGACAGCACCAAGCTGTGGGGGCTGAAGGGAGGCCCAATCGTCCGAGGTGAGACATAACCCTTTCTTCGCAGTACCTGGGGACCCAGCAAGGCCGGCACACACCCAGCACCACAGCACCACAGCACCCTCCTAGCACTCCCAGTACTCCCAGTACCTACTCCCAGTACCATCCATATCTATTATTTTAGGTAGCATGGGCATCAGTGGCCAGCTGCTGGCCCGCACTGCCCTGCCCTTTTTTTGTCGAGGCCGTGTGTCGCCCAGAAGAGGAACACAGACTGGATTGATTTGAGAGAGCGAACGAGCCAGCGACCTTGACCACTCTTTTTTTTTCCGGCTACTTCCAGTCTCCCATCTCTCCTGCGGTTGGCCTTGTCAACAAAGCAACCTTTTTTTTTCTTCGACACTTTAGAACACTTTCCTCTTTGTCTTATTCGCAATCACTCTCTCGTGGCAGCAAGCTGCTAGTAATTCTTGTGCATTTCGATCAACCCCCTTGCGCTCTTTCTACTATCCTCTTGTTTCTAATGCGCTGACGTCCAGCCTTTCTATCGACAGTCACACTGCTACCCGGCAGAAGGCAAGGACCGTCACCACAACCAGCTCGACGCCTTCGAATCCAACCCAACAAGACTTGTCTTAGCAGGACAGGCAAGCTCTATTAGATTCCCTTCAAGAGGTGAGTCGGCCCAATCTCCATACCCTCTATTCTGAGCTCCTTGTCATACGTCGGGCTCAGATTCGCGTCACCTCCACCTCCTTCCTTTAGATCCGCGCTAGCTGTTCCTGAACGGCAACCTTCCCATTGGAATCCTCATCGTTTCCAACCCCTCCAAATCCGCCAATTGCATCATAAATGTCACTTCGATGAAATCTGCATATCTCTGTTCTACTTGGGGCTCACTCATTACTTTGTGCAGGGTCAGAGGGTTCGGATTATCTTCACAGACGGTGTCGAATTCGAAGGTATATTCTCGCATTTAAACCAATTTCCACCTGTCACCTGAGAATGGTGCAGCCGAAGAAGGGTTCGAGCGAGTCGAACGGAGTCAACAAGAGAGAATATCCTACCATGTCCTTCCAGAAGAAGGACATCTCGGATACTAGAGTCATGGGGGGCAACACTGGTAAGGCCGACGTCAAGCAAAACGGTAAGTCTTGCCGACAGGGGAGAGTAGTCTTGCGCAGGACTAACGAGAAGGCGCAGGCTCGACGATCGGCTCTCAGAATAACTTCCGGACTGATGGTGCCATCTCCGCTGCACGCCCGGGTCGTGAACGAGTCTTACAGCCATGGGTTGGTCCCAGCGGTTCGGACGGTCTCGACTTGAGCTTGGAGAAGTCATCGGGCGGTGGCGGTGCATGGGACCAGTTTGCGGCGAACGAGCGTCAGTTTGGCATCAAGAGCACGTACGACGAGAACATCTATACTACTGCAATCGATAAGAGCCACCCGCAGTATAAGGAGAGAATGGCCGCTGCGGAGAAAAAGGCTAGGGAGATCGAACGAAGCGCAGCTACTACAGCTCACGTTGCTGAAGAGAGAGTCATGGATTATGTCGGTGGCGATGATACAGGTGCTGATGAAGAGGACAAGTAAGTGTATCGAAGTCCATTTAACGCATCCCGATTAACTCGGAAGTAGATACAGCGGTGTCAAGCGCCAGGACTTCCCCCCCTTACCTAATAGCCGTGAGAACAAGTATACCCCTCCTGCAAGGCGAGCACCGGCTGGTTCGTCGACTGTGAAGGGCGCGCCGGTTGATCCAGCCATTATATCTTCGCAATTGAAGGCACAGAAGAACCAGCCCGCTATTCCCAAGCAGGACGACAGCAAGTCACGTCCCACTCCTAAGGCCGAAGCTTCCTCAGCATCCCCTGCTGTCAAGCCCTCGGAAACCAAGCTGGATAACAAGGTCGAGTCACAACAGAAGCCGGCAGACGCTAAAGCCACGAACCAGAACTCGACCCCGTTGAGACCCTCTGGTGCTACTAGCCGAACTATCTCACCTCAGACAAAAGATGGCCAGACCGTTCCGCCTAGTGCCACTTCCACTGTCGAACGAGACGTCCTTAAGGAGTTCAAGACGTTTGCCAACCTTCAACGCCAAAATGTCGCCCAGGCTAGAACCACTAAGGCGAAGGCTGATAAGGAAGTCAAGCTGATTGAACTGAAGAAGTTTGCTGATAGCTTCAAGCTACCAACTCCTGTGCCCATGGATTTAATTTCTATCATCGCCAAGGATCCCGCCAAGCAGCGAGAAATACAAGAGAAGGCTAAGCGAGACGCTGCCGAAGTTGCTAAAAGAAAGGCCGAAGAGGCTGCAGCTAAGGAGAAGAAGGGAGCAGCAGCGAAGGAAGCCCAAGTCACTGCGGCTTCTCAAGCGCCTACCGATAACCGGGCTAGCCGTCCAACTACTAACCCTCCGAACGCGGGTCCTGCGGCGGCCCCTTCCCGTCATCAAGGTAATCGTGCCAGCTTTGCCCCCGCTGCTTATCAGTATCAAAACAATCGTTCGGGTCCGCAGCACATGCAGCAGACTGGACGTTTGACTGGGCGCATTCGAGCTTTGGAAGCGCAAAAGACGCAAGGTCAGGACGTACGATTGCCTCCCACCGGTCCTGCTAACGCGACTGATCCTTCGCTCGGCCGTCGTATGGGCGGAGTGTCAGGTCATATGGGTGGAAAGCTGAATCCCAACAGCCATGAGTTTCGACCTAGTCCATTTGCGCAGACGTTCAGCCCGAACGGCCACCCTAGCGCAGGATCAAGCCCGCGTTCTGCGATCAACCATGCAACTGATATGCAGTCTAGTGCCACTAGTACTCAGCCGCTGCTTGTCGTTACTAAGAAGAGGAAGGCGGTCGATCCTAAAAAATGTAACATACTGTCTTTCGTCAAGACTATCCAACCCCCCGAGAACAAGAACTGGAATGAGAACGATGGCCTTCGACCATCTTACGACACTCCGCCTACCTGGCGTTCCGCAACGGACGACGAAAAGCCAGATTCTACCATGCGCTTATCTTACGATGAATATTTCGACCGACAGCCATTCAATGCGCAACCTACCCCGAACCCTCCTCATCTACTCCCCCAGATGGCCCATCAGCACCAACTACCATTACATATGCAACACGGTGGGCACCCTGTTGCGCCACGACACTCACCACACGTACCCCCAGTCCAGATACATGGGCAGCATGGACCTGTCCCTCACACTCCGTTCAATGGCGCGGACGATCATAGAATGATGCACTCGAACTCTTCGCAGTCGTATTCATCCCCAAGAATGGGCCAAGTGCCGATGGTGTACCCTCCGAACATGAATTCGGCAGCTCAGATGCCCTATAACCAACACATGATGCCATCGTTTATGGGCCCTGGAGCGCCGCCGATGAACCAGTTCAACCGGAGTTTTTCTAATACCCCTCAATATGTCCCGCAGCAACCAGGAGCAATGGGCGGTCCAATGATGATGCAGCCCCAATTCATGACGCCGCAGCCTATGGTCGCTGCTCCTCCGCAGATGCAGCCATATCCTGCTGCTGGTCATCTGCAATTTATTCCCCCCGGTGCCACCCCACCGCAACCAATGCCTGGGGCCAATGGCTATCCAAGTCCGGGACGGCCGGCCGCTCCCATGATGGTTCACCAAGGATCGCAACCGGGACAACCGATCTATGCCATGAGCCCCGGCATGCAATACCAGCAGCCGGCGACTTTCGTGCCACAGCAGCAAGGGCAAAGTAAGTGGTTTAGACGACACTCTAACCAGAACAGGGAAATAACTAACATGCGAGATGAAGTAAACAACATGCGAGGCTACAGCAATCCTGGTCCCCAACAATTCAGCACAAGCCCACAACAGGTGCATCAATATGGACCCCCTCACCGAAATGGAAGTAACAACTTCAAGAGTTATCAGGGTCACGGTCAACATCAGGGTCCCCAAGGTGGCCATGCGATTCCGGCAGGGCCTCAGGGTCGATCTTCCGACGGCCCTGATGAAGCCAAGTGAGCGCAGCTCTTCGAGACTGCTCACGAAGAACTTAACCGGCGCCGCGCTTCAGCGCATATTCAATTTCTTCATTCAACCTAGCATCGGTATCGACCGCCTATGCTCGTCGATTCTATCGTCGCTTTTGCATGGTCATTCAGCGTTATCGGCATTGCGACTTCGGTCAGCTCTTGGACCAATTAAGAGAAGACATAGCGGTAGTATTTGTTACGAGCACCGGTCGCCCGAAAGTGTCTAAATGCATATCCTACTGAATCTTGAACCAATATGCACATGTCAATCATCTTCTATGGCGTGGCCTTAAGTCGCCTGGGCCTCGTAGGATATGTCTTGAGCGTTTATTTGCCCAGGCACTGACTGGCTTGGGAAGACATTAACCCGGATGAGGAAGTGTTGGAGCAGTCGGCCGGTGGTGGAGGATGAGGTGAAGCGGCTCACTGGAGCTTCTATAGGTCGACGAGGAAGAGGAGTCAAGTAGCTTTATCATGATGTAGCTCTGATTGTTCGGGATGGTCGTGTCTACATTAGCATCGCGGCCCGGCATGCTCACCATCGACTTGAAGGACCAACGTTGAACATAGAACGAGGACGAAATATCAGTAGGATTGTTGGCCGAAGCGACGATCGCATAGCCGAAGTTGTCATTGACTGGTCCTCGGGTATGTGAATGAGAGATAGTCATATCCCAGTATCGATTTCGGAGATGCCAATAAAAATAGTGGTTTACACTAATACGTACATGTTAACACTGCAAGATATGTGATAAGCTTAGGCTTCCCAGACGTTTTAAGAAACCGAAAAAAGCCCGATTTTACGTTTGGTGTCGACGATGACCGTAATGGCTCTTGGTTATAGCTTTGACGCTCTTTTCTTCCTTTTCTCGCCACTGGCGCCACCAGACTAGGATGACAGGCGGCCGAACTTGAGTAGCTCTATCTCCATTCGCATAAGAGATAATCAATATGTGCTAGGCACTTCGCCTCAACTTGCTACTGTTCGGGTTTGTCCGATCTACCTTCCATACTCAGAAGACTGTGAGTGGGCTTAGTAGAAGATTGAGGCGAAGACGCAAGACTTTATGCGTTTAGAACTTGGGTAAGGAAATTTACTATAGAAGTTTATATACATGGTACGTCTTCATAGCGATGTATCCACCTTCCATAGAAGGGCCGTATATTTCTGATATGGCAAGTCATTAACAGTAACTAGTAGGTATGTTCCAAGTAGCCTCATGGTCATGATACTACCTACTATCCTTGTTAAATTTGTCAGGTTCACGCTTTTATTAACTTCATTATTTCCCCTGTCGGTGTCGGCTGACTCGTAATATACTTGTAATGCGCAATAGATGTCATGCCCGCGATTTTTATGAGACAATGGAAGTCGTATGAATAGAGAAGACTAATAATATCGGCTTACATAAGCTGGCTTTCTGTGTGTGGTATATAAGCAGGAATTACCATGTCATATACGACGTCGCAGGATCTCCTCATGTTAATAAATCCACTTCGCCTTCTTAACTCACGTTTATGTTCGTATAAATTAAAGTGGTGATTAGGTATAAGGCGTTGAAACAGATAATCCGACGAGGGTGGCTAGGCTGATAGATTTGCACCTGCCGTAAGAAGGTATTTCGACCGCCCCTTTCCTATTCCCAGGGCAAAATGGTGATGGGCGCAGCGTTCGACCACTATATATGAGGGAATGGCATGGAGATGACGCTTCATGCGCTGGACAAGGTCGGGCGGGTGGATACCCATCTGGATGTTTCAGTGTTTCAAACTTCCAGCCAATGAGCTTTCTTGGTGGGCTCCCTCAATTGACGGTTTTGAGATCTTGTGCAGGGGTAGGGGGGAAGCGTCCCGGTTCAGACGTTTCAAGATCTGCCTGCATAGGTCTTGGAGAAAAAACCACCGAAATACAACCTTTTTCTTCTTCTTATTTATTTTATGTCAGGTAGGTAGCTTTGTTTCTTGGATTACAGGGGTAATTAGTCATGTCATGTCCGGTGATCAGGTCCGGTGGCCAGGCTATTTTCCTACTATTAGAAAATTACGAATGACACGAAGTAGCAGATGGGTTGATGTTAAAAAAATTTCAAGTTTTTTTTGTGCGTGATGTGGATCATCTCAAATCCGAGCGTACATATAAAGGTACCTGCTTAGCCACCCCGACCAATGGGGGCTTTTCCCCCTGACTCTGCCGACGTCTTTCGGATTTTTTGGTCCGTGCCCGCACCTCCCACACGCAATCAGCCGAACAATGGAAAATTCGAACATCTCGAGAGGACCAGGCTCTAGGCTCTAGAGATCTGGGCAAGAGCCGGCGTTACTACGGGGATCTTTATCAAGATTGAGTGAATGGGAACCTGGAAAGCCCTGAATGACGAACGATGGTATGCACACCATCTCACGATGCTAGTCATGTCGATGTGCCGTGTCTTGTCATTATCCTTCTACATACATGTATTTTTGATACTTCCCGATGCCCGACGTACCTGGGTATACAAATGAATATTTTATCCACATTAGCGCCATTAAGGCTTTTAGTTTATATATATGAACTTATCATAAAAATAGGTAGCTTAAGGAGGGATGATATTCTATTTCATATTAGCACGGGAATAACAAGGGGGTTAGAGGGCGAGTTAGAAAGTACCTATTCGATGGCAAACGCAGAGCTTGGAACAATGTAACTGATGGGTACGTACATGTAGGCCCTCCTTAGGCACATGCACTGATCACCGATCACTGCCCTGCTCCAGTGTGGCTGGGAAGCCTAGCTATATCGTATGTACCTAGACCTGCTGAACTTCAATTAGTTACGACCCTAGTAACTTTAAGGTTAGTGGGAAATGGTACGGTAGAGATCCCCTGAAACCTGCTTTTACAACGTGGTCGATCGCCGTAGCATTTCAACCAATGGCTGGCTCTTTCCGTTTAGAACTGTTTCACGAATTCAGGTACCCGACTGGAGTGATTGGACAAGGTTGGTTCACCCCCCACCACCCGTTCAGCTTTACCGCCGCGCGCATACCCGGCAACAACTACACATGCTTCTCGATTCTTGGCCATTCGTCGTTCAACTTTTCCAATCATCCCAATCATACCTATCATGCCTATCCCATCACATCGCATTACACCCCAAGTTATGCTTAACCCCATGTTGTTGGACTATCCTTACGCGTGTGTACATGTTTACATGTTCTATCTAAGTTGGCTTTGTCCAAAAGGATTAGAGAAAGGCTGTTTTGCATTGTTTTAAGATGCCCTTCCCCGGTACCTTGCCGGCTGACTGCGGATTTACTGCCCAACAATTCGACGACCACCTACTTTATCTCTTTCAGGAATGTGCAGATCCGCCTCGCGCAGATCGCTGTACCGCGCACTCCACCGCAGCGGCTGCTTCGCTCATCCCGCGGTCTGCGTAGTTCTCCCTCCCAGCGTTCCCCTACCCTTGCTGTTAAATGCCGTCTAATATGGACATAGTTTTACTCCGTAATAAGTGTGCACCTGTTGATTCCCGTCATGCGTGCCTAATCTAGACATGTGGATATGTGGATATGGCGGGGCACACCCTTGTCCCGATTTTCCATGATCTAGGGGGCAGCCGACTCAGACAACAACGCCAGCCGAATCAGGGCGGCTTGGGGCAAAACCAGCCTTCACGGGGAGTGCACAGTACTAGGTGTGTTCTTGCCGATTCCAGATGTGACGTTGCCGCTTGCGTGCGCACACAACCGCGGCTCCTATCTTGATATAAAGGTGTAGGCTTGTCACCCGGTCCCTCTCACACTCAACTCACCTCACCACATATGCCTCATCGGAGCAGCACAAGATCTCTCATCTCCCCCCACACTCTCATTTTTTGATCCTGCTGGCCATTCGATCAGGAAATCCCAGGTGAATTTCCTATTCTTTCATTGTGCACTTGTGCATCACTTCGTTGTCAACACGGTCATTTGGTACCTCACACACACCCTCTATTTTAAAACAACATTCATTGTTGCGGCTACTCGTGCCCTTCAACTACCAACAAAGTACCTGAGGCAAAATATAAAGTCAACCAGTCTTTGTTCGCGACCTTCCCTTTGACAATTGATCGGTTTGACATCACTTTATAAAACCGCCTCCATCTTGGCAATACATCTTGCCGGCTTTTCGATACTTCGACACTTTCAACTAGATCCGGGATTCTAAGACGTGCCGCTCGGTACACCACATTCCTTACTTCTCTTTCGAGAACCCGAGATTTGATAGTTTCGATTATCACACGGCGATTATTCAACATGCAGATCAAATCTTTCCTCGTGGCCGCCTTGGCTGCTGGTACAGCCACGGCTCACATGAACATGAAGGACCCGCCTCCTCTGGCCTACAAGGGTAACCCGAACGCGAAGGAGCCCAACATCGACTACTCGATCACTTCTCCTATCACCGGAGCCCAGTACCCTTGCAAGGGTTGGCTCAAGCTCCTCGGCACTCCCGAAGGTGCTGCCGTCAAGACCTATGCCCCCGGTGGCCAGTACACCATGAGTGTTGAAGGTGGCGCTTATCACAACGGCGGCAGCTGCCAGCTCTCTCTGTCGTACGACAAGGGAAACACGTTCACCGTCATCAAGTCGTTCATCGGTAACTGCCCGACCGCTTCAGGTGGCACCTTTGGCTTCTCTATCCCCTCTGATGCCCCTGAGGGTGACGAGGTCGTCTTTGCCTGGACTTGGGTCAACCACACCGGTAACCGAGAATACTACATGTCTTGCGCTGTTGTCAGCATCAAGGCCGGTGCTTCCAAGCGTGAGGTTCCAGCATTCAACGCCAAGCGCGACACCGCCTTCTCCAGCCGTCCTCAAGTTTTCCAAGCAAACCTGGGAGGCGAGTACTGCACCAAGGAAGGCGTCGACACTGTCTATCCTGAACCCGGCCCAGATGTTGAGAACACATCCACCAGCCCTGGCCCCGCCATCATCTGCGCCACTGGCGCCGATGCCCCTGAAGGGTCAACCTCTAGCGGCTCTGGCTCTGGTTCGAGCTCTGGTTCGGCCTCCAGCGCTGGTTCAAGCTCTGCCGCAGCGACATCTGCTGCCACCTCGGCTGCCACTTCCGCTGTCGCGTCCTCCCCGGTCACCTCCGCGGCTGCGTCGTCGTCGGCAGCTGCTTCTCAGACATCAGTGTATGTAACACCATTCTCACAATCCTCTCAGGTCCCTTCCGGTAGTTCGTCCACAGCGACGTCTAATCCAAGTCCCCAATATGATATTCTAACTGTTATTCCGATCAATGAACTAACTTCTCCCAGTGCTGGCGGTGTCTTCTTGACCACACCACCTGACTCGGAAAGTGCTTGCCCCACGTCGGTGTCGACTCCCACGACCTTGTCTACGGTCACTAAGGCCACGCAAAGTGCGGGAGCCGGTGTGTCGTCGTCGACTGCTGCTGGTGCGTCGTCGACGGCCGCTGCCGGTGGTAACAGTGGCACGCCAACCACAAGCGCCAAGACCCCGGCCGGTACTGGTGGCGCTGCCGGCACCCAATCAGGAGCATGCAGCGACGAGGGTGCGTGGGCCTGCGCAGCGGACGGCTCATCCTTCCAGCGATGCGCTTCTGGGCAATGGACTGCAGCTATGCCTATGGCTGCGGGCACGAAGTGCACCCCGGGTATTAGCGACGCACTTACCCTGAGCCGACGAGCCCGCGTCCGCCGATCGGGCACCGGCTTCGGTGGTTTGGCATTCTAAGCAGTCTCCAACCATTAACTGAACATCTTCTAAGGGAGAATTAACTTCTGCGTACATATACCTTGTTTCTACGCCTGAGGGGACAGAGTTCCCAAGCCAAATTTTCTGCATTGTACATATTCGCTTTTTCGCTTCGATTCACTTTTCACTTCTTTCCTTCTCCTTTAGGATGAAATTTTCCCTCTGCAATAGGATCTTCGATTTGAACACAAGATCCCGGCAAAGTAGGCGGTGTTCCGGCTACTGCATCACATGAATTCATGACAACGGGTTGGCATTTTCCAGCATTATTCCCCTAACGAACGGGGAGACGAGACCCCACACTACATGTACTACTTAGCTACATCCTCGCGGATGGATGCTACACACTTATCAATATAGAGCTTCTGAACACTTGTGTAGCCTGATGATTGATGTGACATGACTTTCCTATAAAGCGATTACTATTTTGTGACAATGCGGATGGAGACGACGACGATATGGCTGCTCGTAAAGTAATTGCATTTTTCAAGTACTAAATACAAGTCTTCTGTGTAAAATGAAGCTTAGACTCATGTAACCAACCATGGATTCAGGCTTAGTAAGCCTTGCCATCCACTAGGGGAGAGCTTCATTTATCATGGAATTGCGCCGGGCAGAGATCTTCTACAAAGGCAGTTAGCTAAAACCAGGCAAGTAGGCTGATTCATAAATTGGGAGGACGTTGATTATACTAAATTTATCTTCTCCTATGGCATGTGGCGTGGGCTTAGCTAAAAGGATGGGAATCTTGGATGGATATCGCTGAACTCTTAAACATGGTAGTGGTTTGATAGGATGTGTAATAACAGCCTCCTATACCGAAGTCTTGCTGTGTTAAGATTTTAAGACTTTATTCCAGCTTACCTACCTATATAATGTAACGATTAATACTTTATGATATCGAAAAGTCACATTAGTCACTCGTTTCACACGTTTTCTTATGGCATTTAACTTGTTTTAGGTCGTCTTGTATTTATTTTACTCCCTGTTTTCGTGTTGCTCTCTAATTTTTCAGTTCTCCTTTCCCTACAGTGTGAGTCATTACTTACGCCCTATCTATCTCGTTTCAATAGGAGTGGTAAGGAGCTCCAATAGGTCATCATAGAAGCTATTTCTTTGGAATTATCGTTTATTTTCATAGGAATCTGGCTGACAATGATTTAGAAATAGCTTTTTGAATTTGACAAGTTGCGAATAATGTTATTCTTATGAGCCTTTAGCTGTAGGTTTGTATGCTTTGTGGTATCATAATTTTCGAATTCTTGCGTGTGAACATGGATCATTCCAGACTCTGGAGTTAGATATCGCTTGTGTGGTGGTCGTCGTAGATCAATGTTGTATGGCCGACGTATCTAAGAGAGACGGGAGTGGTTGTTGCATTTGTTTGGATTTTCTTGGTCTGCCGAGTGCTCGCTTACTGCTGATTTTGACTTTAACACTAGAGACAGAATAGCCGGTGTCCCTGATCGCTCAGGTCGATATAGTCACACAATGGACAAGGTGTGCGGAATGCGGCGTCCGTCATCTTTGGCTATACCGCATAGGAATACTTGACCATAATGTAGTCGTTCGGAGTTCCATCCCCAAAGTTCGTATTACCAGCCACAACGTATCCCAACTTTCTGTATAGGTTCACGGCTGCTTTGTTCCCCTCAAGTACCGTGAGCCAAATCTTTACGTTTCCTCTTTCTTTGAGAAACGACTCGACCGCCTCCAGCAATCTACTCCTAATTCGATGCCTGTGGACAGTTGGGTCGACGTAAAGGGCATCCATTGAAGCCCATTCCTCGTCATTTGCTGTTGAGGTGAACGGAAAATTCCCCCCAAAACACACGTTGCAAAAACCCACAATGCGGTGAGAGAGGTTCCTGGCTACTAAGGTACACTTCTTCGGGTGTGTGAGAAGATCCCGTACTTTCTCCCAGGTCCAGGCACTTAGGACGAATCTTTCTAACTGGATCCTCGTCATATGAATCCCCGCGTTCTCATATTGTAGGGGTGCAGCTCTTGTACCGATATCTGCGATGCTTGCCGCGTCACTGAGCCGGGCTATTTCGATAGAAACAGGAAAATTCATGTTAACTAACGAAGTTGTGCTAATAGGCTTGTTAGTCACTTGCACGATAAATGAAGGAATCGATAGAAAGCAAGATATACCTCCGTCTGGAAATTGAGTTCAGTTCCTACCAATTCTTCTATGATCTGATAGGACTAATCTCGCCGTGATAGTGTTGGTGATAAGTATCTCAAGGGCCCAGGCCCCTAGCAACAGGTGGAATGGAAAGGAAGGGTCTGAAGTGACGTTGTTGGTGAAAAGGGTGATGATGAATCGGCAATGAGCCAGTTGAGTCCGGTTGATGTCTGCTTTGTCCGTAGTTCGGTCAGGGACAGCGAATGCCAGGGGTTGCTATTGTGATAATGTAATTTGAAATGGTTGTTGATAATTAAAAGGAGCCGGTTGCACCAGAAATAGTCTTGTCTATTCTCCAGAGGTTGATGGTTAGAATAACGGTGGGGAAGAGTGAATTGACAAGGGGAATATGCCTATGTCAAGAGTAGACAAAAGAACAGTGGTAGAAGTTTAAGACAATGATGTATTGAGGAGGTGGTGATTATTACTGACGAACAATAAGGATGTAAGTCACAGGGGAAGTCGATTATGAGGTGGCTAACAGCAGTCAATGAAATCTGTGATGTGTCGTCGTTGTCGTTGGAATCCTTGTCATGACAGTTGAAGTCGCCCTGGATAACACCGCCCTTCAGGCCGTTCAAAGGATTGCAAGCGTTAGTGACTTCCGCGGTGCTGACGATCTCAAGGGCCCCGTTAATATCCTCCAGAGTAAGGTAAAACTCGGATAAATGAAAGGTACCGGGCCACGAAGAAACTGGAATATTGGCGGATACTTGATGAAGGTAAGATAAATGATGATGGGAAAATTGGCAAAAGACTCAATGCTTGAACTGGGATAAAATGGTGAATGAGGTGCAAGAAATTCAATGATTATGGATATTTTGGTGTGTGTATTTGGGACAGACAGCTAATATTTTCCGATTTTGTTACTGTAGGAGAGACGACTGAATATACTGTGAAAGATGTGATTTATATATAGGCTAAGGGCGAAACAGGGATACTTGAACGCTTTTCGACAGCATATTCCACCAAGTCTATACGTAGGCTTGGTTGTTCTAGTATACAGCGCACGTACATAGAGACATTCTTGCAAGGTAACGCTAACACATATCACACTTTACGTGTCTTGTCGCCTCCTATCGTTGGCGCGGTGGTATGTTGGTTGTTACAGTGGTTCTAAGCGGAATTAGTTGGCGTCCTTGCCTGGTACAAGGGGAGGAAATATATGCGAAGAGGCACCAGATCGCGCTCGACCCCTGACTAGAAATAGCCAATAATTTCTAATAGCATATCTCGAAACATTTTATTCTTACTGTTCTCAAAATTTACATAGGAAAAGCAAGAGGAACCAAGGTCTTTGTGATCACAAGATCGTACAAGGCCCTTATATAAAGCGGTTATTTAGACCTTTATATATAGTGAACAAGAGAAGTTTCCTTGTGATAGAGAGTGCTTGAGTCAAAACATCAGTACCTTATATTACCTCCCACGCTCTAGGGGAATGTGATTGTAACCAATCTAGAAAGGCCAAGATGAGCTGGCCTATGACTCTGATCCACCATCCTATGAGATACTTTTCCATTAAACTACCTAGGTAGGTATCTAATCATATTATAGGCTACATGTACTTTATCGATTATTTGACATGAAAAACATTGGCAAATCAAGAAGATTGGCCACCGAACTTTGTTCCACGCAATATTTTTTCAGAGGGCTATGATATGACCATTGTCTTTTACATTTCGAATAGAATCCAACTCTATGTCGCAATGGCTTTGTCATAAGTCTACATTGAACATGCCTTCATGTCACAATTAGGATCTTCGTAACCCTTAGTTAGATAGCACATTTCTTATTTTCTCTCTGCTCCCATCGCCCAGATGAAATATCATATTCGGCAAAGCTCAATTAGTTACAAGCACAAAGTCTTTAGGACACACTGCAACATTCAAAGCTCCGGACGGCGATGGGGGCGATGAGATGATCAACGGAATTACTCTGCCAGCCGTGGGCATGTGTAACCCAAGAACCCTATAAATAGGTAGGACGACTCATTCTATTTATATCGCGAGAATGCAGTGAGTCCCATCTCGGGTACAACATGGGGGAAAACCGAGCTGAATAACTTGACATGACGTACAAAAAGCCATTCCTTGAGTTTCTGGTCCATAATTGAGATGTTCCCAGTGTCCATCCTCAGCTAGAATGCAGCATCACTTGAGAGTCGCTTTAGACAATGCGATTCATCTACAACGTAACGGACACGACAAAGTTCTTAAACCAGATTTCTGAAGAGCTTGGATATCAAATCACAAGCCCCACAGAAAGTGTGGGATGGGTCGATGAATCTGAGTTCCGCGGGACGCTCGAACTCGTCTGGACCTGCGTCTTTACTCTCTTTGCTTGCCTGTGGGCGTCGTTGCATCTCAATATCCCGGGGCCCGATGACACAGAGCGCACCAAATACCTTCGCAAGTTGAAATGGACCTTCTTAGCTGCGACTTTCCCCGAGGTTGTGGTCAGTGTGGCCTTTGTGAATTGGTGGGATATGCGACGCGATGCCGCAATGATGAAGGAACACGGATTCAACTGGGATCAGAAGCTGTGTGCTTTTGTGCGTATGGGAGGAGTTTGGTTGCGTGGCAAGCCTGCTAGCGAGAGCGCCACTGACGCCTCATCGACGAATCCGGAGAAGACGGAAGGACCTCTTATATGCATTGAGACCGACATCTTAAGAACTCTTATTCAATCACGGATCCTTGACGAGAATTGCCTGACGCGACGGATGATTGATGAGAAAAGTAAGAGCGACTGGGTCGTGAAGTTGATCGCTTGTTGGCAAGCGTTATACTTCGGACTGCAGTGTCTAGGAAGATGGGGATCTGGCCTACCTCTAACAGCGCTTGAGCTTTCGACCGTTGTTTTTACAACATACGCGCTTGCTCTCTACCTACTTTGGTGGCATAAGCCGGTCGATGTCGCTATGCCCGTCATCTTCGATGTTAGTCAACAAGCTCTCGACCACGTATGGCGCCACCACGACCTAAGTGCGCCTCGGTACCCGTGGTGGAGCGAATCCTTCGCGTGGAATAACGTAAAGGATACCATTTCCACCGAATTTCGAAGGATTCCCAACAGCTTCTCTTCTACGGGTGGTTTGCGTCGGGATATATGTTTATACCCGATGCTCCTGAGTTCGTTCCTATTCTCCGGTCTGCATTTCCTTGCATGGAACTTCGACTTCCCCACCAAGGTAGAACAGGATCTATGGAGAATATCTTGTATTATAATGGCCGCCGAACCGCCGCTTTCGACCGTATTGTATATGTTGGGATCGCGTCGCCAATGGTTTAGACTGGATTTCGTCTTTAACGGTGTTTGGTTGGCATCTATGATACTCTATGTTGCGGCGCGTTTCTACTTGATAGTCGAGGTTTTCGTTTGCCTTAGACTTATGCCTGCAGGTTGTTACCAGACAGTCGATTGGATTGGCTCTATACCCCACATAGGATAGACTTGATGTATTGTTAACCTAGTAGAATGTTATCATTATAGAATTGGATACTTTCATTGTAGAAACTGCTCTGTTGAAGTAAGTTTAACGAAAAAAAAAAATCAATAAAACTGGACAAAGCGGTTACACAAACACGTCATTATAAGGTCAAATTAACAGTGATATGTTTATGTAATACAATCATCTCAGGGTTCGATATCTGTCGTACAGCTACTTTAATTGGATTCTAATTGCACATATGTTATTTAATTCATAGTGGATGTTGTTCGTAGCATAAGATGATCCTATTCTAGACAACTCTTTTCTTGGTCTATATTCCGTCAAAACAGTTGCTCCTCTAAGTGCTTGCAGCTTTTGCTCCGTTTGCGATAAGGAATTGAAGATAACAGGACACTATAATTTAGGTAGCACAGCTCGTTACACGCTAAACCTGATTGGTGGCTTGGTCAAACGGTCCTTGTAAGGTACTTAGGACCCTGCTAGAACTGAAATTTCACCGAAGTTTTCCCTGAATTGAACAAGGACCGCAGACCCATGTCGGATCGGTTCGAGGATTGAATTCAGGAGAGAGAACATCTGCGGCGCGGTCATTCCTTTACCATCACCATCACCATCATACCTCATCTTCAACCATTTGCATTGAGTCCTCGCAGTCATTCTTTACGCTGCGATCTCGTCATTCCTTCATACAGTAGTCACTCCTTTCTATTAGACAATCCGCGATAACTTGCTTTGCTCCGCGTATTTTCCAACCGACTCGATCTTCAATTCGGCGCGTACGATTTCGAGCCCGTGTTACATTTTGCATTTCGAGCCAGATTCCCCGATTTATTTTAGTTCTTAGTGACTGATACCGATACCAAATCCGTCAAAATGCGTTCTTTCTTGCCTGTCTTCACCGCCGTTCTGGCTTCCGTCCAGGTTGCCTACGCCATTCCTCCGGCCTGTCTGTTGGCTGCCCTTGGGTACGTTGGTCCTAGCCCAAGATGTGTTGCGCAATGAGCGAGGAATCTTTCTTTACAATATGGATAGTGGGACTAATATAATCACGTTGGCGCATACAGAGTTCAGGAGAACCCGTCCGACTTGAAGGCTGTCTGCGGTACTCTTCAGGATGCCGTCCAGGGCAACCTGACTGATAGCTGCCACAAGGACACTCTTCCCCAGGCCTACGAGGTGTACTCCTCCAAGTGCCTGGAGCAGGGTGTGACTGTTGCCGCTCTCCCTACCTCGACCTCTTCTGCCCACTCCAGCACCGGTACTGCTTCTGCTACCGGCCCAAGCTCCGCTTCTGCCACCGCGACCGGCACCGGTAGCTCGGCCGAAACCACTGGAGACTCCACTAGCACTACGTGAGTATCCTTATTCTCGTAGTTATTGAGGCATGTGCACTAATGACTGTTTCTGTTGTAGTGGATCGAGCAGCTCTGCGACCCCCTCTGTCAATGCTGGCCTGGCTTCCGAGCCTAAGCCCTTCCTTTTTGCGGCCGCTGCCCTCCTGGTTACGGGATTGACCAATGTCGTCTTTTTGTAAACAGTTTGCCGGAGGAATTGCAATGAGTGGGAGTGGGGCGCTGTGTTGGGAGAGAGTGTGGTTGATGCTGGGTTGTTGCGGGCCTGTTATACCCCAATCTTCACGGGCTCGGGTGAATTTATTAGGATTGCATGCTGGATAATAGATAGTAGTCCTAATGAGGATCGACAGCGTCATCCATTAGACCTTGATTTGAACATAGATGGATGTTTGTATAATTGCAATTGAGCGTTTATTTTATACGTCATCGAGGAGCGTATCAGCCTCCTGTGCATCTAAGAGGTCTGAATCTAAGAGCTTCGTTATCCCATCCTCCCTAAGCAAGAGCGCTTTATTTTCCTCCCACTTTAGCCACGCGACACCTTGAAGGAGGCTATCAGTCAAGTCATCAAGCTTCCGTGGCCCGACGTCACGCCCTGAATCCTCATCCGTAGCTTTCGACTTGCGAGTGCGGACTAGCCTCCTACGATACTGTTTAATAGCGTCCTCAATGTCACGATTCGCGGGTAAGATGATTTTGTTTCCGCGTTCCTCCGCTAACCAGCCAGCCAGAACGCCGATCTTGTGCTTCTTGCTGTTCTGCTGTGACTTGGCTTCCTTCCGCGCTTTTCCCACAACTCCTTTGCCAGACTGACTCCCCTTGGTTTTCGGGGTATCCTCCACGCTTGCCGTTGCCGGCGCCGGCCAGAATCGGGTGACCTTGTCCGGGGCAACGGACGCGATTTCGCCGTTCCAGTAACCCAGCTCTCGTAGAGTGCGTAGCGATGCGTGTAGCATCGCCTCGAGCGTGTTCACGCGCAGGGTCCATTCCTGGATTGCGGCGGCGCCGCCACTACGCCATCGCTGCCGCTCGATCAACACATGCGTCGGTTTCAAAGGCAGCAGATCCTGCCGCACCAGCCGGTCTGCAGCAACGGCTAGTGAGGCTGGACTGAAGCGCTCAGGGTCGTCTGGTTTATCCAGCGACGGCTCTAGTAGTTCCCGGCGTTGCCAAGCATGGAGGTGGATGCGTGGTGGCCGGCGCAGGTCATCAGCCGTTAGGACCTTAGGTGATGGAAGTGAGGTAGCAGGAGCTAGTAAGCTGTACCCCAGATTCCGGATACCCAGGTCGATACTCAGGATCAATTGCTGGCCTTTAGTCGCCTGCGATTGAGCCAAACGGGATTTGGCAATGGTAACAAGTCGTTCGACGAGTTCCGACTTCTTGCCCGAGCTTTTTGCGCCACATAGAAAGGCGAGCTGCTTCAGTTGTGTGCTCTTGAATTTGGGCAGGACTGTTTCCAGGGTTGAGAGCATGGTAGTATTATCTGACTACCTACCTCGCCCACTTACTAACTCTAGAGCCATTGGTGGATGTATGTAGATGGTGGTATAAGTCGCGAGTCTCAAAAAAACGACACCAATTCTGATGTTGTTAGGATGTACCCAAGTACATGTGGGTACCTACATAATATGGACCTTACCTAATCTGCACGTAAGATGTCTGATAGATCACGTGATGAATATGTCCCCTATAGAGCTTCTCTAATAGGCACCAATCATTGCTACTTGGGTCCCGATTGTAATTTTGGGTACCTAAAGTAGAAGAATAGCTATTATATATGCACATTGGTCTATTCATACTTTGGTTGTAAGTGAAAAGGTTGATATTTGGTCAATTTTGATACCTTGGGTAGTTGCAGAGACTGTTGCCGCCAGACTTAGTCGACTTCAATGAGACAAATTGTCCCGGTTCCTTCACAATATCGAACGAATCCAGTCACCAGCATTTCAGGACACCTTATACTCTCATGTAAATGTTGCTGATATATCCCTTGGAGGAATCGCCATCAATTCATTTATCTCACTTCTTCTTCCCAACTTCGATAGTCCACACCCGGCAGTAAGAGCAACGTGGGTGCCCACAGTCGGGACAGTGTACGTGGAGAATATGTAGGATTGGTGTATAGTTGCATTTGCACTTATATGAGTCAGTCGAGAATATTAGGCACATCATAAGTATATAGGTACTTCTTTCACTTACACAGACCCAGTATGTCTCAGTCCGAGCAGCCGTGTCCTTATTCGTCATGACGTCGGAATGGACCCCCATGATCTGCGAAGATGTTACACGGGAGGGAAAAAGCAATGTTGGAGAACTTCTTTGAATTTTTGAGTTGATGTCCGCTTCCTGCTTCCTGCTTGATCTCTACCTTATATATAAGAGACAGATATGTGTAGACTTCTTTGACGCTCGCTATATTCGAGCCGACCAATATGTTTGATCACGAATCATTATGAAGACATAATGAAGAGATGAAGAACCCAGGCGGGGAAAGCCTATAACGTCTATTCTACATCAGTGGCTTGAATAGTGCCACGTGATTATTGTCGGCAGCTTCAAAATCATGCCACACCATGAATGCCTCCCAATAGCATACGAGGTTCCCCCTCTAAGTCCATCATACAAAGCGACGTCACGTTCCAATCAACTATAGCCTTCGAGGATTAATAGGCTTGCTATGTATGCATAAGATACGAATAGTCGATATTTTATGGATGATGCTCTTCCCACCCGCAAAGTGAGACCAGCTGCATAATATTGAGACCCAAATTCTTATTCTCTATTCCCTAAATAGGTATTCCGAACGTTTGAGCTTTCCCGGGCTAAGAATAAGGATTACCACTCTGAATATCTATCCCGAAAGAAACATTGAGAGATATCCTGACGGAGGTTGTACGGGAAGCACTGGAAGTTCCACAACGTTCGGTGGCTTGGAGAGCGGTTCGCTAGGTGCAGAGACTTGGCGGTCGAGTTGCCAGAGGAAGTGGGCATCCCAGTCAGCACAGCGGCGCGGGTTCTCTTGAGATGCTACCGGCACGTTAACTTGCTCGAACCAGTTGTGCGTCACAACTGTGGTGTCAGCATTGCATATCACGTATTGACGCAGTGCTTCAATGCAGTGGTCCCAGTGTGAAAGCCGCCTCTCAGCGCTCATATTCCACACCACGCTGCGCGTTCTATAGTAATCCTGATGTAGGCTCTGGTGGAGGATATTTAGGCAATGGAGATGGTGGTGGCTGGCAAGATACGCCATGTACCCACCGCCGCTCTCGGGCGGCAGGCGCACCGCATCTAGAGAAGCCCTTGCTCGGCGCATCTCTTCCTCGTTGAAGCTCATCATACCTACTACAACCGGGCGCGTTAGTATTAGAACTTTCTCCGCTCACTATTTGATTAGAGCTATACCTACCTCGCAACAACGCAGTCCAGTTGTGTTTTGAATGAGAAATGAACCACATTCATTTGTACTGCCCTCTATGTTTCCTATTCTTTAAGAAAGGAGAATTGACGAGACTTTTGGAATGACATTTTATATTGTGAAACTTCATATAGCCCACAAAGAGTGGAAGATTGAAAATAGAGACTTGCTGGTCGTATGTCGACGGAGTCAGAAGACTCATGCCTGACCACTTCTAAGATTGGGGCCAACACCCCTTTCACACGCGATTGGAACATCCCTAGATTGTTACCACTTAACCTATATCATCTTCGCCGTTATTCCTTGGCATACTGGTACTTACTGATAATCAAACCATACTCGTCAAACCTAACCGGTTCGTATTTGGCGGGGGTTTCAGCTGTAACGAAGCGTGGAAGCGTTGATATCGTGTGAAAGAAGTCAGGAACTACAAAGAAGGGAATCGAGTAGCGAGGAGGAATTCCCGCCTCTCGTACTGTCTCGGGGTTGGGTACTGATACGCGGTGTAAAGAAGAGATGAAGTAATCTAGATTGAAACATATTTTTAATACATGCCAAGCTTTTTCATGGAAAGCAGTGTTATACATACCATTAGTAAAGCGCTGAAGCATATCGCCAATGTTCAATACAAAAGCTCCCTCCTCGGGTTCCGCATGAAGGTACTCTTCCGACTGAGGGTCTTTAAGTTCTAAGCCCCCGCGGTCATCCTGGAAAAGCAGCGTGAATGTACTGATAAAACGGCTATTAGCAATGTCCTATAGCTCACGAGTAATTTGGCGTATTCGTAAACTAACCCCCA
This sequence comes from Hypoxylon sp. PDH2405, assembly GCA_023628415.1. Classification (NCBI taxonomy): domain Eukaryota; kingdom Fungi; phylum Ascomycota; class Sordariomycetes; order Xylariales; family Hypoxylaceae; genus Hypoxylon; species Hypoxylon sp. PDH2405. The sequence goes on along the minus strand of JAMAKT010000006.1, from coordinate 424,649 downwards.
GTCAGTATGGGATGGTAAACGCGCTATTAAATCATTCTGCAATCTATCTTTGGTAATAGCAGGGTAGTGCAAGAGACGTAATTGACAGTGGTGTTCCGAGATCAACTGAGTAACGGCCGTATGTTCTTCGCTATTTAGACCCAAACCAATACTGATGGCCTTAAGTAGAATCCCGCTTACGCCGGCTAATTTCTGGTAGAGGCCTGTCATGTAGTTCCTGAAATTTGGGAGTACATCGTCGGGCAGCCAAATATTTTGCTGCGCGGGATCATATTCACTTCCAATCTCGTAGCTTTCCTAATATCCAATTAACATCCCATTAATAAAAAGAAGATACCAATGCGATTAGTTCCCCATACCTTGAAGTCGGATGTCTTGCGTAACTCTCGAGCAACATTATTGCCAACGGTGTCATGGGCCTTCACGTCTGCCTGGGAATAAACCTTTTCCTTTCCAATTCCCGAGTAGCCGCGATGTGGCATGGGCCCATCAGGATGAGGAGCCTTCATCTTATCTTTATAAGGTAAATCGAAAAGCCTCTTGGTCCAAGCAAGGGCTTCACAGATCTCATCCTTGCTGATTCCATGGCCCATAACCTTGACGAAGCCCAAGTCATGAAGAGCCGCGACCAGAGCTTGCCCGGCTTTGAGGCGTTCCGAGTCAGGGAGGCGCCTAGCCTCTGTGGTAAAAGGAGACGCGTCAACCGTAGCAATGGTCTTAGCTCCAACGCGAGAGGTGTAATCTGCCATTTTCGTTCAGAGCCTGTAGACTTTTCGTGTTGATTTGATGATCCCTATACAAAGTGAAAGGGGGCTGCTACAGAAGGGGAAAAATGAAAAATAGATAGTTGGGCCCATGTCTTACATTTCACGAGAAGAAATTGCTATGTCCCCTCACAGAAGGTAGAAGATACCTTAGGCATGTAACACTCGCTCTGTTGTAATTTTACTTTTCATTGGTTTGAGTATTGCTTTGTTGATTCTTTTCGACTGGAGCTGCCGGCGTCATTGATAACTTGGGGAGATCGGTTACCTACCGAAGATTTGTTACACGACGTCAGGGAACAATCGACGTCAGTGAAAACGATATAGATAAGTCCCTTAGGTACAATTGAGAAGATCGACACCATGTATTACCTAGCCCGTCCTGCACAAACCACGGGCGGTCAGCTCATCTCCGACTTGCTGAGACATTCCGGATAGCGCTCGAAGAGGCTGTGGCTTGCCTTAGCTACCTAGGTATGTAGCTTCAGGGCCCAACAACGTCGGCCTCAAAGCCGAGGGTCCGGTCCCTACTCGGGAAGCTTAGGAGCTTAGAAGTGGTCTTTGTCGCTTTCGTTCTAAATCACAGCTATCGAACCCAAAGAAAAGCATCTCTTACCTACATGTATTTCATCCTGGACTCAAGACCGCAACCAAGCAGCCGAGTACCTACGAGAGAATTCTTCTCCTTTACATAGGAATCTCGATTCATTGTCGCTTGTCAAAAATGTCCGACGCTGGCCAAGGCATCTCGCCAGGCGGTCTATTGGTACGTACATCGCAAGACTTAATGAGCAAATATCGCATCATCGATCCTGGTTATGTGTAAATAATTGCGTATTGATACCTAAACTTGTCATTATAGGCCGTTATCTGGACGTTTTCCGGCGTGTCGACCGTGCTGCTCGCCGGTCGGCTGCTTATTCGGATCCTCATATTGAGAAGCTTCTACCTGGACGACATGTTTGGTGCTCTGGCCTGGTTCCTTATGATAGTTTGCATGATCTGTTCGACACTGGAGTTACCGCTGAGCTATCGCTATTCCTCGATCCTAATAGGCGAGTCTCCAGCGCCACCCGCAGCCGAGCTCAGAGACATGACTATTACGCTACGTAGGTGGAACGTAGCAAGCCAAATGCTTTTCTGGACTTCGCTTTTCTGTGTCAAATTCTCTTTCATGTTTCTATACAGGTTGGTTTTCGGTGTTCACGGTCACTATAATCGTGCCTGGTTAGGGGCAATGGTCTACATCGTCCTCGGCTACGGGCTTTGCCTCACCAATGTTTTTGGACAGTGTGGCAATGCGCGCTATCTATTCTCCTACGGTTAGCACACTGTATTTTGATTATTCGTGTAGGATTTCTCGTGCTAACCGTTCATATAGAGCAATGCGCTACACCTTACGTTGCGTTGCTACAATCAAGGATAATCTGGATAGCCTATTTTTTCAATATAACTTCCGATCTTATTGGTTAGTATTAAAGCCATTTTTTGATAACTCGATAGGTAAACATGATACTCACCTACTTGTCGCTGTAGTGGTCGGGCTCCCAATGCCAGTGATCTGGCGCTTGCATATTCCCACGGCACAAAAGCTAGCGGTGTCGGCCATTTTCAGTCTTGCAATAATAACCATAGCATTCGAAACAGTGCGGACAGTAAAACTGCACCAGGAGAATTCTAACCTCACCAACTTGTATAGCTATCTTGAGCTGCTAATATCTGTGCTTATCAGCATGCTACCATCATACCGCTTCTTGATCTCTCCGACGGATAAGGACCGCGAATATCGCCGCCTCCTCTGGACTCGTCTCACTATGCGAAGTTACCACTCGGGTTCTTCAGGATACTCAATGCAAAACTATGGCCAATCGTCGCGCGGCGCCGAGTCTCAGCGGGCTATTGATAGGACTAAGGATTTGCAGGAACCGCCGCCACCTCTCCCAACGCACAGCAAACAAGGTGTTTAGTGTGTTGTTCTATTATACACAACGTATACTAGGCGATGGCAGCGAGAATATAAGAGTGCTGCAGACTAATTAGGATGGAGGATGCAAAGGTCAGGAAATGTTCTCGTTTGATCAACTACTACTCACAACGGGGCCCGCGTCCTACTATTCAACCTATTTCGCCTCTATATCGTTGTCTTTTCTCGCCTATGTTTAGAACAGCTCGATCTAGTTAGTTGTAATCAGTAATATCAAGAGGTTAGGTAGGTAGGTAGTAAGAAATTGTGTTCTGCAATGGGGGGGCTAAAATTGTCTACCGTGCCAAGTCCTCGAACCAAAGAGGATAAAGTACGGATCCAAAGAATAGAAACAAAATACATTGATCTTCCGCTTTGTTACTAGGTAGGTACCTAAATAGATGGATCTTACCTCTGTTCCCCCCTGAATATCCCCTCTTCTTAACCTCCCTCCTACTATTATTGCCATTGCTTACGCGAGTATTATAAAGGGGAGAGCCGACCAATTAATAACTATTGTATCCTGTACCTTACCTACCTAAGTTCAAACCCTAGCATATACTTCCTTCATCTATAAAGTTCATAATAAAAGTCTAGGATAGATACCAGGTGTAAGCTTAATTAGACATTAACTTGTAATTGCGCAACTAGTTCATGATAAATACAGTGTGCAGTACGTTTGCCGAACGGAATGGGACTGCCGGCAGTCGGAGGGCACGTGGAGTGGAGGCGAATATTTAGATCCGGTGGCAGTCAAGGGGGCACACGGAAGATATCCTGTAAGTGACATCCATTGTGGCTACCTAAATTCGGGCGCTCGGAACGGAGGCCCCCGGGAGTGTAGGGACTTAAATCCAATCATCCAACTGCCGTAATAATTCCAAATCTGCTGCCAATGCGAACCAACTATACATTCTATAGCTGAGGTACGCCATTCGCGCGGCGTGGTTGTTGATAATGTAATTCGTGACACAGGTAAGCAGGTCTGGTCATGTATAGACCTATACCGTAATTACACTCCTCCGGATGAATGCGAAATAGACAATACAACACCGAGTATTCTGCCGATGGGCGCGGCACAAACGAGTTCCATTAGGAACATGATTCACTACGCTGTATATATGTCAGTCAAGCCGGGACCGCGCTGCCTGCCTTTCGGCGCCATCGCTATCTCGGAGCTGTATAACCAACATTGACATCGAATTCAACATCGATATTACCAAGATGAAGGGGTCTTCTCTTGCTCTCGCCCTTGGGCTTGCCGCGCCTTCCCAGGCCTACCTTCGGTTTGGCTGCGCTACTCTAAGCGTCCAACGACTCGACCCTCTCGTCGAACCGGGCGTCATTCCTTCGGCCCATCTCCACCAGATCGTGGGTGGAAATGGATTCAATGCGACTATGGATCCTACCACGGACGTCAGCCAGAGAGCGACTTGCACGACTTGTACTTTCTCTGAAGACCTCTCTAACTACTGGACTGCAGTCCTATACTTTAAAGCCCGTAATGGAACGTATAAGCGGGTGCCCCAATATCCCAACGCTCTTTTGGGAAACATAAAGGGTGGAATGACTATTTACTATATCCAAGAGAGCTTCAACTCGAACGGGAACCAGAAGATTACGGCTTTCAAGCCTGTATGTTTCCTACCCTTACAAGGAAAATAGTCTAACGACTCTAGGGATTCCGGATGACGGTCGGAACACCTCAGAGCAAGGATGGTACCAACCCAGGCCTTCGCTACACTTGTCTGCAGGACGTCATGACAAGATTCCCGGAAACCGCTGAGTTTCCTAAGCAGCCCGTGTGTAAATACCAGGATTTTCCCATCTCACTTCTTTTATCTGTCTGAGGAAATCTGAGCCTTCATTTGTTCGAGGAGCTATTACCCCTGAGACTGGCCGAGATTTATTGGTCCCCTTATAGAGTCAATTGCTGATACTCATCATTGCAGTGCCCGGCTGGTATTATGGCGATTCACCACTTCCCCGCGTTAGTAATCTATTCCTAGCTGGTCTCCTTATACTGACCATACCAGATGCTGGGACGGCAAGAACCTTGACAGCCCCAACCACCAGGACCACATGTACAACACCAACAGGGGAGGTTTCACCCCCGCCGGCCCTTGCCCGGCATCGCACCCGGTACGTACAGAACCGTGTTTAATTACAGTTCTAAGAATACGCTCGACTTCCGTAGAACCTCCAAAATTCTACATTGTGATAGCTAACAGTACTACTAGGTTCGTGTTCCACAAGTCGCGTTTGAGACGATGTGGGATACTACACCATTCAACAACAAAGCCGACTGGCCCGCCGACGGCTCTCAGCCTTTTGTCTGGAGTTATGAGTACGTATTGTTAAGAGTTCTTCATAACCCATGGCTTTCTGTCGATGTAACCGAATAACTACGGCTCGAGACACACCTAGGCCTAGCTTCTCAACCCCCTTTTGAGAGCAGCCATTACTAATACTTGGCGTTACAGAGACAGCGTCGGCTACGGAACCCACGGCGACTACCTCTTTGGTTGGAAGGGCGACGCGCTTCAACGTGCTATGGACTCTAAGTCCTTGCTCAGCAACGGAATCGCGACCCAGAGCGTGGATCAGGCAAACAAATGCACTATTAAGAACACTGTCAATGAGGATATCGACGGATGTAAGTTGTCGCATACCTCCTGACTTATCAAAGCATATCGAGCTAATGTATTGTACTATAGGGCTCACGAGTCTTCCAGGTAGGCACATGGATATGTAGGAGTCTGGCTCGGAACGGTTGAGAAGTAGATGTCTGCTGGGCTTTGAACAACGATTTTGCTAATAGCTTAGGCCTCTGCTAGCCTTGAAGTTAAACAATGTTTCCTAGGTATTTTGTGATGTTTAGCACCATTGCAATTCACTCAACTATTGACTTACTCTTTGTCTACCCATTTAACCTCTCAATGCTATAAGTACCTACTGTTACTCCGGCTCATATCTCCGTCTTTCTACTTACCATCCTCTCTACTCGAGGGAGACGAAGAAAGCGGACGAGCAAAAGTACGTGATCAGCTAGCGGGTACTGTCTCTGACACTGCGTTAGCCCCCTAATGATTGATAATATCGAGTGCTTCCTATCCTAACATCAGTTTACGTGGCACTCTACTTAACTATCTTAGGTAATGGGCTATATGTAATGTCCATATAAAATTGTATGCTTGAATAGGTACTCCTAGAACATTTTCGCTAAGTTGGCAGAAAGATCATTAATTGCCTTGCCTCCATCCTATACGATCATCTAGTCATAGAAAATTTATATTGGAGAAGTCAAATATATTCTCTCATCATACCTGCTCCTTAAACCTATCGTAACTCTCCTCTGCTATTCGTATGGCTTTACCTTTACGGAATGGTGCGCTAGACTTATTATTTTATTATCTACAAGAATGACAATCAAGCCTCGAACCATTAATCCTGAATGACTCCGAATGACTCGGTTAAAAGTAGTACCATACGATCTATCTGCTTATATAAACTTCGCAGTAGGTGTCTCGTCGGTGACCGCAGTCGTTGCACGCAATATCATAGATATACGATTGATTCGTCCCATTCCTACATGTGCACTTGAGTCTATTAGTTGAAGATATGCGAAGGAAAGACGGGTTTCCTATTGTTTCACTTACACAATTCCACCTCCAACTAGCGTCTCTCCCCCCAACACCACCGCCAAAGTGCAGAGATCTAGACACTCCGGATACGTTCCCACCCTCGTCCCCACCTCCTTGATGCCCACCTCCGTCCCCACTTCCGTTCGCAGACCCGTTTCCGGACGAGCTGCCATTACTTGAACCCCCAGGAGACTGGCCATTCGGAGGAATTGAGGCTCCTTGTCGCTTGTTTCTTGGAGGCGGTTCTGCATTTACTGTTCGACTTGTATTCACCGTGACATGGACTGGAGCTTCGTGGTGCCCATGATCCGTTAAGGTATGTTGATCGAACTTGCTAGGAATAGCTTTGTCATTTGTCGTCGTAGTGTTGGTCTGGCTGGCAGCTTTCGAATTGTCTACGCTAGAATGACTGCGGATGCGAGGGCCGTGAATTATCTTACTGGCGGCTAGTCGTATCTCTTTGGTAGCCGTCTCTTTGCAGTCTCTTGATATAGCGGTTAGTTGTATCACTACGTCAGCCATCTCTTTGGAGTCTCTTGGCGTAGGAGAGGTTTGAAGGAAGAAAACTGCCTATGCCAGACACTGGTAGACGGGTGCGATTTAAGTCCTCTCTATCATGGTGGCGCAGCAATAGCAAGGCATATTTAAGCTGCTGTGTAACATGTACCAAGACCCCGCTTACGACGTATAAGGCATCCTCTACTGCTATTCCCGTAACTTGTAAGCCAAGAGCCATGCGTATTCTACAAGAACTCACAATTGTCCTAGAACATTGGTTGTAAATCTGCTTCTGCTTCTATTTTACGGTGAACGAGTGTAAGATCCACTGGAAACTGAAACGATCCGATGAGACTTAATATTCGCATCGAGGCCAGGTGAACTCCAGCTACAGAGAAACCATGAGCCAACCCGACGAAGAAAAGGGACCTGAAAATGATGAAACCAGGACAGTACCCTCACAAGAGAATATTGAGAAATACCCATGGAAATATATTGGTTACAAAGGATATGTTCAGTTTATTTCGTCTGACGACGATCTCCTGATATTTCGGCAGTTTGAGGAACTCAACGTCCGAATTGCCCTTCGACTTCAGGATAAGGTATCAGCACTTGAAGAGGAGCTTAAGAAGTTGGATGATTATTATAGCAGAGAAGAATCAGGTCTCGTTAATAACGGGTCATTCCGGGATGACCTTGCAGACCGCGAGGTTATTCAGGACCAAATCGAAGATGCGCTAAATCGTTACAGTAAGAATTACAATACTTATACTATATCGAATTCGCTGCCCAAATAATGACCGCCATCGCAGACAAGTTCCTTTTTCATCAGGGCCGAATAAGGCAGTTTCCCCGAGCCCCTATGCGTGATGTGAAAAACATGAAAAGGTGGCACGGGAATTACGAAAATCGAGCAATCGACGAAGACGAGCAGTCCTATTTGGACCATGATGACCTAGTCTGTCTGAGTCGAAGAGACAAACTCCCTTTACGTCGACTAATCGACAATTCGCTCTGCTTGAGAACGTTATCGATATGGCGCGACAAAGCCCGTATATCAAAGCAGGGTTCGGAAAATGTCAGCTATTTCTCAGAGAAAAAGATGAACATGTTCGTATCTGCGGTGATTACAACCGTTGGTACAGCCTTGTTGCTTGTACCTCTTTGGATTCTGCAAACATTGGAGAGTTCGAAGATGAAGTTGGTCGTGATAACGGTGTTTATCTTCGTGTTTCTTTTGGTCCTCTCGTCCGCCTTGGTCACCAAACCATTCGAAGCCTTAGGTGCAACGGCAGCGTACGTCAATTTATCCTTCTCGTACGCAACAAGGTGCTGACTCAGCTTTCTAGATATGCTGCTGTGTTGATGGTTTTCCTCCAAGTTGGAGAGAATTGATCTAGATGCTCATAGGAATAATACTTAAAATTAGGTATGAGTCGCATCTCCCCTAGTCCTTTGGATTTGTCATAGTTCAGTGACGGAGGGTAATTTTGTCGCAGCTTCAGTAGCAATAGAAGGTTTAGGTGTGCGGGGCACGCTATTCTAAGAACGACGCGGAAGATTTGTCAAAGACCCTTGCGCGGGCAACTCGGAGCGGGTTATTTAAAATAGTCTTCCAGGTAACACCGGCGAGAACCGGCCTACCGGTGTTTAGTGATGACCACTCGGGCTTCGATACTTACCTAGTTTCCCTTAGTTTCTTCCATTCGGTAGCTGAATTGTCGGCGATGATTCAACCATCTTAGTAATTGCCCTGCATCCTGCATGTTACAAGTTGCAAGTTGCCTGTCCGGGCATCGTAGATTGGAAATCCGCCATTTGTCCTTACCTGTAATAGGCGCATTATTATCTGATCCCGCCTTTGTATACATGTTTCTTTTTTTTATTATTCCGCAAGGCCTTCCATATAAGACGTCATCCCCTCCACCCCACCATCCCCTCGTTCTCTCGTTTCTGTTAGAATAAACAGGTCAATGCAAGCACTTGGGTTGTTTGGTCGAATATCGGCTGCTACAACCGCTACCAGGACCTTGAACTATTCTTCCGCTTCTAGGAAGGCCACCTCGCGAATAGCTTCTCTATCCAGACACTTCTCGGTTACCTCGCGCACCATGGCTCCCATTTCCAAGGAGACCGATCTTCTCGTCATCGGCGGCGGTAGCGGAGGTCTCGGATGCGCGCGCATGGCCAGCTCCAAGTTCGGCGCGAAGGCCATGATCGTTGAGTCCAAGCGCCTCGGTGGAACATGCGTCAACGTTGGGTACCTCACCTCTCCCCTTCCCTCACTTGAACCATAACCAAAACCAAGAAAGAAGAGGCGAGGCTAATTAACCTGTGATTTTCCATTATAGCTGCGTACCGAAGAAAGTCACATTCTACGCCGCCGCCCTCGCCGAAGCCATCCACGACTCCAAGGCGTACGGGTTCTCGGTGCAGGAGACGAAGCCGTTCGACTGGACCCTCTTCAAGCAGAAGCGGGACGCCTACGTGAAGCGGCTGAACGGCATCTACGAGCGGAACCTGGCCAACGACAAGGTCGAGTACGTGCACGGGTGGGCGAGGCTGCTGAGCCGGAACGAGGTCGAGATCACGCTGGACGACGGCTCCAAGACCACCGTGCGCGCCAACAAGATCCTGATCGCCGTGGGCGGCATGCCGACCCCGCCGCCGTCCGATATCCCGGGCGCCGAGTACGGCACCGACAGCGACGGCTTCTTCGACATCGACAAGCTGCCCAAGAAGGTCGCGCTGGTGGGTGCGGGGTACATCGCCGTTGAGTTCGCCGGCATGTTCAATGCCCTGGGCGTCGAGACCCACCTGTTCATCCGGCATAAGACCTTCCTGCGCGCCTTCGACCCCATGATCCAGGAAAGCGTCACCAACGAGTACGAGCGTCTCGGCATCCACGTGCACAAGGAGTCCAGCCAGAGCAAGATCGAGAAGGACCCCAACACCGGCAAGCTCACAATACACTACAAGGAAGGTAACAGCGAGGGCAAGCTAGAGGATGTGGACCACCTGATCTGGGCCATTGGCCGCACGCCGCTGACCAAGAACATTGGGCTGGAGGAGGCGGGCGTGAAACTCGACGAAAGGGGCTACATCGTGACGGACGAGTTCGAGAACACATCTGTGGACAACATCTACGCGCTCGGCGACGTAGTCGGCAAGGTAGAACTAACGCCCGTAGCCATCGCAGCGGGCCGACGGCTAGCAGAGCGACTCTACGGGGGCGAGGAATTCCGAACGGCGCGCGTGGACTACAACAACATCCCATCGGTTGTCTTCGCGCACCCGGAGGTCGGCAGCATCGGGCTGACGGAGCCGCAAGCGGTGGAGAAGTACGGGCGCGAGAACCTCAAGATCTACTCGACGAGCTTCACGGCCATGTACTACGCCATGATGGAGCCGCAGGACAAGGCGCCCACAAAGTACAAGGTGATCTGCGCGGGGCCCGAGCAGAAGATCGTCGGCCTGCACATCATGGGCCTCGGCTCCGGCGAGATGCTGCAGGGCTTCGCCGTCGCTGTCAAGATGGGCGCCACCAAGAAGGACCTCGACTCGTGTATTCCGATCCATCCTACGAGCGCCGAGGAGCTTGTCACCTTGAAATAAGTGAAATAGCTGTAAATAAGCAAGAAAAAAAAGAGAGAAAAGAAAGGGTGTGCTATATCTTGTAGATCACATGAAAATAGACTTGGGTAGATAGAACCCCGACCTCAAGGAATTGATAGATTCTGATGAAATCGTTGGCTGTGCACATCTGTGATGAAACGTAAAGGGGTAGACTTAGGGATAGAAAGGGGACTGAATTATCTCATCCTTCTCTTTTCTACTTACTGCCCGTATTATTCGGTACGGACTAAGCCATAACTACCTAGGCAGGTGAACTCTGGTGGTTCTCTATCAAACTTCACTACCTACATCATTTTGAAGACTTTCAGAGTTATCTTAAGCATACCTACTTACTCTTATCAAACCCTTCATCTGTATCATTCGAATGATTATAAACGGCAGTTCAAGCGTGAAGGACGAGTAGATACAGTATGTAATCGGATTTTGATTGGTATTGAGACATTATAATTGACACATTGATTCACATTATTGCATAACGCCAATTCCATGCGCTATCTGAACTTTTCCGATGTCGAGATCACCAAACCATCCGCACGCCTGCCCTTCCTCCAACGCCAAAGAAAAAAAAGTGAATTCCATTTTCGCCGTCCTTGGTGTCCAGTAAACGATACATTTATGCTGTAAGTATATTTGGGTCAAAAGGGTAGATGTATCTGCGGGCGGAACCAGCGCGCAAAGTAAAAAATATTTATCCTGGCTACTTGCCGAGCGAGTGCTAAAAGCTTAGAGCGATTCCTAAGCATCAGCTAGCCGGGCGGTGAACCTGGTTGGAGGCCGGAGTATGTATTCTATGCTTCATATGACGCAGTAAGGCATAAGGTAAGTACTAAAGGCATAAAAGAGCCCACTTCGACTAGAATGAGGGCTTGTTTCCGCCATTAAGCCTATAAGAGGTCGTAGGTCCTACGCTCCCGTTAGGGCTTAGCATAGTCGACAAACCTTGCCGTTCTTCCTGCGACGATGTAGTAGAAGAGAACGAAGAGTTCAAGGACGTAGATGTACTATTCATTGTCCCAGTACGAGACATTGATAAGCCTCCCATGGAGATCAACGCGTCGGCCCGCTCAAATACGTTCCCGTTGAAAGCGTTGGCAAAAGACGCGCTTTGCGGTGTCGACGGCACGGTTGCCTGTACAGCTGGTCCAAGAGCAGCACTTTGTGGAGTCATAGGTAACTGGATTTGAGTAACTGCAGAGCCAGATGAATAGTGACTGGGCGAATAGTGTGTAGCTGAGTCGGTGATATTGCCTGCATGTCGAAGAAGGTAGGCCCATGGGGAAGCCATGATAAGTTGGTTCGTCTCCTTTACGCTGATTTGAATGGGACGTAATCTAGTCCTAATATCCAACGGAAATGATATCTGATCCATGGAAGACTTTAACCTACTCCCAAACTCAGCCCAGGAGTCGATAAAACTCTTGCAAAGACTCCAGAAGAGCGGATCCGTCCTGACTCCAGGCTCCTTTAATTTAATATGAGACAACCGATCTTTAAGACGCTCCGTGTCGGTGATGGCAATAGAGCATTTGGCGACAAGGCCTTTCCAACAGTGTATAATACGATCCGGAAATCGCTGGTGTTCGGCATTGCGCCTGTAAGCGATGAACTGCTGGTTAATATTGGGAAGGATGCGCATCACCACGTCTGATGATTTTTGCAACGCTAAATATATCTTTTCGAATAAACGCTCCTCTGCAGTAAAATCGGCAGGGAACCTGAGGTCTCCATTCGAAGATGCAAATGATTCTCCAGATCGTGGCGTGGCGGATGTGACTTGAGCCATCCGCCCAGTGCCGTTGATGTATGGCACTCCCATGTCTGTAGTTACTCGGAGGTTACTAGGATTATGGACAAAGGCTCCGGGTCGCGGTCGGCTAATTAGACCAGGCCGGTCTATTGTAGGCGTCATGGAGCTTTCTCGTGAATGAGCTCTGATTGTAGCTTCGATCCTTGGTCGGTGGTATCCTTGACTAATTACGGGTTCGTACGTAGCACCGCTTATCTCATTAGCCGTAATACGAAGCTCCATGATGCTGTGATACAGCAGCATCAACATCGTACGGATGTAGCGGGGGTCTCCATTGTCCACGATCGTATTCATATTGTTCAATAGGAGTGAGCAAATATGACTGTATGCATTAATCAAAGTCAAGACGGCCCTTTGGACATTTTCGTTCTCCCTTGGCGTATATGGCCCATTTTCGGTGCCGAATTCATGCTTCTGGATCTCCTGCTCTAATTGTTCAATATGAAAATTAGTGTTGTAAAAGACAATCTCAAGACTTGACCGCTTGCTTGTACCATCGTTCGTTAATCTCGTAAAGAGTTGTATCATGGGGTGGATCTGGAAGATAGCGTAGAGAATGCCCTTCGCAGATTCGATGATAGGGTCAAAAAACTTGGATTCTCGTCGCTGCTCCGGCAAAACAGAGAGGCGCCGTACGTAATTTGGTCGATTAAGTAGCGGCTCCGCTGGACTGTTCGGGCTGATTACTGAAGTTCCATTAGGATTTAAATTACCTGTCATAGACGAACCATGGCTCAATCCCCGGTAATGACTGAATCTGTTGTTTGCTTGGCCCTCATCTAGTGTTCCAAGTTCGGTCGCTTTCCTAGATACGATGCCCATGCGCCTCTGTCTGTCCGAGGATCGCTCTGCTCTTGATGCCTGGAGCAATGTCTCGCTATTCGATCGTAACCTTTCGTTAGGGTTTCCGATGGTGAGAGGCATAACGCCGGGTCTGCGAATGGCCGTATTTTGCTGAGAGAGACCTCTAGCGTGTGATCTGGATGGTATAGGCGGCGGTCGGAGTACGGCCGGAGATCGCATATCTGATACATCACTGCCATTTACCCGAATGGGAAATCGACCACTAACTACTCTTCTGATAGGCATTCGAGGCGTTTCTGTTCCATCGCTGAGCTCGTCTCCGCCATTCTCACCATCTTTTTCTCGTCCGTTCATACTTTGGGCCTTTTGCTTCAGGTACTTCTTGATGTGCGCAGTAACAGTGAGTTCCGTTATCTCACTCTTTTCCAGGAATCCCTCGTTCGGAGGACTGCTCGCTTGGACTTGCAACACTTCCCTCGGCGGAAAAGTTATGTTGTTCCCGTCCAGCCTTAACATTTGTAAAGAGACCATATCAGCCAAGCAAAGCGGAAGTTCCTCTATTCGATTTTTCTGTAAGGCAAGCACTTTAAGAGAGGTCAACTTCACAATGTCAGGAGGCAGGACAGAGATTTTATTCCTTCCCATATCCAATATTTCAAGTGACTTGATGTCACAGAGCTAAGTAAGAGTGAGTAACGAGTTCAAATGTCGAAAGGTGGAGAGAGATATATATTTACCGATAATGGAAACTCCTTAATCAGGTTGGCCCTCAAGTTAAGATAGCGCAAGTGCGTACACTCTGAAAACCTCGCCGGCAAAGACGATAGCCTGTTGTGTGAGAGCGCCAACCTATGTAAGAATCAAATGTGTCAGCGCATTTCCAAACACCAATTCGGCAAATAAGACGAAACTAACCGTTCCAATTCATTTTTTATGATGTCTACGACCTCGTCAGGTAATGCTTGAATGTTCTTCCTGGAAAGATCGATGGTAATGCCAGGCTTGAGCTCGGTGCTAACGCCACTGGCTTCGGCTGCTTGGGTCTCGTTCTCTCGTAAAGCACTGTTCATCGCTTCTCTAGCAAGAGCGATAACCTGGCCGGCAGATAAGGGAGCGGATGCGGACAACATTGAGCCGGAGCTGCCACTATTGGACATATTGAATTGTTCGGGGATCGGCGGAGGCGGAGGCATTGCGGCGGTAGGGGGCATTCGTCTCATTCCTTGAGGTAGACTGGTTGGCAGATTTCTCGACGCCGATAATTGAGGTGGTATGACAGTAGCAGCCATGCCACCTAAGGCAACTTGCATGACAATCGGGGACGCAAGAGACCGCTACGCGCAAGAAGTCTCGTGAGGCGTGTGAAACGAGGTACTGGGCGTCAAGATGGTCGTTGCAGAATCGACGTGGTATACGGGCGAATCCTGACGAAAATACAGCCAAAGGTGATCTAATTGGAAGGGGAGGTCGATGAACCGAGTGAAACGATTGATATCATTGTCGTAGAGTACGATGCCTCCAAAGAACAAATCTTGGAACCACAGGCAGTTCAACTTTCAGCTTCGAGAACAAAATTGTAGACGCATGAAACTGGGCGTGGGAAGAGGTGTAATTGTGAGAGGCGTTTCGACGGGTCCTCTCGGCGTCGATTCGTAAAGATTCGAAGTTGAAACACGTCTAGTCGAAAGGGTGAGGCACTGATGTCGTTGAAGCATGCAGAAATTCGTATGCGACCCCCTGTTTCTTGGAGCTCTTTCAGGTGGTCATTAGGGGGCAGGCGAGGTGTGCGGCGCAACCTAAAGGAAGACACACAAGGGATGCTCGCCTTGGCTGCTTGGGCACCACTTAGAGGGCAAGGGGTCCTTTGTCACTAGAGGAGTCTAGGAGAAGGGGGATCCACAGGGACACGGTGGGTGTGTCATTCCGGATAGTTGCGAAGGTCAGTCATTGGGGCGTGTATGACAGCGGAAAGGGGGAAGGTTGGTGTAAGCGAATCAACGAAAGGTGGGGTATATTTCTCCCCTGTTCGCGTCTTTTAGTACATACCGTACTATACTGGTGCGAGATGGTCGAGACGAGCTTGCCAGCCGCCGTCCTTTTTTCTTTTCCCCTGCTTGCCTCACTAAACGTGATAAGTACGGATCCCGGTGATAAAATGGGCTATTCGCATAATATCCATCGCATTTTTTCCCATCTCAATTGATTATTCCATTGCTGATATCGCCTCTTTCATCTCTGACAATGGATCTATCAGCGTGTGAATATGTAAGTACAAATTGAAAAATTCTGGTGGGACTTGGAAAAAGGGTTCGTGGTACTTGGTACCTTACAGTTGTGGCGCCCAGCTGGTCAGCAAGAACGGGCGCTACGAAGAGTGTGCCACTAAATCCTTTAAGCACGGGCCATATACTGCCCTCGGATCCAATTAGTTTGCCGCGAAAGATGCAAGGCACGTACCATGTTCCCACGCGACAGTGGAGATCCAACGCGATTAGGCAATCAAGGATAAGGTTAATTTACACTAGAAGTCACGACGAAGTTTCTATGGAAACAGCATCAAACAACTTACGGTACATTTCAGGAGTCATGAAGAAAGTGTATTCTACTTGAGGTAGTCTGCTACTTCCTACTTCGGTATAGTAGGTCGTTAGCCCCAGATTATGTTCACTTGTTGAGTGACCGGCTTTAAATCTAACCTCCCTTGATTCAGGCACGTCTTCAATGTTCTTTACATAAATTGACTCGAGAGATTTACCGATGATCTGATAATGCAAAGGCACCGTCGTAACGGATTGTGACAACAGACACCCATTCGAAATATCCAAGAGGACGGTCGACAGGGATGCATCATCCACTTGCAGATCCATGTACACAATTTATCCAGTGCCTCGGCTGTGCAATTGTGAAATTAGAAGGAGTCTAATCCATCCAAGAATCAGAAAGCTCAATTTCGATCAGCAAGTGACTCGTACGGAATTCCATAACTCGGGTTATTCAAGGACAGCCTCTGAAGTACTTGAACATTTAATGAGTACTTGGCAGACTGAAACATGCCTGCTTTAGTGAGGTCCAACTCTTTCATCTTCCCAGACCTTGATTTTACGCTACGCCGCCAGTTCAACAAGACGAGCTTTCGTCCATTCCAGCGGGAAATAATACAAGCTGCATTAGATGGCAACGATGTCTTCGTCCAAGCAGCCACTTCCTTCGGGAAGAGCTTGTGCTTTCAACTTCCAGCCGTAGTGGACCAGGGCAGTATGTTTCCAACGTCTAGCCCCCTTTTTTTGTTACCCGTTTTATACTCCTAGCTCCGTTAGCGTGTTACTTACAATGATACGCAGTTACTATTGTGGTATCACCATTGTTGAGTCTCATGATGAACCAGGTGGAAGCTCTCCGGGCTGCCGATATCAACGCTAGCTCGCTGAATAGCAATACACCACCGGCAGAAAAAGACCGCATCATGAATGACCTCAAAACCGGCCACCCTCGGACTCGGCTCCTCTATGTCACCCCAGAGCTATGTGCCCAAGACCGCTTTCGGGATAGATTGAGGGTCGTTTACGAACAACGAGAACTTGCCCGCATTGCCATTGACGAGGCGCACTGCATCTCGGAATGGGGTCACGATTTCCGCAAGGACTTCAAAAGGCTAGCATGGTTTCGTGAATCATTCCCAGATGTGCCCATCATGTGCCTGACAGCAACGGCCAACGACCAGGTACGCAAGGATGTACTCACCACCCTTGGATTGAATGCCAGGTCAGAGAGGCTGAAGTGCTTCACGATGACGGCCCATCGGCCAAATCTCCATTTCGAAATTCGTTTCACCCGCGATGAAGACGACCAACGACTAGAAGATTTTCTCAGGTGGATACGTGGCGTATATCAACGCAGGTCCAAGGACGAGCGGAGAAGTGAGCTTGCCGCCCTTGGTGAGCGTGCTGAAAACGTTCCTGGCATTATCTACACTATTTCACGGGACGAGTGCGAAAGCCTCGCTTCACAGCTAAGACAAGAGGGTATTGGGGCACAGCCATTCCATGCCAAGTTATCTAAAGAGACCAAAGAAAAGGTTCTGTCCAAGTGGGTAGCCAACGAAGAAGGGTACGATATAATAGTCGCTACAACCGCGTTCGGTATGGGTATTGACAAGAACAACGTCCGCTTTGTTGTGCATTGGCGAATACCCAAATCCTTCGAGGGCTACTATCAAGAAGCTGGACGAGCTGGACGTGACGGAAACGCAGCATACTGCTTTTTATATTACAGTCGCGAGGATAGGGATCGAGTCAGCAGTTTAATCATGCGAGATCGCACAAATCCCGACTCCAACTTCGAAGCGCGCGGCAAGAGCCTACAAGCGTTAACCGAATACTGCGAGAGCACAAATGCCTGCCGGCATAAACTTATATGCAGCTATTTTGGAGAGAATAGCACGCCGGGGTGCGACTATGCGTGCGACTGGCATAAAGACAGCGCTGACCTCCAACGGCGTTTCATCCGAGGCCTAGCAAGCGAAGAGTGGGTCAGCACGCAAAGGGAGGAAGGTCGGTATAAAGTAGATTGGGATGAGTGATTTTATAAATCGTGGTTGGCGGAATAGGTCCGACAAGTGGTGTAACATTCGCACCAGTGTTTGACGAATATATGGACGCTGTTGGCAGCTTTAACGCATGTCATGTTGCATCCCTCCAATCGGCTCAGTCGAGACCCCGCATACATGTATGTTAAGAACCCGCAGCTCTGGAGCAAGCTTGCTTCTCATTCGAATAACAACGTCCAATTCTTTTGCACGGCTCTATCATAGCGTTACAACTCTGCACTTTGACATTGCCAAGATATAATTGTGTTTGCAGAGATCGTTGCGTCAAAAATGTCGGCCGCATCAGCATCTAACCCGGGTGCATCAGTCCAACCTCCGCCCTCCAGCCACTCCTCCGTCCACCAAGCCCCGGGAAGCACCCCGGCCGTTCCAGCTCCGAGAAATGCGATAAGCTCGTCCAATACCGTACGCTCGCCGCCCTTGACGCCGTCTTTTCAGTCTTCCTCCTCGCGTCCGCAGCCGTCCAACTCTACCTTCGCCTCCACCTCCGCCTCTGCGTCTCGGAGCACTGCGTCAGCCCCTACCACCACAGCCGCTACCGCATCCACGGCCACCGGAGCCCAGCCACGCGCCACCATGGATCTCAACCCGACCCTGCCGTCCCGCACGACGCAGCTTCACATTGACGAAGCTCGCGCCGCCCTCGTAGCATCAATGTCGAACATGCTAGACTCAGAGCTACAATCACGTGCCTCGCTGCTCCATTCCAACGCCGCGGCGCTCAACAAGCAAGAGAAAGACGTAATAAAGGGGACCGAAGCACTGCGCAAAGAAAACGACAAGCTCGAAAAGCTGGCCCGCGACACGGAGCGCAAGATCAAGGAGCTGGGCAACGTGCAGAACTGGGCCGAGGTGCTGGAGAGGGACTTCTTGGTTCTGGAGGAGACCATGCGCTTGGTGAGAGAGGGCAGCGGGAGCGACGACGAGAGCTGTAGTGAGTGCAGCAGGAGTAGCTGGTCCGGGAGCTACAGCGCTGATAATAGTAGGGCGGGGAGTCGCCGGGGGAGCGTGACGGGCGAGGCTGATGGTGAGGGTGGTGCGAAGAATAAGCAACCTGAAGAACCAGGATTAAATGGGTATTCATCCGCGGATGGTGTTATTAGGAGCAACGCGCATATAGGGAGGGACGATGTAAATGTCACCGTCAACGAAGCAGTTGCCGACAGTATTAGCGAAGCTATGGCGACTGCCTTGCATGAACCGTTGGATTCGCTATCCCTAAATTCGCTTTCGTCCGCGTCGCAGGGGAGCTCGGTTAAAGGTAAGGAGCCTGCTACTGAGAACAACAGAATAGAGGTCGGCAATACTTCCGACGCCACTGGAACCCATGAGCAGACTCACCCGCTGCATCCTTCCGGACCGCAGGCCGCGGAGAGCAGTGCCGCTGTGGATAAGAATCTAAATCCTTCTACAGCCATGGGATAACGATAGCGGGCTGGGCTGAGAAAATACTTACGTGGATATGATACCAGATATGAATTTTACGATCTAATGAGCTTTGATGGTCAACGATTATATGGAGTAGTCTATGTGAGTTTCCGGTTAAGCCTACCAAGTAGGTAATTATAGGTAGTCTACACAATTTACACATAATAGTATATTAAGTAGGTTCTCATCGTAACTTCGATGTCTATTCTTCTAGAACTCTTTCATAACAGGTAATCCGATCATTGCCCCAACCGATTGTCCCTTACGTCCAACAGCACATGTATTAGTAATGCGCCGAACAAAGACCGGAGCATATCCCACCACACCACTTCCTTTAAACACCTCCCAACCTTCGATCTTGAAGATGCTTAGAGCAAACCCGGAAGGATAAGGCTGCGCTTCTTCTTGTACTTGTCGCCAAATTGCGCACGGTAGTTCTTCTCCTTGCCCCACGCCCAGATGTACATATAGTAGGAGCCGATGAGAATGAAAAGCGACAAGCTTGGGCTGCGGGTAACCAAGATAATGCCGATCCACGCGATGATCTCAAACATGTAGTTGGGGCATGTCACCAGACCGAAACCGTGGCCCCTGGGAATCTTGCGGGCGGTCTCACCGGGTTTGCGCAGGTGCGCTAGGTACCAGTGGACGTCGAAGTTGCCAATCTCGCCGATGAAGTAAAGCGCGAGTCCGACGTAAGTAAGAATGGTAGGCTGCTCGGGGGCGAGAGCGGCGGGCGAGAAGGGCGCGTAGAGCTCGAGGCCGCCAAGAAGTCCGGCGAAGACCCAGTAGAAGAAGGAGTTGCGGAAGACGTAGGCGAAGGGCATGGTGCTGGCGGCGAACTTGTGCAGGAACAGCGTCTCAAGCTCGCGCTTGATGAAATGCGCTATGATCATAGCGAAGGAAATCTTCTGCGTGAAGGATAACTCGGAATTGTACTGAGGTGCGTAGGGCAGGTAGTTCTTGATCAGAGGCCATACGGCTGGGTACAGGTGGTCCCGCAGGGCTAGGAAGAGGGGGTGGAAAATTAGAGGCCCGAGATATTCGATCACGTAGACTAGCCGCCAGCTAATCTGGGGACCTGTTGGATTATACGATTAGTTCAAGTGTATGGAGCTTGTTCTGAGGGGATGGAATTGTACCTAGGTCCTTTACGAGCAGCTCCCCACGCTTCACGACTTCAACCTGATCCCGGAGCAGAGAGTTCCTGTCCTTGATGGTTTTCCTGGAGACGGGATCAAAGACGCCGATGCGGTTGTGGTCGGAGACCTTGGCGGCGCGTGCGATAGCTTTCTTCGCGTCTTCGACTGTGGCATCGTTCGGGAGCTCAATGGAAGAGGGTAACCCCTTCAGGCCTTTCCGGGACCGATTGGTAAGTTTCAAGGTTAAGCCCGCCATCTTGTAACGATGGGTATTGGTACAAGTCTGTTTCAATTGAATCAACAGGCGTGATTGAATATACCCTAAGTAATTTCTAGAGAAGACGCCGGTTGGAGAAGCCCTTAACAGAAAAGGTGAAGTGTCTACTTAGAATTTTTGTGGAAATTTGTTGAGTGGTTCCCAGCTTGCATTGGAGCTGTACCTACCAAACTTCACGGATCTGATGTCGTACTTGCTTTTTACTGCAGATAAGATTACAACAAAAGCTAAATATTTGCCGAAGTCCGGAAAACATGTATCAAGGTACGTATTACATGAATACTATGGAATACGCGGGTGGAAGCAATGCAAGCAATCACTCTAAACAATGTGGGTTAACTTAGTTATCACTCTACATGAATTACGAAAGAGTAATATGACTTCACATATGACATTGCTGTATTCATGTAAGTACACGATCATAGCTTTATCATGTACATAGCTTGACAGCTTGGTACCGAGGCAGTGGATCCGGCATCCAAATAATTAGGTTGATGGGAATTGCCCTTTTGGGCTTTAGTGCTTTTGTCTATGCCATTAGCCGCATTATCTCACAATCAGATAATACTTAAACAGTATATATGTCTTTATCAAAATATAGCCCCTCCAACTTGTCATAAGATAATGTCCAACTTGTGCCGACTGGCAGTTTAACTTCGACCTTATTCACGTCGATCCGTATCGCTATTTCAATGTAGTTGAGCACCCTGGGATTCCATCTTCCCATGATCCCTATGAAAACACCCCGTCTTCGAATATGCCACCGCCCAACACTCCGGAGGAAGGGCTAGTTGCTACCACCGCCACCTTAGCTCTCCGGCCTCTACTAGGCGGCGAGGCTGCTCTCACAACCCTAGATCTTCGAACCCTTGACTACGAAGGCAACGTTGACGAGAACCTCATATGTCCGATCTGCCGCGTCCCTTTCGTCTCTCCCGTGATCACAGCCTGTGACCACGTCTTCTGCCACAAATGTATCGTCCAAGCCCATGCTCTAAACCCCGTCTGTCCAGTCGACCGGCTACCTTTGAAACTCGTATCCGAGACACGATCCGCACCCAAAATCATCCACAATCAACTAGATAACCTGTCCGTTAGATGCCCGAATAGTTCGCGTGGGTGTGGTCTTATCGTTTCCCGGTCGCTAGTCGAGAACCACGTCGCGCGGTATTGTGATAAGACACTAGTACCATGTCCTCACCCCTCCTGCGATAAGACAGTAGTTCGGAAGGATATCAGCAAGGGATGTCTCCACTACGACGTAAAATGCGAATACTGCCAGCAGGTGAAGCAGAAAGCGGACCTAGAAGAGCATCAGGACATCGAATGTCCAAACCGGAAGACAAAGTGTGTGCTGTGCAAGGCCGAGTATGTGCGACATAAACAGGAGGAACATTTGAAAGAGTGCCCCGAAACCCAAACTGCTTGCAAGTTTACCCCATTCGGCTGTACGAAGAACGTCAAGCGCAAGCAATTGGAAGAACATGCCCAGGTATGCGCATACAGGGTCGTTGGGCCAGTAGGAGACCAATTGGCGGAACTCCGTGCCGAAATTAGTGCTCTGCAGGAGAAAGAGAGATTGAAAGAGCGACGAATCAAGTTCCTCGAGACCCGAGGGTTTCCTGTGCCCGCTATGAGTTCACCAGAGCCCATATCAGATATTAGTTTACCTGAGGGGAGTTCAGCCCATGAAGACAGCGCGCCCTACGAATCTAAAGATCAATATTTCTTATCCTTATTCGAGACCATGGAATCCAAAGTAGAGCGCCTATCTTCGGCGCTCAACGAAGTCGAGGGCCGCCATTCGATGATGCTCTTCAACGAGAGCTCCCAGATCAAAGATCAGCTTACCGAAATCCGAAGCACTATGGGTGTACTTGGGATGCACGTGAGATGGCTCATGAACTTTCGATTACAAGAACGAGGCAGAGTCGGAACTACGTCCCCTGGCATCTCGGGATCTCTCTCCGGCACCCAAGACAGCAATAGTGACGCCAATCTATCCCGGCGTCTGGGTGACAATGTACGGGAGCATCCACCACGACTATGATCAAGCACGTTAATTCACAATTTTGTATACGGATAAGGAATTTGATTCTTGGGTCGCTCAAGTTATTTTGCAAACCATCTAAAGATTTTGTCCTTATGGATCCATCGCAGATGATGTTCCAACCCTCAGCAGAATGTTGTCTAGGTAAGGGTTAGGTAAGAACGCGTCTGTTAGCATGGGCAGCACGGCAACTCAACAATATGGAGTTGTTGTCTGGAACGGTTCTCCCCTCTTATGGATCATCCACGAGATTGGTAAAAAGATACGCACGACTCTACCCCATTCGCCGATGGTCCCTTTTTATACTCGCCCTACAATCCTTCCATACGGGCCAGTTCATATCTGAACGCGCTGTCGTTATGCACGGAATTGTCGAGGAAACTTTGTCGTTCCTCACAAGCTTCGAGTCTGTACAATCTCCGATAACAACGCCTCAATACAGCATCCTAAAATAAAGGGATTTCGCGTTGCCCCGATATCCATTGCGGTTCTCTAGAGACCAGCCGCAAAAGTTCGTGGGCGATTAAAAGGATCGCTATTCCATATGAGGATTTTGAGAAGGATGCAGCCGACAACCCAGGGAAGAATGGTCCAGGCAACGGAGAAGATCAATGCGGCTATATTAGCGACGCACATGAAGATCAGGTCGATAATATTAAGGGTGCGAAAGAGAAAGGAGGAGAGTGCCCTGAAGAGGTCATGGAAGAAGGCAGTGAAGATAGTCGTAATAATGCTCAGGAGAATACTTAGGACAACCTTAATGATCTCGGAGAATATTATAGCAATGACTCCTAAAAGTAGGATTCGCGGGAAAGATAATACGGGAGACATTCTCGGGAAGTTGCCGTGGCCGTGGTGGGAAAAGGTTCGTTGTGCTTCAAGTGGACTATGGTTCTAGACTCGGACCAATATGTCTAAAGACTGGCATTGTAGAAACATTTGGTCATGAGGAAGTGTAGGCTCGATAGCATGGCAGTGTAATATATAATTACGAAAATTACTACATCACTCGAGTCCTACATTCGCTTCCGCTGTTTCGCTCATCTGAAATATAACTAGGTAGGTACTTAGCCCACGGAAAATGTGAATCGTTTGTGTCGTATTTCGAAGGTGAGTCACACTTCTAGCAAACACAAAGTCACTGATAATGGGTTTGATTGGATTCGATGCTTCAAGATTACACGACACAGGTTCCATGAAGAGGCGCATCGATTCGAAGG
Organism: Hypoxylon sp. PDH2405; assembly: GCA_023628415.1. Lineage (NCBI taxonomy): Eukaryota > Fungi > Ascomycota > Sordariomycetes > Xylariales > Hypoxylaceae > Hypoxylon > Hypoxylon sp. PDH2405. The sequence goes on along the minus strand of JAMAKT010000006.1, from coordinate 400,810 downwards.
ATTATAAGCTGCAAAGGGGCACGAGGTACCTATTCGCAATGCTTCTTTCAACTTCATCCCGACGTAGTCTAAGCAGATCACTAGTATCAATCCGACTTTCACTCATGTGCTGATCTACATTCAACATAAACGTATCTGACCTCATTTTATTGACTACGTCTTCAGAAGTGACCCGTTCCCTAGTCACTCGTCGATTATTTTCTCTGTGAACTAGTTCTCGTATATGACTGTGTTCATCTTGCGTCTATTGATTAGATCCAGAGCTGATCCGTGAAGGAGCCGACTGAGATTCTCCGTAGCGTAGCACCGCCTTTTTACTTAAGGCATGGGAAAGCGGTGCGAGTCAGGAAAGACATATGTTCATTTATTTTCGTTTTTCTGCTTCTTCTCTGCTTCATGGTATCGCCATATCCAAGACGGGTCCGACCTATAAGCGACGAGCACTGCATTTTGTAGTTCCCCGTTGGCTTCTTCACTATAGCCCGGGAAGTATTGCTGGGGTTTTATTTTAAATCCAATGAATTCAGAATGATCTGGGTCGAACAAGGGGCGGAGGACAGATCCAAATCGATCTTGCAACTGCGAGCGGTGGTATGCAGTGACAGAAACACCCAGCTCCACAATCCAGTCTATAACCTGCTGTAGGACAGCGCTTTGACCTGGGAACCAAAGTGATACTAAAGTTCTTAGGTCGATTATGTGGCCATATCGGTTGACAACATCAAGGACCTCTGGAGTGGTTTTGACGACATATGAAGTACCTGGCTCACCCGACGCTCGTATGGTCTTCCCTTCGCATCCTGGTCCCAATGCCGGGAGCTCTGACTGACAGTTTGCCTTGAAAACAATATATCCACGGCGAATTTTATATTTTGTTTTGCTCATAACGATGGTAAATCTTGGGTTTACACCATGGTAGAGCATGAAAGCAATGATTGCCAAGTTCGGTTTGTTATAATACCACCAAAACCTCAACATTGTATGGAATGCAGGCTCCTTGCCGGGCATTATACTGGAATCAGGGGAAGCCCCGCGGTCAAAAAGGGCTTCAAGTGTTCTGTAGGCTCGACTCCACATATTTGGACCCTCTTGATGGAGAAATTCAAAGCCGATTAGGCATACTGAAGCACAAGAGGCTACCAGTTCGGGCTTGAGATCCTGCTTTAAAATGAAGTATTCGTAGAAGCCGAGCTGCGCACAGCCCAGCATGATCAGCTCTTGAGGGCCGCCTACTGTCAAATACCAGCCGTTATATACAAGACCACGTTTGCCTGGTAGACTTATCCTCAAGTCTCCAAGTGCTCGATCGATGGCATCTAGAGACTTACAAAAGCGTGGAGTAGCTTCTTGGCGGCCAGTGACGATATGTTGTGCGACTCTTGCTTCAATGTCCTGTCTAAAAGATGGAGTGGGTTTACAAGAAGATGCCAAGTTAAAAGCGCTTCTTAGGTATGTGTTTAAGCTAGAGCTGCTAAGGATAAGGGATGAGGGGATTGGTCGGGTGGTAGTGGCGAAGTAGGATGTTGGGAGGCGAACCCGCTGTAGCTGTCTCAGGTAGGTCTGACAATAAGCGTCAAAGGGGTCGAAGTCGGCGTACTCCACATCCATGCCTTGGATAAAATACTGACTGTCAAGGAACTCGGTGATTGATCGGTGTATGAGGCGAACGGCACATCCCAGCACAGTGGAATATTTGGAGGCTAAAGGGTAACTTTGGGGGGATAGTTCAAGCAACCCTTTGCATATACCATATATTCGCCTTTGAGCCCTCTCTAACCTGTCGCTGTTTTCCCTTGCTGTAAGTAGTCTGACATCTGAATCCATCGCAAAGTTTTCGTTTTCGATGTACTCTTCGAGGAACGAATAATGTATTACGAAGACTTGATTCAAGTACTCGAGGTTCTTGCTGCAAAAACGAGCCAGTGAGAGCATGCTGTAAGCTAATCTTCGATTATTACGGGGAATTGATTCCAAAAGTTGTTGAAACACTGGGCGAATAAAAGTCAGCATAACATTAATCTACAGCAGAAGAATTCGTATCATGGGATGTAAGGAGGAATGGACTAAGACAGATTGAGGGGATCACTAACTAGGTTCAAGATCAGTTGTGAGGGAGTCGATTAGTCTTATCAGGTCTTTGAAGCGGTCGCCATTCACAAGTCCCTCCCCAATATGTCGAAGAACAAGCGACACCCACAAGAAGACGCCTGCCGATTCTTCTACGATTTTGTCTCTCAATAAGGTGACCTTATCTATGCTGTGATCCCATTCATCGTCGTCATAACTTTCCAATAAAGTATTAATGTGCATCTCACGGAACCGATCCCTCACAAAACGTCGAATGTCAGAACGCGTAAGATCGTGAAGTCGAAATTTGGGACAGTACTTGAAGGCATCTTGGAATATAGCCCATTCACGGCTAGAAACACAGAGTTTTACGTTCTGCCCTCCATTTGTCCATGTAAGTAGTTGCCGGATTAGATCTGAGTGATTTTCTTCAAATTCGTCGAGTCCGTCTATGAAGAGTGCAATCTTATGCTCCCCGCCAGCCTGACTGGAAGCGACTATGTTCTCAAAAGCCTGCTGGCATTGATGATGTTCAATGTGAATCTTTTCTCTGTGTATTGACGCTTCCCACTGCACTGGGAATGCGAAGGGGATTAGATCGGGACATTCCTCTAAGATGCAGTGCAGCATCCCTCGAACGAGACCCTTGATGCTCTTCTGGAGAACAGTGCCTGGTTTCCAGAAAAAGAAACTACCCAAGACAAGCTTCTTTCCGTCGGCCCAAAGTGTCAGATATTCTCTGGTTTTAGGATGCCGAGTAAGGTATTTCATCAGAGTCGACTTTCCAGACCCCGGCTTTCCAAAGATATAGAATATACCGCTGTCTTGTTCGAGCCAGCTAATGAAGCCATTACGAGCTTTAATTAAGTTCTCCTCCTCAACCGAATTAGGAACTTCTGCATCCGGTGAGTCTGGTGACGGAGACCTTGAAGGTGACAGGTTCTTAATTGAGTTTTCCTCGTCTGACGCGAATTTGATGGGACTCTCCTCGTCTAACGAAGTGTGGTCCACAAACCACTCGAAGCTTGAGTCATCATCCAATTCATTTTCAAGATCCGATGAGATGGCACGACCGCCATGTATCGCCAATTCGACGGCATTTGTCGAGTGTGGGGCTTTGCTAGCAAGACTAGGGGCCTGACTCGAATCGATAGGATTCACTTCGCTGTCTTCATCCGTGTCATCCTTACTACGATATTCCGAGTCACTATCATCCTCGTCCTCACCTTTGTCTTCAGAGTCGGCACTGTTTTGGGATCCTGTTTCATTATCTGTGCTCACCTCGTGCCCAGAGAAAATCCAGTCAAAGGTTGTCTGATGGGCCTTCTTGATATCCTCAAATCTCTCGTTCATCAATTCAAACCGCAGGCCGTCCAGAACACGAGCTTGACGGACTTTTAAGACAGCATTGTCGGTAAGTTTAAGCAGTGACCGGATTTGATCCAGTGCCTCAGAGCCAAGATAGGAGACGTTGCAGCCCAGACGTAGAGATTCGACATTCTTGGCAAGCGACTGTAACTCATCCCCACTGGCTTGACCGTGTGCAATAAGCTTGTTGAGCCGCTCCAACGATTCGGACCTATTGTGGCTTTAGGGTTAGAAATGGCTGAAATACGTAGATCGAACTGCGTCCCACCTTGACAAGCTAACAAGCTCCAGATTTAGCTGCTGTCTGCAACGATCTAGCTTTAGTTCTAAGCCGTCTTTCTGATCCTTTCTTCGCCAGTCACGTATCGTGGCTTTAAAGGCTTCTCGCTTGGAACTTGGCTTCCTAGCCTTCAGTTTATCGAGCAACTTCGTAAGCTCTACCGACACACTTTCGCAGTCACTTGCAACTCGAAGAAGAGAGCGTTCCTGTGTTGACAAGGAACCAACTGGCTTGGCTACCTTCAGATTGGCAGTGAGTTGTTGGATCTGCTGCGTCGAATAAGACAAGTCGTCATTATATGTGGTGGCACCTGAGGCTGATGTGTAAATGCCCTTGGCCGTGGAAATCAACTTATATCCGAAATCCAGGAACGTAATAATGTTACCTGCAAGCCCGATTGCTGTGAAAGGGTCCATGTTGCCGAAAGTTGACTGAGCAGAGAATCAGACTGCCCCGCCCAGCGACATTTTGGTGTTTCTAATTCAGCTCCTGCTGACTACGTGTAGATACCTGGTGCGTACCTAATATAAGCCAGTCGTCACGTGCTATATGTACATCTCTTGAATCAACTGGTAATGAACCGCCCTTTTTATTTCTCAGGCGCAGGTAGAGTGCTGAAGGGCCAATCCTTTGAGGCCGCACAGGAACAATAGGTTTGCTCGGTTGACGACCTTTAAGAAGCTAGTATTTCGACTTAATCAATCAGTTTACCGGTTTATAAGTCAAATGTCAACTTAATTATTAATTTTGTAGCTATAGCTAATCTTGGAACGATGCAGATAACTGAAGATATAATAAGGGAATCTACTAACCTATTTGAGTAATAAAGCAAAGCCCTGCTTTCTTGGGACAGTAAAAATCCCAGCCATCCTCACTTATGGCTTTTGAATGATTAGCAAGACGCTACAAACGAAAAGGGAGGGTGGGAATGGGGTGTACGAACTATATTCATAGTACATGAAGGGTTGATACTCTCCCAACATTAACCGAGTTCGAGTCAGGGATCAAACAGCAAACCCTTCCGTCCCAGGGCCTTCTTCACAACCAATGTCTCTGTGATAAGAAGCGGAAGGCCCAGATTTCATAGTATTACTCATTTCCATTTCTCTACCATTTCGTTGAAGGTGGCCCTCGTTACAGAACTTGCCAGCCCGTTCATCTTATCTCTTGATAGATTTTAGTAGCGAGGCTATCCTTGTCCGCTTGCTAAGACCGACCCGATACGGCACCTTGGGTTGGGACGCCGTGGGTGTAGGCTTGGGCGTTGCGCTTTCTTTGTCTTGAGTCTTGGACGGTAATTTCTGATCAGCTGATGGTTCAGTAGCAGACACCTGAGACGTGCCCTCCGCCGATGTAGACTTCTGAGATGGAGTCTTAGGGTTACTGCTAATTTCCTTCAAAGGAGACGCATCTCTATCTCCAATGTTACCTTCGGTCAGATCACCCGCTACCTCAGTTTGTTCTTGCATCTGAGCCTGCTTCTTAGGTTTCGGTTTCGGCTTTTCAATCACTTCAGTTTGCACTGAAGAAAGTTCATCGGCATCCTCATGAGTCTTGTGGAAAGGGTTTAATTCAGGTTCAGGAACGATTGACGTTTCGGACTTCGCCGGGTCTGACTTCCGAGGTCGACCTCTTCTCTTCTTAGGCTTTCCTGGCTCGGTTTGAACCTCTGGGCCCTTGGCAGCGGGGATCTTTTCTTGAGTGGTAGCCTGGTTTTCGAGAGACGATTCGTTTTGAATGACCTGATCTGTCGCAGGTTGCTTCTTCTTCCGCCCACGCTTCTTAGGTTTGAAGGTGGGATGGGTCTCTGGTGGGTTGAGCTCGGGGGCATCAATAAGAATACGATCTGCTGTTGAGGGTATTTCAGAGACAAGCTGATCGTTTTTATGTGCTTCTTCTCTGGAAAGATCTCCGTGTTCTATTTCTCTAGCGTGGACTTCTTCGTGTGGATTCGGAATGAGTTCGATATCATCGTCACATTCATGCAAACTCTGTGAATTAGATGTTTGCTCATTATGACGCGAGCGTTTGTGGTCGTCTCCAGGCTTGTCAATAGTCTCGGGATTCCATGATTCTTCTTGTACAAGCTCGTCTTCATCTTGGATACTTTTTGACTTCCTCCTTCTCTTTTTGCTCGGTGGACTCTTGGTCGTAACATCATAACTTGGACTCTCAGTCTCATGGTGTCCTGGATGGGCATGCGTATGTGGTGATCCTGCTGCTGTCCTTTCGGTGTAGTCATCATCAGCCGCGATCACATCTGGAGAAGACGCTATCTAGAATCTCATTAGTTGAACTCTTAGATCTTTGTTTGTTCATAGACGTACATTTATGACGCTCTGACCATCATTGGGCTCAATATTTATAGCGGAGCTTCTCTCCCAAGGGAGCGGTGGACCAGAAGACGTATATCGGCTAGGTGTTGAGTACGCAATTGTAGACATGCCACTTGACTTTGGATTAGGGAGTGTGCCAGGTAGGGTAGAGTAACCATACTGCGGCACGTTGACCCTCTGATATTCGAGCTTCTGCATGGTAGTAAGATTGCTTTGAGCAATATAGAAATTTGCCGTAGTCGGCGCATCATGAAGTACGGAGTCGTGTAGGGAGACGTTCATCCTTTTCGTCGCAGTCTGCTGGGGAGACTCGGCTCCGTTATTCGTAGGAAGTGTTTCATCATGTATAGCCAAGTCCTGAACAGTCTCTTCATAGGCGGCACCATCTTCCATGAACATCTCGGCCGCGGCAGAGCTTCCAATAGTCTTCGAATAGCTTCTTTTCCGCTTGCCATATGACCTCTCGTTCTTCCCTCTTGAGCTTTTAGCACTCCTAGGAGCGGGCATGGCTTCCGCACTACTAGGCACATCCCATTCGTCAGGCGCGCTTTTCCGTGGCGTCGTAATATTAGTGGCATCATCACTGAAGAGCGACGGTTGGTTTCCCGTCTTGCTTAGGAGGACTGGCGAAGTGACATTCGTAGCCGAAGAAGCATTAGCCTTCTTGCCTTTGCCTTTGGCAGGGAGCGACACATCGCCACTGCTCCTACTTGCTTTTTGGCTTTGGCGGACGATATTCTCGATGAGTTGAGAATGCTCAAGTGCCCTACTTTGGTGCTCCTTATAGACAGTAGCAAAGAATGACTGGTCCGTAGTATCAGATATCAGATTGTGCTGGTCTAGCGCCCCAGGGCTCAATGGTTCTACCTCCGGAGGTTCCACATCCTTTCCAGGAGGACTCAACGGGGTTTCGACTCCATCCTCATCATCGGAGTCAGCAATTACCCGAGGAGGCGCCATAGTTCAGTTAGTTGACGCGTTTCGACGCGTCTCGTGCTAAAAGTATGAAGGTGCTGCGAAAAGCAAAGCAATAAATTAGCAATAATAACGAGTATCTGCAAAGAAAATACGTGGCATACAAATGCATCTGTTACATTAAGTCAGACAGAGTTCAGCTTAAGAGTCATAAACCATATTAGATTGATGCCATCGTCATTGCAAAGTGCATTGCACCTGCCCTGCCGGCGAAAGAGCGCGCATATGTGGGGCACCCATATATGGCCCGTGCGCGACATCGATCTTTAGGCAGTCCGGGACGCTACTACTCCACAGAGCAATACATACAAAGCATGCCAGTGAGTTGAATAAATTATAGCGCATTTATGATGACGTCCTTTAAAAGGGGCAGATACTTCGTACGGGTATAATAGCATAGTATGGAATGAATACACAGGCATAGGCAAAATGTTTTGTTCTTGGCCAAGGTCACAAACATGGCCTTCATTTAGTGATTTATTTCTTTCACTTTGCATCTAATCAACAATATACACTAGAATGGATATATCAGCTAATCTGCTAATAATACCTGGATAGCATGATTCTCCGCAACGTCTGATTAACCTCTGATTCTTCGTCTTTTACTACCATCACCAGTTTGCTCGTCCGCGTCGTCCTCAGTTGTGTTGGTCTCACCACCTGCCACGCTCAGGCTACGACTTGCTGACGGCGGCACCCCTGTCGGTGGGGGCGCGTTGCGTTCTACCTCGTTGCGTAGATCACTCAAGAGCTTCTCAACCTCGCCAAACATGCTGCGAGTATCTTTTACAACCCCATTCTCATCTACCTCATAGCCTCTGTAATCCTCCCCGTCTTCTTCTAAACTAGCACGCCGGTTTGACCTGAGGAACGAAGGTCCGAAGCCACGGTACGGATCTGGGTTGTACATGATAGCATTTGCAAACATGTGAACCAATTCCCTCTCTAACTGCGCGATGTTTATTATACCTCGCGGCGGGACTAAATCCACTGAAATCGGAAGCCAAACATTCGTCGCGTTCGGTTCAACATCGGGCATCGTCGCCACAGCCGCCGCTGCTGCCTTTGATCCCGCCGTAATGGCCTTCTGAATGCCCTTGAGGTCTTGGGGTCGAAGCACGATTTCAAAATAACCAGGGGCCGTCTTCGGCTTCACAGGATGTGCGAACATATTGGCATGGCGGTGACTAATAATTTGATCCAACGCCGACTGGCTGATCTTATTGAATGAGCGGGTCCACAAAACGTGCGTAGCTGGTGTTGGTGGTGCTCGATTAGGAGGGCTCTCCTGACGCTTACGTTTGTTGGATGGCTGGTTCGGCACTGGTACAACTTGACTCGGTACACCCTCATCTGCCGTAGCCGCGTCACCAATATCTTCGAGGGCTTGAGGAGTTGCCTCCTCATTCTTAATGTTGCTTCCCGCAAGATCTGGTTCCGCTGGAGTCTCCTCTGATTGAGTTAAAGGAGTCGATTTCTGAGAAATGCGAGGCGGCCGGCCTCTAGGCCTACTGACAGTTCCATCGGGTTTCTGCAAAGCCTTCCGGATATCTTTCTTCCCATTATGGTCGGGAGAAGTCTTTGGTAGCTGAGCTGGTTGAAGCGGTGGGCTGATGGGTTCGAAAAGTGGGCTTTGGGTATCAAAATAACTAGTAGCTTCCTCCATTCGCGGCGTTGCAAGGGTTGGTGTTGAGGTCCATTTGGTACCATATCCTCTTGCCACGTGAGGAGAAACAGACAGTGGTGTTTGCGTTTGCGATACCGACGGTGTAAGGCTAAGTTGAGATGCCGCCACCGGAGTCTGTAGCGGAGGTACTTGCGGGCGTTGTGTCGTATTAGTAGCGCTAGCGTGTTGAACTTGAACTTGAGCTTGTTGGATATATGGTGAATTGTACAATTTCGAGTCAACTTGCGGTTGGTTTTGTTGGGGTGCCGGTGTGGCTGGTGTAGTTGGCATAGGGGTCTGGGGAGGAGGAGGAGGTCGGGCTGGGCCAGGTGATTGCGCCCATTGAGCTGGTGGCACGGGTGGCTTTGTAGGGCCTGTAGTTGGGTGCGTGGTTGATATGATAGGCGGCTTAACAGGTGTCTGGTTTGGTGCGTGCTGACCCTGCTGCTGAGCATAGGGGCCAGATCCTAGGTTAGGAGCTGACGAGCTCGCAGGAGGCACCGAAGCTGGCCGCCGTGGTTGCGCCTGCTGCCCTGATCCATCTGGCGCTGGGTTCAAAGGCAAAGATGGGAGGGATGGTGGCATCTGACCAGCGTTTTGGGGCGGCAGAAGCACTGAAGGAGACGGTGGCGCAGACCCATGCACTTGGGGCCGGGGTTGCTGAGCGTACTGTCCCGGAGTCTGTCTTCCCATCATAAAATTCTGGGGGAACTGGGGATGGGCTGTCGGAGTTTGAGAAGGATATGTTGGAGGTCTCGTGACTCCTGCGCCGTAGGGAGGACGGGGAGAAGGGACGGGAGTTTGATGAGGCGACTGATGTTGAGGCGGCTGGTGCTGAGGCGGTGGTGGCGGCGGAGGTTGATGAGGTAGTTGATGAGGTAGTTGGTGAGGCAGTTGGTGAGGCAGTTGGTGAGGCAGTTGGTGAGAAGGTTGATGAGATGGTTGAGACGGAGGCTGATGAGGAGGTTGATAGGGCGGTTCCCACTTCAAGGCAGGAGCAGGAGAAGGTGTGGGAGCCGCAGTGTGAGGTTGATTAGACTGTATTGGAGCAGGACTTCGGCCTTTAGGTACGCCCTCAGGTCGATGCAAACCATCTGCGACTGGCGGCTGTGGTGTGACGGAACCTGGACGTGCAGTATAGCCTTGAGCGGTTTGTGGATGCTGTAGAACTGGGGTGGCACCACCTACCGGGCGACCCGGCTCTTGCGACCTGTTATCGGGGGCAACATGCCGTGCTTCACTCAAAGGTCGGGGGACTTGTGGAACCGGCGAGGGAATAGGATGTACCACCTTCTTCTCTTGTGCCGGCTGAGGGGTGTGGGGTGGCTCAACTCTCCTGCCAGGATCGTGTATCTTGGGCGGAACCGGAAGCGGCGTTGGTACCGGTACTGGCACTGGTGCTGGTATTGGCGTCTGTATCGGTGCTGTTGCCGGCGCCGGTGCCGTTGCCGTTACTGGTGCTGGTGCTGATGTCGCGACTGGCGCAGGTGCTACTTGACCCTCTGAACTCGCAGCTATTGTATCGTTGACACTAGGAACGCCATTCTTGCCCACATCCGCACGTTGCTCTTGACCCAATCTATCATCCCATTCGCCTCGTTCGATCTCGGCGAGCTCGCGTTGAAGTTCATCATACCGTCTTTCGTCCTCCCTAATCTCTTTAACAAGACTATCGCGGAACCGTGCGTAGAGTTTCTCGACTAGAATTTGGAGCTTATCTGTTTGTTCCAAGGCTTCCTGATACGTAGACAGAGGGGGACTCTGCAGCTTCCTCTTCCTAGAAGTTGGCGACAGCCCCGCATTGTTCCTATCCGCCGTAGCCTCGGCTTCTCGCCTCTTATCCTCCTTCCTCTCCTCTTTCAGCAGCTGAAGAGCGAGGGTTTGAAGGGATTCAGCGCTCAGTCGGTTGGCATCATAATTATCTTGTTCGTATATTAGGGGCGTTTTCTTGAGGGTGTCGGAGATGTGACTAAAGGTGCCGATAACCAGGCCGTTCTGGAAGTTCCTGTTAAGCTCTTGGAATAAGGCAAACGTTTCGAGAGGGGTGTAGGTGGCCGGAGTATGATTCATGCCCCAGAATCCACCTCGGCCGTAGTCGAGGGGACCGTCGCGTAGCTGTATTAGATGAATCGGCGCCACGATCTAGTGTAACGGTCAGCAAAGCTAGAAGCGGCTTCGTTGGGCCATTTGGACCGGGAAAACACGGTATTGACGCGTACTAGAAGATTTAACAAGGATCGCAGAAGTCCGTTAAGACTACTCCGACCACTTTAATGGCGGAACGGCGATAATTAAGGCCTATTTTGGATGAAGCTATTCGCGATGAATATTTTTCACGATTCCCTTGTCGTTGGCGTTGGATCACGTGATTGGGATAAATATTCGGTAATCCGCAGATAGCAGGCTACAGTGGTGTATGATTCGTTGTATGATGGATCGGCGAACTTGCCAGATTGACGGTTTTGGAGCGGGTTGGAATGTGGAATCTGGAGATTCATAGGCTGATAGGTCCAAACATTTCTGCTAGCGTGCATGGTCCGTGCCTAACCTAGCCCACCACTAGCCCACTAGCCTACATACCGTATGTACCGTATGTACTACATGTAGCTAAGAGTTTTTATCATACAATGCACATACAACCATTTCTTATCCATTCTTCTATCAAAATGCAAATGCTTCAATTCTATTTAAAACACTCGAGATATAATTTTAACAGATTTATGTATTCTTACGATATTTCATTAAAGTGTAGACGTAGGTGCGATATCGCCGTACAAATGAGCATGATTTCCAATTGATACCTCAAACTCTTAGTCGACACTATGTACATAGTTTTTGTACTATACCAGTCACATTCAGCTCTCCGACTACTCGACATAGCCAGCTCTAGTAGGAAAGTATTTGAATATATCTAAATTTCTCTCCTAGCCGGATTGATAATTAGATCGCTCCCATCTCGCATATGAACAAGACACGCGATCTAAGCAGCGCACGTGCCTAGTCCCAAGACATCCCAGGTCGAGGATAGCAGCAACTCAGTTGATGTCATAGGAAAGAATGACGCAGAATCGCATTCGTGCAGGTGATTATTTCTTTTCGGGAATAATAAAACATGCATAATCCTGTCGTATGAGACACATGAATCTGTCTTGCTCTTCTTCATGACATCTCCATACATCTATGTAAATGCACGGTAATAAGTGTCTAGCCTATTAAAGCAGACATAATATGAAAATCCGACTTGATTGGGAAATGGAGAGGGGCGCTAATCAGCTATCAGTTTAGCTTGGCTTCCCGCGCGTCTAACCATCTTGTTCTATCAAATGAGCGAATCCACTTACTACGAGGTGTCACAGATGCATACATACCGTAATAGTAGGGTTAAAATAATGCTACCCCAGAGCTTTGAGTAGGCATTTAAGCTCCTGCGAGAATAAGGGGTTTGCTACGAGCCACGAGAGTGCATAAAGAGCAAGGGAGATTAAGTGCCTACCTAGGTAAGAGCATACCTCGATTCAGGAACGTTTCCGGAAATAGTCAAAGCACTGGAGTATTCGTTGATGGTTTCAATAGGCTTTAATGAATTGATAGGGGCGCTACTTCATGCGCAGTTTATTCATAGCCCCATAGTACTCGTAGCTTTATGCAGTACGCACAATATGCATGAGTCAATCTTATAGCTCTATGTAATGCAAATTATATCACTTTATCGTCAACTTAAGATCAGGTAGCTGCCGTACATATTCGTAAAGGAAGGTTTGCATAGTAGAATAAAACAAGGATAAGGAAAAAAAGACAAAGATGCCAATACGGTACCTAGCAATTGGCACCTGGCTAATTAATTTAGATCATCGTTGTTGAACTCGAGCGCATGGGACGCTTTTGTCTAGTGATGAGATCGTCTTGAGATCATCCTCCAAAGCAGCTAGACGCCAAGAGTCATTAATACAGCAGCTGTGGGTGATACAAATTGTCTACTACGTCTCCCAGTCATTCATAAATTTCTTCCCCAACTATTATAAGCTTGAAGCAAGACACCAACTAGTCGTTGTCGGTATCCCATCTCATCTATCTCATCGATCTAACCATCGAGGGCAGAACAACGTGTATTTATGCAAGTGTTTCAGCTATTTTCCCTGGACCCCAAACCAGTTATTTAAAATCAGGTACGGAAGAGGCTCGAGTTCCACTGGTTTGCCTGACCCCCCTTTTTTATTCGGTCCCTTTAATCCATTAACCGTCATCAGTTTACGTCCCGACTTTGCAGCGACCCGCCTTTCATTCCCCCACCGCCAACTCCAATACTTTATCAAATAATACCACCCAGCTCTAGCTCCCTCCAAGTATCCTAAACTCTAGACCACCCAACCCTACGATTCTTGCAACTCTTTTTTCTCGACGCCTAAGTTAGAAGATACCACCAATTTCTGCCCAAGATGAACCGTACCGACGAGGAACTCGACCGCGACTGGAAGCCCAATGGCCGCCGACCGCAATCGTGAGTTCCCCATATGTTTGCTTGCTTGCACGGCGTACCCTACTCCCACTATGCCTTCAGTCGCCAGTATAGGGGAGAGTTGCGCCAAAAGACAAGTTAAAATATCGACCAAGGAAAAGAGAAAAAGAGAAAAAAAATACTAACACGGTTTTCTCTCCAGCACAATTGCCCGCTCCTTCAGTCAAGAGCTGATGGACATTTTCCGAATTGAAAACAGCATTGCCGACCTAGACGAGCAGGTTGACAGGCGGTATGGCCCACTCTTGTTCCCCTATTCTATGGAGAGACCCAGTTCTCTTGCTATGCGACCGTGAACCAACGGGCACTAATACGGAGCTTCCCGCCGACCAGAAAACAGCAAGTCACAAGCGGCCAGTCCGAGCTAGAGGCCCTCGAGGCCAGAATCAAAGAGATGGAAGAGCGACTGAAGAGGCAGAACCCACCGGGCGCGGCGGGCAGCATGAGCCCGCGAGCCCAACGGCAAGCCATAAGCGACGCGTTCGGCCCGGCGGCGGCGGCGGCGGCGACGACATCGGCCGACAAAGACCAGCAGCAACAGAGGTCCCGACCAGGAACTGCCAAACAGGTCCAGCAAGCACCTGCACATGGAGGAGCTATGCCTCCGACTCCCACAGCCAGCGAAGGTGAATACGTACTTGTCAATCATAGCTCCTCTGGTGACGGCCGCGCCGATGTCCGAAAGTTTACTGACCATGTCTTCGTTTCTAAAGATGGTGGCGACCGCGAAAACTAAAAAAGCCCGGACAAATTTGCTCTTTTTTAAACACAACCTTTCCTCCTACCCCCCACGCCCGAGAGCCCCTCCTTTTACCCGGTACTACGAGTGGTTCTGAGCTTTGACTTTCATCCCAACTTGCCTGTCCCCCACCCAGCAAGAGGTCGAAGCAGGGCACAAGTATACTCGACGACAACAAATCGACCTTCCCAGCCAAACTTGGACAAGCATCGAGAGTTCCCCAATCGGGGTGCTTGGATACGATACGAGTACCGGAACGAACCAGCCTTGGCCCTAGCTCTAGAATTCAACATCAAACGAACCTTGGAAGCATTCGATATCACCGGAAAAAGGGGGGTTTAAACACGAATCGCATTTTCTGGTCTTTCACGAACCGATTTAACAACAACCCGAAGATATCCCCTCGTTTTGGAGAAGAGAAGAGACGTGACGACACACACACACACACCCACTTTTCCTGTCCCGTCCGGCGTTGAAGGCGTCCCATATTCCTTTTCTCGACCTCGTGTTTTTTATCTTAGGACCCCCTTTAGTAGTATCATGAAATGAGGAGGCGGCCTGTGGGAAATGGAGCGGGGATCTGATAGTAATGGACGGGGCGTGCGAAAAACGCTCGTCACAGCATTTTTAGCATGGCATAGGTTTTATGTTTTTTTGTTGAGAGGCCGCTGGTGGAAGAGAACGGCTCGAAGCGAAGGGGAAGCTATCATGAACTATGGATGCATGCGTGTCTCATCAGCTTACCTACCTACCTGGGTAGTTAACAGATGGGTCTATTATTGTACATAACCTGCCTATTATCATTTGGGGAGCACCGCTAATGCATCCTGGATAAAAACAATACCTGAACTCGCTCATATCGGCCTTGTGAAAACTTATCTAGCTTTAGTTTTCTATGCCTTAGTCGTCTGCTAGTCACCCAGCAGGCAGGCAGCTCTAGAGAAGTCGCATGAATTCCTCACCTTAAGCAATAGCAAAAAAAAAAAAAAAAAAAAAAAAAAAAAAAAAAAAAAAAAAAAAAAAAAAAGGCAACTACGGAACCGATTAGCAATTCGCTCGCCAGTATCTACATCTATAACACGTCTCAGGATATGGCAAGTTATCTACCGTTCGTATGCGTCAGAATATCAAGTCGCTTTATGCGCAAATCGGCTGGCATCCTCCAAACGAAGGGACTCGGAATTTGGTGCGAGTACAGGCCCATGATTTGCTCAAATTGTTCTTACATGAGTTAGTCTCGAGGAATACTGCTCGTCCAGGTATACAAGTTGAAAAGGAGAGTCAAGGCGAAAACTACAAAAACAGGGGTTCATGCCGAAGCCAAGTGCAACAATGTTCATCACTACCTGAGTAAACGAGGTATAGGAGGTGGCACTTGGAATTAACTCCATGATTATTAGACAATCTATCACATTCGCCTATGTTGACAGAAAGAAGTGAACGCAAGGTACATAAGTGCCGCAAGGGAGGTTATCAGAGGCTGCGTTCAGAAGGCAAGCCTCACCAATTATGACAGCAAATCTATTAAATGCAAGGGGAATCTCATTCCACCCTCAGAATGCAAGGTAATGAAGGGCAGCCATGTAACCTTCTTTGCTTTAGCTGCCATCCTCTCCATAAGCATCGATAGACTCGCTACGAGTGTCCACCCCCCGCTTTTGGTTGCTGGTGTTCAGGGGCTTGGAAGCCAAGCCAAACCGCTTTTTTCCGATATCGAAGACGGCAAAGCCACTCTTGAGGAATATGTCGCCGAAAATGCTAGGCATAGAGGAGAAAGAGCCTAGAGATTGTAGGCCAGCGTAGCATAACTCATTGGTAGAGTGGGCATATATGAAATATGCTCCGGGTACCGAACCTGTAATCTTGTTTCCATCTGTGTCGCCGAGCTCGAAGATGAAATCGGGTGGAGTGGAGTTGCACGGTAACAACCATCCATATTCACGGTACGAGTAGTTGGCGCCGGGGACGCTGTTGAAGTACATCTGGACCGCTTCGGTGGGCGCGTAGAGTAGCGTAGAACCTGTGTCAAGAACGACATCCTGCGCCTCGTCAAATTCGTACTTGACGTCTGACCCTCCAATGGAGAAACCTGTCTGCTGGACGGCCCAGTACCCGAGTGAGTTATTCACATTCACGTACTCGATGTCGGTGGTATGCAGGCTGTCATTGATAAACCCGAAGTTATAAGATCCCTCACTGCTATTGTGGCGCAAGTCGACCGTGAACAGGGGCTGGCTCAACACCAGGGGCAGATAGTCGAGAAGAGACTTCTGCTTCGGGAGTGTCTGGATGATGGAGGACCAAGCCAATCCCACAAGGCCGGACATGTATGACGATTCTGTAAACATGGACGAAACTGACGTTGCTGATTCAATTGTCATGTTGGGAATGGAGAGATTACCAAACGTGAGTGTGTCCTTGTAGCAGACGCCTTCCGAAGTGGAGAAGTCGCCATAGATAATGGACCAGGTGCAGTTCTTGATCTTCTGGGATGTTTTTGATTTACGAGGATCCCACAGAGTCTGGCCGGACACCTCTTCCTTCTCTGTGTCTGTTGAAAAGACCCAGCTACCACACTTATTAGCATACAACGACCATCCGACGAGATGCAACATATGGCTAAGGGGATATCGTACGTGTCAGATGATCCGCTGTCAAGATCTAAGTAGAGCTGCTGAGGTGGCGAGCCGATCCCGACAGGAGTGATCCAAAGGAGATCGCCATCGCGCGAAGCTGCCTGTGCGGTACCATCTAGTATTATCATTAGCCATGGTCTCGAATGAGTGGAACTATATACGGCTGGTTTGACCTACCAGAATCATCTGCGACGGCCTTGTTTGCCTTGGTTGTAGCTTTGTACGCGTCAACGGTCTCTTGTAGACCCTCCGGAATTTCGAGCTTGTACTTCTTCAAGGTCTTCAAGTACTCGGAAGGACCGTGCCGAGGAGCATCAGCATTGTGAGCCACTGGAAGAGAGAACGTCTTCCCAGTGACAGTCAAGAAGAGAGAGAAGTAAAAGGCTACCGCCACGAGGACACCAGTGAAGCGTGCCATGTTGATGCACCTTGTTGGTAGTCTAATGGTAACACTCCGGTGGCATGGAAATGGCAGCGAAGAATGAGAAGAGTAGTTTGTTTGAGGTAGAGAGGGAGGGAGGGGGGTGATTTATAGTGAAAGAATCAACCCAAGAGATGGATTTTTTTTTCGGGCAAGAGCGTGTTGTTGTGATGTGAGTCTGTAATTTCTCTTGAGATTAAGTACCTGCTTCGTGTAAGTTGAAGGTACACGCTTCTAGGTGTATCTTTCCTAACTTACGTGGCCCTAGGGGTACTCAAAATACATGTACTCAGCAAACGTGTAACATGCACATTGATAGTGGGATGCTTTCAAAAGGCCGCAGGTGCAGATAGGTATACCCTTGTGGCGGGTGCGAGCTCAGGAAACTGCTCCTGCTGCTCCTAACTTTAAACCTCAAACGGAAGGGACAGGTTGAACTGGTAGACGATCTTGCCAAGCCGGATATTCGCAGCTTATTTTGGATTCAAGGACCCGCCGAGCCAGTGCGATCTTGCGTAACTGTTGCTACGTGCATTGCATTTCCATGTATGGATAGATATGTGGATGGATATACATACTTGCCGAAAGAAAGACAAACAGACAAACATACCTACCTACCGTACCTGTCGATCGCTTTAGGGTATATATCGCTATACCTCTCATATATATCTCATTAGATAGCAGTGTATATGACCAAATCCCAAGTGCAGCTTACAATTAGACATCCTTGGCCCCGTTCAACTGCGTCGGTTCCGAGTGGAAGGCACCGATATGAAGTAGAGCTACATAATTTGACTCTTCATCATATTTGCTTCTTGTATACCTAGGTATGACATAATTCGCAGTCGCGTATTTCCAAACGTGTTCTCAGGAGAAAGAAAGTGTACGACATAAGACATGGCAAACGGGCTGCTACAGGGTCTGATGTTACAAAGAACAAACCCGAGTGGAGTTTTGTACAAGCCTCAGCTCTTCCCTGGACCAACAGTCCATTACGGGAAGAGACAAACACTTACATATTCGACTCACGTCGTAAAATAGCACATCCAAGTACACGATGTTCGGATGTAAGGGTATCTGGATCTGAACTTAGTGACACCTTATGTAACTCCCTTTTAGAAGAGAGTTGGAAAATTATCACTCAATGACTGCAATCAACAATAAAGCTCTCGCTATGTGTCATATCATTCGTCAAGTTTTTTCTGTACCTATACCTAACTTAAATTACAGCTCATCATGCTTTGTCCTAGGCTCATCCTTATTTTGTTGCTCCTTGGACATGCGCTTAATTAATTCCTCGATCTCCTCCGCCGACGGGCCCTTGCCGTCTTCCCCGAACTTGATGTAGTTCTCCCCGTCTTTGGAGCCTACCGTCGGCTCGGTGTCGTCGCTACCCGTCTTGGTAGAGCTCTTCTTGGTCTTAGTCTTGTTTGGCTTCTTCGAGCTCTTCTTGTTCTTTTCAAAGCTCCTGACGCTCTTCATAGCTAGATCCATGCCAGCCTTCTCAAGCTTCTTGGTCTGTTCTATCAGATCCTTCGCTAGCAGCACGGGGTCCGCAGTCTCGGGAAGCTTTTCTTGTTCGGCCAGCTTTTCCTCCAACCAATTAATGATGGATGCAGTAAGATCCGTAATCTCCTTTAGGTCGTCAAGAGTGTAAAGGGGTGGCACCGGACCGCGGTCCTGTATAGCAGCGGTAGTTGTTGTGGATGCTGTTGTTTCTTCATCTTCAAGACCTTCAAAGTCGCCGGTCTCCTGTGAAGGAGCCGAGGTCACAGTCGAGCTTGCTGAGCTTGTTGAAGAGGTGCTGGAACTGAGAGAAGACATGTGTGCATCTGCCTCGGCAATCTTCCCCTTAATAGTATCAATGAAAGTGGACGTCTGGTCTAGAGTACTCCTTAGACTCTTGACTAATTCTGGTCTTTTTTGTGACTCCTCGATTCTCTTTTCGATAGGAGAAACAAGATCCTTCAGACCCTTGAGTTTAGCCTTGAGTTCCTCGCGGGGCGCGTCCGCTCCATCATCGTAGAGCCAATCGCTAATTTCGCTAGCTTTCTTCTCTAGTGTAGCTCGCTCTTCGGGGGTAGAGGCAGCTATAAAAGATTCCGTTTCTAGTAGATCCCTGACTTTGTAGGTGTAACCCTCAAGCTGGTTCAAAGCCTCTTCTCTCAACCGCCGAGACTTATCGGATGCCTCAAATGCCTTGATACGCTCCTTTGCCTTGATGAGATCCGCCTTCGGCAGTTCCGGGATGCCTGTCTTCTCTAGTGTGTAGTCAACTGGGACCACGACAAGCTGCTTCTTCTTCGGGGCAGGGCTGCTCTCTGGAGACTCAGCGGATGCCGAGGTTGAGGTTGTTGAAGCAGTGCTAGACTCCATGGAAGAGGTCGTAGCCGTTTCAGTAGATTCAGTCGTTGAGGAGCTCTCAGAAGCCTCATCACTATCTTTCAAAGGCTGTTGGTCCTTGTTCTTCCCGAATCCGAAAAGATTCTTGACACCTTCCATAACTGAACCTTCCTTCTCCTGCACCTCAGCTTCACATTCGACAGTCGCCGTGTCAACTTCCACCTCACCGTCTTCGACACTAAGTCGTGCCTTGACTTTAAAGTGAATATCGGGGTGAGAGCAGCCCTTCTCGAGTAAGGATGCAACTGACGCTGTCAAATTCTTCGTTGTAAAAATTTTGGTGTCCCTGTCCATAGTGCCTTCAGTAGAAGGTACTTGCTGATAGAAACGAACTGAGAAATCTTCATGGTTCGTGAAGGTGACTTCCTTCGGGGCGCCACCAAGAAAAGATCGTTCGGTCCAAAGTCTTTGTTTCTGGGGCTTATCCTGAGGATTTGTCCACTTCATGCCCACCGGGTAGAAGGCGCTATCGGAGATTCTGATTTCCTTGACTCTGAAGCTGGGACTAAGCTCTGCAGCTCGGAATGCGGCGCCAAATGCGGCAGCCTCATCCGAGTTGACATTGCCTCGAAGCTTGTCGCTGCCTGCAATCTTTTCAAGCTGCTTCTGAACGAAAGGCGTTCTGGATGCGCCACCATGAAGAATGATGGAGTCAAGCTGCTTAATATCAAGCTCGGCTACGTCTAAGGCCTTCTGAACGGTAGCAGGGACTCTCTCAGCATGCGCCTCGGCTAGTTTCTCGAAGTCCGCTCGAGTGATCTTATACCTGAAATCAATGTCGTCGTAAAGACCCTCAAAGCTAGTAGCAGTCTCGACGTTGGCGCTAAGAATATGCCTTAACTTTTCGGCGTCCTTCAGAAGCTTCGCCATGGCCCGCCCGTGACTTCGAACGCTCTCTGCTGTCACAGAAGCTTTCTTCGCGGCGGGTGTTTCAACGAACTTTGAGATCATATCATCTACAATCAGGTAGTTGAACGTGTCGCCGCCTAGAGTCCTATCCCAGCCAGCTCCCACTACTTGCACTTCCTGAACCGTCTTGTTGAATTTACCGATGTCCTTAACAGTTCGGCCCTGGAACTTCATGATAGTGGCCTTGGCGGAGCCAGCACCCATGTCGAAGACCATGTGGTACTCTGGCTTACCTCCTTCGTTGACAACGGGGAATGTTCGACTCGTAGCATAATTCAGACCAACGGCAAGGCCGTCACTGATCAGAGAAAGGACCTTGAGACCAACAAGCTCGGCAGCCAATTCTACGGCTCGCTTCTCCTCAATAGTGTAGAATGGTGGGACAGTTATAACCACAGATCGAACAGTGCTGTCAGAGCCAGCTAGTGCTTCCGCATTACGCTGGATGCTCTGAAGCTCCATTGCCAGCAACTCTTCCACCATCCATGCTTCTTCATTGGCGGTAGCCTTGCTCTTCAATGTCGCTGTACCACGAATCTTGTGCGGTTCAATTTGCAGGTCCGGATGTCTCGCAGCGTATTCTTTTACGATCGAGTCGTCCGTAGTAAGACCTAGGAGAGTTTTGAGGTTTGGGTATACGTCGCCAGGGAATCGAGCGGCAAGAGCTACGGCATCTGAGCCAAAGGCCCTCTCAGGATATGAACCGCTTTTCGGGGCATTATGTGAAGGCTTGAAAGCGACTGCAGAGATCTCTTTCCTCCGCGAGTCCTTGGTAAGGACGATCTCGAGGGGTATTCCGGGCTTAACAAGTGTAGCTTTAATGTATTCGGTACCCAGATCTATACCGAGGACAGCAGATATGGCAAGGACATTTGTAGAGAAGAGGAAGACTACGCAGAGTAGTATTGATCGAGGGGAGAATGCTTGCACCATGCTGGGCAGGTTTTTGGAGGGGTTAATGGCGAGAAACTCGCCCGTAGAAGATTGAGACCAGTTGCTAGAAAGAGATTACTAGAATGACGAACAAAAAGCAGTGGTTTATGAATGTGAATAGAATGCAGCTCTCTTTGCGAGGCTCTGGTACAGTGACTCGTATATAAAAGTGTCTTGATTTATTAGAATCTGGCCTCAACTAAAGCGAGTACCAAGCTATTCCTTGGGCCTTGCAGCTGGAACTTTGTTTCTGACCTCACCGTGCGAGCTTTGGCTTAGGTACGTACTGTTTTATGCAAAGAGGACAACTTGTTGAAAGAACACCTCTAGCACGTGGCTGGTATTTTTACTATAAAAGCCACTGATAGCGATTTTATTGGCTCGATAAGTAATTAGGGCCCAGAATGACACAAATGTGGAAATTCCTTTGGATCCCACTTTAGCGGGAGCAATACGTAGTTGTGGCTGACCCATATTCTCCCACTGCCCCGCTCAAAAGTACGGAGACATCCCCCAGCTTTCACTTGATATCAACTGGCTGGATGCAACACTGAGTTTATGATACTAATAACCTTCACACGTCTACTTTCATGATGCCCAGGGTCGATAATGAGATCAGGGGTCGTCTAGCCCTCATAACAGGTGCTTCTGGAGGGTATGCCCCTGTAATGCTTCTAAGTCAAGCTTGTCCGTAACTCCAGAGTTGACATCCTATAGTATTGGCTCTGCGTGTGCTCGAGACTTATGGAATCAAGGAGCTTCTCTCGCTCTAACATGTTTTCACAACAAGCAATCTATAGACGATTTAGCGGAAGAACTACTTAAATCCGATGATTCTGGAAACCGCAAAGTCAGCGTCCACCGTATTGACATCGGTTCAGCGGAAGATATTGAGCAGCTATTCCGGGAGATCAAAGAGCACCATGGCAAGGATGGCCCAGATATCCTCGTTTCCAATGCAGGTTACGGCAAGAGACGCAATGGCATCTTGGATGTGAGCCTGGAGGAGTTTGATTACACCATCAACGTGAACCTGCGGGCTTCATTCATCCTATGCAAGTTGAGCATCCCTCACATGGAAACCCGGCGTTGGGGACGAATCATCTTCATCTCTTCGATCGCGGCGCAGGGTGGGGGTATCAATGCATGTCATTATGCTGCTTCGAAAGCCGGTCTGACAGGTCTCATGAAGAACTTGGCCATGAAGCACGCAAAGGTAGGGATTACCGTCAACGACGTAGCCCCGGCCATGATCGGTGAAACTGGAATGATACCAGATGAGAAGTTCGTCGAAGGTACGCCGGGTGATGTGAAGAATATTCCAGTTGGGCGGCTAGGGACGCCACAGGAATGCGCAAATGTTGTTACTATGATATGTAGAACGGGCTACCTGACTGGCCAGAGCATATTACTGAGCGGTGGTCTCAAATAACTAATTCAAGATCTATCCTTCAACTGTCCAAACCCGAGCTGACGTGCATTCGAAGTGACCGATAAAAGAGGACCTGGTCCTAGTAATAATCTGTTGTACTATTTCGACAAAGTCTATCTCTTTCGTGGTTGAGTATCGATATGTCTTCAATATGTCTCGAAGTCGGCCAGTTTCGGCGTAGGTTCCGCCATACAGGCCGCTCGCCGACTCGGGGGTGGTGAAATCCGACGCCGGATGGAACTTTTCGGCTCCGCGGCTCCGTGGCGACTAATATGGATCCATTCATGCCAACCGCGACCTGTGTAACTTTCACCCTTGATGACTCAACTCAACTCACCTTAATCCTCGCGAGACCTTCGTTTCATTTTTCCTAAAGATCATTCTCATTACCTCGGGGCACCCTCAACTCCGCCAGTTCTTTAGTCACAGACTAACTTCACCGCTGATCCATGTCTAGTCGTTTCATCCGGCAAGTAGATTGATTGACAAAGACAATCATCGAAACACATTATCCATTTGCTTATTCCCAGAAGCCGAGGGAAGCTATACTCATATTCAACATCCATTAAAAGATAACAGAACAGGCAGAAGAAGAAGAAAAGGAACTCCGATTCCCAGCCTGACCCATCCCCGGAGTGAATCCGAGACCTGAAACACAGCCTCGCCTTACCTCATCACCTCACCTAACCACCAGGCCAAGATGGGCACGCCCTTCATCACGCTCCTGAAGCCGAGCCAGCTCGACGGCTACGACAGGAGCAAGCCTTACTCCCAGCAGCCCTCGCACATCCCCAAGACCTTCCTCGACGCCATGGAGGTGCGCGAGGCCGTCTTCGTGCGGGAGCAAGGCGTGCCGCTCTCGTACGAGCACGACGCCGACGACGCGCGCTCCTGCCACTGGGTAACCTACGCTTCCGTGAACCAGACCACGGAGCCCGAGGAGCGCGACCCGCGTACGGGGGAGGTCGTCAAGCCCCGCAAGTCCGAGACCCGGAGCATGCCGATCGGCACGCTGCGCATAGTCCCGTTTCCCCACCCGCCGCACCCGCAGCCCGGCGGGCGGTACGTGGACAACGTGCTGCAGGAGGACTACTACCAGGACCAGGAGAGCGAGCCGCAGGGTCCCAACGGCTCCGGCATTGCAAGATCCCGATCGCACACCCTCACCTCCGTGGACGAAGAGCGCCAGGCTTCCCCGTTGCCCTTCGGTATGGACCGGCCGACGACGTACCACGACGGCAAGGAACCCTACGTCAAGCTTGGCCGTATGGCCGTCATCCCCATGTTCCGCGGACACCACATCGCGGGCCAGCTGTGGCGGGCGGCCAAGAAGTGGCTCGAGGACAACCCTACCTTCTTCAATCCAAGCATCACGGAGCTAGGAATGGACCAACTCAAGGCCGGTACGCCCAGCGACATACCCAGCTGGAATGGTCTGGTTTGCTGCCACGCCCAGGAGAGTGTAGTCAAGGTCTACGAGAAATGGGGCTTCAAGGTCGACGAGGGCATGGGTAAGTGGTACGAAGAGGGCATACCACATGTAGGAATGTTTCAACGGTTACATATCAAGCAAGTGGCGCCGACAATACGATCGACATGACGACTTCGAAAGAAGTCTAAGTTTCTCAGTCAGTGTCAATACTGATGATGTGATGACAGTTGTGCTGCAGCTGTTACTACGCCCGTTACCTATACCGCTGCAGTTTTTACAATGATACCAGGTTGAGCAAGGCCAATTTCGTCCTAGCTGTATTTAGCTTTAGTTTTTACGATTATGATACCAATACGAAGGATTAAACACCAGTTTCAACTCCAGAGTGACTTAATTCAGTTCATCATTTGCCCGCACGGGCAGAGCCTTTATTTCAGGAGCCCTATGTGACTAGTATGCCATAGAACCGCATCCCGCCTGAGCCGAAAACGCACAAATGCAGAGTGTAAAATGCCCAGATCGTCCACGCCGAAGAAAACCCAGAAACAGCACCCCTTTTATCGGTTGCTCTTGGCGACACGCTCCAACTCGTCCTTCTTCTTGATAGCATACGAGTTGCTGCTTCCCTTGGCAGCGTTGATCAGCTCTTCAGCCAGGCATTCAGCAATCGACTTGACGTTGCGGAAAGAAGCCTCTCGGGCACCGGTAGTAAGGAGAGCGATGGCCTGGTTGACTCGTCGGAGAGGGGAGACATCGACGGCCTGTCGTCGGACGGTACCGGCGGAACCAATACGGGTGCTGTCTTCTCGGGGGCCGCAGTTGACAATAGCATCAACGGCAATCTGGATAGGGTTCTGGTCGGTCATGAGGTGGATCTATCCAATGTTAGAATCTGCCACCACAAAATCTTGACAATGTGCCTTACGATCTCGAAGGAGTGGGCGACAATTCGGACAGCCATGAGCTTCTTGCCGTTGTTGCGGCCGTGCATCATGAGCGAGTTGGTCAATCGCTCAATGATGGGGCAGTTGGCCTTGCGGAATCGCTTCGCGGCATAACGACCAGCGGAATGAGGAAGGTAGACGGGCGATCGGATCTGAATGTAGTCGCTGTAAAATTTCTTCCGTTAGCAAGTTGTTCCATCCCTCCATCGTAGTTCTCTCGCGCGTTCGAGTAGAGTGAGGACTGCTGGTATCAAGCCTCCCAAAATCGAATTTTTCAAATCGGATGTAATGAGATCGATTGGTCGACTTACGTCAAAGAGATGTCGCGGATCTCAACGTCCTCGTAGCTCCCTATATAGATAGTTAGTCGCAACGTTCGAAAGGCCAATTAGCGACTGAGTCCTAAGTATTGAAAACGTACATCGGTTGAACAGCTTGATGCTGCCAATCTCGGAGACGACGTCCTTGGGAAGGACCTGGTAGGTGGTGGATTCAACCTCGACCTCGCCGTTGTCAGACATCTTGATTGTTCTGGCGTTCAGGCAGGATATGGGAGTTGAGAAGGGTCGAAAGGTCGAACGTTGATGGTGGGGAGGTTTCGCGAAATTCCACTGTTGAAGGTCAAGATAGAAATTTTGGCCGGGTACATCCGATTCAAAATTCGTGGGAGGAATTGGTGCGCTAGGGCTCGAAGGTTAGTGCGAGAACCAATCGAATTAGCAATCTTTTCCAGGCGGTGGCAGCTGGGAGCCGGCAATTCATAGGCTCAATTTTCAGCGCCCAATGCAATGTGGGGCATCCACGTGATAAGTCTGGTGCATGCACTGTAAATTGATCGACCCACAGCGACGGGTACGTACATAGGTGCACTTACAAGCTCAACATGTGCTGCTGAATTAAATAGAGGTATCTATATACCTAATCATTGTTGCTTATTATTGTTTATATGAAGTGACGAATTGGCATCTAATATATCTCTTCTCTCACGACTTTCAATTACCAAAGTATCTTCAAGAGATTTGCCGGACCAACCCTTCCATATCAACAAAATGGCTTTCCTTCACCAGGTTCCTCGATCCCAAGAGCAATCTTCCCAACAGCCTTCCCAGCCTCCAGTCTCCTATGCGCCTCCCTAATACCCTCGGCCGTGAGTCTCAGGCGTTGCTTCAAATGGCACTTAATACTGCCCTCGTCAAGAAATTTGGCCAGTTCCTCATACCACTCATGATGCTTTTCCTCTTTATCGTTGTAGTAGTTGTGATATGCACCTGTCCCCAACCAGCACCACACGAAGGTAAGCGACTTACTCATCATCTGAGACCCGTACATGTCGAACTTGGCCTGCACAATACTACAGATCTTGCCGAACGGCGCCAGGATTTCAGCAATAGGGAAAAGGTATTGTTCGGTGCGGGATGTGATGAACGCATACTTCAGGGGCACGTCCGCTGGGAGGTTGAGATCCTTGATCTGTTTGACGATATCTTGGCGATGATTGATGACATGTGTTGCGCCCATTTGCTTCGAGAACTCAACAGTCTCCGGTCTCGAGGCTGTCGTGATGACAATGGGTAGTTTCAAAACATTCCTAGCGATCTGAGAAGAGATTGACCCCACTTCATCATTAAGAGTCAGTAATTGCTTTTCTACGAAAAAGGTTCGCGGGTTCTTAGTATATCTTGGGACCAATGATTCCTCATTCACATTGATTAAGAAACTCTGGCTCCCAAAACAGGCTCATGGAGGAAAGAAAGAACTCGGATATTACTCACTACCGCCCCCTCCATTGATAATCAAGATTGCAGCTTTCTCGCCCTTCTTGATTTCTAGTCGATCAACAAGCGCCTCATACGCAGTACCGTAAGTCAACGGCATGGCAGCAGCTTGGACAAAGTCCAGCGACTTTGGTTTATGGCCGGCGTGGCGCTCATCCACCAGCACTTCCTCGGCATACGTGCCTTGCAAAGTAGGCATCGCGAGATAGTAGATCTCGTCCCCAGTCTTGAAGTGCTTGACATCCGGTCCCGTCTCGAGGACGATCCCGGCACCATCGTAGCCGATGACGTGGAAGTGTGGCGGTTCCTGCATGAGCGGCTTGACTCGCTCGTAGAAGTCAGGGGGGTCGTCATAGACGCCCCCGCGAACCTTGACGTCGATGGGATTGACAGAGATGGCTTTGACCTGGACGAGCATTTTGCGGCCAGTCGGCTTTCCAGGCTTGGGAATCTCTCTTGACTGAAGGTTCTCAATGGGTCCATATTCTGCTACACCCACTGCGTGCATGGTTGAGGAAGACATTGTCTTTGAGGATGGAATATATATATAGATAGTATGATACTATGTCTTGGTTTACAATACAATTTGGGGGTAGCATCTCCTCGCTCGTGGGTTGTTATCCCCGTATATATAGGCAATCTTCGACATCCTCGAGAGGTTGCATACTGACGCGCTGATTAAGTCACGGTGAGGGGCAGTCCAAACCTACCTGTTAGAGTCTTGCCGAAGGGCGAAGGAAAACCGATTATAATCACCTGTAGTTACGACCGAGGAGGCTAATGACCACAGAAAAGTTCACTCGCACGAGGGTCGTTGTGGGTGCTACGTTTTACAAATTCAGACCATAACTTTGGAGTCAGATGTAAGATGATGTAGCATGACGAATGAAGAACTGTCTGATATGTATGTTGACCTGTACCGACAACGGACCAAATTAATGATCACGGAGTTAGAATGGCCTTGCATTCTGACGCATTCGAACCTCCAGCATCTCACCCGGCCGTCCGCGAAGGTGAAGCCGGCCTCGGTTGTGATGTAGGGAGGTTGATTAATATTCCTACGGTGGATTGATTACCCCTATTTCTCGGCTTTGTAATTACGCCACAGTGTGGCTGGTGATCTACAGCCATTGCTTGTCCAAGCTGCGAGCTTATATAACCTGAATTTTAAGCTTCGGCCAACCATAACTCTCCAATTCCCAATTCACGGAGCCTGGCACCTCCGTCGAAACAGTGCAGTTAGACAATTATACGAGCTTAATACGAGTCCGACCCGAGGACACATTGCTTCACTTCTGTCTTATGTTTTCATCTCGCACACGTGATTAATACTTATAATGACCATCTTAATTGAATACTCGTCGAGAAAGTAAAAACATTCGAAAGTCAGCTTACAGTACGCATCCCGCCATGGCCGAGATACGCCAGCGGAAGGGCAAAGGCCCCGCGAAGGAAGAGTACAGAACCGCAGTCGTCGAAGAGCTGGATACCTCAGAGTCGGATACCCCGGCATCGAAGCCCAAACGCAAGCAATCAGCTAAGGAGCTCGTCGACGAAGAGGAGGCATGCAGCCCGTGGCTAGACGTCCTGCGCGTGCTCTCGTTCCTGATCGTTGCGTCTTGCGGCCTCAGCTACCTGATCTCGGGCGGCGAGTCTTTCACGTGGAATATGCGGACTCCCCCTAAGTACATGCAGTTGGACTGGTGGAAGGCTCAATTGGTATGTCGGTTTCTGGTCCTTCCTAAAGCGTCTATTCACTGGTCTAAATTCAAAGTCTACGTCAACCCCTACTAACAACCTCCGTCTGCCAGCGCGGACCAATCTACCTAACCCCTACCGAACTCGCCCAATACGACGGCACCGACGAATCCAAGCCCATCTACCTCGCCATCAACGGCACCATCTACGACGTATCCTCCAACGCCCGAACCTACGGGCCCGGCGGCTCGTACCGCTTCTTCGCGGGCGCCGACGCAGCGCGGTCCTACATCACCGGGTGTTTCGCCGAAGACCGAACGCCCGACCTCCGAGGCGTCGAGGAGATGTTCCTGCCCCTCGACGACCCAGCCGTAGACTCTCACTGGTCGGCCGCCGAGCTGGCCGCGCTCAAGGAGCAAGAGCTGAAAGAAGCGCGGGAGAAGGCGCACGAGGCGTTGGCGCACTGGGTGCGGTTCTTCGAGAACAGCCCCAAGTACCCCAAGGTCGGGTACGTGAAGAAGGACAAGAACTGGCTCGACAAGGAGCCCAGGAAGAAGCTCTGCGAGACCGCCGCCAAGAGCAGGAAGCCGAGGAAGATTCCCGGCTCGGAAGAGTAAAAGAAAAAAAAAGATTTCAACTTGTATTTGTATAGCGGAAGATTGACTCACTGTGACGTCTGGTAAGCATAACGGAAAAAAGAAAAAGGGATAAAATATCAAGTTGTAATAAATCAATCATGCATGTCTTGAGCTTATTGTAGGACGCTACGGCCTAGATTTCACTAACAGCTAAACACCGGACATAAAGCTAAAGACTACTGCGCAGTGACAGTCTAATGTTCAAAATATTCAGCTCAACTAGTGTCATCCGAAACCATACGAATAATGCTTTATCCCAATCTATTCACACTAGGGGTAAGACAAGTTTGTTTCTCATTGGGATCATGGGTATATTAATCAAAGTCATGGCGCTACATCTAACTGCACAATAATGCAAAACCGAGCCGCTGCCTGCCCCCTGGGGCGAAGAATCCAAAATACATATATGCGTTTTCCTCTAGATCCGCAACGGCGTGCTCACCCATCCAATGGGTTGAACACCCGTCCATCTCTCTCGGGATATTACTATAGCCCCGAATCTGGACGGATGCCACACGGCCTGCTGCTTCCTGACATTAAGTCCTAGTACTTTTAAGATCATGTACAAAAGTCGCTGCCTACTCCACAGTATAGGCCGATCATAGCATGAAGAGAGCGGCGACAAGACCAAGGAGACCCATCGAGCTTGAGGCTCCGATAATGCTTGCGGCGGCCGTCGGGATTGCAGAATCGGTAGCGCCCGAGGCGGATCCGCTTTGTGTAGCAGAGGCACCAGATCCGCTTGAGCCAGAGGTAGAGCTAGAAGTGGAACCAGAACCGGATCCAGAGGAGCCACCGGTAGAACCGGACGTAGTGCCGTTGGTGCCCGAGGTACCACCGCTGGCACGCTGGGGTGCAACGTTGGCAGTTGCTCCAGCAGCAAGCTGCTTGAACGCAGTCAGGCTTCGAGACGAGTTGGCAGCAGTGCTATCCAAGTTAGTTATGAAAGTCTCATTGCACTGTTGGGAATTCATGCTTACTTCTCGTTAACGACCATAACCATTCCTGATTGACAGTGGTTTCCTTGCGAACAGTAGAACCACAGCGGGGTCTTGGACGAGACCATGACTGTGTAAGTAGGAATCATGCCCATCGCTTTGCTGGCGGTAACAGGTTGGTAGCCGGAGAAGATACCGGTTTGGTTGGTGTGTTGAGAGATGGGTGTGCAGGGGTTGTCAAAGTTGGATTGCGCTACACTGTGGTTGCCCCCTCGGAATTGGAACTGGATCATGTCGCCCACGTCCGCCTTGATGTTGTCAGGGCTGAAGATCTTGGTACCGTTCGTGGTACCAACCGAAACCACGTGGACCTTCTGGGCGGCAACGGAACCCAAGAGGGTGAAAAGAGCAGCAGTAGAGAAATGCATTTTCGGCTTTAGATGAGTGTTGACTTCGTTAAATGAAAGTTGATTTTTTAAGAGTGATTGCAACAATAAGCGACTGGCGCTGGGTAGGACTAGCCTGACGAAGATTATGTTTACGAAAGTGAATGAAAGGTAAAAGGACAAAAAATGAAGATCCCAAAGAGAAACGTATAGCAGCTGAATAGAACTAGAAGAGAAAAGACGAAACTGGTATGAGCGGGAGCAGAATGGGATTTAAAGGCCATTGAGGATATGGCGGCAAGATGAGTGATCGCCATACTGGGGCATGACCCATGTCCTCGACATCTGAAGTCCAGGGGCGTAAAAGATGAAGAAATCTATGAAACACGTTTTGACCATCGACTAGATGGCTAGTTTAGGGAATGCTACCATATCGACTGGGGTACCCATTAGACGGGTCTTCGACAACCGAAATCACTCTTCTGGGCCCTGGTCCTATCGTTCATATCGGGATCGGCTTGGTAATAGCAAAGCCACACGGATAGAACTTGTTCCCGTGAATATGCAGGCCTCATCGGGGTAAGATGAGGCTCTATGATGATGGCTGTCGCCTTATTGATGTAAAGACATTTTCCTTCTAAATCGAGTCCGTCTCACCTGGGAATCGTATTGTCCACAGTAGTAATGACGAGAACCATCTCTCTTGCCAGCGGTAAAGGGTCATGGCCCATGCTGTTGACGATTATAGGTTGCCTCTTAAGGATGGATGGGGGACGAAATCAAGGCCAAAATGTTTTGAATCTGGGGAGTGAAGTCGAGAAGTCGACAGGGGGGCCAAGTGCTAGGCAGTCAGTCCTCCGCAGCTGTAGCGGAATTAAGGTTGGAGGGCTAAGCGACTAGGGAACTAGGCCAGGGGTCGTCGGAGCACGGATGTTGCTTCAGCAGGGTCCTTGTGACACCCGCCAAACTTCACTGGTTTCATCCCATCCCCTTTTGAAGGCGCTACTAGCATAATCTGACGAAATTGGATATACAAGCGAGGCCAAGTGCGAGCCTCAATACCGGAGAATGAAAATTGTGAATTAGCAACGACAGTATTATAACCGCTTGTATACATGTAATCTGGCTGGTGGATCATTGATAACAGATTTAGGTAATTTGGAGGAGATGCTTCAAGTCTGAACACGAAGAGATCCAAAATGTTTCTAGTATCTGACAAGCCAATAAAATCAGCCCAGCATTAGTAAGTTTCCAGCAGTTAACAGTATCAAGCAAGTGTCAAACCCTTCCCCCAGTGACGTGTCGAACACTTCTTACCAAGATATAACGATTAAATAGAACTTGCTGCATTGAAATGTTTCTAAATTGCACGTAAGTTGCTTGAAACGGGCTGAATTTATCGTCCCGAATTGCAACCCTATGAGAATGGTGGAGCAGCGACGCTTTGGTTATACCGTCCCCCTGGGAACAAATGTGAAGCTGTTCCAAGACTGAATCGTGGGTCCAATATCTTACGAAATTCCATAGTCACCCTTCCTGCCAAAGAGTATGGTAGCATTAATGGACAGAGGGCAGAATGGAAAAAAAAAAATCAAGCGCCATTGGTGAAGAGCTCCATTCGTAGCTGAATAATTTTAATATCCGTAACCCCTGTCTCGTGGAGGTCCAGCTTCCTTCCAACCCAGCGTCAGGAGCATCGAGAGAACAAGGCAATTATCCCAGCAGCCATGAGCAATTTAGTTAGGCAATTCAAGATGCCAAGATCTCCGCGAGGCGGTTCCGTAGATCGAGTTCATTGCTTAGTTCATGCGGGTAGAACCTCCGTGGGTCGATCATGATCCCATATTAAGTCATCACACATGAAAAGACTGCTTAACGTTAGAAATAGAACATTTCTACTCCGTATGTTAATATCGTTGGACGTACTTATACTACTCGCACACTGCTCATAAGCTGAATTAATTATGTGGTCTCCAGTGTTAAGCTCTCTATCCTGGATTCTTCACAGATCTAGTAGCAATTGCGGCGCGACCTTCTCTAAATCCTCGACCTATTTCTCGTCAGAACCGCACCGTAAAAATACGATGACAGGACCAAATAACTTACCTCAAGGAACCCCTTCTCCTTCTCAACAACCGTCCGCGCAATCGCCTCGCGTACGAAAATATCCATATACTTCGCAACGGCTGCATTCGCATCCTTCGAGACCCTCGTGCCGTCCTTCTCGAAGAACTGGTGTAGTATATGAGTCAACAATTCCGGTGGAATCGTCTTTCTCGCCTCCTCCTCCTCTTCTTCTTCGCGCTCGTCTTCGACGTCGATCTCCATCGTATCCTGCGATCTATCCTCCGCCCTCCGTCGCTGCGACCGCTCGTCCTCTGCGAAAGGGTCTGCGTCGCTCGCGTCCGAGTTCACAGCTTGCGGCGCACGCGATGACTGACCCCGCGCTCGAGAAGAAGCGGAAGTCGATGATTGAGTCTTGGATGCCGTATTACTGGGCCTCGACGATCTGCCAGCGCTTGAAAAGGTGCCTCGGCCTCGAGCACTAGCTGTAGATTGCTTTGGCGGCATTGTTCAATTGCCTCCCTTCGAAAGTCCCGGCTATAGGTAGGCTGACAAATAACGGTAAGCGGATTCACGAAGCTGGCTCTTTTTACAAGAAAGGTAGATGGATGTTGTAAAAGTTACCTAAATTAACCTGGAAGTACCAAAACAAGCCGCGGCGTACATGCATTAACCCAGGTACAGAGCGATTTTATCCAGCTGCTGGCCACCTGGCATACTGCTCTCCAATCACAACATAAATTCTAACTACTTCTCTTCTTGATGTGCAAGACGACGGCATTTTTACATATCTAATGGTCAATTCCAATGCTTTCATGGCAGCTAATTGAACACAGCACATGTTCACATTATAGAATCAATGCTTTCTTAGTCAAAAATCACTTGCATTCATAGTCTATGGATCGTATGCAACCGAAGGAATCAGGCCGAGTCATAACGTCGAAACCAGCGGAGAGGTAGGACGCAAAGCAGAAAGAATACAGTCAAGGGAATTGCCTAGGATCTAAATTACAGCGGGTAACTAGTTGACGAGACATGCGAGATGTGAAGTGCCTTGTCTGCCAGTCAATCCGCAAAATCAAGCTGTTCCAGAACGCCACGGCAATGAGTGATGCCCTGTAACAACTTTCCACCGGAGCATCCGCCACGCCCCTTTTATCAACGGCCTTTTCGCCTATCCGCTGTATTACACCACCACACCACCACGCCTCCCCAGTCTATTGAGGTATGAGGGTATTTAACCGGAACCGCCCTTGAAGGCCTTGCCGAAGAGAAGAATCTGGAGCTGGTCGTAGATGGACAACACACCAGCACCAGCGACACCACGGAGAATGTTGGCGCCAGCACCCTTGAACAGAGACTTGACACCCTCCTTGGCGACGATCTGGCGGGCAGCATCGAGAGTACCCTTGTACTTGACGGCCTCACCAGAAGTCATCATCATACGACGTCGGATAGTGTCCAGAGGGTAAGAGGCGATACCGGCAGCGGTGGTGACGCACCAACCGAGAAGGAAGGAGGCCAAGAAGTTGTTCGCGAGAGGACCGACAAGGACGACAGGCTTGATGGAGTCGTACAGACCGAAGTACAGACCACGGTAGACGACGATACCAGCAACGGAAGGCATGAAACCACGGTACAGACCAGCAATACCATCACTGGCCAGAGTCTTGCGGTAGACATCGATGAGACCGTTGAACTGGCGCTCACCACCCTTCTTGGCGTTCTTCGCATCGTTGGCGAGACGAGTACGGGCGTAGTCGAGGGAGTAGACGAAAAGTAGGGAGGTGGCACCAGCAGCCTAGTTCACACGTTAATATCAGATTATATCATAATAGGCCGAATGGAACTTACACCACCAGAGGCCAGGTTACCAGCCATCCACCAGGCGTATCCATCACGCTCCTTCTTGAAGCCGAACATCTTCTTGAACTTGTCACGGAACGCGAAGTTCAGGGCCTGAGTAGGGAAGTATCGGATGACGTTGGCAGTGTTGCCACGCCACAGAGACATAACACCCTCATCGGCGATGGTTCGTCGGAAGCAGTCCGTGATACCGTTGTACTTGCGGTCGAGACGACCGGACTTCAGCATCTCATCCTAATCAGACTGTTAGCGCTGTCATCTTCTTGGGCATTGGATAACTCTTAATCGCTCAACTAAGCGTATTAAGCTTGGTATAATCCATTGTGGGTCCCGGATAAGGTAGCCCCAACGGTGAAATATTGCAACTCAATTATGTGCACATTAACATACCTGGTTCTGGATCAAGAGCTTGACACGCTCAATGGGAGCGGCGGCAGTCTTCGAGACGGCGGCAGAGACACCACCCACTGAAAGACCAGTTAGTAACAATTATTGCGCATTGTGAAAAGCGAAATATCGTATTAGGAATGGGGATTTTGATATATAGTGCCATTTGGGTTCAATTGCAAAGGCAGTGAGACGTACTCAAGAAGTCGGCCACGAAGGGCTGTAAACATCCATTGTTAGCAGAGTTCAACTTAGAGATATGGGTGGGAAACAGTAGAGTGAGAAAATTTCCGTTCCATCCATGCCAAAAATATTCGCTGATAAGGAGCAAACCATCTCGAAATAATTCGAAAATTCGTCTCAATTGTTCCGTGGGAACCAATTGAAGCTGTCGATAACATGCGCTGGGACTATTGATGGCTGGATGATGGCGGATAGGGAAGAGGAGTGCTTGCGCGAGGGATTTCAGGGTAAGGGGACCTGTGAACTTACCGGCATGCCCAAGACCTTCTGTTGCTCGCTAGACGACATCTTGTCGACTATTCAAAGATTGCCTGATCCTTGAAAAAAAGAAGCAGTGAGTGGAGATGAGAAGTGAATGAGGAAGAAGATGGAGAGGAGAGTTTGGAAGATGGACGGCCCTCGAGAGAAATATTTCTACTGCGACTGGGTCTGCAGAAAATAAGTTTGGGGGAGGGAAAAAAAAATTGTTGCGGGTAACCGCCAAAGGGAACAGCTTTTTCTAGCGACTCTTCCCGGACCCGCCGCTAAGACTAAGGTACATACACTTTACTGGCCTTCCAATCTAGCGGTTGCCCCGAGACCAGTAGATATCACGTGAAGATGTGGGTCTGGTCCCTTCAGGGCTCAAAAATTGTAGAAGTAACCACTGAAGGACGCTAAATTTTGAGCGTCTGGCGGCTGCAATGAGCTGGAGAAAGCTGGCTTTAGGCAACTTCTCACCGGACAATTTCGGGATGGCCTATTCAGGCCCCCCATCCATCTCACTCAGAGATCAGATGCGAGCTATTTTATTCGCAACCCGTGCATACAAGCTATGTATCTATTTAGTGTCTACTAGGTACTCCTCATTCTATAAACCTACTAAATTGACCTAGAGTATATGTGAGCCTTTTCTTTATATATTGTCTTGGTTTTATGCCTCTTCTTTGTTTAACGGAGAGTTGTGTACGACTAAGATCTAGATTACGAAAAACCTTCGCATTTAGTGTGCAGATCGCACCCAGAACTCTGGCTGGCCGGTTTCGTGAGTCGGTAAAAAAAGAGTTAGGGATGCTCACGCACATGCGTCCAGCGATCAGGGATGTCTCTTCGCCTTCTATCCCGTTCCCCGAGTCAAGTTTTCGGCTCAAGTGGCGGGTCCAGCCTTGGCTTAGTCGGCTTTAACTTTGTACAAACACAGACAAACGCTACCCAGGCCGCGCTAATAGCTGTGGAAATTCACTACGGTAGAACTGCCTTTCTATTGGATGAGATTCGGGATTTTATTTATGTGCCACCATTGCAAAAAGAAAAAAAACTGATTACGTACAGACGAGATTTCGAAGGCAAATGTTGTAAGATGTGACGTCTGCCTTTGCAATAATATTCGAGCCTGTTATAACCCGGGATAGATACAGCGAACTCTTAGCATATTAGTCAGTATGATATTAGTGTAGCTGTGCAGTTACTGGCTCAATTGACTTGGTGCGGTCCAATGCAACTTGTCACTCCCGAATACTTATGTATGCCATGATGCCCTAAAGGGTTCACCGCTAAACTTTATCAGATCGACAAGGCAGATGCCAACTGCTTGATAAGTGGAATCCAGTCTCATCATTCCGCAAAGTGTCTACAGACTTTTACGTTCCCCTGACATGAACCAGGGAATACCTACATATACGTTTAGTATACGTATATGTAATTTGGAAGGTCCCTTGGAAGATATTATACGCTGCCAAGGTTGGCAGTTATGTCATTTGCGTGACTGGTCATTATGCTTTGGAACAATTCTGGGAGAAAATGTGTTAGCGCAACGCAAAAGAGGCAAGCTTGTGTACGCAGAGTTGATCAGGCATTTTCATTTGGGCCCTATCTGAATATAACAGCAAGCGAAATTCTGAACCATAACCGTCCCAATGCTACGCCGAGGACCAAATGCCTGAATCCATCAAATCCCCATCCGCGATCCATCTGGCCCGTCAAACTCTGCTGTCGACTGTCGACCGAACGTCATTTTCATCATGGTATCGTGAGATTGATGGTTTAGTCCGAGGCACCGACAGCTCGGGCTACATCAAAGGTCAGCATCCAAATCTTATGGTTCGTGAGCCAGTCAAAACGTACTGTAGATCTTCATCTTGCTGTGCGTGACAACGGGCTTGATCTGTCCCTTCTCCTCAAGATCCTTCAGGCATTGTCGTGCCAGCGAGCCGTTGATCTTTAGTCTATCGACGAGGGTGGCGACTGTGACGAGACGGTATGATTGGACATCCTTGTAGAGCTTCTCGGAAGTGGTCTTGTCGAGCAGGACGGCGTGCTGGGCCTTGTCCTTGACTATATGGAGCGCATGTTAGTATAAATTCTGTCGAAACCGTCGCATGAGAGCCATCATCATGTCCTCTCGAAAAGCGCTTTATCGCGAAAGTTCGTGGTACTTGCCTTTGCCCCTGTAATATGAAAGTTAGCTAAAATTTTGCAGAGTCTTGATCAATTCAATTTATCACATACTTCGACCACTTCTTCTTCTGCTTCTTTGCGCCGGATGCTGCGGGAGCCATTTTGTCGATTTCTGATGTTGGCGTTGCAGTTGTAGATGTGTTGTGAAGGTGGAGGGGCCGAATAATGAATTTTAGAAAGTTCGCTTCCAGCGTTGTGGGCAGTCTTGATTAGATAACGTATCACGTGACTTTGAACTGCACATTACTCTAAGTCCTTGACCCATAATTCTTTGCCTCTATATCTGGTGGTCCATGCATCATCAAGTGGCCCCGAGCTGGCCCGACAAGACAATTCCCAAGATGAACTTCGTTTACGCTCTCTCAGTTCATATTCTACGTATATCACAGAATAGATTAATAGTTCTGCTAATCTCGGATAATCAAAATCCAACCAAGTAGAGACTATTTCCGACTTCCGGACTACTACCGCAAGCCACCCGCCTCGAATACCTACGCCAACGTATCACAGGGGCATTACATTCAGCTGATACCCTCCGTCATTCTATATTATCAGCGCAGATAGTACCGTATTGAGAACGTAATTTTAAATGGACACTCTAGACTGTAACTCACTACGCAGAATTGTGGCTTAAAATTCACGAATAGCCCTGATAACTATTACACTCAAGCTCAATTTCGAGGAATCCGAAGTCTTATTGATTAACGAACGCATCATCGCAAAGAGGTTATCATACATCTAGCATCGCGGAGCAAGAAGCACATATCTAGCCTAGGAAAACGTAGGAGATTCACCAGCTTTACCATCAACCTTGACACAAACCTCGCCTTCTTTCTAACGTTTCTTAGCTGCCTTTGCGATTGCTGTTCGTATGTCATTCAACAAAATAACGAAGTATCTTGCCCGGATAGTCTTGCATGCCGTTGCATTTATTTGGTCCGTCTCTGGCCTCCCAGTCTTTACCATTGCTATTGCGTTGAGAATGATATGTATCCCACTATCTAGCATTGAAGCAGCTTGGCTCGGAGCCAACTTGACCCCATGCTCGTACACCTCTCTAGGCACCCAAGCCGCGTTCTTTGGAATCCACGTAGAGACAAGGTCCTTTGCTGTCAAAAATCTAGATAGATCCGCGGTAAAGCACAGATTGGGATCGACGAACTGGAGCGGATACGAGTCCAGACAGCGTAGCCGCTCCAGACAGCGCGTCGGATTGGTGTAGAACAAAAAGGTCCATCCACCAGATATGTACAATGGGATGACGATTCCTTTGTAATCGTGTAGTAACATGTTCTCATTCGCAACCTGTTGGATTTCGTCCTGGCTTAGGACGCCCCAGTCATCTGGCAATTCATGACGAAGCAAATGGAGGATGACGTCCCCTTTCAACCCTCCACTCACTAGTTGAAGTGATGATTTAGGGGAGAGGGATGACCCCGCGCTTAAATGAACAGGACCCGAGCAGGAGCCAAAGTATACAAGTGGCGAAAGTTCAGGCTCGCAGCTCAGGATTTCAATCTCCACTTTCGGGGGAATTTCTCTGATCGACGTCAAAGAATGCTTTCTGAAGACTGGTGACAGTGTGTCCATGATCGTACGGGAGGAAACTTCATGGCTCCCGAGGCTTGAAAACAAGAGTTTGTCGGCCTCAGTCGATAAAGATCTTAGGAAAGCACCTAATCCAGTGTTCACTAGGAGGGCTCCTATCCCCTCCCATAGATAATCCATAGACTGAGTATCAACCATTTTCTCCTTAATACATGTACTAAGCTCATGGAGTGGGAACCAAAACACGAATGACCGCCCACCGTGATCATTGAGTAATGAAGAGAGCCGTCCACCAAATTTCGCAATGTTTCGCCATCTTTCTTTGTCGGATTTTTGAACCGGGCGATTGCGAAAGGTTTCACACTCGATTTTGGCAAACTCATTGAATAACTCCAGCTCAAGATCATTCTCGGGTGTTTCGTTGCCCTCGGGTGATTGGTCGTTTGTAGTGGGCAACCCGGACATTTTCTTGTACTGAGTGAAGCAATAAAAAGCGGAGAGTGCCTTTGAGATATCGGTTGTATATTTATTGTATTTCTCATCAGGTCCGATATGATCCCCAATATTCCATAACTTTACTACGCCACGTGCGTTGTTCAATGTGTCTGGATGTATGGCTATCTCCTTGGCAATAGATAAAATATGGAAAGCACGGATACAGAGGTAGGGCGGATTTAAAAACTTGCTGAACTTGAAGAGACCGTCAACAAGCTTCTGCATTTTTGGAGTCGCATCCGACTTTTGTAATTGGAACACGATATTGTAGAAGTCACTCTTCCTCATGAGCATTGGGGTCCAGGCACTTAGGCCGCGCGCAGGGAGACCAATTGGGACTTTCCGGGTGAAATTTGGATAATCGCTGGGAGCATCGGAATGGCGCTGGTCCTGCGTCTGATCTGGACTATCCATCTTAGCGATGACATGTTTGAATAGATCTACGTAGATCGCACGGAAGTCTTCCCTCGTGTTGATCATGTCCGAGAACTTGGCTCCATCTAGGTAGCTAAAGAGCTTGGTCTGAATGGCTTGAGAGTCCTGTCTTCGTAGGATTGTGTGTACCATATCGTCGGCACTGAGATTCATGAGCTTTGATTCTACTTCCTGCTTGATGACGTCCTCGAGGGCAGACAGTGCCCTATTGTGTGCAAGATCCTTTCCATATTGACCTAGTCGTGAATGGAA
Source organism: Hypoxylon sp. PDH2405 (assembly GCA_023628415.1). Taxonomy (NCBI): domain Eukaryota; kingdom Fungi; phylum Ascomycota; class Sordariomycetes; order Xylariales; family Hypoxylaceae; genus Hypoxylon; species Hypoxylon sp. PDH2405. The sequence continues at coordinate 360,592 of JAMAKT010000006.1, read as the reverse complement.
GAAAGGCCGCAAAAGTAGTAGTGGTTCGTGACTTTTCTCTCGGAGAGCCCACGTCAAACGGAGTAGTGTGTACACTCGAGGCGAAATTTTGAACCGAGTGTATGATTTGGACAGAGCTGGAAGAGATTCAGGTGAGATCCGTGAAGAATATGAGGAAACATTGAAGGAATGAGAAACTTACTTGAGTAGGTACCAGGAACCTAACAAGTCCCTTTTCCCAAATAACCAGGGCTCCTGCTAGGGAGATAGCAAAGTTCGATCAGACCATAAAAGAGAATTGATCTTGGCTAGAGCCTTCCACTCGAGACGGACCAAAGGGATCACTAATATCTGTAATATGTGCCTTCCTACGTATTTAATATATATGCGCCTACCTAACATTGGGGTAGGCAATCAAATCCCATAAATGCATGGCCTCTCCTTCCCGAAGATTAGAAGTTCACATATTTGCAAGACAGCTAACACGAAGACGCTCTTCCAGTAGCTATGGTGAGACCATAGTACTTTCCCTAATATATACCGAGTATAAAAGAGATGACGGTAGTAGCTTCCAAAGTTGCCTTTTAACGTTGCAGACCCTTCCCTCGACTAGCAGCCTGTCCCCTGGACCAAAAGTAAGATCTCACACTATATATCGATTGCTAAATTCTCAATTCTCTATAAATGTCTAGGAATATATTATTCACTAATAATCTCTGGGGCATCATTTCTCTACCACACTACTTACCTAGGGCATGTAAAAAGGGTGACCAGGATCTAAACTGATAGACGGATAGGTCGACAACATAGGGCCTTCTCATCATGGTCAAAAAAAGAAGATTATATTACATATAATGGAGCTTCAGGCTCACTTAAGAGGTTCACTCTGGGGGCGTGTGCGTGGAATCCCAACTTCTAGGCTTGATTTGATAATAATCTGATATTAGATAGTGCAATGTTGTGGTAGGAACATACATGAAGCCACAGTTTACCAGCCACCGGTCACTAGCCACTAGCCACACTTCCACATGAGTCTTGGCTCTCACCGAATCCCCCACCATTGTGGGAACACCGAATAGGGACTCGTTGGAGCAGGTTGCATAAAGTAAATCACCCGTTTAAGCTTTTTGAAGGTACCCTTCGACGTATCCCGCCATTCCTGCTCATTAGGGGATGTCCGGATCGACTGAACTGCGAGACAAGATCTCAAGTTTGGAAAATCGGTCTTCGAAGCCATGAGATAACATTAGTCTAGTAATTTACGCGTGGACAATTTCCAACTTCATTCATTCCTTCGTTTGAGATTACGTACCTAATTGCAGTACCCAATGGTGGCACGCGTGGCCTCATCGTACTGTACTCGGTTACCATCCTACAGTCAACACGCAATCCTTTAACGGTCCAACGTTCTTTTAACTTGCCCCTTCTTAATTGTACATATCTACACTCGTAAGCCACCATATAACGCCTTCGATTTCGACATGCCGAGCCGCAGCGCTTTCCTAGGATTGCGGATAGCCCCGCGACGAGTCTCCTTCCTCCTCGTTCTTGTTGGCCTATTCGCCCTGTTCACCCTCCTTTTCACGTTGCCCAACGCAATCCCGACAGGGCCGAGCTTATCCAAGTCGATCGCCGACCATAAGTTCTCTATACCGAAGTATAAAGACAAGTTGTCGTCGAGCATACTGAACCCCTTTCGACCAGCATCGCATAAGCCCCCGGAACAGAAAAACTCGACGTATGGGGGAAGTTCGTGGTATTCGAATTGGAATTGGAGGAGCCCCTTTTCCTCGTCAATTACACTAGACGAGAATCGGTCGCTCCTCCCGCCGCTGAAGGACAGGGCTCCTATCTATTGCTACTATGACACTACTGTTCAGCGGGATGCACCTACAAAGGAGGCCGAGAGTGCGCTACTACTAACATGGAGGCGTGCGTGGTGGGCGCAGGGGTTCAAGCCGATCATCCTGAGCGCGGCGGAGGCTATGAATAATCCACTCTATGACGAGCTTCAGAGATTAGACGTGGAGCCAGGCTTCAAGAAAGACATGATGCGCTGGCTTGCATGGGAGAATATGGGTGGTGGCCTTTTGTCGCATCATCTGTTATTCCCTATGGCGGCTTACGAGGATCCCTTGCTCTCGTTTCTACGAAGAGGCGAGTATCCCGGTTTGACGAGGTGGGAGGGCTTCGACAATGCTCTATTTGCTGGTCCCAAGAATCAGATCGCCGGGGCTATCACCCAAGCTCTCCGAAACCCCAAGAACAAGAAGGCCAAGGATTTCATCACCGCGGTCACTAGTGATACCTTTCGTGTTGACCCATCACACGATTCACTCGCATTCTACGACGCGAAGACCGTCGAGAAGACTTACCAAAAGGTCGCGGAGGAAACGGCAGCAAACCGCGACAAGGGTATTAAAAGTCTGAACGTTCTCATAAACTCTCATCTCCACAACACATGGCAGGACAGCTTCAGCAATGGCATTGCTGTGCTCAAGCCCATGCCGGCTCATACAACGCACATGATCAAGCCGGCCTTGGAGTTGGCGACAAGGCTCTCAGCCTGTAGTGATACCCCGGTACCGTCATCCTGTCCACCTAACCTGCCGAAGTGTTCACCTTGTGTGTCATCGCACCCCATGAAAATTACAACTCCAGCACGATACAGGAACACTACTGGCCTATATACTATAGGTACTGTACCCCATCCATACACTCTGCGCACACTGGACACTTCCCGGGACACGCTAGATGTTGCCTACATCAGGAGGCAAATAAAAAAGCGAGATGAATGGCTTTACCTCGTCTTCCAGGAGCACCTGGGCACAGGCATACCCAGCTCTGTTCGCGTGGTCAAATTCAAAGACGCCGTGGCAGGCGAGTACGCAACTTCTCACTCCCTCTGGTTGACCGCCGAGAAGGAATCAATCCCACACGACCTGGAATGGTGGTTTGGCTTTGAGATCCCGCAAAACGTAACCGATGACGGGAAGTCGGAGACTCCAGTGCCAGGCCCGGAGCGTCGACCGAAGCCTGAACACGACCCTGCCGATGGCCCAGTTCCAACAGACGACGACCTCTCACGTGAGCCCCGCCTTCTGGAACGGGCACGGGAAATAGTCAAGAGCAAGATTGATCAGGATGTGCGTGTACGTAGTGCTATAGAAGCGTGGAACCTGGCTGACACGGAGGCCTGGCGGTTTGCCAAGGCGTTTCTGGCCCGCTCTAGGGTCGAAAGGTTGAAATGGGAGGAGGAAGAGAGTAGATACGCCGGGGGCGTAGGGAGCGACTCAGACTTGAAGAGTAGCAGCTGGTTACGGTGGGGTGACGATAAAGAGGAAGACTGAAATCAAGAAGAAACAGAGATGAGACATCAATGACATGTACGGATGTTCATGGGTATCCATTTGGGACTAGATTCATTGTGATCGAATGCTCATGGTAGCATGGAGTTTGCGCGTTACGGATTTGTTAGACTAGATTTGCTAAACGTTATACCAAGATCCTGCTATTTGAGGGGGGTGTATTATAAATGAATGACATTCCAGGACCTAACGAGTGTTTTGCCCTGACTGTGACTAGGGCTTTGGGTGAGAGTTAACTTCAAAAAACAATCAGGTCAAGCTGTTGAGAGCTGACTTGGTTACAAGAATGTTGAATTCAAGGAAAGAGAACCGAAACGACCAAGTTCAAGTCTCATTCCTCAAGAGACTGAGGCCACAATAGTATCGCCGCCCATCTCGCCGCTCAGTTCCCGTGATGTAACGCCACGTCTCTTCAGGCCGGTGGCCAAGGTGGCATCGGCTCCACCGAAGCTATTCGCATTCGCTTCGCCAGTAACTGCACCATTGTCTGTGCGATTCTCTCTGCCATTGCGAGCCACCAATGCTGCAGACTCGAGGTATGATTTCAAAGCCACCCTTGCGGCTTCAACCACCATTTCGGCATGTTTCAAGGCGTCTTTCAGCGCATGAGCGGTAGCGTCCTCAGGAAGAGTTACTTCCGTCGATGGATCCTTGCGGGATATAGTACTCCTGCCATTTTCAGGTTCAGTTTCCTTGGCAAGATCCGTATTGCGACGGCTGTTCTCTTGCTCCTTGAGTAGCTCAAGAATATGACCGTTAAGCCAGACGCCTTCCAGCTCTGCTTTGGTCATATCCTTGGCACCGCTGATTCGACCGCGGCAGGTCGGCTTGCCGCAGAGGCAATCGAAGGGCTGGGCCATAACCCACTCCGTCGATGGATAGAAGAACTGTGACGGAGGTAAGCTTTTGCGGGACGGAAGTTATGGGCTTACCGGTGTAGGCGTCAGGTGACGGACGGTCAATTCTTCGCCGGCCCGAAGGCCGTTGGGCCCAGCAATGATATTCATATTAGCTGTGTCGAAGATGAGAGATGGCTCGCATGAGTGGTTGATGTAAAGCAGGTCGCTGTTCAAGTTCAGGTGCTTGTCCCGTCCGCACTGAACCGTCGCATAGGTCGGAGCTGAGGCAAAGGTGCACGGAGGGAATTCCATCTTCGCGAAGAGGCCGAAGGGTGGTAGCGAGATTTTTGACAAGCTCTTTGATGTAAATTCATGCTCGTTGATTATCACATCCTGGATATCGGGATGCGACGGTTGGTCCCAGTGTGGAGTCAAAGGCGCCATGATAACTCGGGTTTCCTCTTTAGGTCTTCGATGTTTGATGGGCTTAATACGTAAGTCCTTCACCAAGTAGATAGGGAATGAATCACTAATCAGCGGCTGTCTGTGTATGTTTCAGGATAATTCTTGTGTAATTCTCAGTCTCTAGATTTGGAGATCTTAAAGATGCCAAAGCGGAGAAGACAGATGAAGACTGAGCTGTCTCCATTTTCCCGTCGGCAATGGCGTCACTAGCTGCTTTGCGCTAAATATTTCGAGGAGTCGACTACAGGCACAAACCGAGGCACACAAGCAAAGTCGAAGTCGTTGCTCTAACTGTGTTTCTCCCAACTGCTTGGATTCTCGAACGCAGCCCTACACTTTCGGCTATGTACCAAGTTACCTACGTCGCAATCTGGCGAGCTTCAGTGGAGAAACAGTACAGCGAATAATCGAAGAGGTTTGCGGGGATTGGCTAGCTGGGCCAAGGTACGTGCCCGAGGGCCTATCATCGGCCATGTATCGCCCAAGTGGGCAACGAATCCCTTGATATGGCCATATGTCTACAGGGATAAGCCCGGCAAGTATAGCTACAGAAGAAATACTACGAGTGGTACCTTTTGCTACTGTTTCCTGGTTTCTAGGTACCCCGCTCAGGAGATCCGAAACCTTATCCAAGAGGTATGCTGGGTTGAGGTTCAATGTTGGTAGAAGTTGGCGAGGTCAAGGTGCCTCTTACTCGCATTGATAGAAAAAGGAATAGGAAAAGGGTTAACCGAAAGGTGACCCCCTTGTACTGGTCCACACACACCAACATTGAAAGTACTTGCGGAGTAATTGTGGACATGACTTGTGCTAGGATTATACCTACCGTACATACATGTTCACCTAAAAGGTTCAATGTTGTTATTGAAGATATCTTATGCGAACTCTTTACATGTAAGAGGCCCCGTCTGAACGAGTATAGCGCCTAACAAGAATTGAGCCCTCAGACCATCAATGTCGGGTCTATGTTCCATGTCCGGGCTCGGGAGATCCAAGTTTGCCCAGCCAGGTTATTGGGGCCTTTAACTGGGATAAAGGATATTAAGGTGAATTCTTCCTTTCGAAACGGTTGCGCTACGTTGTGCTGCATCCGGATGAATTCAACAAGGTAAGCCGCCGCTGAGAAGTTTAGGCTCACCTAGAGAACGTTTCCAGAAAACCGGCAACGGTGTCCAAGTCTGACAGCCATTCCCGGAATGCGGCTGACTCGATATTAGACTACCGGCCTGTCGTGCAGAGTCTTAGCGAGACCTCCCGCGATGTGGTGCCAGGATTGTTCTCTATAGCTTACAAAACACGCATTGGTCCTGGCGATCATGGTGAACGTTCCACCAAATAGTTATTCTGAAACATACGTACACGACTTGGCGCCGTACACAGGCCGGACTGAGCGCCCAGGAGAACGCTGGGTTGTCAATGAAATCACCGTGGCCGATGTAGTAGATGTCGATATTGCCCGCCCATCCAGGTTGTTACTGCAGCACACCCTTGAGCCTTCGCCCACTGATCTGGGGCACGGCTGCAGTTCTCCGAAACTTCCAGATGGGCACTTCCGACCAATCCAACCTAGTCGTGGCTGGATGGCTCAGTTGTCGCCAAAAATACCATAGACGCATTCGAATCAAGTGGAATTCGGGACATTGATTCGCTGATATCAGCCTTTTCTTATACATATGTCGTAACCCTCCGAACGTCACCGGACCTCCTTTAGGATGGTTGCAGCCAGGTCAGCGGCGTGGGAGCAGGCCGTGTGCCGACACTATTCCGCTAATATCTTGTGATCAGAATGACCTTGATTTAGAAGCTACAAGGTTGCACCAGTCGCCTTGGAACCCCTGCCCACTAGCTTTTGTCAGGGAGAAGCACGCACGCAGGATGGCGCTTGGGCGGTTACGTTCGGGAGCCTGTGCGCTGAGGCGTCATCTGCCCAGTAGTCCTCGAAGCTGTCTCGAGATGAAGACACCATCAGCTAACCGAGAATCGAACTATGAGAAGGTTTGAATGCCGATCTATCACCACGTGTGTGGGTCGGTAAACATTCCTATAGGGGTTGCGGCTTGCATATGTCAACCACACGCCACAAAGGAAGGCGTGACACTTCGACATTATGACCGTGCCCAATGGTCATCAAAGGACCTGGAATTGTGTCGGCCCGTGGCTTGGTGTGGGGGTTGTCATGAGGAGGATGGGTTCTAAGATGTGGTTACGGGGCTTTTTAAAGGGTTGATTTCCATGCTTTTTCTGTACCGACCCTTTCATGAGAAGAACAGCCCCTCGAATTTCTCGTTAGGTGGCCATAATTTGCACCGCCGCCACCATCAACTCTCAAAATTGTGAATACATATTTTGGTCTTCATATCATATTACATCCCAGAGAATACGATGATTTTTTATCCCGGCCGTGAGAAATCTGAGCCCGAAGATAGTTTCCTATTAATGGCCAACGCAAAGGAGCCAGCTTGTTCTCTGGAGCACAAGCCCGAACCACCACCTCGACCGGAGCCTCCGACCCCGAACCCACCGGGTCCCGATGACCGAAATACCACGAATACGTGACAAGTATTTCAATATTCTTCTTCGAGGGCTCCTTAGTTCTGTGGCCCTTGAAGGCGGCGATATCGGGAGAACCACAGGTAAGATGATCGACGTCTGCGAGCAATGCCAGCCGCATTATATGCACACGCCTTCTGATGATTATTAGTCAACTTTCGAGGCCTTGCACATGCGTAACATAAGTACGAACCGGGAGCTGATCGGGAAACTCGGTCCAACCTTCACTACCTACTTCGGGCCGTTGATTCCCTCTTGGGTTCTCGATGCTGTCGTTGTTCTCATGGGCTATAACTTATAAGCATTTTCTTTGGTCTCGGCTCCTCAGCTATCTTCTGGACTGTCTATCTGGTATACTGGTGTTACGAGTAGCACTTTCCTATTGAAATTTACATTGTCACTCTCGGCGCATGTTCTATGGTCTCCTTTACGCTCGACAATTCACTGTCCATCAGGACCTGTCATGATTCCACCTAATCATCCTCAAAGTTGTCAAAATCAGACATGTTTGCAAGAGTACCTAATTTATGGAGACCATCAGTCTATTTTAGTCCCCCTAGGCTGCCTGCGAAATTTGCATCTAGCTATTGCTACGAGAGAGGTGTGATCATCTAATCACCAAGAGCAATGCAAAACATTGTGTTTGTCCAACTTTTAGTACTTTGGCGTGAATATTCTACCTTTTCAAGAGTCAGACGGCCCTCATTCTACGGGAACGAAGAGGGCACCGGCTCAGAAGCCATTTTCCAGGTTATATTCTACAATCATCTATACCAAAATTTCGGTCTTATCAACGTGCTGTTCTTCTTGTATCTTGTGTGAGCTCTTGGGAACTAGGTGAAAGTAGCAGCGAAGCACACTGGATATATAATACTCCCCTATAAAACCTATCTAGTCATGATACGACTAGCTATGGAAGCTAGCATGTGAGTGAGGATATTTCGAATGAAGACTCGCATACACCATATATACTGCGGGTCCATTCATGGCATCCCACAATACTTATATTCCTAGACGCCCACTTGAGTATGTAATTTATACTATTCAGGAAATAGGCAACCCTTACGTACTATAGTGTCCATCCATACGTGTGAGGCAGGCACTACATGAAGTACCTATCTGATTTATCGGAGAGAGGGAGGTAGTAGGTAGTTACACAAACGACACTGAGAAACTTTGAATAGCACTATAATACATATCGTCGTCACTATAGTGCCAGGGCAGCAGGAACGATGAGTATAAGATAGCGAACGCAAATGTAGCTGCCCCTAGTCTTTTGTGAAGATTAAATGACGAGGTGCTTCTTGCTGTGTCTCTTGAAGACATTTGTTAATAAGGAAATTACAATTTGCTATCATTATTTTCACTCCACATACGAGTCTATGTTCACTCACGATATTCGTTCTCGATCCATCCGTCGACCTCAACTCCGTCTACACCTCATCGACGCTCCATAGTAGCCTTCACGGATTGGTCTCAAAAGGTCTTGTATGTCTACCTTTTGCTGGTTGCTCACGTCACTCGCTCGTCTTGCCATTTTTGGTGTGTACAGGTAAGTTCACACTGTCTTCTTAATCATTCACTCTCGTGCCACCTATCGACACTGTGGATTTCCCCAGTAACTGTTGTGAGAAACGCAATGAAAACCGGAGCCCTGGAGCACAGGCCGTAATCATCGGCCAGGTTGCATTCAATATTTTCACTCGGTCTACTGATTGTTTGACTGCCACTTTCTACTTTATCCCACACATCCACACCTTACTCTCTCCAACAACTTCGACTCGACAAACTTCTTTCATTCTCTCCCACACAACTTATCACATACTCTACGTTAACACCCATCAAATATCCCATAGGTAACACTCAAATACTGTCTCTCCAAGTCAGCTATAGGTACGTTCCATGCTATCCAATCCTTTCACCCTATATCTACATGTTCCTCTGGTACTTCTCGGAGGTGCCTTGTCAACCTATCTATGTATTATTGGGTCCTCAAAAGACAATCTCATTCGAAGCACATCACGAACACAAGACAGTAACGAATTGAATATTAATCACGTAACTGTTGACAAGGGTAATGGACGCTACATGCCCTACTACCTGTCTTTCCTCTCATCCCCCTTCATAAGATTCTGACCTAAACTGTGTACTTTCGCAACTTTGGACCTAGAAGTTTGCTAATTGGAATCTTGAGCAGATAATAGTGCCTGCAACTCTCATCCCAGAGGGGAAACCTCTCATCCTAGAGAGTTTCCTCGGGGATCCATTCACCGAAGAGACAATTTTCTAATCCTCTCCCGTCATCACAACTCTCGACAACACGGTGCTACCTCCACGTTTACCCCAATCGCTCTATGGAGTCACGTACATACAGTGCCGAGGAGCTCCTCAAGCTCAGAGACACGACTCCCCGTGTCGTCCCAGATACGCTTCACGTAAACGATGAGTTGGGTAAGCAATATTGTCTCTTCTCTCGGCACCCCTTTATCTGTCTCACTGTTTTTTCTATCATCTTTTCCTTTTCCAACATAATCTACCTTTCTTTCTCTTCCCTTTCCCTTAATCCCCTTCACATATTTCACACTGTCCTCCTACCCTGGAATCATACATTTTTTTATGTTGATGATTCCTTACACTAATCAATCTAGTAGACCTAGTAAAGGACCAAGATACTGGCAACATGTCGTCAACGCGCGAGCAACGCTCAAAGAAGATGAACGGCCACGTCTCATCTTCAACTGAGAGCGATGAGATTATCTTTCGTGGAAAGAATCAACAGCGCCACCAGTGGAAGTATCGTGGCCGCACCGAAAGTGAAGTTACTTCTAACGAGCCAGTCTGTGCCCCTACGGGCCTCGCAGCACAACAGAGCGAAGGATTTCAGAAGTTCTTCAAGGCAGTCGTTTCACCTACTCATGTGCGAGTAACTGCTGGAGGCAGAATCGTACCGAATACTCGCGGTTCCGTATCACCCACAGCGAAATGGGACAAGGAATATTCGACAGTTGGAGCACAGAGCTCCACGGAAACGTTTAAGGAAGTAAAGCCCAGTTCTAGCAATGGTATCGGCAGCCACATAGCCCATCCTCTCATTCCCCCCCCGATTCCTGGCCCTCCTGGCTACTTCCAGCATATGGGTCTCCCTATGCCATTCTATCCCTTCCATCCTGGACTCCCCATTGCTTATGGAATTCCAGCCCCTCAGGCTGCTTCCTCGACTAAGGGGCAAGCTACACACTCCCGGACTCAGCACGACGCTGAAGAGGCGGAGAAGGCCTTTAAGACCCAAGACGGTGCCGGTGATAAGAAGCCGAGGCCAGCGCCGATCAAAATCCCCTCTCAAAGCCATCTTGATGGTAACCGACCTTTCTATCACAATGGAAATGTGGTCTACCCCCAGGCCTATGGACCAGGACAAGTCCAAATACCCATGATGTTCGCGAGTCCGTACTTGCCACCTGGTATGCTCGGAGGTCCAGCTTTTGCAACCCCTTTTCCGGGCTCCGCGGGACCTCCTAGCCAACTGTCCCCTGTAACACCTGTCTTTGGTCCGAATGCAATCGCCCCAGCACACTTTGTTGCCCCTCCTGCTGCTAGCGGTAGCAATCAACCGTTGCAGCCACCCCTTGCGCCGGTTCAGATTTCACACCATGTTACGTCGATTCGACCAAGTGAGATCACCAAGCGCCAGCTTGAGGCACTACGAGCCTCTCTTAAGTACTTCAAAGATCAATTGCAATACAACAAGCATCAGGTCGATGAGGATGCAGTTATTGCCCATATAGAGAAGCTAGAAGAGAACGTACAGCAGTTCGAGCATAATTACACAATGCAGATCAGCTTCGAAGCCTCCTATTACCCTCCTGTGCCTGCGCCTAGTCTAGCGGGCTCAACTCAACGGGCACTACCTTGCAAGACGCCCTCAGGAGCTTCTAGCGTTAAGAGTCGTCGAGGAGCCGACGCTTCGCAGAACAGCTCCATTAGTGCTAACGACTATGGTCATGGTTTGTCGCATCATCAGTCTTCCGAGCGACTTGTACCGAAACCCAAACACCCACGAGCGGTCGGGATCAATTCTAACAAAAACATCAAGACTATGTCTGATGTAGATCCCCGCCTAGAAGCTCTTATTCAGTCCAAGGTGGGCAAACTCGGTATTGTAGAGCCGTCGAAGATGACAGGATCTCACAGTAATGTCTCTACGACATCTGTTTCCAACTTTGGAATGCATCCTTCTCAAGCGTCTCAGCCTCAAGTGCAACATCCTGCGGCACAGTCTGGACCGTCTAGTGCATATGAGTTCAGCTCATGGCAAGTCCCTAGTGTCACTCCCTCTCAAGAAGGGGGTTGGAATAACGCACATGCCTTTAACATGTACACGGCCAATGGCACGACTCCGGGAAACCTTCAATCATCGACGGCCAGCATTAGCGCCAGTAACTACCCCCAGCCGTACCTCATCGGGACACTTCCTCGAGGAATGCAACCTCACAATGCCCGTGCAATGGACTATGTCTACTCGCGTGAGCTAACTGAGGAAGAGAAGCAGGCCCGATACAACTACTGGGGCCAAGTCTCAAGTGGAGGATTGGGCTTGCCGAAGTTCGATGGTAAGGACTTCTACCCCCCTTCTCCGGTGAAAGCTGCGCGAACTGCCGAAGTTCCGCCTCATTCTACTCGTCAACGTGGTGTAATTGGTGAGCCGGCGATCAACTACAAATTCCTGGAGAACGATCCGTTTCACCATAACCGTGAGACCCAGGGCAGTCGATCACAGGAGGCCAGCCACAAAGTAAGCAAGGCGATCCCTATCGTGGCCCCAAGCAATGCCAGCCGTGACAGCAAATCTGAAGCGGCAAACCAGGCTCGACTTAGGGCCCAGATTGATGACAACGCAGAGGCCCTGTCCAAGATGACGAAGAACATTAACGTTTCCTCCTCGTCCAAGTCACCTAATGACCTTGTTGCGGAAATGAAGCAGAATTCTTCGGGCCGCCGAGCTCTTGAGCGATTTAGGTATGAACATGGATTCTTTAAGGCAGGGCTATAAACTGACAGTATATAGTAATAAATCTGGAAATGAGCTCTGGCAAACAATGCTGAAGCGAGGGGCCACGAGTGGTACCGTACTCCCGAGCACTGTCTCATCGACCACAGCCACAGGCTACCTCCCTCAGTATCAGGGATATGCTGCGGCGTCTCTAGGGCCGACAATTTCCAACACGAACAACTCGGCAACTCGTATTTCCGCCGAGGTTAGAAACAAGGCCGTTGAATGCGACGCTCAACTACCGGCGCAGAAGACCGGAGAGAATCGACCACCGAATGAGACCCGTTCGGAAGACTACGACCCGGTGAAGGATGTCCAGGAGCGTATGCTCCGTGATGCGGAGCGACGTGGAGTTATCGGCTCAGAATGGTGAGAGGTGGCATCATGATGCCTGTCTATCTTGTCTTTGCGTCCACCTCGACAATGGAACGAAAAACGAACAGAAATAAATACATCATCTTCTTACAGTCATGTTAGTATGATTACATTCATCTCTTCATCGGTACCGACACAGAATACATCACTAAGGGCCATACCCGGCCCCCAAGTATATCATTCTCCTTTTTCTTTTCTTGTTCCCCGATATCGATTATGACGTGTATGCGGCCATCCTGCTATAGGATCGTGGTCGCAATTGGTGGTTTATCTTCAGCCGCCTGGAATTTCGACGAAAACAACAACTATGACAACTCGGTGGCGGGGAGTGAATGCTTGGCAGGCTGGTACCCAGAACTACTATTACTACATGGCAGTATCAACACCTTTGCTGATGGAATTTTTAACTTCGTTACATGCATGCATGTTTAATTTTTCGACTGTACTTTTAACTCTGGGTTGGACCGGAAGTGTCTTTCTTTAATTTGTAGGTAGCATTCAAACTAATGACAAGAAATTTTTTGTCATTACAAACAATTCCTTGCTTCCTAAAATGTGAATAGTACGAGAGGAGAGAAGAAGTGGTGAGACCATTTACTACTAAAGACTGGGCGTGTTGACAGTATTTTATTTCGTCTATGGAGGTTCATGTGCCTCACCATCAAACTTCCAACCTCATCGATATTATCTACCGGTTGAAAGTCTGCAGGCAAGGGGGCGAAAAGGGGGTGATTCATTCCATATCCCTTCGCTTGCATTTCTCTTCGCCAGTCGTATACCTCGAAAACCAAAGGACAGAAGTTGACGCGGAGATAATCTGGCGGTGGCTTTTCCTTACCTTACTATGGGGTATTTTTATCATATAATATGGTCTTACGGAAACCCACTTACGTGCTTGCACAGGAGACCTGTCGCTGGGTGATTATTCCATAGGTACGTAGCTAGGGAAGTCTTGTCCATCTTCCCTGATGGATAGGGAGGGATAGGGTCCCAGAGTTAGGTAGGTAGGTAGTGGCTTATTACGGCACAACAGAGTTGTAATCTGGAGCAAGACTTCGGGAAGAACCTCCCATGGAACATTTCACAAAAGTGAAACGGCCATTGTGTGCATGCAATTGGTTTTTCATTCGGTATGCGTCGCCGCATCTAGATGCTGATGATCGTCGAGTCCCATGCAATCAAATCCCGCCGATTCGTTTCATAATCCCTCGATGATGCCGGGGGAATTTTACCCTCGCAGACGCCAAATTCCGTTAATTCCCCGTCGTTAATTCGCAGACTCAGTTTATCTACCAACGGGTATTTGCTCCCCCTCTTCGCCAGGCTGGTAACCGAAGATCAAAAGGTGTGAGTGTGAGGTTGCTTATTTGGCAGCGGCCTTGCCCTTAGATCGTAGCTCGCGGCCAACCTTGATGCGCTCTAGGATGTTCTCACGGTCCTTGTCGAGCTTGAGCTTGGTGATGACGACCTTGCTGGGGTGGATGCCGATGGGGACGCTCTGGCCGGAGGCCTTCTCGCGGGTGACACGCTCGACGTGGATCACGTACTTGAGACGGTAGACGGAAGTGACCTTGCCCTCACGGCCCTTGTTGGTACCTCGGACGATGGTGACCTCGTCGTCCTTTCGGACGGGGATGCTGCGGACCTATTCGAAGAATTCGTGTTAGGACAATTTCTCGAGACTAGCTAAAACGCCAAGGTGTTGGAGCGCCGTTGGGCGAGGGCGAGAACTTACGTTGTACTTCTCACGCAGCTCCTTGCTGAGGGGAGCGCTCATGATGACGCGGCGCTCGCCGGAGGAGGCGCTGAAGTGCGCCTTTCTCGACTTTCGTCGCGAGCTGGAGATACCTGTTGGTTGAAACTTCGTTAGCATTGTGTGGTTCAATTGACGAGGAATTGAGCAGATATTGCCGATCCGATAAATAAATCAATAGAAAATGTATGCGTACCTGAGTTTACCTTCGTCATTTTGTCGGTGGGTGTTGGGCGATGGGGAGAGGTTAGTTTCCGTAAGACGAAGGTTGGTGTTGAAATTGGCTGAGGTTCACGATTCACAGAAAGATCAAAAATCGAAAAGAAGTTGGTGGGCTGGGAAATTTCAAAGTGCCCTAACAGAGTGGGTCAAGCCTCGTCTATCTATTCACGATTAGATAGGGATGTGGCTTGAGCGCAATGCGGCTTGAATGGACCCACTTCAAATTCCGCATCCCGGAATGTCGGTACGTACCGGGATAGTATGATTTCAGGTGGGATGAAGTGAAGCTGAAGTTATCCCCAGATCAAGAGTAAAGATCTTGGGAAGAACCTGAAGATCAATTACCGTCAAGATGTGGTCCAGATTAGTGCGCCGGAGAGTACTTCTATTACTACGAAACCAATCCAATTCTGCAAGAAATCAAATCCAAAGGCGGACGTTAGTTGCAGCGCCTAAACCTGGCGATGGCCCTCTAATGGAGAGGCGTCCAGACCGGGAGCTTCCGAGTTCGTCCCCTTCAGTATATGTCGTCCGTATACAACCCTCTAACTTACTTACTTCAGGTATCAACGGCTTCCGGTGGGGTCGCACATTCCCCATCTTCCTCGCCATCATCGCAGCCTCCAGCGTCGCCATCTTCAACTACCAGAAGCTGTCGAGCCCCGTCGTCGCCTCGACGCTCTACGCGCTGCGCACGAACCAGAAGGCGCGCGAGTACCTGGGCGACGAGATCTACTTCAAGCACCAGATCCCGTGGATCTCGGGCGAGATGAACCAGCTGCGCGGCCGCATCGATATCAGCTTCCCCGTCAAGGGCACCCGGAACACCGCCGTCATGCGGTTTACGAGTTTCCGACCCACGCCGAAGGGTGTGTTCGAGACGACCGAGTGGAGCTTGGAGAGGCCTGATGGGACTAAGATCGATCTGTTGGATGGTGATGATCCGTTCAGGGCGATTGCTTCTTACCCCATGGACGAGGAGGAGCGTGAAGAGACGACCAGGGGTTTCAGACAGCAGCTTAAGTGAACGAATCTATGGGCCTCGAGCGCTGTTATAACTGGGCTCCCTTTCCTCTCAGGAAATACCTACGAGTGTCGCGATCCTTTACAGCGATGACTAACTTGAATATGCTCTGGTGATAGCATATGCGATTGAGTGAAAGATCTCAGGGCCACTCAACTTAGTTCAGTCTGGATGACTATCACCTTAATGTTGTTGCCTTCAGTATCAGGCTTGAAGTTAGAGAGGAAGGCAGGGTATACATGAGGCAAAGTGAATATCCTGCAAAGCCTGTAATCTTCAGAATTCGGCGTGAAGATAGGTGTACAACATTGTGTATGGTACAAAATGTATATATATTTTTACAATGCAGCGGCCAAAGCTATAGCCTCTCCTATCCTGCCGTCCTTCCTCATCTCCTTTAGCTCTAAGTGCGCCTGCCGCGCAGACTGCAGCCGTGCCTCGTGGTCTGGGTTTCGCTCCAATAATAACCTCCTCGTCTTCTCGATGAACGTCTCAGCCGGCGGTGGCTTCTTGATGGCATCCGCCAACTTTACGATGCACCCCTTGGGGCCGGCAACATGGCCATTGACCACCACAATTCCCGTCTTATTTTCCACCTTCAGCACTCTTAAGTTCTGGATCGTGACTCTTTCGCCACCCATGCGCCCAGGCATCTTTTTGCCTGGGTGGACACGAGAACCACCACCCTGACTGGGACCGGATGTACCGATCGTTCTGTGGTTCTTCGAGTTACCGTGACTAGCCTCCTGACCGGCGAACCCGTGCCTCTTCATACCACCCGCAAAACCCATACCTCTGCTATTACTTCTAGCATCCACGAACTGGCCGACCTTGAACCAGTCGGGCTGCAGCTGCACACCAACTGGTAATAAACCGTTCTCATCGCGCACCTTGAACTCAGCCAGATGGCGTTTGGGAGAAATTCCTTTCGCTTCGAAGTAGCCCAACAGAGGAGCCGTGACGTTCCCGGGTTCCTTCTGGCCGCAGCCGACTTGGACAGCCCAGTACCCGTTCTTGGCGCGTGTCTTTGCGGCCACGACTTGCACCTGGTCCATCTGTAGGATAGTACATGGGATGCGCATTCCCTTGGAGTTGTACATGGCCGAGACACCAACTTTAGTCGCTAGAATACCCGTCCGTAGCGGCGTTGACTGTTCCTTGCGCTTGAGGGCTGCAGCGGGTCCCGTGGTGGGTGCTGGTAAACCAGCGGATTGTTGGTTAAAACGTGTCGGTTTTGTTCGAGGGTTTGCCGTCGACCAGCCATACTTGACGCCTCGCCGGGCGGTGCGCGGGAGGAGGGTGTGTCGTTCTGTGATGAGGACTCGAGGGTTACTCAGTGAAGAGCACTTCGTTAGGGCGGCTGCCCAGCGGGCTGGCAGTCGGGATGCCATTGTCGCTGGGAGCTTGCTGCAGAGTAACCAATTCGCTCCGGGGGTATCTTGTTAACTCCAACGGCGTAATGCAAGATTCTTGCGCAAGTACTAGACTTTTAAGATGGCGGCTTTAGATGGCCGTTGAGGATATCGATAATTGAAGCTTCATGGCCGCCATTGAAAAAATTGGGTGGGTCACGGTGACTATTCGGGAAATCTGCGGGCGTAGTGGTACGTACCACCGGTAGGTCTAAGCAAGAACCCCAGCTTGGACAATGGCAGCCCGGCTGGGGAAACTGCTTCACGCCTGATGAAAAAGTATCTTTCATTTTCATTAATCAATTCATCTAAAAGTGCTGTACTCTCTATACCCGCGTCATCATGGTTTACTACTTCAAATCCACAGTTGTGGACCCTCCGGCGTTCATCTACGTCGGCAAGGACAAATTTGAGAGTGGGTGACTTTTGAAGCCCCCGGTTTAAGTCGGTCCATGTTAATCTATACACTATGCTAACAACTGGTAAAAGATGAGGAGTTGATCAAGTATGGCTGGGAGGAAGATGTCTGGTAAGAATCCGTTTGTGACATATCATTGGAACATACTGTATTCATTTAATTTTTTAGGGTATGAAAAATCCTCATCTCATAAAACGCCAACGTTGGAAAACTCTCTTGCGACAGGGGCTTATATGAGCAGTTTCACGTAGACAAGCTTTCAAGTGCACACATCTACCTAAGATTGAATGAAGGCGATACGTGGGACAACATACCACAAGATCTCCTGACGGACCTGGCTCAGCTCACTAAAGCCAACTCCATCGAGGGCAACAAGAAGGACAACATCACTGTCATCTACACACCTTGGTCCAATCTCAAGAAAGATGGCAGCATGGCAGTTGGACAAGTGAGCTTCAAGGACCAGCGCAAAGTCAAGAAGATCTTGGTGCCCCAGCGAGAGAACGTCATCATCAACCGCCTCAACAAGACCAAGGTTGAGAAGCAACCTGATCTGCAGCAAGAGAGGGAAGACCACCGCAGAGAACTAAGGAAGCGAGACCAGGCTGCACTGCTGCAACGGGTGAGTTTTCCCTATTCGCCCTTCATACTCTCAGATACGCAGAGATTAACGATGGGATATTAGAGGAAAGAGGAGGCTAGGATCATGAAGGAGAGACAGGAGAAGAAGTGGCAGAAGGACCATGCCTATGACGATCTGTTCACGGAGGAGAATATGGAAGCCTCGAGTAATCAGAATCGGTCTGAGAACTGGGAGGAGGACTTCATGTAATGCAATGAATTGCCGATAAGACAAAATACAAAAACTTCACGATGACATATCGGTTCTATGGGCTGTGATCTTTTAGCTAAGAAGGGCCAAATTAATCCATTTAATCCATTCCATAATCAGGAGGTTGTAGATGCACTGTAGTTGGTATCCCATCTGTT
The DNA here is from genome assembly GCA_023628415.1 of Hypoxylon sp. PDH2405. Lineage (NCBI taxonomy): Eukaryota > Fungi > Ascomycota > Sordariomycetes > Xylariales > Hypoxylaceae > Hypoxylon > Hypoxylon sp. PDH2405. The sequence goes on along the minus strand of JAMAKT010000006.1, from coordinate 342,147 downwards.
AGAGAAATTACTCCTTCACGCCGCTCTATTCGTTAAATACCCGATCCCCTCCCACCGAGCCTACTACCAAGCTGATTCACATTCGTGCCCTTGACCGCATGATCATTCGGGTTCGGCGCAGCCTCATACAAGATCTGGCTAGGCGCGCGCCCAAGCTGCATCCACTCGCCCTTGAACCCCAAGTAGCTCAACCTCGTCACATCCTCCTCCCCATCTCCAAAGTTATCCTCGAAAAACAGCGTCAGCCGCTGCACCTTACCGAACAGCGCGCGCTTGACCGGCAGCTCCTGGACCTCGGACGTCTGCGACAGCTCGAAGGTCTGCGTCGGCGCGAGCTCCTCCGCCGTCTCGAAGTCCATGTTGTCCCGGTTGACGAACACCTTGAGCGTCCGGGGCGCGCTGTCCGACGGCGAGGACCGCAGTAGGATCGAGTGCAGCTTGACTTGCCCTGTGAATCTGCTCCGTGACGTGTTAAATCGCATATGCACTTACATACACACATACATAACATACCAGGTACATCTACCTAGTTACCAAATAAAGAAAGGGGGGGGGGGGGGGAAGAGAGAGAGCATACGGTATCGTCATAAGAATTTGCTCATCCGCGTCGCTTTCTAGCTCTGGTTCAGGCTCCAAACGCTCGGCCCACGTCTTTTTTACGATGGCCTTCCCGGAGTCCTGGGTGGCCTCGTTCATAGTGTTGATCTCGTCGAACTTGATGTGCTGGTACAGACTATGCTGCAGGGCAGGTGTGATGTCATCTGAGTGGTCGTGCTCATGGTCATGATCGTGGCCGTGGCCTTCGTGCTCATCGTGGCAATGCGACATCTTCAATTATAATCATTGATCTAATGGATAACGAACGGAATATGATCGGTTTAAAAGACCGCTGTCGTTTTCTGGGGGGTTTAAAGATGGAATAAATGTATTTCGACTAGTTGAGGTATCCAGCATGTACGAGTACTTAGTTTGGATTATCGGGTAATTGCATGTGTTGAAATGCGGGCAACCGAAATCCCGTTTTATAGCTTCAAACATGAATTATACAAGACTTAAGACAACTGATACACTTTAGATTATAAGGGTTTGGCATTGGTCTACTATATGCTGTGTTTAAGGCAATATTGTTTCTTGTTGCGACGAGTATGACTAGAAATAATCATATTATTGTTAGGTGAACTCTATTCTTAGGAAATTTCAGACCCTTTCTGCAGTCAACGTATGATTTCACGTGTATTCGCCTTGGGCTGGCTTAGATCTAATCCTAGAACTAGAAGATCTGGCCGTTGGTGAGATCAAGGACAACAGATGACCCTGTAATTCCTCGCCGTTAGAATCCTCCTTTCCGCCTCTTCTGCTTTTTCTTTTGTCTATCGTCTCTGCGACCGAACGCACCAGGTATTGGCTGGGACATGGTCTGTAGCGGATCCGACATGATAGCCTGGCTCTGTGAATAGTCTCCAGTGAGTTGGCTAGACGGGTTGAAGAGATGAGTCTTCGGTGCTGGTTGGGTCGCGGGCAGACTCGGTTCCTCATCTCTAAGCCTCTGAAGAAGTGTTTCCGTTCTCCGTCTCTTTCGACTTTCTCGGGCTAGTTGCTTTGCCCTCCTTTGCATGCCGGGAGTCACTTCCTTGTTCCTATCAAGGTCAAACACATAACCATCGGGATTGGCTCCGACCTCCCACTTGTCCAGGAGCGCGGTACGTTTTGCTGGCACAAACTTGCCGGTGCCCGTATATGATCTCAGAAGGGTCATGGCCGGGTCTTCACCATGAGAAGTTTCCGTTTTTGAGTCCCTGGAACTCGAGGTAGATACCTCGGACAGTGACACTGGAACACTGCCCGCACGACTTCCTTGCTGACTATCAATGACCATGTTGTCTAGATGGCGAGCAAGGGATAGCTGAGATTCGACCAGATCCACTTGGCGATGGACCAACCCAAAGAGGGACAGATAGATATCGCAAGCCATCTGTCGTAGTGCTGTTGATCTTGCCTCTTGTATCCAAACCCCAGTCTGACCGCTGAGTCCAGGTCTTACTGTCATGTCGAGGAGTGCAGCATACAGCTCCTGTAGCGAATTTGCTTGTCTGGTAACTTGAGTATATGGCCGATTGAGTGTCAACAACGTCACGTTTGGGATGACACGTCCAAGACGTTCTATTTCACCCTCCCATTCGATAGCTGCGTGATTTATGTCGGGAGGCAGCGTCGGATTCTTAATCATTTGAAAGCTATAACTCTGGTTAGTCAGTCGTTAGAGACTATAAAATATGGGCAATCAGCTTACAGAGTAGTAGCAGGGATCGTCCCATTCCCGATGGCTTGTTCAACAACAAGATGAACATCGTCGAACGGATTTGAACCAAACTTTTCTTCCCTAGCGGGTTCTTCATGATATTCCTTGACTTGAGAACTAAGAGCTGTACGGAGATACTCATAGAATATCCCGAAGGGTCTCCGTATTACTGGCCACCGGGAAAGACTTCTTGTAATGGTTTGATCGTGGATACCTTCCCTGGCACGCGGAGCGGCGTAGTCTGGTACCACAAAACGCGAAGCGATGTGTCTCAAGAGCCTTTTTCTCTCTCTGGATGGATCTCTTGGTCGACTTATTTTGCAATCCGGACGGTGTATCCGGTCCACGGGCAGTGTGCAAGTGGACACACAGAGTGTAGAGACGAGACACATATCTGATCCCAGGATAGCAAGCTGGTAAAATCGAACATGTTGCTTGGCAAGATTGCGCGCGGATTCGCTTGACATGGCCGAGCGCTTCAGCGTAGCTGGCAGGGGTTGAAGACATATGGTCTGGAGCGATGTGTCTGGCGACTGGAGTGCGCCTAATACACTGCCTTCTCGATGATAGAAAACCCTGGAGGGATCACTCTTGAGCATGGTGACGCAGAAAATATCAGTCTGGGCATTTCCGCTGGAGTATATGCAGACTAGCGACGTCGCTTTCCCAGCCGACATGGTTCCTGGCGTAACGGAAAGTTTCAAACTTAGGTCGAAACCGTCTCTTAGGTGAGAAATCGCGAGTATAATAGACCATTGTTTTCGCGTTTCGCCCCAATTTTGACCCGGAGACGCATACACCCTGACCACAAACAATTTTAACGTAGTCAAAACAAAGACGTATTGGGTGTCTTGTGGATTTTGGTGTACATCTAGAATACAACCTTGTCCTCTTTCTCCCAAAAAAGGGAGGTCCGGGAAAAATGAGTTATTGGTAAGATCCAATAGCCTAACCAGCTTTGGACTACACAGAAGCAATGTTGAGGATCGTACCAGCTGTGGGAATGAGCCTTGCGCTTCGGGCACATCTGTATCTTCATCGAAATCGAACGCTTGTGATGCTTCTGACGAAATACCTGAGCAACCAACCCAGAGTATTTTGTGCCACCGTGCTTCCTCAGTGTCACTGAATGGGAGACGACTTAAAACACCTTTCTCGATATGTCCGCACTTGCTGAGGCTGACCTTCGGTTTTCTGGATGACCTGACTCTAGTATGGGCGATATCCCAAATACTCCAAAATCCACATTCGTCGATGAGTCCAAGTTGAGGGGGTTTCGATCTTATGCCAGGGTTGAACGTGGCGTCTGAATGACGGTTGCCTCCAGTCCGGTCCTTCGGAATAAGGAATAACGGGTTTGCTGCGATGCGAGACGGTTTTCCTCCATTATTATACGCAGAAATCGTCGGGACCCTTCGATATTCTGGCTGAAATACTCGAGTACCGGAGTCCCTTTGCATGATCACCCAGCGTGTCGGATCGTACCTCTTCGAGTCAACCACACTTTTTAAACTGCGAATGGGCCCTGCAAGTTCTTCCTCGAAGAAAACAGACTCGGATTCTTCTGCCACGTTTGGTAGTCTTAGAGACACACTGTCGTCGCCGCTCCATTGCCATTCCTCTATGCTCGGCTTCGCCATACAAAGCACATCATTGGCTTCGCCCGTCGCGATTGCTACCAATGGTGCACCCGAGACCCTCTGTGGCTCGCTCATATCGGTTAGTTCACCGATCGCAAAAAGAGACGAGCTCCATGGCTCACCGCCTTGGAATTGCGACAACAAATGCGACGATGACAGTTCGTCGTGGGTACATTCATTTCCCAAGCGGGCTTCAGGGTGGGCTTTCAAAAGCCATCTTTGCTGCCTCTGACTGATCTGCCAGGTACTGCTAGTTGAAGAACCTGGAGATTGTCCACCAGTAACACCAGAAGCTGGACGCCATGTCTTACGTGGGCCAAGCTCCTTGAATACAGGCGCTTCACATGAAGTTAGCAGGCTGGGAAGTTACTGGAGACTGCGACTAGGTACGTACTGCTTTGAGAGAAGTTTCTCGTGGATTGCCATCCGCGATCCTCCGCCTTGCCCGATCCAAAAGGTAAATGTGAAAGGCGTCCTGCGAGTCCGATGGTGGATTCAGTGATTTGACGGTCAGTCATTCGGAGAGCAAAGCTCGACGGATATCTTCTCGAATGCTAGTCGTCGTTGGCCGTACATAGCGATGGCTTGACGAGCCAAGATATGCGATCCGGGATCAAGTACAGATTTATGCGACTAATGTCTGTTGGAGAAGATATTCGACAAGATGATGTTCATGTCAGAAACGAATTTGGAAGAAAAGTAACTAGAAAATCGCAGGGTCTAGGTAGCTTGCTGGAATGGGAAATTAGTGGACTTGGAAGTTTGTTCATGCGCTTATCTTATCGTACAAAACGCTGAGTGACTTTAAACATTAACTACCATTTCCATATAATTCCATGTCAAGTGCATTCTTGAAGGCTCCAATTACTGTATATAATTTTTTCAATTTAGAATGAATTTTCAGATATTGAAGTCGAGTTCATGTCGTTGGAGGATAAGTATATTGGCTGACACTGTTGAGAGCTTTGGCTCTTTGAACCATAGCTCTAGAAGTATCTGCGGCGGATCCCGACCCGCTGCGACTAACGGCGCTCGGCAACCAAAATAAACATTCACACAGGCTCCGCTGACATGGGTCTGTACTTTCCAAGTTAATCAATCAAGCCCGAAGTCGTCGCAACACGATAGAATTGAATAACCGTACCAACTACCGACCGAGATAATCCCATATAATCGAATCATAAATTAAGCCATCGCAGAAATGGCCTCCGCATTTGAATCCTCGCTGTCGTCGAGCCTAAGCGGCAGGCAGACGCTGTCAGCGACGGCTCCGTCCATGGCAGATTCGCTGCCCAGCATCAATTTCGGCTTCGACGAGCTGCGCGATCGCATGGCCAAGTTCAGCGCTAAATTCGACGCCTTCATCGAGCAGGGACGGAAGCGCGTCCTAGAGGAGCGCAACCAGTTCATGATGAATATTGCCGAGCTACAAGGTACGACTGCGACTCTACCCTCTATAGGTAGACTGGCAAAGCTAACAAGTATCGCAACGAACAGAGGACCAGCGTATGAAGAAGAAGGACATGGAAATCTTGCAGCACAAGACGACTACCCACCAGCAGATGATATCCAAGGAAGCGGCCGAGACGCGCGAGATGCAGGCGGCGATCGCATCGCTTAGCGCACAGCGCGACAAGAACAAAGCGACTCGGGACGCCCTAAAGCAGCAAATCGCCGAAACGCAGAAGGAGATCGACGCTCGGCTGGCGGCGCAGCGGGAGCATGCGAAGTACGTGGAATCGCAGAGCCGGTTCAATGTCCCCGAGCTGGACTTCTGGATGCAGAACTTGTGTCTTAAGATCGAGGGAGCCGGACAGACGGACCGCCTCAAGTTCGTGTACACACATATTGATGAGAAGAACTGGGAGCGAGAAGCTTGGTTCGAGTTGAGCACATCGTCCAAGGACTACGATGTGAAACACTGCCGTCCCAAGCTTGAGCGTGAAAAGGTGGATCGTGTGCTGGAGCGCGTCAATGAAACGAGGGATCTGGCCGTGCTATTGAAGGGTATGAGGGAGCTGTTTGTTGAGGCTATGAAGGCATGATGGATGCTGTGATGAGGGCTATACTTGGTAGGCGTCTGGAGTTCGATACCGCTGCCACTTGGTCAACTAGCCAATTGAAGCCTGGTGGATATTAGATTTATGCCTGAAGCAACTGTTTTCTTGCTTTTTTATGATAATGTCTTATGAATACCAAAGAAATAAGTGCTCCTTGAAATGTATAAACAATAGGTTTGTGAACATGAAATTTTGAAATATTGCTGCACTTCCCTCCCATCACCATGAAATAGGCAGTTGCAACCAGCTGGAACCAAACAAGCGCCACCAAATTTCAGTCCCGCGGCCGACGCGTCTATTATCACCTGGGCACTTAGAACGTCCTTCATCGCATCAATTGTCGGCGAAATCCAGCATTTTCCCAGCCACTTCTTATTACACATCTTTATTCTAGTGGAAACATTAGCCTGCCGTCATGCCACCTGCAGGTCCCGTTAGAGATGACAACGAGAAGCAGCAGGCTGCACAGCAAGCCGTTGACATACTGCACGAGATATCCACAATCCTCGTATGTCAATGACACATATAACACCGAGTCATAAGCCGAGGAACGCTAATATTGATGTTTTTTATGCATAACAGAACTGCCATCTTGATCGTCGCACGCTCTCAATCTGCATTTCCATGATTGAGAATGGTGTGAATCCAGAAGCACTCGCGGTACGTCTGATCACCACATAAGATCTTGTACTTCACCTAGACCACACAGCTGATCACCCAGTTTGCAAAACTAGAACGTTGTCCAATTTCTACGCAAGGAAGCACAAAAGGCAGAATTCGCGCAAGAAACTGGTCGATAAGATATCGGTTTCGGTTTACTGAGTGGGTTCCGTACTCTAGGTTCAAGGCATCCTGCAGGAGCACGGCGTTCGGAGTTCTTCATGTACCTGAAGTCATATAAAAAACTTGCCCTATGATATGAGATAATGACGAACTTTTAGTTCCCTGTATGCAAAGTATACCTAGGTATTCATAAAGATGGACATCCTCCCATAGTTTGTAGGCGCCAGAGTGCTGAGACAAAACGCCCCCCTCTATAACCAATATTCTGTACCAATTTCATATAACCGCCCATTCACCAGGTCCCAACCCTTTGCCCAAACTCCATTGGTATTTCCTCGCACTCTTAATGCTGTACCTGAACGCCATCACTATATCAATCCTAAGCCAACCGATCCGGGTCTAACATCATGTTTTTAGCGATGGCCAAGTAGCTCAAAGTCATCTACGTCGTCATCATCTCCTTCCTCTTCTTCATCTTCCTCGTCTTCCGAAGACGTCATATATTCATCGTCGGAAGCATCTGCATCGTCGTCTTCGCCATCATTCGACGTTATGCTGCGAGGAACTCTACTCCAGAACCCTAACAAATCTTCCCTTTCTTCCTCTTCGGTCTCCGCGAGGAACCCTGCTGGGGGGTTCCATGCGAGTGCTAGATTAGCAGGCGGGGATACCGAGCGTGCGAGCCTGTCCGGGTAATCCGGTTCCATGAAAGGGCGGTTGATCGTTGACCGTGCAACATTGGACGAATGGCGCCTTCTTATATCACGCGCACGAGTCCCATCAACGTCATCAGCAGCACCGGGGCCTCGCGAAGCTGATAATTCAGAAAATTGCGTCTCCCGTCCGATTAAGTCAGTTTCGATCGCTTCGTCAGTCATACCAAGGATCTGAAGTTGTGCCGTGTTATACGACGAGCAGACACCGCACTTCAGGCCTAGCCAATGGTATTTGACTGAACTCTTGGCGGAGCAGTCATTGCATAGGACCAATGCTCGTGTATCTTGGAATTCCGGCGGCATGGGTTGTGTCTGGATCGCGATGTCCAGGTTTCGAAACTGCAGCTCCATGTTCGCAAGACTTTTGTTGCAAATAGGGCATTTATAGGCAACCTTCATGTGCTGATCGAGACATTGCCGGTGTATACTATGTCCGCATTTCATGAAGCAAACAGCTTTCGGTGAGGTAAACATGTAGTCGCCACATATGGGACAGTCGCAGTCTGTTGACCTCTCGATGCACTTGTGGTCGGTCTCTTGACCTATGGCGATGCAGGCGCAACATGTCTGTTTTGCTGGTCAGCGAGAACAATTGGGGCGGGAATCAATCTTCTCACCTTGCAATGGAAGAAGTCCTTGCCAATTCCTCTTCCAATTCGGCAGATTCCGCAGTCGTTACAATGGTAGACAGGCTTGTCGGGATCATCATTCCACAGTTTGCATATATTGCAATAATACCTCGCCGCTGACGCACCGCATGTCACGCAAACGTCACCAGCCCTCTGGGCAGTCCCGCAAAACATGCACAGCATGTTTTTAGTATCCTTCCTAATCAAATTGTGATCTTCCACCTTGTCATGACAGAACCGACACGTATACCAACGATTGCACGTGGAGCATTGCAACTTGACATTGCGCCTATAGTGTTCGCAGCCAAAGGGGCGGTAATCCAAGTCCTCGGGTTCTTCTGCATCTTCGCCGGTGTCTTCCGATGGGTCCCTTGGTGGCGCAAAGGTAGGTTGTAAATCTTCAGGCGTCAGATCGAATTCCTCTCGCGTTTCAGTCTCATCTAGGAGAGTCTGCCAGAACTTGAAAGACTCTAAAGGACCTTGAGAACGTCGTTGCTCTGAAGTCGAGGGACTGGAAGGTGTGAGAGGTCGCTCTGCTGGGGTTATCTTCTTCGATTTGGCGTAGCCTTCCTGTAATAGTTCGTGCATCAAGTGAGCTTTCTCACTTGCTTTGATATCTTGTGCTTGAATGGCAAATATACGCTTCCTCAATACACCCATTCCATCGTCCTCTGGCAGAGACTTTCGTCGTACTAACCCCGTCGGGGAAAGGTCGACCGCGGACAACAGGTTATCGGCCACCATACTTGGGCTACTCATGGGTATCGATTCGTTCTGATTATCGAGGGTTTGAGTATCATTTTCGCGGTTATGTATGTCAGAGTTGTGGGAGCCAACACGGCGTAGGGAATTGGGCCGGTCCACTGTACCACCGGGTGGATTGGGATGGACGGAGCTCCGTGATGAGGGAGATGATGGTATACTTTCGTCTACCTCGTCGCCTAAATATGAATCCTCTTCTGTTTCTGAAATGGCATCTTCTTGACTTTCTTTAGGTTCTCTAACCTTCTCAGGAGGTGAGACGGGCTCTGATGTGGATGTGTTGCCTGATGATCGCGAGAAGCGTCGTGCTTGTCGTATGACAGGGTTGACAAGGAAGTCGGTGACTAGGGATGCCATGGGAAAAAGGAGAGGTGAGACTGCAATTCGATACTAGTTATGAAGCCTGCTCATTGTAAATCTAGTCGGAACGTGTGTAAAGCGAAAGAAATAATACAAAGTATAATTCAAAGCGAAGAAAATGGCAACAAGACAAATCAATAGTTACAAAATGTCCGTCGCTTTGGGACGAACCGTCGGGTCTGACAAGCCACAGACCGTGCTCGCGTCGTCTGGCAATCGAATTTGACCAACAGTGACATCAAGTGGATCGTTGATCTGGATCGAGACATGACACTGAATCGATTTGATGTTCCTTTACACAGTGATATACTATGCACGTACCCCGCTTACACTGTCTTTAATGCAACCTTGGAACATTGAAACTCAGAGCTTTATCGAATTAGTATTTACATGTAGCCACCGGTATAAATTGAGCTTGTATCTACATCACAGCTACAAGACTAAAGACATTTTAGCTCCATTAGTTACGTGGAGCCTTTAGGTATCCTCGGCAGCGGCTGATGACAAATGTCTTGGCACTGTGCACCTAATATTTTTGAGGTACTGCGGGATGGGATTGTTACCTGAGAAGGATCATTAAGGCTATCTGATAAGTAACCGTCGAGCGGCAAAAAAAACAGACGAAAAAAAGAGACAGAGCTTATATTGTGTTGAATGATAGGCTGGCTTACTGAACTCAGAAAATATAGTTGCTATTATATCATATACAGAGAAGCACGGATCTTCGAATCAACACCATACATATTAAACTTAACTCGGCGGTTACGGAAATGTCCGATCTCAAAATCATTCATGCGTACCGTCACTTGTATCGTGGATTACTCCACGCCGTCCAGTTCTCGAAACCAGCTAGATATATAGCTCGAGATCAGTTGAGAAGAGCATTTCGTGAGAAAGGGGCCAAGTTCGATTCTCGAGGCATAGCGAGGACATTGCGATTTCTGGAAGCAGCCACTAGGACTCGTGGGTTGGAGCACAATGTTCTAAAAAACCTCCTCTTAACAGCTTATTTCCGATACTACGATTCTCGACGGCCATGGAGAGTGGTTGAACAGTCAATGAAGCATCAATCCACGTAAGGTCATGTTTCTAAAGTTGATCATATCGATAATTAACAATGCTTTTAGTAAAAGCGAGATGGAAGAGCATATCCAAGAGACAGCATATAAACACTACGATATGACTGTTGCCATGCTCAATAAGTCTATGGGTCTATGCCTGCGATAGAAGGACTATCTAAGCACAGCATGGACCATCTAGATGCCGAACTGCCTTTACTTGTCGGTTTCATTGCGTGGTCCATCGAACGTTGACGTTCCACATGGAATATTCCGTTCAGTCTCGTCATATCTCTCTCGACTCCGCCGCGAATGTTCCCGTCCTTGAGGTTTCCTCAATCGGTTCTATGCTGAATGTCGAACCTGTTACACACCACATCACCACATACCCAGACTGGAGGCGAGGTCTCCGCGCCAATCCAGGCTACGATTGTGTCGCATCCATTACGCACTATACGCACCCCTCACGAAGTGCCCCCGAATTCTACGAAAACGTGGACTATGACCTATCTAATCCCAATTATTGATGGGTTGCATGCAGAAGCTTAAGTACTCCAAACTTAAGCAGGGCATGACTCAGGCACTTCTCAAGCGAAGATAATAAGGAAGCACCCAAACAAACGATGGAGGTGCCGATATTTAAGACAATGTCTTTCCATTCCCAATGCAATTAATCTCGGACCATAGAAGGGTTAGGTTAATTGACACTGCCATTCTGGAGAGATGATCTACTCCAACTTTGCCGATATGTTAACCAACCATCTGCTAGATATTTCAAACCTGCAGATGGCACTTTACCTGGCAGAGTAGACAGCTTATCAGGGTAAAGGTACAATTAGGGTCGCATTGGCCGATCTGCTACATACATGTACATACATACCCAGGGTACGTCAGATATGTATGTATGGATAGGACAAAGAAAAGTAGCGGCGCATAAGACGCCAAAGAGTCAGACTACATCATCTACCACACCTTAGGTAGGCGACTGGTGTTAGGTAGGTATTTAATAGATTTGGAGCGTTCGGTGAGATGTAGTCTCTCGCTTGTTATCTACCTGGGTGCTATCGTTGGGGCAGTCCGTACATGAAATGAAGACTTGACATGAATAGAAAGGAGTCTATTACCCGTACTAATACTAATAGTCAAAATGGTCTCAAATAATGGCCTTAGCTGTGTAACCTAGTATAGGACACCAGGTGGTGGAACGAGTCGACATCGTCATCAACGTTCAACACCACCTAGGTGGACAGGTCTAGACTGTGGCATCCGGTTACAAACTGCGTGAAGTCATCCAATTCATGTTTCAACTGTCCATAGAGCATCGACATTGGCAATGGTTAACCTGCCGAGCGCGTCTACGTACAGCTTGAATGTTGGATTTTGGAGCACCATGAAATGATTCAACGAAATTGTGGAGTTCAGATAGCTGTGAAACCTTCCCTACATGTAATCAAGGCTTGCAGCAGGGGCGCCGCCTTGAGCCACTAATCGAACCAGTAACTTCAAATAATGATCCTATTCCTCATTCGATTTTCCCCTCCTCTAGCCGTCCTTTACCTCAGAAGATGTACCCATGCAGGCCATGGTACGAGGTACGTACCCACAATTCTTCCGTAGAAGTGCCCAGCGTGCATGTGGGAGTACGTAGGGTACCCAGGTACCCTACTATAATCAAATCCTTAAGGGCATCATGGAGACCTATGGGACCCATAGGCCCAACCAGTGGACCAACCGTTCGAGGCATAGTTTCCCTGGACACCCTGGGTTCCCATACTGCCCCCGAACAGCCTCCATTTGAATTCTGATTCTTGTTCCGCCCAGCCAGCTTCGATCCCATCCACACAAAGCTAAACCACCACTACGTAACGTTCCGGGGTCCAATGTCATTCTTTATATGCGAGAACAAACCCCGCAGAACGTAGACTTAAGACGCGGTCAATTGGCCTGTTTGCTGTATACAACAAACTACCAACCACTGTAAAAGCAATATTGCTGTGCGCGGATGAAATACTTCAGTACTCGCCTTTAGATTGCCTATCCATACGACATCTTCTCACCTTGCGATCACCTCTCCCAATCCTCGACCCCGCATCAACTCTCCTCCCAGAAAGAACCCATCGAGTCCTCGTAGCTCGGGATCTTGATGGCATATCTCTTGCTAGCAGGAGACGCTATTGTATCGCGACCACGCCGATGACTCTGGTCCTCATTACGAGGCCAGATTGTCTGAAGCTTCCCCCGCAATACAGCTTCTGCTGCTAAACAACTGAGCCATGCCAGCTGAGTCCAATTTCCAAGATGTCACCAGCTCCACGATCCGGACTCGGACCATGCCTCAGCTCAGCGGCGGAAGTGAGAAGCCACGGAGGTGGATAAAACGTTACCGGACGGAGACTGCTGCTAGCACGGCTAGTGTCCTTTCCACTGTCACTGCTTTCCCTCTCGATAGCGTGAAGACTCGTATGCAAACATATCCTTATGCGGGATTCCTGGATTGCGTGCGAGTGACATATAAATCGGAGGGTATTCGAGGCTTCTTCCGAGGTATGTAACTTAAGCCTCGGGAGCACAAGTGGAGCTCGTGAGCTTGTCCAGAGATGACATAGAGCTAACGCCTCCTTGCTCCTGTAGGTGTAACTGCTCCTTTAGCCAGTGTAACACTTGTACGAACAATTTCTTTCTCGATCTACCAACGATCCAAATACGTTTATTCCGACTGGATGAAAAAGCATCTCGGCTTCTGCCCACTTGAACATGTTAATAAGAACGGCGCATTCCCGAACTTGGGCACTATTGCCTGCTTCGGGGCTGCCGGAGCCACTGCCGGCTCTGGCATTACCTTTATTGCTTGTAAGGAAACCGAACGGCTCCATAAAGCGTGCGGAACTAGGGTTAATGAATAGAAAACCAGGTCCTTTCGAGTTGACGAAGCTCAGCGCCCAAGTATCTGTTCTTATGGCAAATCAGAAGAACGCGGACCCGCAGCGGCAAGCCATTGCGCTCAGCTACCATAATAAAGGGACTTTCAAGACTCTAGCCAACATAGTTAAGCATAGGGGCTTTACTGGAATGTACACCGGATTAAACTTGCATTTATGTAAGATCGATCCTACCGGGAGTATCATATGCCGTTGACTAATGTAAACACAGTGAGAGACACCCTTGGAACAGGAATCTACTTTGCCACATACGAGAGCAGTAAGCAGATGTTGACGGCCCTCAGCGGGAAAGATGCCCACAAGAACCCCATTGCCGTACTTGCCGCTGGAGCTCTCTGTGGCATTGTATCGTGGGCCTTGATATGTTTGTGTCCTTCTCGCCGGTTGTGATAGATGCGAGCTGACTCCCTACCAGATCCCATTGATTCTGTCAAGAGCATCTACCAGCGAAATGCCTTGATGTACTCTAAAGGTCAAAAAGTTCCAGTTCCAAAAATCCAATTCTTCAGACGGGACATGTACCGTGGACTCGGTGTGTCAATGGGACGCTCTGCGGCGGTCAATGCAGTGTTCTTTTCAGCTTTTGAGTTCCTCAAGAAGCGGATCAACGCAATGAAGGAGTGAGGATATTGATTAGGACCTGATCCCGGTACTCTTGGGGGCTACTCAGTTAGCAATTGTACAATCCTTCAATGCGATAATAAGCATTTGATGAGGCGTTGGTGTGGGTTATGGGTGCCCTGGATTATTGGCATTGGCAGCCTGAAAGGGACAGCCCGGCAATATGTTTTGGCAAGGACAAGTCTCATGACCCATTGCGGGAACTATGACTGGAATAACACATGATATAAAAAGGGACACAAAATAGTTTGCCAGGTGTAAACCAATAAATGCATGTTATCCGCGCTAGGAAGGAAGCGAAATGAACCCCTAATCGAGTATTTTGTCAAGGCGTAACTCCAAGGAGGCTGACAGCCATATATGATACAAGTGCAACAATGGACAACCGTCGATGAAGCAGCGTCATCACCTGCATAACAGGTCGTATTACCCTTCCCTCATTCCCCGTAAAACAACCTAGTAGGTCTCTATTGTTTCCCTAACGCCGAACCCCAAAGATGCCACATTCCTGCTTCGATTAAGCGTACCTAGGTGTCATCAACGCATCTCCCCGTCACTAGTTGACCAAGCCCTAAAACTCCCAATGTAATATCCCGTTCTTAATCGCTTCTCAACATGCTCTCGACTAGATCGCCGAGAGGTCCCCAGAAGTCCTTGCCGGTGGCAAGGTTGTGCTCGTCGATGAACAGGACGTACTGCTTGAAGGAGGTGTTGAGATGGGGCTCGAGACCCAGCTCGCGGATGACGGGGTAGTGATGGCAGTAGATGTGGGCGTAGACGCGGTACATGCGCTTGAAGATCTGGCGGACGAGGGTGGGGAAGGATTTCGGGAAGGGCACGCCGATGCGGGAGGGCAGGACGGACTCGTTGTCGATGCTGGACTGGACCCAGGACATGAGCTGCTCGATGTAGGCGGGCGCGGCCATCTTGGTGGGCCGCTTGTAGTTCTCGTTGTCCTGCCACAGGTACTCGAACTCGTCCGTGGCCTTCATCTCGGGACACGACTGCGGCGAGCAGAACTCCGTGATGGCCCCGTAGAGAAGGTTGATCTGGTTGTAGAAGTCCACCATGTTGACCGCCAGCCACTCGTTCTCGTCCTCGCCTTCGGGCAGCTTGACGACCTTGCGTAAAGAGCCGCCGCCTAAGGTGGCTTCGGCGTATTGCCGCAGTTGGTAGCTCGTGTTGCCACCTTTGCCGGCGCGGGAACGGAATTGGTTGCGCGCGCGCTGGTTACTGTGTGGCGGAAATGTTAGTGGGAAGGGTATCATCAGCGAAGGGCCTAGGAGTAACTTACACAGTCGTGACGAACGAAGACATCTTGTCTCCGACCTTTCGTAATGGTTTATTCGGGTGTTCTGTTGACTGCGACATCGAGCTTGTGTTAGCGGGGCATATTATCTTCGCATCGCCGACAAGTAAACAAGTGCAAGTTCTCGAGAGGAGAGGATTTACCTTGGTGGATGAAGAATTGATAAATGTCAAAGCTTTGAAGTACAACGTTGTACAGTAGACTACGGATTGAAAATAACGGTGAGCGGTCTATCGAAGTTAATCTATTGTACCGTCGTCGCGGGAGGGTCTGACGATGGCAACTATTGATAATTGGAATTGGCATGTTTTCCTTGGTTGCTATGCTGCGCACGGTCCACTTTAAATGCCGACCGCCCATGCCGCCTCCACTTTTGATCTCAGGCAGGGATGTTTCACCCCCTGCCGCTATCCGTGCGTGGTCTTGGGGGCAGGCGCTCGTTTTCTAACCCCATCCAAAGCTTTCATGAAGTTAATCGACACGGCGATTCTCTGCTTCAATTCTTCGGAAACCTACCTAATAGAGTATCATCAACATGAATTACTATTACTTACTTTCTAATTGTCTAAAAGACCCTCCAGGTGGACACTCAAGGGTTCTATTTAAGCCCATCCAGGTGAGTTATCATATATGGATATGACCTTATCTTGAGGACCGAAGCTTCAAGATATATCAACCCGAGCTTTACTCTCCAGCATCTCCCACAAGAGAAAGGCGTCGAACTCGACAATGCTTCTTACATCATTATCTTTTTTCTTTTCTTTCGTGTATACAATACCTAGGTATAATCGGGCTATCAACTTCCCGAGTAACAAGGACCTGTCAAGCAAACCCCGCAAATGGGAGCCCCTACTACTTGTCTAGGTTTGGGGAATTCGGGTAATTGGAATCTCCACCAAGAGTTGCAGTAGAGCCCCTATCGTCAAGGTATAGTCTTATCTATATAACTAGCGAGTTTGTGGTTGGGTAAGTATATGAGTATGAGATCTTCTTTCTAGTCCAATTCATACGATATCACGAGTGTGGTACACGCTTGAGTTACGATCATGATATTACACTTATTCACACGCTTGTTCTTGTTGGTGGCCCTCCAGGGGGTCCAGGCTACTTGCGAAATTGACAGGCGTCGAGTAGTTCGATCGTTTAATCCTCATCGTAATGCTAGCTCTAAGACTACACCATTACAAGTGGGCAATGGCAACTTCGCGTTCGGGGTTGATGTTACAGGCTTACAAACATTCAGTCCTTTTGCAACAATGTCGACTTGGGGTTGGCATAACTTCAGTCTCCCGACTACCAAGGGTCAGACTTCAGTAGATGGTCAGTAATTAGTATAGGACCGAAAGCTACAGTCTAATACAATAACAGATTTTACGGGTTTGGACTGGTGGACGCATGGCCGACTCGTCAACTATAATCAGCCCAATCCAGCGGAAAGCGAAATTTCCAATTGGTTGATCCAAAACCCTCAGCGAGTTAACTTGGGAACGATTGGCTTCTGGTTCAATGGACAAGATGTGACGGAAGAATTACTACAGAATAAGTTACAGACACTCGACCTCTTGACCGGCAGAATCTCGTCTTCTTTCACTTACAACGGAACTGCTGTCGAGGTTGAGACCTGGGCAGATCCAAACTCTGATACAGTCGGGATCGCTATAGAATCCGAACTATTCTCCAAGGGATCTCTTAGTATCTTCTTCGATTTTCCTTTCCCGACTCAGAATAAATTTGATGCCCCCTTTGTTGGCGTCTTCAATGCTACAGACAAGCATACTACGAGACTACAGCGTGGAGAGAGCAAAGCAACTATCCAACATGATATCGATAGTACCTCATATTTTACGTCTATTCTATGGAACTCCAATGCTACAATAGCTGGTCCGATTGAGAAGACCCACCGTTACATCCTACAACCATTAGGAGAGGCTAAAAAGATTGAGTTATCAGTCTCGTTTTCTCTGGTGTCAAATACGGATATACCATCTCTCAACGATATTACAGTTGCATCTACAACATGGTGGGAATCTTTCTGGAGATCTGGTGCCTTCATTGATCTATCAGAAGTCAAGTCACCCAATGCCACAGAACTCCAACGGAGAACGATACTGTCACAGTATCTCACAGCTGTAAACTCAGCTTCCTCGTACCCGCCCCAGGGTGAGTACCCCCCGAAATATCAAATCACAAAACCATACTAACCAGGACGTAGAATCCGGTAAGAAAATCACACTTGTGATTTATATGAGGTGTCACTTCGTGCTAATGATTCCAGGCTTGGTAAATAATGGGTGGTATGGCAAGTTCCACGTGAGTTCGACGAATATTAATGAGCATTGTAACGAAGAAATGCTATGTATTGACACCTACACGCAGCTAGAGATGATACTGTGGCATCTACTTCATTTCGCCCGGTGGAATCGGTTTCCCTTGTTATGGAGGAGCGTTCCAAATACGTATAGCCAATATTTAGACTCATCCGTCACCCGAGCGAAACTACAAGGATACAACGGTGCTCGTTGGGGCAAGATGACTGACCCGACTGGAAGATCAGCCCCTGGAGAGATCAATTCATTGCTCATTTGGCAGCAACCTCACCCGATGTACTTTGCAGAGCTTGAATATAGGTCGTTCCCTAACGACACTACACTGAAAGCGTGGGATAAGGTCCTCACAGCAACTGCTGACTTCATGGCGTCTTATGCTTTCTTCAACGAGTCAACTAAGTATAACGACCTAGGCCCACCGATGTACCCGGCATCTGAAAACACCAATCCCAATGCCACAGTCAATCCTGCTTTCGAGCTGGCGTACTGGAGATTTGGTCTGGACATCGCGATCAGATGGAAGCAAAGACAGAATATGGCGGTACCCGACAAATGGGTCGACATACGAGACAATTTAGCACCGTTGCCAACAGCTGATGACGCATTTGCGATATATGAAGGCATCCCAAACATGTGGAAGGAAAAGGCTACGGTCCAAGATCATCCGGCAATGTCAGCCATATTCGGACTCCTCCCTCCCCCTAGCAAGGGGCCAACCCTTAACATGACGGTAGTCAAGAACACGGCAGATAAGATCCGAGATCTGTGGGACTTAGAGGATTGCTGGGGGTGGGATTTTCCCATGCTTGCCAGTGAGTTCCCCCGAATTGGGATAATACGCCTCCTTGATACTCTGCGGTATGTTTACGGTAACCATCATAGTGAATTCGCTGCGTCTCGGTGATGTCGATCAGGCGGTAGCTTACCTCCTACACCCCTTATTTGAATTCGACGACGCTGGCTATCCTGTTGGCGGCTCTCGTGTGCCAACACCTTATTTCCCAGGATCGAGCTCGTTCCTGTTGGCTATGGCCATGATGGCTGGAGGATGGGACAGCAAACCAGGAACACACTTCCCAGGGGGATGGGATGTCCAAGTTGAAGGGTTTATACCTGGTTTATAACACCTGAGGTAGGCTCAATATTTTCTTTCATATCTCACAGCCCATGGATATGCGTTGCCTATATGAATGTGGAAATTCTTCCATTTAAAAACGCCGAATATAGCCGTGGCTATCGTGAAAGGTCAATGCGAATCTAACGCCGTGGAAACGATGTTTTCCTTTATACCACCCATAAAAACGATTATACACTTTGAGTTATTTTGTGACGTGCTAATTATTAACAGATATCCATGCGGCATGAGCATTATGCTGAAGGACAAAGCTATATGAATCACTTAGAATAAACGAGCTGTGATTATAGAGATCAACTATCTCATTACGTTATGCCGCATTTCGAGAGTTTGCAAATCATTCTCCGTTAGAGGTTTAGTGTAAAGCGAAGTAACAGCCTTAGATGATTAATCGGTTTTCACCAACTCAACGCCCATTATCTCGACCACAGGACGTTGGACGGCGCAACACAAGCAAGCTGGCTAGACACCCTTGTGACGATAAATACGGTTGAGGTGTGATTTCTAGCAACAGCTCACCGACTGCACCCGCCAAACCCACTTGTTGACATCAAGGTCAAATGAATACGAGTAGCCTGACCATTGTCTTTGGACTTCTTCCTTTTTGAGTCTGGATACCCAATTTCTAATCCGCCCACGGGAGTTTTAGAAAAACTCCGGCATCGTCTCAACTCTCTTGATCCGAGAAAGGCAAGCTAAGGACAAAATGCCTCCCGTATGCGTAGAACTCGACGCTATAGTGAAGCCATACACTGTTTATCTGGCACTCCACCACCGAGTCCATGACCCGAACGGTGAATTCGTAAGTTAGCCCCTCATAGTTCCCTTTCTAACGAGAGTACAAAGGCTAAGAAGGTGATAAACAATAGCATTGGGCGATCGTTATTAGCTTAGCCGACTGGTCTTCTTGTGTGTTCTTTCATGCAAACAACCCTGACTCGATCAACCCAGCCCTTGATTCCTGGGTGATCGAGGAGATGCCCCCCGGCCAGTGGACACCCTGGCATTCGATGACACTTCTATGCATGTTCGAAATCATGCCATGTAATACACAGGAGCTCGTGGCCGAGAAGTACGCCGAGATCCTCTCGGCGGGACAAGACATCATGGCCCGCAAGTCGGTCTCGGACCGTCGACAGACGCAGACCTTTAGCTGCAAGACGTTCACTCTGGATACCTTGGCGCGAACGTTCCCGAGCGTCTCTGGCCAGGCCTGTAAGTAGACTCCTCGCTATACATACCTTCCTGTCACTGGGTAGATGCTGATTATAATGAAATAGCTGTGGACCTCGAGGCCCGTGCAAGAGAAGCGGCGACGTCGACGCGAGACTTCGCCATTGAGAGAGCAGGAACCCCAATGGTGCCCTCTTGGTTCAAGATCTTCAAATTGGAGATGGTCGAGCCTGCATCAAGCCAAGCCTAAGGGGCGTGTCCGGTCGGTGCTAATGCGATGGAAAATTCTTTTCTATTGCTCTATTACTTAGGCGGTGAACGTAAAAGGCGGTGGAATCATGCGTAAGGCTGTCTTCTGAGCTGGCATTGCAGCATTCGGTTTAATTATTCGTTTTCTAATTTCCTTCGTCTGACGAATAAGAGGTTGTTATAAGGGAGTTTTTTCTTCCTAGTAAGCTACGGCTTAATACTTTATGACGTTGAGTGACGGTAAGACATTAGTAAAGCTGCCTTTACGCCCATTTTCCACTCTGGTTATAAGGATGGTAAACCTTAGAATGTGATAATCCTGTGTGACACTTGAAGACTACGTCTGCGTGAAGGCGTTGTTTGGGACATTCCATATCTCTCTGCCTGGTATTTAGCGCTGCTATTATACCGTTCTCTTATCTGATTCTCTGATATAGCGGTGAGCATCTCTAATCGATCTCTAAAGTCCCCATGTGTGTTTTTAGGGCATATTAGTTCTAGTGACGATCCTACGTTAGTGCCTGAAGTTGACTGTAGCTTTACTAGAACCGGGGAAGTATGGCGACGATCAATCTGGTATTTGGGTGACGTAGTGACTAAATCCTGTTATGAGCTACTCTACCTAAGGTAATAGTAAGATATAAAATCAGAGATACATTGTCTCCACGGGCACAGCATGTAAACTGCACATATAAAGAATTGCCCTTATTTTAGATCACCTCCTAGCTTCACATATACTGTGATTACGAAGACATGTACGTGGCATATTCTGATTTATCTCTGCATTTCTCACTTAAGTTTCCAGTCATGTACTTGCACATAAAAGTGGGCGAGCTTATACTAGATTATTGAGAGGCAAGGTTTCAGGCTATTTCAAACACTTTGAAGTCGGCGCACGATATTTATTGCGATGTGACGCTCACGGTTTCTGCTGACGCCACCGTTCGTTCTCAAAATATCATTCTCGGCTTTTGATGCTGATTACTACTCTACTAGGGAGTAAATTTCTAAGAACCCGTATTGAAATCTTAACATAGGTCATGTTATCATTAAATACTGTACCTGAGATCCTGGTAAATTCATGGGTCTAATTACTTTAAATAGTAGCAACCGGCAAAGAGGATTTCTTTAAAATTGGTAGAGCTAGAGCCTCAACTACCAAGGATTCGTCTAGGATGTATCCAATCTCGTGAATCCGTCCAATTCGCCAGGATAATGGCGATCCTCCGGGGTTGGTCGGCCTCTCCACAGCTATTTACGTACCTTAATATTGTACATCGACCGCCATCATGAACCTGGCGTCTCCCTTCAAAGGCCTCTCGTAGCCAGTCGAATCTTGGTCTAGCAGAGGCTCGAGCTCGGCTTGTCGGTCTTTTTGGGTTCTTTGGCGATGGTTCCATTATGGCTGGTCTCTAGCCTCATGCTCTCGGTGGCTGCCCTGCCGTCGACGGAGAATGGCATCCCTCCTCTCGATATTTCTCTTCAGGGCGTCGGCGTTGTGTTAAACGAAATTGAATGCCCTCTCGTCCCGACAGATCCATCGATTTATTGGTATGAATCTGTCACCCACAATGGCATATCCCCATACATCCCCGACGGGACAGATTGGCCCGTATTCCGGAACGTGAAGACTACGTTCGGGGCTAAAGGTGACGGAGTCGCCGACGACTCTGAAGCTCTGCAGAACGCGATCAACGCTGGCAATAGCTTTGCTCAGAGGAACACGAATAGGCTTGGAACTACCGGTCAACCAGCCGCAGTTTATCTTCCGAAGGGCGTATACGTGCTTGACAAGCCGATCCAGTTCTACATTGGAATGATCCTAATGGGCGATCCCATCGACCCGCCTACGATCAAAGCAGCCAGCAACTTCAGCGGTGACTTCATGATCTACGCGAAGGACCCTTCTCAAGGCTCAACCACGAACTTCTATATCGGAATGAAAAACGTAATTCTAGACTCGACAGACTACAGCAAGGACAAGAACCTGACAATGGTGGACTGGAGCGTCAGTCAAGCATGCCAACTGGCCAACGTCCGATTCAATATGCCCCACGAGTCTATCGGCCACATAGGCATTGCCATGCCGGAAGGAGGTTCCGCGCTGATTATGGAAGACTTGTATTTCCACGGCGGCGCGGTAGGCGTCAAGTTGGACAATCAACAGTACCATCTCAAGAGCCTTACCTTTGACAGGTGCAAGACGGGTATATTGGTCCAGCACATCTTTATGGGGCATTGTCAAGGATGTAAATTCACGTCTTGCGACATCGGTGTTGACACCTCGAGTCCGAGGGACGGGGTTGAGGGCCTAGGTACCTTTTTAATTACGGATTCGACCGCGGACAATACTGGAACCTTGGTTAAGACGGCGGCTACTAACGGCGGCTTCGACTCGATCGTGCTTGACAACGTGCAAGTTGATGAGGCATCGGTTCCGTCGACGGTTACGAGCGATGGAAAGGTGGCTCTGAAGGGTAGCATCAAGCAGGGCGAGGCCTGGGTTCTAGGAAACGCCTACTTGCCAAACGGACCAGAAAATGGTGCTTTCTAGAGCGGTACTACTATCTCTACGCATAGAGCGACATCTCTAGTCGACGAATCCGGGAGCTTCCACCGCTTACCCCCGCCAACGTACAAGGAATACGGCGTAGACCAAGTCGTCAACGTAAAGAACGTGCCCTCGCACCCAGTGGCTGGAGATGGAAAAGCGGACGATACCGCAAGCTTGCAAGCTATTATTAACAAATACGCTGGATGCAAAATACTGTTCTTTCCGTACGGCATCTATCTCGTGACGGACACACTAGTCTTCCCACCTGGAAGTCGAGTTTACGGCGAGGCTTGGTCGGCTATTTCAGCCACAGGCAGCAAGTTTATCAACCCCGGTGCGCCTGTTCCCATGATTAAGGTTGGCGAGCCTGGAGACGTCGGGGTCGCTCAGTTCAGCGACATGCTTTTTACTGTTGGGGATGTGCTTCCGGGTTGCACGCTGTTGGAGGTCAACATGGCGGGTGAGAAGCCCGGTGACGTTGGCTTCTGGAATACGCATTTCCGTGTAGGAGGCGCGGCCGACTCGCAGACCCAAAAGAAGTGCGGGTTTGACGATCCGTGCAAAGCCGCCTTCATGCACGCGCATTTTACCTCGAGCTCCTCGGCTTATGTTGATAACATGTGGGGTGAGTGTAGGCCCTCTGATGCTACTTGGATCCCTGACTGATTCGAATGTAGCATGGACTGCTGATCATGATCTGGACGGAGGTAACCCGCAGTACATCTCCGTGGGTCGAGGCGTGTTGATCGAGTCGACAAAGCCGTCTTGGTTCATCGGCTTCGCTAGCGAGCACAACACCCTGTACGAGGTAAACATTAACAAGGCCGAGGATCTGTTTATCGGTTTCCAACAGAGCGAGACCCCTTACTGTACGTAGGCTCCCGATTGCCTTCACTGCTTCACCTCCTATATGATAACCCACTGACATTCAAATAGGGCAAGGAGGGAACTCCACCCCTAGCGCACCCAACCCTTGGGAACCTGTGGTGCTGGATAGCGACCCGGATTTCTCATGGTGCGCTGTGGATGACATTCAGTGCCGCATGTCCATTTATCAGCGCGTCTCGGGTTCTAAGAACTTGAGCTTGTACGCGGCCGGGCTCTGGACCTTTTTCAACCGCAACGAGGCATGCGCTGCCGGAAAGGACTGCCAAAAATATGCTATCAGAATAGAGAACAGTACAGGCGTATCCTACTTCGGTATTGGCGTTAACCACGTTGGTAACCTCGTTGTTAAGGATGGCGAGCCCGTTGTGAAAAGTGCCGAGAATAAAGGTGGTTGGTATGCTAATACGGCTGCGTATCTGGTAGATTAATACCTTATTCCTGGGTAAGGAGTTCCGTGATATGCATTTTAATGGTTTAGATTTTGAATATCATAAGTAGATGAGATACCCCCAAATAGACTATTCGTTGTCCTTTTCAGGGCTGTGACCTTCGGCGGTTTACTAGGAGTTCAAGTTGCGGTTGGAAGAAGATCAGTTGCTGATATACAACACGTAACTGTAACATTAGAGTTATAATGAAGTTCTCTCGAGGCAGTCAATATTCATCTCCGGAATATTCATTCACGTATCTAGGCTTATTTATCTTCCGACATTGATTGGCCTCCGGAATTTGATTGCTGTTGTAAGAAAGCAGGCTTTCCTAGCTCTCAACCCCTATCCATGAGATTTAGTTTTGCGGAATGGGGCAGTGGAAGAGGGACATTTCACAATATTCTGTCCCTCGATCCACCGTGGATATACCACCTCTACTACATTGCGTGGTTCACTTTTTCCAGAGTGACATGAGCTGTCACATCCACGATTATTTTCCTAATAGCATCACCATCTAGAGGAGGATCTCTCCCAAGTTCTCGCCTTCAAATCCTAGCGTGGCAAGTTTCTTCAGCTTTGTCTTCTCCTTGGCTTTCTCTGCAGCCTTTCGCTCTTTCGCAAGCTTCTCTACTACGCTGAACTCGGCCTTCTCAAACCCTGGCGGCGGGTCATCGTCTTTGTCGAGGTCAATTTCGCCAAGTAGGAGGACGTTCTCGCCTCTGACTAAGAAGATACCATGCGACTTGTCGGCATAGAGACCCTTTGGTTGGGGCTCCGAGGGGTCGGAAGTAGTAGCGAATATGCGCTCGACGGTAGATTGAAGCACCAGGTTTGCTAGAGGCGCCAGGTGTTAGAATATTGACAGAATAAGATTGAAAAGAGAGACAAACCAAACTGGTCCCAGCTTCGTAGGACTCCGTTCAACTTGCGACCGTCTCGTAACCACACCAAAAGCTTTTCTATAGACAGCGGTTAGTAAGGCGGCCGCTTCCTAATTCGCTCCGCCGTATGCCTTACTATCGGTGAGGTCTAATAATTGGGCAGCGGTAGTGAACATCTGGGGAGGCAGTTGCTGAGGTTGCGGCGGAGGACCTCCCCGTCCCAGGCCCTGCGGTATGGAACCAGCCAGTTGGGCGCCTGGCTGGGGTGGCGGATCGTGTATGGATAGGTTCTCCATCATATCATCTGGTTGGTGTTCTCGTTGCTGGTTATGTCGGCGATATACCAATCCATAGAGAGAAGGAAAAAAGTACTGGTTGAAACAAAAGGTCTAAGCTTTTACGCCGATGTTTGCGACTGCCCTACTATGGTGATTGTGTAGGGTAACTCGGCGTAGCTGCAATCATTTGACGTCGACTCTTTTATGCATATTGTTCTCTTTATCGCAAAGGGCATCAACAATTGATCATTTACATCGGCGCCCCACTTTAGCGAAGAAAGCTGTGGGGGAGAAATGTTGATGCGCCGTTTAGCTTAGGTAATATAGTTGTCCAATCACAGCTCCTCACGACATCCATGGGTAGGCGCGGTTTAAGATACGATTGTTTGCTTGTACCTAACATCATCCGAGACTTCAAACTACATGCACATATGCTAATAACATTGGCCCTTCCCAGCGAGAATAGATTTGACGTAGAGTTATAGGCATCCTAAGATTCAGTCCTTACGCATATGTAATTGCCTACTTGAAAACTGTCTAATTGCATGGGTACATTCTCTTTCTATCCCAAACATGTAGCTCATGAATACAACTGGACTTGATATCGAGTATTCCTCAAAATAGTACATAACCTCAATGTTTATTACGCTCTTTCTGTCATCAGCACCTACTATTTCGAGCCAGCAACCAATTATGTTCAAGATGAATGTCATCAAAGGGCAGACGTCGGATCTGATAAGCAACAAGTTGCGGGTCACTTCGCATTCGCCATAAGCTTGATAAGCTTGGGAGGTGTTTCCGCATCTGGTAAACTGGGCCTAGGCTCGACAAGGATCCACATTGCTTGTAGCCGAGCATCCTTGCTATCGCATGTGACGGCAGCAGCGGCAGGCATGCATCGGCCTGTCACTGCTCCTTTTTTTGCGGGGACCGTCTCTTGGTGCAGCTTCGTGTTCCCAGATCTAATTGAACCCCATGAACCCCATGAACCATACCTCGGAGCCTCTGGGATTGGATAAAAACCATAGAGGCTGCCTTGTAGTTCCCCAGTCTTGTTCTCCTTCGATGCCTCGATAGCCTAGGGCTATAATTGCAATTGAAGTTTAGCCTTCTCGATTGCAACGGGTCGACATCATGCCGGGCTCCTCTCGAATACCTGCCAGCTTACGCGAGAGCTTCAACAATGTCAAGAAGAGATCCAGGCCAATCGATCCACAGCAGATATTTAATCTCGATCTGTAAGTGTTTGTCAATGTGTTTTCCGCCGGTCAGATCCCCGTCGCTGTGACATTCTTGTTCCATTCTCTGGCAATCTAGTCTAGTGTCATCGTCGTCAAGTAATCAGAAATCTAATTCTTCGTCTCAATTTAGACTACGAAATATTGTCTTTTTCTTCTTTGTGCTTCGTATAGTTCGCCGGACGTTCTGGAAGCTAAAAGGTCGGGGTATCTTTGGCACAATTGCGGAGATATACAATGACGTACGACGTGTATTATACGGCTACTTCCTACGGGCCCCGGGTGTCCGGACCCAAGTGCGAAAACAGATCAACGAGTCGCTATCGAAGGTCCAGGCAAAAATGATACCCGCCGAGGGAACGAGACATTTAACTCTACCAAAAGAGGGCTGGGCGGATGACGCGGTGCGGACGGAGCTCGAGACCCTAGCAAATATGGATCATACTAAATGGGAAGACGGCTACGTATCTGGCGCTGTATATCATGGAGAGGAGGACCTGCTCAAGCTTCAGACCGAGGCCTACGGCAAATTCACCGTTGCGAACCCGATACATCCGGATGTCTTCCCTGGCGTGAGGAAGATGGAAGCCGAGGTTGTCGCAATGGTCCTCTCTCTATTCCACGCCCCACCGAGCGCCGCTGGAGTCTGCACTAGCGGAGGTACGGAAAGTATCCTGATGGCATGCTACAGCGCGAGGCAGAAGGCGTATGTCGAGCGCGGTGTCACGGAACCTGAGATGTAAGTTGTATATTCTATATGGTCTACTTTTGAGATGCTAACCTAGCCGTGGTAGGATCCTCCCTGAGACCGCCCACACAGCCTTCCGAAAAGCCGGCGACTACTTCAAGATCAAGATTCACTTGGTTCCTTGTCCAGCTCCGAATTACCAGGTCGATGTCCACCGAGTGTCTCGTCTCATCAACTCCAATACTATCCTACTTGTTGGATCCGCACCCAACTTTCCCCACGGTATCATAGATGACATCTCGGCCCTATCCAAATTGGCTACGAAGCGTCGCCTACCACTACACGTAGACTGCTGCTTGGGCTCGTTCCTGGTACCTTTCCTCGACAAGGCCGGATTCGAGACGGAACCTTTCGATTTCCGCCTTAAGGGTGTTACATCCATTTCTTGCGACACCCACAAATATGGCTTCGCTCCCAAGGGCAACTCCACCGTGCTCTACCGCACCCAAGAACTCCGTACCTACCAATACTTTGTCTCTCCCGACTGGTCCGGTGGCGTCTACGCCTCGCCGGGTATCGCCGGGTCCCGTCCCGGCGCCCTCATTGCCGGCTGCTGGGCCAGCATAATGCACGTTGGCGAAGCCGGGTACATCGACGCATGCGTCAAAATAGTCGGATGCGCCAAAAAGATCGCGGAGCACGTAACCAGTTCCCCCGTCCTGAGCGCCGAGCTCGAAATCCTAGGTCGTCCCCTAGTCTCCGTCGTTGCCTTCACAGCGCGCAACCTTGATATCTACGATATCGCCGACGGCATGAACGCCAAGGGCTGGCACCTCAATGCCTTGCAGAACCCGCCTGCTATGCACGTCGCCGTCACACTACCTATAACCAAGGTCTGGGACCGCTTGGTTGCGGATCTTGAGGCTGTTGTTGAGGCTGAGCGCGAAAAGGAACGGGTTCGTGCGGTAGAGGGCAAGGGACCTAAGGGGAAGGCTACGGGAGACACGGCGGCGCTGTATGGTGTCGCGGGCAGCTTGCCGAATAAAGCTGTTGTTGTTCAGTTGGCGACGGGGTTCTTGGATTTGATGTATAAGGCGTGAGTGTGAAATCAACGACTCCGCCTCGTGGTGAGATGAATTGCCGTGTTATGATAAGATGGGAATCAGATGGTTGGGGAAGGGATGCTTATTATTCGAGCATATAATAGTGTACGTTAAGGAAGATAGGTGGGCTGGTCATTCATTGAGGAGTCGAGGCTCATCAGTATTGATAATTGTACATATACATAGGAGGCAAAGCATGGAAAGACAAACCCCGAAATAGGTCAGCATGGTTACCTATCCAAAAGGGTTTGCTGCACTAGAGCATATGTCTGTGAATGGTAGTACAAAGATCTTTAATCAATGCTATTGCATATGTACATTCGAGAGATGATGTTGTTCAATGCTTTTTATACACCATGCCTTGATGCTGAGGATTCATTCCGAGTCCCCTTTCTCTCTCGTCCTTGGTCCCATCCTGCGCCGATGAATAAAGTTGTGGGTTACTGAAAAAGCAGGATGGATGGAAAAGAGACTAACATAAAACGAGATTCAATCAATCAAACCGCCGTGCCGCCCTATCCCGTTTGTTTTCTTGCCGTTACACACGTGCCCAAAATTGACATGAGTCCCCATCTCTTCTCTTCTCCTCTACCCCTGATAAGCTAATTGACCAGTCCCAGATCCTCGGGTCCCCCAAACCCGAATGAAGCCCCGCTAATGCTGAAATTCAAAGTTCAGCAGCTACATCGGCGGCAGGGGCGAAGCGTCCGCTCTCTTGGGTGATCATGGACTCGGCGTCGCCAACTTGTTTGCGCTCCGATACTTCGAAGTACTTGAGCCGCTTCTGCATCATTCTCTTATATGGCATCGTCAATCCTTGGGGTGATCCCCACTCCCTCATGACTGCTGATTGCTATTGCAGGGGTTCCGAAGAGCTCGACAGGCGGTTCAAGTGTAGATACACGTCTGTTCCGTATCTATATTTCATGTTAGCAAGAGTTTGGCTCTGAATTTGAGGAGCGATCATTGCTTACCCTTCCATACTGATCAGTTTCAAATCGCCACCAAAGTATCGAGCATAAAGTCTCGAAATTGGCAGCCCGTAGCCGAAGCCTGCCATCGGCGCCTTGAAATCGCTCTTATCGAAGTCGGGGTCTAAATTTGGTGTGCGGTCTACAGTTGTGTACATGTATGTCCACACAAGTGGGATGGCGCTTCGCGGAATTCCGCCGCCTTCATCACTAATCTTGATGGTGATATCTTCTCTCCCTTCAGCAACAATGACCTTCGTTACTGGGAATTCCTGCTTGTCCTGTCCGTGGGTCTCGACAACAGCTCTTAAAGAGTTTTTCAAGGTCTCGAAGAGCATATGCGACAAGTGACCTGGCACGTACATGAAGGTGAGGTCGGGGTTGCAGACAAGTTGAATCTTGGGCGCTTCAAAGAGCCCATAATGATCCTCACACACGAATCGGGCATTCTCAATGGCTTCTTGTGCTAGATCCCGCACATTCGTCTTCGTGCAAATAATCCCAACATAAGTGGGATCCCGATGGTGGCTCTGATCGGAAAGGGCAATGTGCTGCCCAATAAGCATACGAATGCCTATCCGAGACATATAGAAACGGTCCAAAAATGACTGGATGTTATTGTCAATCTGCATCCGTTGCTTTTTCCGCTTATATTCCAAAATACCCTGAGCCATTGTTGTCACAACGCCGTCGTGCCTCCTCTTGATCTTATGTAATGTTTGCGCGAATTTCGAGTTATATGCCTGTAGCTCCGGCGGCCAATCGCCATTGTCATCCACCATAGCGAAATACCTCCTCGTTGCTTGGTACTTTTTGCTATTGCCTAGGCCAATTTGTGTGGGTGGCGCCGAGGCGTATTGGCCCTCGCGGATGCTAGGGTTGGGAGTGGCCTCAGAAAGAATAGACGATCTGCCATTATTGAACTTGCCTGGGTTCAAGAGTCGTTCTCGCACTTCTTTTGGTAGCTCTGGTCGTCCCAAATTGATGATCTCCTATTATCACATGTCAGATGACTCATCCTATAAAGACTGCCGGTGGGTCGAAGTATGTACCTCAAACGACTGAGCATACCAGTCTTGGACTTTTCTAACCGACGGCATTTCGCTAAGTCCATCAGGTAAGCTCGTGAGCTCCTGGACTCGGTGCGCAAGGCGAATTGGGAGCTCCTCGGCGAGGAATTGGGAGGCGCGAAACAGAGTTCCTGGGTACGGAGGTGAGTCAGTAGGTTGTTAGAACTGGAGCGACAGAATAACGAATCTAACACACCTACTGACGGATTCGTGCCGAATTGAACCATCTGCCTTAAACTCACTCCGGTAGCAGGAAAGTTGGAGTAATGACGGATGGTGTCCATCAACTTCTCGGATGCCTTCCACGACATGTTGGGCGAGTTCGTTTAACTTGGAGGAGCTCGGTGGCAATGGCGGCGGTCCTGAAGATGTATGATATCTCAGGCAGAAGAAATAGATTCAGGCCATGAAGACGCGAATTGGATTTGCGGAAATATGAAGATTGAGCTATAGCACGAGACCAAGTCCAAGGGACCACCCCGCGGGAATTAGGATGACGCTTGATAGCAGGGACCTATCTACGGTATAGCTAAAGTGCCGAGGCTCTAAAAGAACAAGTGCACGGAAACTCGGGTACCCGTATCCGGCAACCCAGCGCTGAGGAGCTGAGGAGTGCAGGAGTGCAGGAGCAAAGAATAGAAGTGATTATAAGCGACTAAGATCGAAAACAATAGCAACGACGACGGCGACAGCAGGTCATCCTTAAGTTCAAAAGTACTCCTTGGAAGATTAGCATTAGAATAAAAGGTCGGAATCATAAGACTGACGACTTAAAAGAATGGGGCGTTGAACAATTGGAGAACAGCCACCCCGGGCTCTACTAAGGTTTTTGAAAGCCGTCATTGGTCCCTTGAATTGTGGGGGCGCGGAGACATGGGAAAAGTTGCACAGCTTCGCCAGCTCTTTCCTAGGAAAAACTTTACCGAAACGATGCGAGTACAGCCGAAGAGGCGCTGATTTCCTAGCGGGCCTAGACGGTATTGACGGGCTGCTAGACTCACATTTGCTGCAAGCCGGCACATCTAGTGTACCCAGGTTAGGTAGGTAAGAATGAAGAAACTCTCGCGTATAAGACGCCCCTTATTAGACATTCTAAGAAAGTGGGCGCGCCCCGCCAATCTAGCCCCTCTCTAAACATCCAAGATTCGAGCCATTTTCAATCATTTCGAGATTCAAATTACATAAGATAAGATTAGGTGCCGTATTATTGGGATGGGTATATGTATGATATTGTTCAAACGTGAAACTTTATCCACTATATATATATATATATATGTACATACATACCTAAGATATTCAAAGTTACACAGCTAGAATACATATGTGTATGGTTTGTATGTATGTAGTTGGCGAGACTTGTACTGCTAGGTACCTATGTTTACGTATGTCCTCATTCCTGCCTGCATGTGTACATACATGTAGTTCTTCAGCAACTGGAAGCTCTTACCTCAGACCCCACTAGAAGGACCCAGCTCTGGACACGCACAGTGGATGTAATCTACACTCCAATAAAATCGCACGCTAGTCGGGCATCTGTCTCTAAGCTCTTCCGTCGACTCCGAACCCAATTCGGTTCTTGAACTAGGTGGATATCGGGACTGTTGTTTTACATAGTATTTTATTTACTCTATATGACAGAGACAGACTCGGATGCGGAGCCGGATAGCTCCCCGAACGGGCCGGCGCCACAAACACCACCCAGGAATGCCGAGGTGATGCATCACCCCTGGTCCAACCATGCTTCGACGACTCCCAAATCATCACCGCCAGCCTCGCCGTCCCTGAGCCTTTACTCCTTGGGCATGTCCCCATTATCTCCCATGCGCCGCCAGTTTTCTTCCTCCCTTGCTAGATCATCTTCACTGGAGCCAGACCATTCCGAACAAGACGACCTTGTTCAGGATAGCAAGGATGTCCTTGTGCAACGACTGAACGACCTTGCCACGCAACTCAGCCAACAGGACCACCTTAAGGAGGACAGTGTCTATGGCCTTCATGCGAAAGTGGATGAAATGGAAAGGGTCCTATCCAGGAGAGACCATCCACTGAGACGAACACCACAGAGATCTAGACCTACCAGTCTAACACTCCAAAGCAGCAAAAATGAACACGAGTACTTTTGGGGGTCGTTGTCACCAGGAAGGATAATACCTAGTATTTCCAACGTACCATTGCCTACCCAAAAGTCTTCATCGACCCAGACGTCTGAGGAATATTTTGATGGCCACAGGGCAGATGCCGTTCAGAAGAATCAAATGTCTGCGGTACAAGCAGCCCGTATTGTTGAAGAGGCGCAGAGATTGAACAAGGAGCTAGAGGATGTTATCACTAGCCTGCGAGCGCGACAGGAAGAGTCGGATGCAAGATAACACTCAGCCCTCTATACCAGTACATTTCTGCTAACACCCATGCAGCATATTCACGGCATGCTCATCACACGCGCAGAACGAGCCGCTCAGAGAATCATCCAACTTGAAAAGCGGGTCAAGGAACTGTAAGTTCGGCCAAGACTGCTCACTGAAGCATGGACCGATACTGACAAGCACGGGAAAGTGAAAGGGAGCGGAACGAGGGTGAGATGGAGATGCTCAACCTCCAGATCCAGCTAAAGGCGATCGAGGTTCAATGCCTGAGCTACGTACCCGAAGATGCAGATGAAGAATTGCGAGAAAGCATTTCTGCATGGAAGACGGAGTGGTCCGCCTTGAAGCGCAAAAGAGCACGGAGAAAAGCTAGCGCAGGCGAGGATATTGGGGCACAAGGATCACCATCCAGACAACCGAGAAATGCGACTTCCCCAGGCTGAATACCGTACCTCAGGTGTACATCATTGTCTACAGTAGGTATCTGCAGTTTGTTCAACATATTGCCCAAAGAGGCAAATAAGAATGGTGATCACGAGCAGTTTGCCTAACCGACGTTCAGCCTGTCGTAGGTACACCGCATGAAAGTCCGAGCAAGGCTCATCAACAAGTTTCAGATAATCTGACGGCCCTATAGCTTTTGATCATCTGCTACTACACAAGAATCAAGCATAAGTTGTACAGATCGGCTTAAAGCCATCTAATATGTCATTAGGAACATTGAAGCTCGGTGAGCTAAGGCGAAGCACCCTAGGCTTTATCTACTATCTAATCATCTGCGTCATCTTAGGTACGAATGTTACGTGTACCACATGATCTGTCACGTCCCCAACTCGACGGTTCAGCATAATATGGCATGGGCTAGGGATGAAGATGGCACGCGTGGTGGGCAAAACCCACGGATTATCGGCAAAATCATGGTTGAAACCCCTCTTCAATCTCCAACTATGCCGTCGATCCCTGGTAGTAGAGTAACTTGAGTGCTTACTACATAGATAGAGCTACATGGAGGAGTAGTAAGTACTGTACGTGTTGTTATATAGACGAGAAAGGCAACAATTTGAGAGGCTTGCTTGAGAGGCTGGCTCAAATTACGTCATAAGGCAGCATTTGGAGGTCTTGGCCGATTATAGCCCCAATTTTCCAATGAATTCCCTCCCTCCATCTTCCTCGCTTCTAAAGAGTGGATATGTACATACAAGTTACGATTACTCACATCAGAGCCAAAGTTCGTACAATGAGAAGTAGCTGTCCAGCCGCAAGGCTCCGTGTAACTTCAATGGAGATCTATTTAGCCAAACTCAAGACGACGGGATCAGCCCTATGCTAAAATAACCTCCTGCTT
Source organism: Hypoxylon sp. PDH2405 (assembly GCA_023628415.1). NCBI lineage: Eukaryota > Fungi > Ascomycota > Sordariomycetes > Xylariales > Hypoxylaceae > Hypoxylon > Hypoxylon sp. PDH2405. The sequence continues at coordinate 308,277 of JAMAKT010000006.1, read as the reverse complement.
ACCAACAGACGCCTTAGCTAATTCTAGGCACAATATAGTACCGAGTAGTGAATTTAAAATACGAATTTTATAACTTCAATGCCTTTCAATATGCACAAATCCTCATTTAGTATAGTCGCGTTAGCCGTATCAGCCGTATTGGCATCAGATGTGTGGTAGCGCAATCTGGAATCCGCTAGTCCCCGTCCCGTCCAGGGTAGCTTCGAAGGATTCAGATCCATCCCCATTAATATATCAAGTCCCGGAACGGCTTTCAGCCCGCTAACAGATGTTAGTTCGTCGTACAGGCATCGAATAACAACCTTATATGTACTACGTCAGCGTCTACTCATGTTGCCCTGCAGGGTTAGTCGGAGCATTATTATGGGTGGCGGCCTGGGGGTTTTCTTGGCGAGAAGACATAATCTTGTCTTCTATTGGCTTGAATCAGTATTAGCATAGTCTAGTGAGCCTCGAGTCATGTTGATGAGTATAAGATTGCTGCACAGGATGACGTTGTTGCATTCCGACGGGATCCTTCGAGGAACCCTTCATCCAACGAGGCTCGGAGCTGTCGTCTTTGTGCTACATCAGATCCTGTACGCTCATGTACGCTTCACGCGATGATCGGCGGTCATTGTTTAAGCCCAGCCTTCTGAGCCTTGGTTACCGATAGGGTAGTCATGCTGCGCGTGGCTTGTTAGGGCTCCCGTCACTTTGTCTAGGTCGGTCGATATAATAGGGCCTTCCCCCTATCGATGGCTGCTTTATGCCGGTTTCTATTTCTCCGCTCTCTCTCCACTCAGCCTGTCCTAGCACCGCATCTTGAGTACAGGCTCTTATGTCCGAGTGACGAATGAATTGATAATCCGAAGTCTCTGACTGCGGAACTTCGCATAGTGTACTAGTATTTGATATCTATTTGATATCAGATAATGGCTTCCAGCTCCGGAGACCCGCCCAAGGACGGGCACTTGGGAGAGAAGACAGAAAAGGTCCATCCCCGAAAGGAGTCAGAATATTCTGAAGTATCCCGAACCGAAGTCGAGCATCGACTAAGTAAAGAAAATATTCTAGATGAAGGAGAAAGGCAACGCCTAGAGGCTTCGGCTAAGTTGGAGAACCCCCTTGGCGGTCTCACTCCAGATGAGCTGGCGAGGCGAGGCGAGGAGTTCTGCGCAAAACACGGTCTCACTGATGAAGCCGATATTCGTGCTTTTCGTCTGGGCGCAATGATCGCTGGTAATTTAAACAAGTACGATACTATCGACGGACTCACCGATCGTGAGAGAGAGGTGCTGGACAGGGAGATCACACACAAATGGTCCAATCCGAAAATGCTATACGCTGTCATTGTCATATGCTCGCTTTGCGCTGCCGTTCAGGGTATGGACGAGACCGTCGTCAATGGCGCGCAAAGCTTTTATAAGATACAGTTCGGCATCGACGATACCAACTCTCAGAGAAGTAAGCTTCTACAAGCAATACTATATGCCTTTTAAGCTGGACTAACAAGTACCTGCAAATAGATTCATGGCTGCTTGGTTTAACTAATGGTAAACTTCTCCTTGTTATCTAGTGTTAGAACATCCGCTAATAACTCCCTAGCTGCACCGTACATATGTTGCGCGGTCATTGGTTGCTGGCTGACGGAACCAATGAACAAGGTTTTTGGCCGTCGTGGTACCGTATTCATTTCGTGCCTCATCTCGGCTTTAGCATGCTTCTGGCAAGCCTTTACAAACACCTGGTGGCATATGTTCATTGCCCGTTTCGCCCTCGGATTCGGCATTGGCCCGAAGTCGGCCACGACCCGTAGGTCACTATCCCACCCCCTATTATAGCAATGGTACCAACCGCTTCATATAGCCATTTTCGCCGCAGAGTGTTCTCCTCCAAAGCTTAGGGGCGCCTTGGTCATGCAGTGGCAGATGTGGACTGCTTTTGGTATTATGCTTGGATATGTAATGGACCTTGCCTTCTTTGCGGTGCCTGATTTATCCGGTATCATCGGTCTTAACTGGCGGTTGATGATGGGGTCTGCTTTGATCCCTGCCGTATTCGTGTGTGCTATGGTATACTTTACTCCCGAGGTTAGTAACACAAGCCCCTTACAAACCACTATAGCGTTGCTAACAAATAATAGTCACCTCGATGGTACCTCACCAAGAACAGACATAGCGACGCTTACAAGTCTATATGCCAGCTTCGTTTCGAGAAAGTTCAAGCGGCGCGTGATTTGTTCTACATGGATACTCTCCTACAGATCGAGAAAGAAACCATGCATATAGGCCAGAGCAAGATCAAGGAGTTCCTCACCATCCGTCGAAACCGCAATGCTATGCTAGCTTCAGAAATTGTCATGTTTATGCAACAATTCTGTGGTGTTAATGCTATTGCGTACTACTCGACAGAAATCTTCATCCAGGGAGGTTTCTCTACCCAATCAGCTCTTGCAGCATCACTTGGCTTCGGTATTGTCAACTTCTTGTTCGCTCTGCCAGCGTTCTATACTATCGATACCTTCGGCCGGCGGAATCTACTCCTTACCACATTCCCCGTAAGTTTTTACCCATATTCGACACTTATGACGATAGCTAACATATTGGCATAGCTAATGTCACTTTTCCTATTTTTCACGGGCTTCAGTTTCTGGATCCCGGAGGGCACCACCGCTCACGTTGCCTGCATTGCATTGGGCATCTACTTGTATGGCATGGTTTACTCTCCCGGTGAAGGGGTAAGGACATCTTCAATCTTATTTGAAGTAGACATTTCAGTACTAACCATTTCCCCAGCCCGTCCCATTCACATACAGTGCTGAAGCATACCCGTTGTACATTCGCCCCATTGGAATGTCCCTTGCAACAGCGACGACTTGGCTCTTCAATTCAGTGATATCACTCACTTGGCCGTCTCTAACCCTAGCCTGGACGAACCAAGGTGCATTTTCCTGGTACGCAGCCTGGAACATCGTCGGGTTCTTCCTTGTGCTCTTCTTCGTTCCCGAGACTAAGGAGAAGACGCTGGAGGAGCTTGACGCCGTCTTCAGCGTCCCGCTCCGCAAATTTATGCGATACGGATTGGCCCAGTTTTTCTATTTCTGGGGCCACTACGTCTTTCGCCGCGACATGGCGGCGCCCAAGGTGCCGCATGCCACCGATGAAGTCGAATACACCGAGCACCAGTTCTCCAAGGAGAAGACACACGATGCGACGGCTCGCGTTTGAACACTTTATACACATAGAATCTTTAGATTCAATTCGAACATATCTATACATTTATTTGTAGGGATGATATATCAAGATAAACTGCCTCGGATCCTTTTTGGACTTCCCTAAGCAGGTTGGTTGGCGCTGGGACGGGGAATTGGGGAGATTGTATGATTGGTAAAGCTTATGGTTTCTCTTCGTGAGATGTCTCTCATTAATGATTACGGATATCCATTTGGAAGCTTATTACAGTGAAAGAAGTAATATCTAGATAGCAACGCTGCTTCGAATACCGACTGACCTTTTCACAATTACCCAAATCAGTCCAGTGCGCAAAGCAATCAAACTAGTCTGATCTAACATAATCCGAAAATCCATACTGGCATCTCTTTTCTTCGCCGTCCCCGAGCGATCCGACCTGTGTTTCCAGGATGATACATATAGGTAGACGAGCAGGCATGAAATGGCGCAGCGTACGAAAGCCCAAGAAACAAAATACTAGCGAGAATATTCTCATTCAATCTCCCTTTCCCAACTTGAGTAAAATTTGGGCAGTCAGTACGTATTCATACATTCAACGAATGACTTTTAAATGCCGGATTTCCCCACCCCTTGTTTCCGTGCGCCACCTCCTATCCTATCCTAGCCTATCCAATTACCCCTGAACCCCTTTTATCCAACCTAAAACCTGTAGGCAAAATACAACCGAATAACCTTAATGACCTGAATGGTGGCGGCGGTGATGATGATGATGATGACTACTCTTACTACTACTCCCCGACCTGTGGTGGTGCGAGGACTGCGCCTTCAAAACTTCTTCCCATGTCGGTCCCTTGTCATCGTTGGGGACTGTGACGGAACTCCGCCGGCGACGGTGGTGATGGTGATGGTTTTTCTTCTCACTTGTATTCGTATTCGCTGAAGGAGAGAGAGGAGCTGCGGATACCCTCTTGTTTCCGGTGCTATCCTGGCGCGAGTGAGAGTGCGAATGAGAGTGGGAATGAGAGTTCTGTTGATGTATGGCAGGAGCGGCCACCGACGGCGCTGATGAAGAGGGCAGGGTTACGACGGTTGGGGTCGTGGCTGGTGTCGTAGTTGAGACTACGGCTTTACTAGCAGCATTGCCGCTGCTACAGCCACTAGCTCTGTGGTCCACGGGAGCGGACGTGGGCGCCGGAAGATATCCCGCGGGCTTGTAGTAATTTGCTGACGTGCTGTTGACATCCGGGGCCGAAGCCCTATATGTCCTCGGCGGCGGACTTTGTGCACGCCTGTACGTCGTTGCGCTTGTGTTTGTGCCAGTAGGTCTATAGATCGAAGTACTAATACCTCCCGGTACCGTGCTGGGATAGGAGCATACATGCACAGTGCGAGCAGAAGAAGTAAGGGACGGTGCCTGTGATGGCTTCGCTACAGCGGCGCTGCGACTTGGCGGCAAGTGAGGGTCTATCGGTGAGTCATGTTCGTAACTCTCAGGCTCTTCAGTGTAGCGACTTCGCCCTTGCTCGTGATAGCGGTCGCGATCGCGATCCTGGGTGCTTACAAGAGCAGTACTGGTCTTTTCGTCCCCGGATGTCTTCAGCGACGGGGGCAAATACCGCCCATGGGCCCTACTAGTCTCGGCGCTCGTGGGCAGGACGTACGGGTCTTTCCTCAAATACGCATTCTCGGAAGGGACGTAGTGACGGACTCCTGTGATCGGCATCGAATTTCGTCTCTCGAAGCTCGGCGGTGGCATTATTGCCAGTGGCTTCTTTGGACTGGACGGCTCCAGCAGCCTAAGGTCGTACATAAGGTCGTCCAGCGCCGCAGCTAGGACCTTCCTAGACTTAGGGTCGTGCCTAACAGGAAACTGACTACGGAGGAGCTGCCTGGGGAGCCTTTCGGGTTGTCCGTCGGCCACGAGTTGGACGTCCGAGACGATCTTGTCGAGACGGCGGAATTCCTCGTCAGGGTGTGCGAGAATACAAATTGTGAGGAATTGGGCGAAGCCGGTAGGTGTTAGAGCCGGGACCTGTGGCCGCGAGTATGAATCGGGCTGTACCAAGTGATATTGGCAGTCTAGGTCGGTGAAGAAGTCAGCGATACGATCGTGGACGTCTCTAGCTCTAGAGTTGAAGATTTCTATAAGATGCGATAGCATTAGCAAGGTTCAAATATTCAAAGGGATACTCAGAAGGGAAGCATCCATGTACAAGACGGCATGACGAAGTAATGTTTACCTGTAAAGGGGTAGACTTCTGAGTCTAGCCGGTATTTTGAGTATAGCACGCATAGTTTCTCTGGCGTGACGACCAGATTGTTACTGCTTGGGGCCAAATCGTCGATCTGCAATGATGTACAGCATTAGCAGCAACACATACATATTAGTACCTTGACATCACATACGACATGCTTTGCCACTCCCTTCAGAAACTGTCCATTCCGGACAGTAGCATACCCCTTTTCGTCAAAAAGGACTCCCCATTCCGCCGCAGGTACGGTGTTGGCACTGGATTGTCGAGATATTGTAGGGCGTTTCGCAAGAGAGCGAGGAGGGCCACGGTCTGTGAAACGAACAACCGGCTTAGAGGTATCGGCTCCCATGGTATTCGGTGGAATCAATGGGGTCGTGGGCGAGGAAGCCCTAGTTGGACTTTTAATGATGGGTGAGGTGGCCGAACCCGAGGTAGCCAAGAGTGTATGTGCCTGAGAAAGATCCGCGGTATGATGCTTCTTTGTTGCTTTAGCTGCCTGTTATTAACACACGCCTAGAGAACGCAGAAGCGGCTCTTACATCCGTCCATATCCGTCTTATGAGCCACGTCTATGATATTGGCAGATAATTCATTCGCAACGAAACTTCGTTGACGCGAAGAATCTAGTCCCGAAGCACTCAAGTCATGAGGAATATCAAACCCGGACGACCGGCCATTACTCTTAGAAAGGGGTCGAGGGTCATCATTTTCTTCGGAATCAGATTGAAATGAACTGTCCTCAGAATATATTGGATCTGCTTCATGAATACTCAAAGCCTCCCAGTCGCCAAAATGGGTCTTCAAATGGCCAACTTTGTCATAAGAAGAAAGCTTTTCAGCCATTATCGACTGGAGCTCCGGTAATTTACAGCTTAGAATGAGAAATGAAATGCATCAACAAGGGGAGACCCAGAAGGTACGTCAAATTTATATGCCAACTGGTCAAAATGAACGAAGGTAGATACCACAAGTGTGATCTGGATCGTCCAGATCGTCCTCATCCTAGACACTCGCTACACGGGTGATTACAGCAAGGAATTCTCGTCTTTGGTAGAAGCCGGGCGGCAGAGTAACATCTCAGATTGGGATCATCCCTGCTCTTTAGGCATCGAGGTTTGGGAGAAAGCTACACACAGCACTTGACCGGTGTTACGCTGTCGGGAAGAATAAGGCTACACTACCTAGTGAGCTCTTTCGCTTCAATAGGCGTGGGGGCCGTCGAGGAAATATGGCGGGGACAAGTTCGGAGACGTTATGAGTTTCGGGAACCTGCTTACTTGGCTCAGGCTAGCTAAAGGAGACGGTTTACCGTCATGCCGTTATTGGGTACCCAAAGCGAACTCATCACTCCGGTGTGGGCCGCGGAGAGCTAGTGTAATAACTTTTTGATGGACAGATAGCAATCATCAATTTTCTACCTGTCTATATGCCTATCTACGGAACGGAGAATGTAAATTTCCTCTGACGGCGTAGTCAGCAAGTAAACGACGTAGCTGGAGTATGTAAGACTGCAGGCACATTACGAAGCAACCCAGCATATAAGAGCCATGCAATGTGAGACTTCAGTGCCTCCGACGATTGTGACAATGACGCGTTAAAAGTCGATATGAGCGAACCTTAGCTCGACTTCAGTCGCCGAGACGGAAATTCTCAAAGGTATTAAGACCTCCACGAAAGCAAGATATTGCGTTGTCCTTCCCCTTTTCAAATCTGTGAACACCCTGCCTATAATTTAAGCGGCGGTCCATCTCGGGAGAAGTACCAATCAGTGAAAAACAGAAGTCGAATAAGATGTGAAGACAAGTGAAAGGAGAAAAGAGAGTAACTCAATCACCCTAAAAGTCGACATCATCATCATCTGAGTCCTCGATCGGGCCTCGGGTGTTGGTATTATCTGCCGGTCGCGCTGCGTAGGTTTGAGGTGCGTAGAAGACTTTGCGAGAGTCCTGTAGAGATTGTCAGTTTTATTTATCAGAGGAGATATGATATCGTGAAAGCTCTTTACCGGCTTAAACCACTTCTTGGCTGGAATAGGCGCCAAGCGACGGACCACCTTGGTTTCGGGTGCCTTAGGTGTAATCATGTTCGCAGTATTGTTCTCAGTCTCACTGTTATTCTCGGTCTCAGTGATGTCCACGATCTCCGAGGTCTCCATAGTGAAGTTCGAAGTGACGTCGTCAGCGGTGTCCGAGTAGTTACCCGAACCCTGACTAAGGCAGAATGGACTGTTGGTGTACAGGCGCGTTGACGACGAGATGGACACCGTGCGTCCTCGGGAACTGGATTTAGAGGCCATCGCTGGGCCGCGTAGCAAGCCCAACTCGTCCCTCAGCTTGTTATGGCTAGTCAAACTTGAAACGGAAGCGTCGTCGGCAAAATCCTAAGTATTGTTAGGTATACTACTCTTTACCGCGTCTCGGGGGAAGCCATACCTTGTCATTAAGTAGCGTGGAGCTTGGAGGCATGATATCGTCATCGTCGTCATAGAAAGGGGTGTATCGCATCATCGTCATAGCAGCCCCGATCATGTTAACATCAATATCAACAAGGTCGTCATCACCTGCATCGCCATGGGTACTCTGGTGGTCCAAAGTGCTTCCTCCCGATTGTTCTTGGGTAGTACCATAGGCAGCCCGGGAATTTGTGGTGTTAGGAATTCGATCTTGGACAGTTGTTGTCTGCGCGAGCATCTCGTGTGCCTGAAGCACTTCACCTGGTGCAGCATTAGGAACTTCGTCACCACTGAAAGTAGTGGCCCAAGTGGAACAGGTCATGCACCACTACAACGTCGGTCAGCGAGAATTGAGATGTTCGGAATGCGCGAAACTTACAGCATCGGGCTCGTTGCGCTGGGTCTTGCTGAAGTGTTCCTTGTGCTTCCAAGCACCACAGGGGCCATGGCATTTGATCTCTCGTTCTACAGTAGGCTGCTGCGAGTGCTTCTTGCAGACCAGGCCGATGTTCTCAGGGGTAACACCATCGTTGGCGAACTTCTTGTTCTTCGTCCATTTTGCGATCTGATTCTTCGAGAACATGTCGGTTCCATGCCACTGGCCATCCACGAAACACTTGAATCTATTGGAGATCTTAGCAAATTATAGTCGAACCAGGTAGCTAACTACTTACGCGTGCGGAAGTGCATTAGCACGTCTAGTTCATTGTCAGTTCATGAACGAATAATGAACATGAGTCGCCATATAAATAGTAAACTCACCGCTCAGGAAGGTGGTCAAGTTGGGGGCGAGACATCTTGACTAGTGTAATGGTAATAAACCCTAGTTAGTCAAGGAATTGGGACCTGGTCACAGTCCGACTATCAGTGAAACATTCCAATTGGTGTCAGATGCTGGAGTATTGCCTGGGATAGAAATCAAGGCATGAAACTTTGGGCGTTTATTAACATACCTCGATTTCTGCTCTTGCAGAATGAACCAAACGTTGCTGTGTGTCTACCTAGCAATGAGTTAGCAACGATGAGAAACTTGAAGATAAGGAAGATTGCAATATGACCGTTGATACGTTGTGGGAAGGAAAGGGGATACACGTGCTTTCTCGCGTGGTGGAAATTTGAAAGGGGTTCAGAGGTACGTGCCTCGCAACAAGTGCTGTATCGGGAGGAAATTGGACAGCCGATAACTGGAACGTTGACCGGTAGCGGAAGGAGGGTGAACAATGAGCGGGAGAGAGGTAGAGGATGAGACGTGGCGGGTAATGTAAAGTGAAGACTTAACAAGCCTCCAGGGATCTTGTTTGTGCCCTTATAGCACTGATGCCAAGTCGTATTGATAAATATGAGGGGCAACACTTGCCTTATTTTTGTCCCTGGTACGGTAAACAAACAGTACGAGTATGGTTGCCGAGTCAGTGAAGGATCTTATGTGATGCCAGTCTGGCTTTGTCTCGAAAAGCTGGACTAGTTTACGGTCAACAAGAATGTTGATGCTGGGCATATAAGGAATGGTTCCCAGTGAAAATGGGAAGAACTCGAAAAAAGACTCAGGACCCGTAATTGTCGAAGAAACTAGAATGGAGAGTCGGTTTATTGCATGGGGAATGTTTAGATAGAAGTCTGCGGGAAAGGTAGGCAGGTATCCCATGTGAGGAAGGTGGCCTGCACCATTGGGTATGTACATACGTATGTATGTACTAGATAAGTGGTGTATTTGCAAACTTGTTGATATCTAAAGTTGATGTTTTAGATAATAGATCGCGTGGGTACGCGTTCCTTCCTCGGTTAGAGGTAGGTACATAAGGCAGTCAATATGATCCCAAGTCGTGCTGGGGGTCACATCATGAATAAAAGTACATACATGTATGTAGTTTATGTCAGATATCCAGGTAAGTTTTCTTCAAAGCCATAGCCTAACATGTTCCTACATGCCCAGGTAAACACATATGTACATAGGTAATTTCCCTTGTCGGTGCTATTCGTTTTCTCGTCTCATGAAGATATAAATGTACTTCCTGCAACTAGGCATAATCATCGTTCTTTCAGGGCCGAATGAGTCAACCTTGGAGCTCTTGATTTTGATGCTGATCTATTTCTAGATAGCTTGAAAAAATCCCTCCATATTCATGGATTTCTTTCACAGTCTAAACCGTCCCTAATGTGCACTTAGCTGCTCTAGCTCGTGATCTGATACGTCCCTAATGTTCTAAGGCTTTTGATACCACGTTGCCGTATCATGTGGGAATCGGGCAATCATATGCTCTTGATTCGAGCCCTATAAGGACATACTGAGGCTGAGAGTTTTGGCAAGATTTTATTCCTATATTTTATTTCATCGTGGCATTGTACATATGGAAAAGCTTCACAACTGTCTACCTAGATTAGAAGTCACTGCTGTGAGAAAAGGGGTAGTGTCGTAGCTTACATAATGGTTTTCGTGGATGCTGTAGGGAAGATGGTAGAAATTTAATTCGAATAATTCTCTAAGCCAGTTCATGAAGAGCATGGCCGCCGTCGTCGGAGGAAGAATCTCGTTTGTGGCGTATATATGCCATTTGAGCCTTCCGATTCCGACTCCGGGCTTTTCTCCAGTGGGCCGTGCTAGCACGGTGGGATTGAATTACGGCCCCGGTCAGGTTGAATTTGCCCTTGGACCAACTGGATGTCTTAGAGTAGGTATTCAACGATAGTAACTTCGCAAACTCGTTTCAAGACCCACGAAGCGCTGTTTGATGAGCTATTTCGAGAAGTTTTGGGTATAACATTACCGAGGCGTGTTTTTGAGTCACATAAATCGGCTCCCTCAAGTATGTATACTATCAAGGTCGAAGTCGACATGGCGCAAAGTCCCATCAAGTAGATAAATATAAAAAGCAATCTCTCTACCTTGTGGGTTATATGTCTTATTATCATGGAAATAAGAAAAGCTGGAACCAACAGCCAAGGAAGTGTCACTGCCTATGGGCAATGATTTTTTTCTTTTTATCTCGGCCAAGGTAACGTTCCATACAGATATTGTGGCTTTTGTAGGATGAAAACATTATCGTCATCGCCCGACTTTGAGTTCTCAGCCACCTATTCCTCGGATACCTTGCCTACAGCACTAGCTAGTTCATAATTGACACTCGTTGTTCATATCGTATCCTACTAGCACGACCTGGTAGAATACTCATCCGCCTAGGCTTGTATTGACACCGTTAGCATCCATCGTCGCGGCCCCTGCGCTAATCCCCTCCCTCCACCGTTATTCACACGTTGAGCGCCAGCGTTCCCTCTGTGTCCATGCCATGCGTTATTGGCCGTTGTGACTGGTGGCACCACCACAATCCTTACCTTAACCCAGACGGCTACTCACAGGCTGTTGCCACACTTACTGAGACCGTCATGGCCACTCACACGCCAACACAGTCGCTAGACCTCAATATCACTAATGGTAGGTCGACCTTGAAGGTAGGGAGGTATATAATGCTAACGACATGCCGCAATGGCAACGCATACTTGTAGTTTGACTTGCAAAAGACGAGTGTATTCGCGGCGGCGAACTTCGTAGTGACCGACGGCGTATGGTCTTTCCGCAATCAGCCACTGCTGACGATTCATGTCCAACCGACAAGATCAGGGGCACTGGTGAGCATATACTTCAAATCCACCGTCGCGACGGCAAGCCTGGGTGACTCGGCCTCTATGTGTAGTGTGGGCGATGCGGTTGTCTCGACTTGCTAGTCGAGATTGTCCGGCTATGAGATCATTATGCCTTATGGCGCTTGGGTTTTGCATGATCCGCGCGGCGAAGGCTGCCGGCTATGTTAGCTCACAAGGGGGTGTCACCCCCCGGCTATCGCATCTTTGCCTAGAAGACGGCGGGCTGGTCCGTAATCCAGAGTGGTGGCTTCATCAATTCGCGGCATTTTTACATATATTGCCTAACTCCTAGACTAAGTAGGGAAAAACACTCTAGAACGCTACCTGTATCGAATAGACATCAGCAGTTTTCCATTAATGATGGAAGCTTCAGGTATGCCTACTTGGGGTCGGTTTGCATATCATAGATGCCTACTCTCTAGTCGTAGATACCTAGACGATTGGATACAACATGTTGCCTCTTCGGCCTCCTGATTCAGTAAAACAGGTAGGCAGTTTAGAAATCTGGGGGAAATATCAAAATTATTCATGATGCTGCCGATGATCATATTCGGACTTTTGGGTAAAAGAAGCCGATAGTTTATCACCGTCCATAAAGCTTCCATGTGAGCCAGGTGGTAGTAGTTCAACGGCTAGTATTCCATCATGTGACTTATCTAGTGATTTCCACCGGCGGCAATTGAGAAAATTGATATATTCATCGGCTATGGGGTCGGTAGCCTCCTCGTTAGGGTGAACTGTGAATGGCACGGGTGCCATGACATTAACGTCAAAGGTTTTGTTTGAAAGCCAATCCTACTATAAAACCAACAACATAACAATGCGATTCATGTGGGTTTCGAGCCTTTAATAAGGAGCCCATTGAATAAGAATGTGGATTCCTCTTCGTTCGACGAGATAGTCCCAAGATCGGGGCGCGTTTGTAGGAAACCGAAAAACGTCACGGCCCCGGCGCTACGGAGAGGAATACCCCCGAGTTAACTGTTGACGGGAGCGGCCCGTTTTCCACAAACGATCAAGCTGATCTTTATTAGAGGGTTTCAATACAAAGCCACAGTCGTGCCGTTTTGCACTACCGTATGGGCACACGTGAGACTCAACGAAGGACTACGAGGGAAGTAGCTGAAATTCTTTCCGAGGCCACATCGCCCATCTGGTTAGTTGGATTAGAGACGAAAGGTTTGTGACCGATCCGAGTTTCTCATCTGACAGAAATTAGTCACCCAAATAAGAAAAATAGGAACGGCTGAGCCATGAAGATCGCACTTATGGAAATATAAAGCGTTCCGATCGGCTGTCAAGGATTATAAAACACTGGCGCCTTGATCCAGCTTTGATGCCCCTGGAACAATAAAACACCTGAGCTTCTAGAAGGCGTCACCGAAACCCAACCAATCTGCGAACCCGCCTTTAGGATCCGGGGCTATTATGCACTCCAAGACTATGTTTCGAATTTCATCGTACATGCTTGAAATACTTGCAGCAATAAGCATAATAAGCATAATATTAGACATGCATTTGCTTTTGGCATAGAATTCCCCACCTTCTTACCAATGCATTCTGGTCATTCTTCAGTTTGGGCGGCAAAACCTAAGGGTCCTGCCCGTGGAGGAGAGGATCCCGTCAAAAGCAATCCACTGATGTTGTATCCGCAATACGTACGATCGCTTCTTGTGGACCTAGGTTGCCATCGTTTACAGATAAAACACGTGCTCGTCCCAGCATCTACCGTAATGGAGCCATCGTGTAGTGTATCAAAGCTGAAGAAAGACATCTACCGCTCTTCTACCGGGGAAAGATTGTCTGCTGCGGAGAATATAGTATGGCAGCTAATACGCCTAAAAAATTCTGGCAAAGTGGCCTGCCTTTGATCGTCGAAACCGCCGTCTACGCGTAAGAAACAACCTTGAAGCCTATGCGTTCCTGGTGTGGCCCTTTAATGGCAAAAGCGGCAGATTTCAAGATAAGGGTACCAAAGTACAGATGTACAGACAAATTGTGTGCATAATAGATGGGCCGCGTGGGTAGCCAGTTCCTGACCACCTTGCATTTAACTCAGGGGCTCCTACTAAAAGAGTATGGGTCGTCCATGGGAAAGCAGTACCCATTTATGCAAGTCCAAGGTACTTGACGTACTTCGATTTTGTTAAGGAGCACTTGCCCATGCGCCACAACGCTTTGGTTGATCGGCCGAGGTTTCCGATACCTTGACATATATTGTACGTACCGCTAGACCTTTAGTCTCTACCGAAAAATGCGTTGACACCCAAGTCCTCTGTGCGATCTTCGCTTGCACTTTTCAATACACTCCACACGGGGATGGCGTTTTGGGCGTTTCCAACGGGCGCTGCTCTGGCTTATCCGCGGCCTACCCCTTGCGCCGGACTTTGCCCGGAAAGGCCTAGGCTGATTGGGTCGCTTTCATCCAATGTGCGCCACGTTGCTGGGTGGCAGGAACAATTCCAGCGGGCAGTTCCAAACGGGCAATGGTCCCTGCGTATTATGCATCCATGGATCGCTCTTGACCAGAATTGGGCTTGAATCAACATTCTCAGACTCCCTTTCTGGCGGTAGCTCTCTCGATAAAACATGCACTTTTGCTGCAATGCTATACAACATGCATGTAATTGAGGTTGATTTACGCACGATATAGTTCGAGTTTAAAGACGGTGTGACCAATTCATTCCCGGTATGATCGAGTTGCTCGATCCGTCAGCTTCTCTGTACCCGAGCACCTTCGCATGGGGTCAGCTATTTGGGCATTGACCAAGCAGTGGGAACTTTATGTACCCATCACGCAACTGCTCCCGCCTCCTTTTTCTATGGACCGCGGTACGCAGGTACGATCTAGATTACCTAAGGTCTTGCAAGGTCATCGTATGAGTCAAGAAAGACGAGCAGCACTTGATCATTCGGTCCCATCCTTTCTCAACCCGCCGGAAAAAAAGACGTCTTAGATCCTTCTTGGGCTTGAGCAGAAGGAATACTAATTAGTATTGTCTCATTCTGAAAAAGCCACACAAGCCTTGGTATGGCGCAGCACATTCAAGCTGGTGCGGATTATTGCGCCTGAAGTATCAGACGTATGACGAAACGGCCGTATATGCTAGGTATTCTACTCTATGTATTACATACAGAATTCCATATTGGTGGGAGACCATCATCATCTTGTTACTTTCGGTACTTCTCGGTTTCACACCGTGCCTCATCTTTCCAGAGTGCTTCTGATGAAGTCCCGGCTACCCGCCAAATTGCTATTCGTCAAAAAAGGGCCTGTCATGGGTACGCGATAACCCATGCTGTTGACTAACTGGATGGCAAAACGGGTGCTCTGTGCTGAGCTGGCATGGACTAAAAACAGGGTGAGATCACAACCACGCGCGTCTTTTATTTCCCAATCAGGCAGCCCTAGTTTCTCTTATGTATTTCAAGAGGTACCTATCTACGTCCTCTCGTCTTGGAGGTAGTTCTCATCTCAGCATAGTTGGATGCTTATTGCATCCAAGTTTTTCATTGTAGGAAGATGACAAACATATACCAACGAATAGGAAGTACACGAGATTTATTTATGTGGATCCGTATCATCGATATACTTTCTAATGATCATTGACCGTGGCAGGGCAGACGGTGGTAGAATTCGTTTTATTGCACACTGACTATTAGTGCGCACGGTGTCTCCAATAGGGCACGTATCACTCTAATCCAACTATGATTTCGTCCCCGGGCACCCTAGGTTCACTGGGACTTTATGGGGGCGGAACGTTGAGGCCTATTGGAAGCAGTACTACCTTACAGTAATGGCTGAGTGGGTACACACTATGTACAAAGGCGTATCCGGATACCAGCGTTTCTATGCTAATACATGTACATACATGTATTCAATGTTGCCAATCTTAGGTTGAGATCTCGGAACGTACATATGTATATAGGTAGGTACATAACAGCTCCGTCTACAGACGGTAGTTGTCTTATGAAATAGGAGGTATAATATATGTACCATTTATGAAACCATAAGACAGCATAGTGGTGATGGTATCAGAAAGGGAAAATAAGATCATAGCTAATTAAACTAAAAAAAGGGGAACCCACTCGAGTTGTAACTCACCAAAATTTTTTTCTCTTTCTATTTTGTACCCCTGGCCCTAAGCGCAAATTGCTGAGATTGGCCCTGATTCCCTGAACGACCCGAAGTCTGCTCACGGAGGACTAGCGAAATTGGCGTCGTTTATGCTCCCCGGGGAACTTAATTCATGCTAAGGTACCCCCCAGGTCCCCTTCCTACCGTAGTTTCCAGTCTAGCGCGAGTAAGGACCTGTCAAACACCTCTGAAATCACTTCAATCAATACAATCCGTCAATTCGTCCATTCATTCGAATCCCATCTCATCCGACCGTTCAATTCGACCCGCGCTTCTCTTACTCTTTCCCTTTCCTCTCTCTTACTCTCTCTCTCTCTCTTTTATCGTTGATTTGACTTTCGTTCAATATTCGCAAAACAAGGGGAATCTATATGTACAACAATAAAGCTGGACGAGCACTTTCTTCTATTGAGTCCGCTTTGTATCGCTGATTCCTCTCTCACTTCATATTAGATTGTCTTGATTCCTTATCTACGTAACTTGCGCAACGGTGTTTACACAATAACCAACACCAGATCGCCAAAAATCGGCGCACGGGGATTGACAAGGCAGTCTATTCGAAGAAAGAACAAACTGAATTAAAAGAAAAAAAAAGATAATAAACCCAACCATCAGATATCTGATATTCTCTCTTTTTAACAATTAAGCGAAATCGTCAATCCGTCACTCCCTTGGATCCGACACGGCGACCTCCAATACGCTAGCAAGGACTGTGCAGTATTTCCAGAAGCTCTCCTTACTACATCAGCTTGGACCACGCCGACCCGCACCCCGACATACTGGTTCCCATCTCCCCTTGTCCCTTTTTTAATTATTCAAGCTATCCTATTAATCCATTCTCTTCCTACTCATTTCCTCTCTTATTCCTCGTTTGCACGTTGTCCCATTCATTCCACATTAGTTAAATCTTCGTGCATTCATACAATTTCTCTTAGACGGCTGTGGTTGGGTGTCTGGCATCAAACACGATCTCGACAACACCTGAACTACCAACAGTTTGTCTGGACAATCTTGGCCAAGCTGAATGCACCGGTACGTCAGCGTAGCTCTTCAATAGAGCTAAAAACAGGTTAAAGAGACTGTACGAAAAGGTAGCTAGCTAGCTATACCTTTAGCAGTGGGATTAGGTTCGGGTCGAAAAGTGGGTGGCCGACGATATCGAAGTATACTCTTTGCAATGGTCAACATGACCGTCACACACGAGTCCCATCGAGGGTCTTCGACCCCTCAACCAGGGCTTGCTCTCGAGGATCGATTCGAAGTCTTGAAGGAAATCGGTGATGGAAGTTTTGGCAGCGTAGCTTTGGCAAGAGTTAGGACCGCTGGTGCGAGTGTAGCTCGCCGTGGCACTGTGGTATGTTACCATAACCAGATTATTGGTAGGACGCTAGGCTGACATTGGCTTTTTAGATTGCCATCAAAACCATGAAAAAGACATTCGAGTCCTTCACACCGTGCCTCGAGTTACGAGAGGTCGTTTTCCTCAGGACGTTACCACCTCACAGCCATCTAGTGCCCGCTCTCGATATCTTCCTGGATCCTTTCACTAAGAAGCTTCACATATGTATGGAATACATGGAAGGGAACTTGTATCAGCTCATGAAGGCCCGCGATCATAAGCCTCTGGACAACGGGAGCGTCAAAAGCATCTTGTTTCAGATTATGCAAGGTCTCGAACACATCCACGCCCACCAATTCTTCCACCGCGATATCAAGCCTGAAAACATTCTCGTGACGACGTCGGGACACCAGGATTCCGTTAATTCGTTTAGGAGGTACTCAGCTTTGATGACACCGCCTTCCACGCCTCCAACGTACACTGTTAAGATAGCAGATTTCGGTCTCGCAAGGGAGACCCATTCCAAGTTGCCGTATACCACCTATGTATCGACTAGATGGTATCGTGCGCCGGAAGTGTTGCTACGTGCTGGGGAATACTCCGCGCCGGTCGATATTTGGGCTGTAGGCGCCATGGCAGTCGAGATCGCAACATTAAAACCACTTTTCCCGGGAGGTAATGAAGTGGACCAGGTTTGGAGAGTCTGCGAAATCATGGGTAGCCCTGGGAACTGGTACAACAAGTCTGGTGCTCGAGTGGGCGGAGGAGACTGGAGGGAAGGAACACGACTGGCTGGGAAGCTTGGCTTCTCCTTCCCCAAGATGGCACCGCATTCGATGGACACGATACTCCAGTCCCCTCAATGGCCTGCGTCTCTCAGTCAATTCGTGACCTGGTGTTTGATGTGGGATCCAAAGAACAGGCCAACATCAACCCAGGCCCTGGCCCACGAATACTTCGCTGATGCGGTTGATCCTCTGAGACCTAAATCATCAGCTTCTAGAATATTGGGTCGCAAGCAATCCGACATAAGTCGTGGGAAAGACAGTGCCTCCACGACACCGAATTCATCGAAGCCTTCGTGGTTTAGAAAGTCATTGATCGGTCGGAATGAGAGCACAGAAAGTGCTGCCGCTCAAGTTAGTGTGAAGGATATAGTGGCAGCACCCCGCCCATCACCTATTCATTCACCCGAAGTGAATGAAGTTCCAGCTGTGAAGCCTAGACCTACCGCCGGCAAGCGAACTACATGGACTAACGGCCCGTCGAACGTGGCTCCTATGCCTATCCTGCCTACTATTCGTCCTATCTCGCCTTTGTCAGATGCTGTAACTGCACAAGCCTCAAACCGCGCTCCATCCTATAATGATTCATACGCCAATGGAAATCAGCGTGCGGCCGCCATCGAGGAGAAAACAGCTAAGAAGATTGGCCGACAACTATCTGTACAATCGAGTACGAACCACTACGCTGAGATGCATCGACAACAGGCCGAGCGTGCATTGAACGGAAACAGCGGGTTGGCGTCGCCTCCAAGCGGACATAAAGAGAGCTTCTTTTCTCACTTGCGTAAGCGAGCAAGGAGGTTTTCTGGTAGGCATCAAACTCCCGTCTCGCCTGCCTATGAAGACATTGAGGCACAAGCGGGTTGCGGGCCATGGTCTAGTAACAGGTCTTCAATGGTCATTGACCAAAACGGGTCGACGGCTAAGACAGATAATTACGAATCACTGGATAGAACTCTGCGAGACAACCAGAACGCCGAGTCAACTCCCACACCACCTATTCATATGGTCGCATCAAGTGGCAACCTAAAACGGCACCATTCGTTGCCTCATCAGCATCCCAGGTCCGTTGACAACCTGATCGGTGCTGCCCGAACTCCTGGACCAATTTCTAGCAGAACAAGAAGGGCACAAGCAACCCATGGTGTGCAAAGTGATGCATTGGATGAGGAAGACGAGTTGCTAGACGAAGTACTCAACTCGACCCACCGGGCAATGAAGCGACTAGAAAAGGATGGAAAATCCAATCTTCGGCAGTCAGCTAGCAATCTTGGACTCTCAAATCCCTATCCAACACCGTCACCTTCGGCTAGTGGAAATGTCGTCCTTTTCGGGGACGGACATGAATCCTCAACATCGAAGCCATTAGACCTTCAAAAGAATTCTGGAAGGGATGGTCAATACAAGTGGCCGACGCCTCCGTATGAAGAGAGCGAATGGGCATCCTCGGCAGCGGCAAGCATCTGGGCTGCTGGTAACAGGTTTTAAAAATTGGTGGCGGCGGTTGTATCACTTCTTCCTCATGGCACGGTGTTGGGAGTTGATTTTGCGGTTCTGTGGGGTCTTACGGCATTATATTTTGCAGCACTCTTTTCCAGCATACTTCGCGATCTCGGCTCAATTTCAGTTCATGGATCTTGGAACCCTATTCGATATTCTGACAGTTCGATTCTGCGGTGTCTCGATCTCGAATCTCAATACCCCCCCAACAGCTGGTTTTATGGCACAGGCCGGCTGATTTCGTGTTTTTCAGCCTACTTATCTTCGAGAATACCCACTATAGATTTGATTTTCAAGGTTACAAAAGGGCCTGGACCCAATATGAGATGATTCCCTTTGTAAGATGTGGATGGCCCGAGGCATGTTAACTCAAGTTGCATCCGATGGCAAAAACATAATTCGGGACACGTGCGGTCGTCGAGAGGATCGAGGCACAATTTTGACGGAGGGGGTTTAAACAAGTGCAGTAATGTACAAAGAAAAGAAAAAGAATATCTGCATATGTTTGATTGGGGGATTGAGGTGGAAACTTGCAAGACCTGGCAGGATTGTTGAAGTTTAGACATTATCTCTGGAGGCTCGCCACCGCAATAGTCTGTCATATATGGTTGAGCAATTGGAGGACAGGTTATATATATCTACTGCGCAATTTATACCACAGGGCATTACTTTAGCCCATAATCACTTCACTTGACAGGACTGCATTTCTTTACGAATTCACAAGAGAAGTTGAATTGTCCAATATGTGTAGCAAGATGTACGTATAGTAGCAAAAAGGCAAAAAGGAGCCAGTAAGTAACATGTGTGTTGTGTATATGATTGGCTGTAGGAACCGACATTGTGGATGGGCGGGTCCACTACACGCAGCTCCAGAGTTTGAAAGTCAGCCCTAAAAAAGGTGTTGTGTATGTACCTGCCTACTTGGAGCCGAAGGAATACTACATAGAGACATGCATAGTACATGTATGTGGGTAGGAGGTAATGTAGCTTCGGTTCAGGCAGCAGAATAAATCGGATCGACAGCCGACTCCTTATATACTCGACTGTCTCGACCTAGTGTCTAGAAATCCATTGCGATGTACCTAGTTCTCAGGAAACTCTAAAAAAACACAATCGGGTTCGAATATTCTCCTGTTCGCTGACTGCATTCTTAGAAATTGGATCTGACCGGTACCTATAATATCTATTTCATCGGGGCTAGTTGGCTGACTGGCTACGGTCATATACGAGCATATTCAGCCCCCCGCAAGCGCATATTGGGGCAGAAAGCGGCTGTGCCACGGGGCTGCAACTCTGCGTTTCTGCGCTTCGACTCTAAGCTAATACCCGCCTACTCTCTTACCCTTTTCGTTTCTTTTATTCATTTCTTAACTTATTCATAAGAGCATTCATTCTTTTCTCCATCTTACTTAGACTACCCCACATTGTGCTTCGTGGCTCGGCAATCGCATTCTCGCCGTTAAGGCGGCGCAGACCTCTAGAGGGCAACATCGTGAAGATTATAGAAGGCCCACAAGTACCTATACATGAGTGAGGCTTGACGTTGGTGGGATCGAAGAGAGGCGGCATCATGAGTCTTAACATGCCAATTCGATCGTCGACGAGCCAAAGGAACCAGGCCAGTAGGAATTACTTCACTAATTACACCCCACCCTCTTCAACCGAGGCCGTCAATGGTCCGGTGCGTGAGCCCGCTAGGGAGCTCGTGACTATCAATGACCGCCTTATAGTTGGTGTTGACTTTGGTACTACATTCTCTGGGTGAGTCCGGCTCCTTGTTACCGATATTTTGTGACCAAGAATGTATTGGTCAACTAGTATAATATGGTTGTACATAGGTACTCTCAGGGATTGTATGATTTCCCTCGTATCTCACCTATATGTATTTTACATATAACAACCCTTATGCTTTGGAGGCTACCATGGAAGTCTCAAGAAACTGACAACTTGACTATAGGGTAGCAGCAGTATATACCTCGACGCCAGATGACATCGAGATTATCAAGACGTGGCCGGGTGGGAATGGCATCACATCAGACAAGGTTCCCACCGAGATATCTTACGACTTCCCACCCGATGCGGCTCCGGGGACCGACCCTAACGTGAAATGGGGGTTCCAATTCAAGCCCGAGGAGTCGCGGTTACGGTGTATCAAGCTCTTCCTCGACCGGTCTCAGAAACTACCTTTTTACGTCAGCCCGCAGGAGACCGCCACCCAACTCAAGAAGTACAACAAGACTGTTGTCGATGCCGTTAGCGACTATCTCACGGAGATTTACAAGCACACCATGGACACTCTCACACGGCGGTATGGCGAATCGTTCATGGCGTCGACAAATGTAGACTTTGTGCTCACCTGTCCGGCTGTATGGTCCGACGCCGCAAAGAACACGACATTACAGGCTGCCGAAAGAGCAGGAATGGGCCTCAAGGCGGATATCCAGATGGTCAGCGAGCCTGAGGCCGCCGCCGTCTACACTCTCAAGGCTATTCAACCAAATCATCTTAGCATCGGAGACAACTTTATCGTATGCGACGCAGGTGGCGGTACAGTAGAGTCAGTGATCTTCACAGCCCCTCAACACATGCTGAACTAATGACTAACCCACCCGCGCAGCTTAATTGCATATAAAATCATCTCACTGAAGCCGCTCAGAGTAGAGGAATCGGCTGTTGGAACCGGTGGTCTCTGCGGAAGCGCATTTCTAAACTACAGATTCGAGGAACACGTCCGAAGCCGCCTTGGTCACAGTCGGTTCGAGGAGATGAAGACCAAAAAGGCCAAGACGTGGCAGATGGGCCTTCGGTACTTCGAAGAGTTTGTTAAGAGAAATTTCAACGAAGATGAGTACCAAGAAGTCAATGTGCCGTAAGTGATGCCCGCCACCCCACCCCCTGAAATTCACCT
The DNA here is from genome assembly GCA_023628415.1 of Hypoxylon sp. PDH2405. NCBI lineage: Eukaryota > Fungi > Ascomycota > Sordariomycetes > Xylariales > Hypoxylaceae > Hypoxylon > Hypoxylon sp. PDH2405. The sequence goes on along the minus strand of JAMAKT010000006.1, from coordinate 286,088 downwards.
ACTCACGCAGCCCACAGCTTCCCAGGACTCCCTGACGATGAAGAAGCAAGAGTAGACTGCGGGTTCCTCGTCTTAACAGCCGAGGAGATCAAGGGCATTTTCGAGCCTGTTGTCAAGGAGGTCTGCGACCTCGTCCAGGGCCAGGTGGACGGCCTACGTAGCAAGGGAGGCATCGTCTCCGGTATCATACTAGTTGGCGGCTTCGGCCAGAGCGATTACCTCTACCGCCGGCTGAAGTCGCACTTTACCAGCGCAGCCCCGCCCCCGTATACGGAGCGGCCAACTCACGCTGTCATCGCCGCGGCGGGTGATGGAAACGGCAACATCGAAGTCATGCAACCCGTCTACGCTTGGACGGCAGTGGTTCGTGGCGCGGTGCTGCGAGGGCTCGAGGGTAACATGGTTATTAGCAGGAAAGCGCGCATGCACTACGGAACATCCTATGCTACTGTCTACGATGAAGAGAAACATAGCGTCAGCGAACGATACTGGAGCCCCCTGTGGGAGCGCTGGATGGTCAGCGATCGAATGCAGTGGCATATAGCCAAGGTGAGTTATCAACCCGACCCTATTCACCTTCTCGGACCCTTTTAATCTAAGCTTTCCTTTTATACTGTCTTGGCCATTTACTACTATACTATATACCTACTATATGCCATATATCAGTATTCTAACATACTAACTGTATCTGCGTAACAGGGCGAAGCCATATCTCCCTTATCACCCATCGCGTTCCACTACACGCGCAACTTCCGACCGGGACAGTCACTCGTGGTAACAGACGACCTGATAGCATGCGAGGCAGACGAGCCGCCGGCAGCGTACTCGCGAGATTTGGTGCACGTTTGCACACTAACCACGGATCTTAGCGCCGTGCCGCGCAGCCTGTTCACTCGGCTCACAACGACAAGGGGTGTCGAGTTCGATAATCTGGACTTTACGCTCGAGATGATCGTCGATAGCGCGGGCCTCGGGTTCGAGCTCAAGGTTGATGGAGTGAGGTATGGCAGGGTGGAGGCGGAGTTCCATTAGGAGGTGTCGTAATTTGGGGGATAGAAAAGAGCGTTGCCCCTTGATGGGAATATTATTATCTCATTGGGGGAGTGAAGAAGGCATCTAGCGATTCTTGGATATATTCGGATAAGAGCGTCGGTAATTATGTTGTCAGGGGTTAATAGGATCATAAGAGGACGCTTCGGGTCATGCTGAGGTTTCTATGCTTCGTGGGTAGATACCTATATAGTGTCCATATACGACGGTGCCTATATATGTTATCGACTCACAAAAGAACCAGTCCTGCATACCTGCTCACACGAGGGTTATTTCCTATCATACCTGGCTAGTCCTCATGTCTAGCAGAGGGTTGGATATTCGACGGTCATTGTGGGGATCTTTTTGCATTCTAGAGTCCGCCCAGTGGAACGTGCTGGAGATTAACGAAGGACTAGTATGAGTTTGGGGAGAGCAGGTTCGGTAAGGAGGGAACTACGAGGGTTTAAGGCAAACATCAAGCATGTAAGATCGGTGGGGATGCCTCCGCGGTTACGTACGTACATACGTAAACATTTCCATGTACCGGCATATATAGAACCAACCGGCCCGCGAACCTGTCCGGTCCGCGCCGTCGGTTGCCTATTACAACCAAATTTTCTTACTCCCGTATATGGGGGGCAGCCTAGCAGGCAGGCAAGACTCCCGATTCGCCGCCATTGTCTCTCTCTCTCTCTCTCTCTTACGAAGAGGGGTAGGCGTAAGGCTAAGGGATTTCCCGGTTTGTCTAATATCGGACATTGGGTGGTGTATCTGGTTCTGGCTTCTGTTTTGCCTAGGTACATAACGATAATTACGACTATAGGATTATGGTATGGGGGGAGGGCAGATTCCGAAGTGGTGAAGCGCAAGCGGCTTCGAGAGGAGGAGCAAAACTTGGCCGGTTCGGCTATGCTTGTGTTGTTGCGTTGTTGCGTTAGGCAACCAAAACCCACCTGTCAGATCAGGCGGACGGTTGCCTCGTTTCCCAACCAGCCACTCAGCATCGCCCAACCGCCCCCGTTCGCACAGCTTACTCCATGCCATTGGAAATGGGGACCTGCTTCACCGAAAAAAAAGATCAAAAGAGGCAATCATGTCAATCGTAGGGCGCCGTGGCATGCGGGCGAAGAGGTCGCGGCTGGCTTGGACTTGAGTAGTAGCGGCGATAATAGTGGTGGTAGCCTTCACCCCGCTCCCGGTTATTGATCACACTTGTTGTATATAATAGCCTTTCCACCCACTCGATCGGCCGAACTCAGTTCTATAGATAATTGATTATTAGCCTCGTTTTTTTTTATGTGGTGTAGTCGTTCGCGGACTTAGTGGGCTGGCTGACTGGCTGGGCACACTTGGCATTTGACACAACTAGAGCAAAAAGGGGGCGGGAAAGGGGAGAAAACGTATTTCCTCTTTGATGAATATCAAGACACAAAAGACATGTTACCGTCCTGTCCCGACAAGAGCGGATGGTGTTCCGGGGTGCGAGGTCACCAACGCTGTATGCCTATCTATATCGGGAGGCGACACAGGTTGTACAAATTTACGATAGGTAGTTATAATGCCCCCGTGGTAATAGGCCAAGTCAATTAGACCCAGCGCATCTCTATTCATGAAGGTGTTGGAATTGGGTATCTTACTCTACTAATTATGAGACGAATGTAGGAAGATACCTAGGTAGGTAGTTGGTTAGGACTAGGCGGTCAAGGAATCGATAACGAGGCGAAGCTCTTGCTTCGCCACCAACGGCGTACGTGCGTATGTCCACCGATTTAGAGGCAAAGTTGCGGTGAGAGAAGAGGGAGTTCATTAAAATCATGGAAACTATACAAATGCTGAAGTGGTATCTTCCCCTTCGTTTGCGCCCCATTATGATCCAATTTTAGCTGACATTCTTCCAGGTATCATCTCATTATCATCATGTCGTTATCATAACTCGTTTGCTTCTTTAGTCATTCATACAAGATATCCAAGCTGTCTGCTCGTCCATATCCCGTTATTGCTATTGGAAAAAGTCGTAACGTCGTCAGATAAAGAATAACTAGCTCCCCCAGAAAGAGCATATTCAGAAATCCGAATGGTCGCCTCATCATGCGGTGGTCCGTCCGCTCAGCGGCTCTCTGCACTTGTCATATTGTATATATGACAGATCTCCCAGATATATGCATACCCCAGACGCCCCAGAGAATAGGCGAGGCTACCGGCATGCCAATAGTCTGCACCCTCCAGTACCCCTTGCAATACCTTGTGTCGCATCGGCGACGCAAGCACAACCAAACAGGGCAATCCGGGGGTCTGTAAGGCTGAAAAGATGCGCGATTCTGCCTTATGGATCTTCCTTGCATCCTGCAGTGGAAGCATGCAATCCCGACCTTGCATTCGATGTTCCAACGTAGAATATACCATAGAAACAAGAACCCACCCTTCCACTTGGCATCCATCGCAAGTGGAGGGTGTGAACAAAAAGGGAATTATAGTAAGAGATGAGAGTCGAATAAAATGAAATATCATTTGCTCGAATCCAACCCCGAATCGGAAATGAGAACCGGGAATTGGGCGAAATCGGCATGCGTACCTAGGTAAGTTACTCATGGGGTTGTCTACCGATAGTCTGTTGCGGCTGTGGTTCGCGAACCATTTCTAGGTGGGTACTCCCACCGCTTTATAGCTTCTCTCATTCTCCCCCAATTCATCTCGGCCAACCGAGATCGATTCCACTTCGATTGCGTTCACCATCCTTTCCCCTTCTTGTTGTCCCTCTTGCTCTCCCTCTTACGTTGCCTCTCTTCTTTCCCATGATCGATCAAGACCCTGTTCGAGCGTTCCTGTTGTTGCCGCCTTTCCGGAGGTACATAGCCATGCTGGTAGACATGTTTCGTGTGTTCAGGGCGTAACGATGGCTCGTGCCATCTCCTAACTTGATTATAGGTGGCTTCCGAAATAAGTCTATGTTGACGCAGATGCTCGAGCATATGATAGTCAGGGCGTATGTCGTTGGCTGTCTTGCCTTCTGACACAATGTGTTCACGAATGTGCTCCATCCTGTTATGGAAGTTAAGACGACGGTCTCGAACTTGAGGAGCTTTTGCATCGAATAGATACGCGTCGCAAAACCAACAGACGGCCTTGCTAGGCAGCCTGTCTTGGAGGTGGTTGACAATTATATGCTCGATCCAGGCCTCTGTTTCGTTATAGTTGAAGTTTACATCGCAGCTTCCAAGACCCACGAATTCGCATGGCAAGACGACCGCCCCAGGGGCTGGGTTAGGGAGTATGTTATAATAACCATCCTGAGAAAAGTCGTCACTGACTTGGGTATATTCGGTGGCTACCGTATAGTCAGTACCAGCTGAGCCGGCGTACGAGTACCCAGTGCTGGCAGCGTACTGGCTGCCTGTAGTCGAGGAAGAGTATGACATGTTGTTTGGCAATGAGGAGTAGAAGGGTCGAGACGACTGGGGTGATTGGTTATTGTCCGCAATGCGAATGCGAGTAGAGGCGTGGTCAACGCAGGTTCTACGCCAGTCCAAAACGAAAGCGTTTCTGGATTACCACGATGGAGGCGGAACGCTAACGCTGATGTGGTGGCCTATCAGGTGTTGCGGGGGAACAAGATCTGACGGAGTGGTATGTGACTTTTGGCGACAACTTCGGACTAGGTCTTCACAACTTATTTGGAAACTCCTAAATCCCCGGTCAGCAATGTGATAGCTGACAAGTCAGAGACAGAGGACTGTCTCGGACAGATACCGGCAGTCAATGACTGAATTATTTTCGAGGGTGCAACGATATACAGGAATTTCAGGGATGAATAGGCCAGAGTCAACCGGCCCACTCTGCTGCATGCGTACTGATTCGCAACTTTATGGTGGCTCCTAGGTGAGATGATTGATGAAGGAGAAGGAGTACAAATTTAACAAAAAGATGAATTCTAGGTTAAGATGAGTCGAGTATTTTCCTAAGAATTGTGAAGTTCGTTGGGAAAATAACAAGTCTCGAAAATGAGGATGAGGGGTTCTTCGGGGTCGCTATTGATGAAATATCAACTTGATGAGCCAGAACATTTGATGTTTTCTGGCAGGGGTATACTTACGGCCTATTACATCCACGACGAATAATGGACTTTCAACCACCACCCACGGCTTGTTGGCACCCACCATCCGTATCCGAGTGTGCATCCAACCATCCAGAGCTGCTGCATGGATTACCTCCCTTTCGACGCATAATCATGCTCATATAGTGGGAAAAGCTGCAGCTATGCTGTCTAGGGATGCGGATTTTGTCGTTCGGATGACAGTAACACCATTCACTCAACATAAGGCATTCTTGGACCACGGCTATCCGAGGATCGATCCGAAGATCGGCAGTCCCGCGGAAGCAGCGCGCAAAGGTATTAACGGCAATCCAGTCTCGCGTTCCGAGCTTGTCTACAATTTTAGTCCACCCATCGAGCCATACCGGGGAGTGGTGGGTAATCAATCGATGCCGAGATGGACCGCAGCTAACTTCTGTACCAATCAACCTCACCCTGGGTTACAGAAGTGGGTTATCGTGGGGGATAGGAGTCATCTGTGTCGGAATGAGCTGCTATGGATAAAGAAAAGCTGCGGGAGCTTCGTTACGCTTCGATCATGTCATTTGCAGGGCCCCCATCCCTCTGCGTTGGCAGGGTGACTAGCTCCGGGGGTGGTAGACGTGTCGCCTACGGTTTTCAAGACGCATCTATCTCGATCTGGTGATTTGCGACAAAGTATCTCGTCATTACGCTACCTTTTTTTCTGTAAGTGTCTGATACGCCAGTTGGGTAGAACTCCCGACATAGTCTTTGTAGTTGTCGGCGTGGTGTTAGATGCCGTGCCGGACATTTCTTGTCGTTATAGACAGTCCTTCTCTAATAGTTACTGCTATGTTCGTACTGCCATCAGGCATGGATAAGACTAGAGTATGATTTTGCCTATCCCGTATGCAAGACCAGGATTGCTAGCCGTTGTTACATACTTGCCTGGAGACCTCATCTCATCAGCATTGAAGAGTTGTGTATAGCTCCCGCTGATTGCCTCCAATACATTAGACTACCGGATTACGGAAGTTAGATTGCCAAGGTGTATTGTTTATGAAGCTAATGTTCCTGGAAGGCGGGAAGGCGTCCCGTGTAGTACGGATGGCGATCTGGTGGTCAGATAGAGACAACACAGAGGAGATAGCTCACACGGTTGACGGTCCTTGTCAGACCGGTGAAGGTCCAGGGTTGCGAATGGATGCTTTTCATATGGTTTCTTTCTTTTTTCTTAGGTCAGAAGTCATCATGAACATCCTATAGTGTCGAATCCGGGACAAGGTATGAATTACCTGAAGGGGTTGAAAGGGGTGGATAGAGGGTGATTAATGCAAGTTACCTGCATAGTGCCCATGAGTCAATCATTGGCCACGCACCACCACCCCCCGTTTTGCGTGGATATGACCGGCAAGAGAGAATTTTGACTGCAGAGCCTCATTTCCCCACAATTTCTGGCTTCTCCTCAGTCCCCATTCATCTGTTCTTGTCGATTTACCCCCCATCCTTCATCTCCGCACTTGGAACGTGTCGTTTGAATTTAGGTAGATTGTGCGAGCCCATGAAAATGAATCGAGGCTCTGTTCCACCTATTGGATGCCGCCTTTATCATGCCGTATCTATTGTACGCGTTCTTGAGTTCCGATATCAAGATAGCCCATAGAGTAAAACATGGGACGCCACATCTTGGGATATGATCTTGTTTAGGCAGCTCCAGCTATCTTGGTCAAAATGTTTAAGTCACCGCTATTTGAAGTCGCCTGGTCCTAGCAAGGTAGTTCGTTTCATTCGGGCGCGCAAAGTACCCTTGCTTTTGCCACGACGTTCGTGAACTGCGGGTGGCCGCCATTCTCGTCTCCAGTTTTAATCATTCCGGGAAATGTCACACAACGTATCTCGCATTCTGACAAGTTTTCCTCATCTTCTGCTCCGATATCCTCCATGGTAGATGCCTCAAACAAGATTCTTTGATGAGGGAAAACTTTAGGCATGTAGACCTTGAATGTGGCTTTCTGCACCACCAATAAGCGTGCTAGTTCAACAGCATTATGCACAATACCACGAAGCGCGTGATCCCGGGCATCCGTTGCGCTGGCATCCGTGATTGCATCTAGAATGTGATTGACCCTGGAGATGATGGATTCGATCACTAGTGCAGTTTCTCCCTGCATCCGCGGGGTTGCTTCCTTTCGGAGCATTGTGAGTGTCATTGCACGCCACTGGTTTGCTGTTTCGATCGAGGCTACTAAAAGGGTCAGCTACCATTCTGGAGTAAGCCCAGTGGCACCTACTCAATGATGCAAGGCATTTCTCTATCTGGGCCAATTGATCCGCTTGGTCTCTGGGAAGACCAACAAAGTAGGCATTGAAAATGATCTCAACCAGAATACTGGAAACCACACTCTGCAGGAGATGTACCTTAGCCGATGATGCAAGCAGCTCATACATGGGAACGAGTTCGCCAAGGTCGTGGGTGACTGCTGGATCTGCATGTGTGAAATCTACATCATCATTAGCCTAGGGTGTTCAGATCGCAGGGCGACGTCTATCCAGCCTACCAAGTTTCGCTCTCCTAAAATGCACGATGACCCAATTTTGCAAACCGTTCGCCAGCTTTGCCATGGAATCTCCAAACTCCTCGTCGCTTGTCTGGTCACCCCTGGCTGTGTTGGTGCTGACCCACTGTTTGAGTCCGGCGATATGGCCCTTTAAAGATCGTATTTCGTCGTCGCGCTCCTTAAGTTCCCTCCGTAGAACTTCCCACCCCTCGCGCAATTCAGCTCGTTCGGCCTCTCTCACATCGACCTCGGCGCGCAGTAATCGAAGCTCCGTATCGGTCCGTGCAAATTGCTGGGTTAGGCTGGAATGCTTCGCCTGCCAGAAGCTGGCAGTTTCTCCTTCTTTTTGGGAAAGTCTATCCAGTTCCCGAGTGAATTCAGTCTCCATGACGGTGAGTTCCCGTTTCAATTCGGCAATCTTGTCATCTTTCTCCTTGAGCAAGATGCTCTCCTTCTCTTTGACCGCCAGCGACGCAGCATTTTCTTTACTTCCCGAATTCGTTGTGTCGTGGGTATTGTCGTTGTCCGGGCCGTGCGAAGAGGAGGTGGAAGCTGCGCGGGTGAGCTGTGCGCGAGGAGGAGGAGAGATTATGCTACTACTTCGTGACGAGGCTGAAGAGCGGATGGCATGGGAGTTTCCCCGCCGCTTCTCCGGTGGACTCATTACGTCAAAAGTAGGGCTACGTACGAGGCTTTGTACGAGGCTTTGTAGGAAGAGACGTTGAAAACCAGAATTACAAGCGGACGCATCGTCCTTATGCCTAACATTTCTCACATGGAAGTTCACACCGGCATAATATGGCTAATCTGGAAGGAACACAGAACACCAATATCTGAGCTCAGGCTGCGCAGCTTCGGTGTGGATTGTCTGGACGGCTTAAGTTCGGGTGTACCTGCCTGCAAGTATAAATACTTCCGATTGAGCTGAATCAGCCCAGACATCAAATTGTTTGTACGTAGTTAGAGCCGAACTTTATTGTCCTCGTTACTTTCAAGCTTGCGCATATTACGTCTATATGTACTCATCGTAACGAAGATTTGGGCAATAACTGATAACTAATAAACTAATAGTCTTCAAGCTAGGTCGATTTCTGCTTCGACTTCGTACGCTTCGTCGCCATCTTCTTGTTTCTTTGCGCCCATCCTGCAAATAGCAATTTTCTCCACCGGAACATCCTCCATCCAAACAAAGTCTTCGTACCGATCCAGGATCTCGCGCGCGTCGATTGTCAGCTTTTCGTTTCTTTTCCCATCATTCCTCCGATTCCTCCCCTTAACATATATCGTGTTTATAATGGTAGCGTGTAACAGTAATGGGCGATTCTCTACGGCCATCAATTCCGCGTTCTGAAAAGTCGTTCTCAGGTTCTCGCAAAACCGCAACAAGGTACCATCTATATCGACAGGCGGAGCGTAGAGCACCGATGATCTAGATGCGGCTGGCTGCATTGAATGCAGTCCTTTGAGTGTCACGGACAGCAAAGGAGGCGGTGGCCCAGATGGTTCTTTCGTTGTATCACCTCGTTCCGGAGCTGAACCTGCAGTGGCGGCTGTGGCTTCAGCTGCCTTGATACTTGCTAATATCGTCCTGGGCACTAGCGTCTTCAGGAGCGCCACAGCCTTCTCTAGACCTTCGTCCTTTGGAAAGCTCATAACACCAATTGTTAGGTGAAGCGTACCAAGCGGTCGGATGGCTTGTTCAGGTATGGCGAAACTGTCCGGACTAGTCACATCCGCACTAAAAGCCGATAAACTCGCCGAAAGTTGACGACGAGACACCCCTGTTACTAGTGGTAGGCATAAAAAATGTGTAGGTGGCGGTCGTGGTGGCATATTGAAGAGATCTCGTGATTTTAACTCTTAGAGAACTTGGAAAGCCGAGCCTGGGTCTATAGAAGCTGATCAGGTAAGAAAGTCGCCTAGAAGTAAATTCGAGATGCCCTGCAGGGCTCGTAGCCTCAGGACTATACGTATTTTTGATGTGAGATCAGGCAAGCCTTTTCGATTTTGGACGTTGGCGTTATGAGAGTTAAGTTAGGTATTCGGATTGTATGGATTCCAAGATATAGCTAGTCCACGTGCAAGCCCATTCATTAGCGAGGCTTATCAATGATTGGTCTTCATACTGCTTGTAATTCAAACACAAACTCATGGCTTACCACTTCATTATCGAGTCCTCTTGGAGATTTAGGGTCTTAGATTACCTGGCATTTCACTACAAGATTAGAATTGTATTGTAAAATTACTTTCTGCAGACGGATGACCTGCATTAGCCGTGCGCGGAGAAACAAGCACCGACAGCTTTGCATCACAAGGCGAGCACAGGCGATATGACGTAGGAAAGTACGTCAAGATGTACCGCCACCAGACATAATAAACCCAAATCTGTAAATAGGGTTTTTAACCCCGATTGCAAGGTACGAGCGGTAGTATCTATGAGGCTGAAGAGGAAGTAGGTCCGCGGGAGAGGAAAACAGGTGTATTATAGGGAGCGCAATTTGCCTGTCCGATCGTGAGAAGCTTTTCGCTTTCTATAGCCTAGATGATCGTAGTCTGCATCGTCTCCGGTCTGTGTGCATTAACCATCTGCCTGCAATAGAACCGTTATAGAAAGTAAACTGCCCTCTTTCTCTACCTGATAATCGAAGCCGCGAAGTACGAGATGACAGGCGTGGGGTATATCTGAAGTCAACTGAAGGTTTGGTAGAATTGTCGGCCACTTTCCCTTCCCTCCATGAACCTCGCGCAGCCTTCATTTCTCATGATGCTCAAAGCCCCGCAGCAACAGTCGCACCCAGAGAAGGCCCCACGCGATGACTATAGTCGCGAAGGCGGCCGCATAATACAACTTCGAACTCAAACTCAAACTGCAACTATATCCCAACTCTCTGACTATGTGGAATTGAAGAAGTTCTTGAGCGTCTGCTCTACGTCGGCATACTCTGCCTTGACCGTCTTGAGCGTTTCCGTGATTCGGGAAAGACAGAGAGCCTCATCTGTCTCCGGGGTACCATCGAGATTCTCCTTCTTGCCATAACGTTGGATCTTTTCACAGCTGTCCTTAACTTTAGTCAAGCCAAGAGTCGCAGATGAGCCTTTCAGGAAGTGACCAAGTCGGTACAGCTCATCCAGGTTCCGAGCCTCCCTAGACAAAAACGGATAGGTCAGCTGCGATAATCCACTTAGAGCGATGACGACTGAAGTAAGGAAAAAAAGAAAATTAAATGTGATTGATAGTTGGAGTATATGTTTAAGTCCCGTAGAACTTACAGGGCGGTGTCCATCTTCTCGAAAGTTTCTTCGGCCTGCTCGAAGAAGCCAAAGACAATGGATTTGCTAAATTCACGGTCATCTTCACTGTCGTCCATCTCTAGGATCTGACTAAAGGTTACGATATCGATCGCATCCCCAAGATCAGGCAAATTACTAGTGTCATGACCGTCGTCGTTCTGTACCGGGAGACCATAACCGTCAGCCGTTTTACCTAATCATGGTTTTTTTTATGCCGAGTTCTCATTCATACCTGGTCGTTAGCAGCCATGATGCCGGGCTGAGTGATGTAAGAACTGATCCTGAAAGATAGCGCCTGTCGGAAGAGTCGACGTTGGTCGTGACAAAGGGACGCTTCAGGATGAGCCGAACTCACGAATCGCGATAGGTAGCGGCAGGTAGCGGCGAAATTGGGCAAATATGTCTTGGGAAGAAGGTCGTGTGGGTGGTTTGAAAAAACCGCGGCGACTTTAACCACTCTAGTGTTGATCGAGGAACCTTTAGGTGGGGTCTATCGGTAGCAAGTGATGGTGATGGGTAATGGCAGAATGGTAACAAGTGATGGGTTGATGGGGCGGCAGGTCGCACAGTGTCTGCGTTTATTTGCCTAGGTAGTTATTCGCTCGTCGGCATAGGTGCCGAATAATTCACTGGAATGATTACCAACTCAGTCTGATGGTTACCTGTGGGCAGGTCAAAGTATCTGGCTGAAAGAGGTACCTACTTCATGCAGATATGCAGATATGGATCGTATCGATTGTTCTGGGCGGTACATTGAAATACGTGTGCACAGATGGTGTTAGGCGTTAGGCAGGTCAGTGCTTAAAGATTTACAATTTCGGCGCACTTTAGGGGTTCTGTCAAGGGTCTTTTTTTACACAACGTCACCGATGCGGAACCGTGCAATTAAGCTAGGACGCGACTTACGTAGGTAGTGCTAACTAACCCCGACTAACTGTGTAGGGTACCTGTCTAACCTTAAATGTCTACATGCACATACCCAATTGAGAATTTCAAGGCGACCCCTTCTTTACATGTAGGTATATTCACGCGTCTGTGTCGAGGTACTGAAAATAGGAAGGAAGGGAGAAAGAGCAGACCCATAAGGTATTTACATATGTAATGACTAACAAAGGAAAGAGGGAAGGCTACCTTGTCTGATCATCAACCTTTCAAACACCATGGGCAAGTCGCAAATAATGCATATATATGTATTACATACATACATTTATGTAGTGACATTACGGTGGTGGGGTAACTCATACTTCTCTCCTCATGAATCCAACGGTCTGTTTCTTCCAGTCTATCCAAAGTTACTGCTACTTATCGAGAAAATCTGAACAACACATCAACGAGAGCACTAACACCCTATGCGTAGCATTCTTCGCCGTTGGAACTAGCATAATACTGCGTCTGCTCTACCTACTAAGAGGTGAAGGATCCACGAGATCCAGCGAGTGACGGCAGGAGGAGACGACTGATACACCTATTGAACTCGCCTGTCCGGTGGACCTTTTTAATGCTTGACACCTAAACCCGCATATGGCCACAAGACGGTCTCGTCGTTCTTATTCCTAGAAGGCGGATATGGCTTCTCCGTTTCGTGTTGAACTGGTTCGATCCCTATCATGAATCCAAATTATCGCCGTCAACATTACCCAGCATGATCAAAGGAGAAGGTTGCGGGAAGACGGGAAGCTCACCAAGCCCGGGCTTCCTGCCAACCACTCAGTATAATAAGCATCGCTGGAATCTTCTATGATCGACGTTGACGCATCTCTTTTTTCAATATTGCATATTGCGCCGACCCCCGCTTGCGGTTTTAGGACACTTCGAACCCTGGGCTGCATAGTTGCGTTCCGCCAAGCTGATCCTACCAGCTTATGGTGTTACTACTCCGGTCCTGTGCCACTCGCCAGATCCAAGGTATTGGCAATACTTATATCTGACGGAGCCAGAGCTATACCACTAGGACGGTGGCTCCGAACACAACATCACGCTACAGCAGGCAGTCACAAACCACGGCGTGCTACCTGCAGAGGTCGCAACCTTAAATGTCACCATATCTCTTACGGTCGAGTTTAGACCTAGCCCTGCATCCACGGCACCTTTCAGATACTTATTGTAGAAAATTTTATACAGTAAGTCACTGTATCTCTGTTCCTTTCACTCTTCGGGCTAATGGAAAATTTCAAGAAGGCTCTCGTGGGTTGCGTTTTTTTACTGAAATACTGAGTCACGCCCCTGGGTGAAGTCACGTAGAGGGCGTGCTGCATGGCTGACCTGCCACAGGATTCTGAGACGGTAGATCGAGTGAAAGTCAACGCAAAATGGCTCCTTTCGTCCCATGATTACACCTAAACTTACTGAAATCGCCTGCTATGTATATAGCAGAGCATTTTTTGTATATATTTGTCTATTCCCCTTTTGCCCCTTCGCCAGAGTGGCATCGTGAACCCCTCCATATCACGTCGCGGCCCCAGCACCGAGGGGTTGGTCACGTTGTTTAGTTCGAAGCTTTTCCGGGTCTCCACATGCATCTGATGTTGAAGTGGGGGCCTTCTGTCGGGAAAACGTCATAATCCAGACCCTGGATTTCCCCCGTGTGACGTGCCACAACACAGTGCCGCGCGCACCTCATGACTTTTCTTACTTATTACCTGCGCTACACGTTTTATGTGCTTAGGTCCGGCTCAACAAAACTACCAGACAATGGGACCTCGACTCGGCGGAGTTCCAGACACCGGATGCGGACAGGGGCAGATCGATTCCACATGTTCTACATACGTACATACATACGTACATGCGCAGCGGCATGCTACATTATACTCGTCACATTTCAGGTCTGCATGGTAACATGGAAGGTGGTTCGCGTTCACGGTTTGATTGTAAATCCATAAAAGGGAAGGATGAGATCGTCCTCGTTTGTTCCCGCATCTCTCGGCTACTGGCAACCCAAATCTAATCTGAAAATATTCCCAACGCCCCTCCACGCACGAATCGCATACTCATTGGCTGTTGACACGATAACTTCAAAATACTTATTTCGGTATTCATTTGAAAGCTGATGGGCGTATCTTTTTTTGAACGACCAGGGTTATTTCATAAAATGCCTCGCTAATGAGATGATATCTCTGTGAAATTAAAATTATGTGGATACCTACTCTCTTCCTCTGAAGTAGAGCCAACCCACCGCGCTAGTTCTTGGTAACTTCGATCGTCACGACATTCCCCAGTACTCCGGAGCTGATTTTCATTTTCGACCAAATACACTACAGAATCAGTGCTTGGCTTTTGACATTGTCTGGTTCGACTACAAAGGCTAGACCACCTGGCGGGCTTCGTTGTATAGATAAGTACCTTACCTACAATGTAATACAATAGCCAGTTATTCGTACGTTGTCGAGGCTAGAAGCATAGAATCACACTTTCCTCACACTATTGGTGACCTGTCTGATTTCAGAGGCTGCGATTGTATGCTGGCTGCAAATATTACGAGTAAAAAAATCCTGTTTCGGCCTTGCCTCAAGCTAGCAGCTGAACAAATCTCACCACGGATTGGCTTCCAGACATGCCCGTTGCCTTTCCCCGCACCACACTGCACCGAAGGCAGTAAGCAGAGCGGGCATATCCATGCGTACGTATGTACATGGGACTAGGCAGTTTTCCCCTTCAATACAGTCGAGCAACAATCTCAACAATCTCTATTGGGCCTAGATCTTGATGCAGTTATGATCTTGTTAAGTCGGTAATTTCACAAAATTCCAAGTCGAGAAGGACGTGCAGTTGGAAAATTAAATGAGAAAAGCCGGTGCTCTATTCTTAGTAGCAAATTATCGAGTTTTCTTCGCAAGAGTCATGTATATCCGTTTCTAACGTCCGAAAGGGGACGAGTTCCCGCCGTAGAGTGGCTTCTCAGCGCCGCTGCAGTGTTACTCTCCAACGTGAGAATCGGCTGCCAATATCACATATTTTGCCCCTCCCTCTTAGACATGTCGTGCAGCGCCGATGCAATATCATCCTAGCATCTCGCGTTGTCCGTGAACCATTGCAGCGGACATGGATTATTTCAGATCTTAAAGTAATACTTTGGACGCCACCGTTAGAAGCCACGCAGCGTCCTGCCACCCGCCTTCATCTGGTTTTGGGGGCGGGATTTGTTCCTCCGGCATATTTGAGACACCTTCAAATTCCACCGTACTCGCACTCCGTGGAAGATGGCTTCCTTCTGTCTCGCCGTCCGACGTCTCGCCATCGGTATTGTCCGAGTCCTCGTCGTTCTCCTCAACTGAGAACAGAGACCATACCCAAGAGCCCATGCCTCCGTTCTTTCTGTTCACTAGTTTCCGCACAGCTGCCTCATCCGATTTGCTCGTATCGACCTCGAAAGCCTCGAGTTTTTCATCTAAGCTGACGAAATCTGGACCCTGTATTGATTCTTCTACCGAAACTTCTTGACTAAAGTAGCCATCATGTGCGTGACGCTCCACGGGCGACTTCAGGTGAACTCTACTTCCGGCTCTGCTCTGCGAGCGGCTGCCATAGCGGCTGCCTTGTGGTGAAAAAGCATCCTCATCTCCACTTACCATGCTGCCACGACGACTACTCCGTCTGCTAGCAAGCTCCCTCTCCCTCGCTAATTCCCGTTCGTATGCCTCTTCCTCGACGTCACGCATGCCAGTCAGGCTAGTTGAGCTTGCTTTTGAGACAAGCCAGGCTTGCCCCTTAGATTCGCGCGCCTCCGAGCTGATCAAGGCTCCCGTACGTAGCATCCAATCGCTGTCGCCTCGTTCCTTAGTGCTGGATGGAGCGTGGTGGCGTGGGAGAGGCGACACTGTTCCCAGCCCAGCACGTCGCGCACCTAGATGAGTAGTAGATTTACTTTTTGGTAGCTTCCCGTCTTGGGCGTCACGGGTGGAGGAGCGGTGGTGGCGGCTAGGCGAGTTGGCTCGGGTCCGAGAGGGAGACTGGAGCAGTCGAGGAGTTGTAGGAGCGGATTTGCCTTGAAGATAGGAAACATTATGTTGGAATGACGACGTGCCAAAGTCGGGGAGTTCTTCGGGGTCGGTTAGGGGCAACCTAGATGTGAGGGGTGCGAGGGAGAGGTGTTGGAGGTTCGTAGTCGATCTATTTTTCCGACGTGCTTGGTTTGCATGCTGTTTGTACGCGACGTCCATTGTTTAAGTCAATGTTCAAACACTATTCTCGATAATATCAAAGCAGTATTGAGGCGAAATTGAGACAGAAGGTCACAGATAAACTAAACGAAGAATCCAATTGAGTTATGTACAAACGGGAGATCAGGGAATGGAGTTGGGCGAATACCTAGAGAGCCACCACGAAACTTGATGTCCAGGGAATTGGACAATGACTTGCAGATCTCCCTGGCAGGGGGTCGGTAAAGCTTGCTGAAGCTTTGGCCACTCACCATCGACGGCTCCGGGTTAGCGATGCCGTTCAAGGCCAAGGTCCACTACCGAGGTTTGCAGACCCTGGAAGTCGACGCATTGGCCAAACTTTAAACACTTAATAGACACCAATTAATATACACAGTATAAACCAGCTCGAAAAGTTTATTCGTACGGACTCAGAGTCACCATTACGAAAGTTCAAAAGTTCTATATCGCAACTTTCATTGCTAGCCGCGTTAACAAAGCTGCCTTATATATAGCTTACAACCTCGTAGCTTCGCCCGTGCCGGATAAGGCATTTCCAAGATGCGCAACCTCCGCAATATTCGGTATAATACCTGGATTTCGTCAACCGAATTAAACGGGGATGCCATCACATCAGCATGCTGGGATCCAGCCAAAGATGAGGTCTTATGTACTTTTGGCCCAAACGAGCAAACTGGCCAAATTCGCCTGGTGAGGATCTCGGAACACGTGAGAGCCTCCTCTATAGACATGTGAGTTTCCGTCGTTTTCTCGGGCACATCCGATATCATATGTTGCTCACAACTTATGACCACAGTGAGTGCCAAGACGTCGCATCATGGGATGCTCCAAGTCCAAATCCAGATCTAGCCGTTGACAGAGTCGTAAGTTCGCATCACTTCAGCGATACTCTGACAACATGTCTAGTACTCGAAGGCGGCGACATAGTCGTCGTCCAAGAGTCAGAGGGGTTGAACCCTCAGGATGGAGTTCATATCGAGATCATGGGCTCCATAGATGAGGGCATCACGGCTGCGAGCTGGTCTCCCGATGAAGAGCTTCTGGCCATCACCACTAAGGCAAACACAGTGGTTTTCATGAGCCGTAGTTTCGACGGCATTACTGACATGACCATGACCGCGGATGATCTTAAGGCGTCCAAGCACGTTTCTGTTGGTTGGGGTAAGAAGGAAACACAATTCCAAGGCAGGGGCGCCAAAGCCCTGCGAGACCCTACAATACCGGAAAAGGTAGACCAAGGCGTGCTTAGTCCCCACGATGATGGAAGTACCATCATCAGCTGGAGAGGTGATGGTGCATATGTCGCCATTAATTCTATCGAGGCAGACGTCCGTCGAGTCATTCGAGTATATTCTCGAGATGGTGCGCTTGACAGCGTAAGTGAACCTGTTGACGGCATGGAGTGTGCGTTGAGCTGGAGGCCCGCTGGAAATTTGATGGCTAGCATACAACGCCTCGAGGACCGCGTGGATGTCATCTTCTTTGAGAGAAATGGTCTCAGACATGGTCAATTCTCTCTAAGGGCCCCTGAGGGTAGGTCACTCGTGAACGACCAGATACGGCTTGAATGGAACTCAGATTCCACTGTCCTGGCGGTTACGCTTGATGATCGCATCCAACTATGGACTATGGGCAACTATCATTGGTATTTGAAACAAGAAATATTCACACGGAAGCGACCATTTTGCCTTACGTGGCACCCCGAAAAGCCGTTGCGCCTCGTATCGGCCGTCTCAGGTAAGTCGGAATGTATAGAGCTGCTGTTTTGAGGCTAAGATCTTTGTAGGTAAGCTGTTGCTCGCCGAGTATATTTTCGAAATAGCTCGCGGGTCGCTCACGCCGCCATACGATTATGGAGCCGTTGCCGTCGTAGATGGAAAGACTCTTAAACTCACTCCTTTTCGGACGGCTAATGTTCCCCCTCCTATGGCATTATTCGAACTACAAGCACCGTCGCCAATTATTGATGTGGCATTCTCCCCTGCGAACACATTTATGGCGGTCCTTCACCAGCACGGTGTAGATGTGTATGAATGGAAGGTCAAAGGACAGCGTTCCGAGATGCCATCTCTAGTGGGTACTGTAACCCATGCCAATGATTCCTCAGACGAAGACTACGCACCCTTACAAGTGGCGGTCACTGAAAATAGTGTCGTTCATTGCCTAGGGTTTAGGGAGGGGCCAGAGATCCAGTCGTATCCTTTCGATAAATCTACTGGTGAATTCTCATCAAACTCGGGTATCTATGCAGGTTCGATATTTGGTTTTGTACGTCTAACTCAGGCCGGTTCTACCGAGGTTCTCGTTCAAGATTGTTTGGGTAGGCTACATGGCGTTGTCAATCAACAGGATGAGTTGTATTCAGTACGCCTTCCAGTCCAGCTCCCTTGGAGCGAAGTTATCGACCTAGCCGGTAATGTCATCGCAATTGGATTGTCTAGAAATGGCCATCTATATGCAAATTCTCGGCTTTTACTCAAAAATTGCACGTCCTTTTTGGTCACACCAGCTCATCTCATCGTCACAACCACTAATCATCTACTCAAGTTCATCCACTTGGTTGATGTTGATAGTAAGGCTCATATATATCGTCAAGGTTGTTCATAACTGACACATTTTTAGGCTTGGAGGTACCTCCGGACGACCCTGAAAACGACGAAAGATGTCGTAATATCGAAAGAGGCGCACGGCTGGTGACGGCGATGCCCACGAACATGAGTCTGGTTCTTCAGATGCCCCGAGGAAACCTGGAGACGATATACCCTAGGGCTATGGTTGTGGCCGGAATCAGACAATTGATCGATGCAAAGGAGTACGGGAGAGCGTTCTCATATTGCCGGACTCAGCGCGTAGACATGAATATTCTCTACGACCATAGGCCTTTGCAATTCCTTGAAAACGTTGGGCTCTTCCTTGACCAACTCAAAGATGCCTCATACATCGATCTTTTCCTCTCTTCTCTACGGTGAGTTTTCTTAGATACTATATGTGAACCCGGACCTAACACGATGCAGCGATGAGGACGTTACACAGACAATGTATAGAGATACCAAGGGCGTACGGAATCAAGAATTACCAGAAATCGCTTCTGGCGGGGCCGCTATTGGTAGCGCACAGGATTCTTCGAAAGTCAACGTTATATGTGATGCTGTGCTCTCTCATCTCCAGTCTCGCAAGATCAAGGACCATGATACGTTACAGAATATTATCACGGCTAACGTCTGTAAAATCCCGCCAGCCTATGAAGACGGGTTGTTGGTCGTTGCCACTCTCCTGCAGGAAGATGAACAACTTGCCGAGAAAGCTGTTGAACATATCTGTTTCCTCGCGGACGTTAACACCTTATATGATGAGGCTCTAGGTCTTTACCACTTGGACCTAGCACTACTAGTTGCGCAACAATCCCAAAGAGATCCCCGAGAATACCTTCCGTTCATTCAGAACTTGCATCAACTACCCGAATTAAGGCGGAAATTTGCGATTGACGACCATCTCGGCCGGTACGAGAAAGCCTTAGCTCATCTTCAATCTTTGCAGGCGCATAAAGAGGCCCAGGATTATACGGTCAAGCACGCGCTCTATGCAGCAGCCTTGAAGCTCTACCGTTATGATCAACCAAACCTTACCACACTTACCGGCCTCTATGCGACATATCTCGAGACCAAGTCCAGGTTTCGAGAAGCAGGGCTCACCCACGAATCTCTTCACGACTATGCGGCGGCTACTAGGTGCTATCGCGCCGCCGGCGCCTCTTGCTGGCGCGAGTGCCTGTTCACGGCACAACAGCAGTCACCCCCGCTAACGTCAGATGCACTCGCTGACCTTGCTGGAACACTGGCTGAAGCGCTTTACGAAGCCAAAGACTACGCTTCCGCAGCAGCAATCCACATCGACTATCTTAATTCCCTCGAAAATGCCATTCCCTGCCTCTGCAAAGGCTATCTATTCGCGGATGCTATGCGCCTTGTTGCGCAGCGCGGGCGTCCTGAGCTCCTAGAAACAGCTGTCGATCCAGGCCTCGCGGACGCACTGAGCAGTAGCACCGAGTTCTACGCGGACTGCAAGGCGCAACTGCGCGCGCAGGTGCCCCGGATCCTGGAGCTGCGCCGTAAGGCCGCCGAGGACCCGCTCGGCTTCTACGAGGGCGAGCGCGCTGGAGCTGGTGATATTCCCGACGACGTGTCGGTAGCGGCTAGCTCGCGCATCAGCACCAGCGCCAGCTTGTTCACGAGGTACACGGGCAAAGGAGCGGGTAGCGTGGGTACTGTCGGCACCGGTGTTAGCCGTGCCACGAGTAAGAACCGCAAGCGCGAAGAGAAGAAGCGGGCTCGCGGCCGCAAGGGCACTGTATATGAGGAAGAGTACCTCGTTAACAGCGTGCGGCGGCTGGTCGAACGCGTCGAGGGGACGAAGTCGGATACCGAGCGTCTTGTCTTCGGGCTTGTCCGCCGTAGTATGCATGAGCGTGCTCGGGCTCTCGAGAATTTGGCTGCGGAGGTGGTCGAGGCTTGTAAGGTGGCTGTTAAGGAGGTTTTCGCGGGCGCTGGGGAGAAGAAGGCTACTGAGGAAAATGTGGAGGGTGATGGTGACTGGAGACCTATGGGCGCGGATGCGGTTCTATTTGAGAACCTCGAGGCTGCGTGGAGGAAACAGGAACTGCCTAAAATTACGGGACTGGAAAGGCTATCGTTGCTGGGCTCGTAGTTGGGGCGGGAGGAGAAAATGGGAAATAGGGGATAGACAAAAATTAGGGGTCACATAAGATGGATATGCGTCTGTCTTGTCAGGAATACAAATCGGTCATATGCCTAGGTCCCTGAATGCCTTATATACATTTATGTTACAGGTCTAAATATTTCTCATCCTACTACAACTAGCATCCTTTCATGAAGACGGCGGTGGAGGTTGCGTATCTTGAGCTGTTGTTTCTGAGGGGGGAGCTGTAGCTGTTTCAGTCGGCGTTGGACTACTACTCGAAGCTTCGGGCAGAGCCTGAGCATTCCGGGTCTTTTCCAAATTTCTAGCCATGACCTCGCCGATCTTCTCGAGCATCTCGAGGGTGAGGCGAGGCTTGCCCTTCTTCTTCTTGTTGGCGCGCTCGACGCGGTGTAATTCTTGCAGAGGCGTGCGCATGCTCTCCATGAGCTTCTTGCGCTCTTCCTTAGCCTTCTCCTCGGCCTCGAGGCGGGCGATGTACTCGGGGTCGTGCCGCGTGCGGAAGCGACTGTACTTGTTGCGCAGCTCGTCGATGACGGTCTCAGGCATGGGCGGACGCAGAAGCGTCGGCACAAAAGTCTTCTCTTCGACGTCGATGCGCAGCGTGTCGCAGCTGTAGTCTTTTATCTCGGGCTCTTCTTTCTTGGGCCACGGAATCGATATGTTGAGGCCCGGAACGACCCGCGACCACCGCCGCTTGCCCGAGACCCGGTCGTGTATCATGCCTGAGTGTACCAGTTGGTTGATGATGACGTCCCGCGTGACGCCCGTGGCGGGGTCTTTGATCGGGTGGACTAGCCGGATGCCTGATATGGGTATGGGGATCTCCATGTTCATCACCGGAGGGTCGTTGTCGCCGCGTAGCTCTGGTTGCACTCGAATATTGCTCTATAATTCAGTTTTGTTAGCTATTCAATCCACTTCGATAGGAAGAACAAGGTGGAAAGTATGTTTACCTTGTTCAATCCCTCAACTACAACCTCTGCCTTGTCATGGTCAATTTGCGCAATCTTGCCAATCCGCCCTTTGTCCGGACCATCGATTAGTACGACCCTATCTCCCGTAGCGAGATTGAGGTTGTAGGCGCCGCCAGCCCACTGACACCGCCGGTTCCGCATGGCCAGAGTGACAGTGCCGTACGCCGCATAGCGGGCTTCGGATATGGCGCCCTTGGCACCGGCCCAGCTGCCGACGTCTCGTCTCGGGGACAGCGGACCCAGCTCCCAGTCGTCTTTTATAGCCTGCTTCGCTGCGGAGAATTCCTGCTTGACCATCTCCAGCTGCTGCCTCTGTTGTTCCGACGTTTCCTTCTTGTTCTTCTTGAACCACTTCAGGTCCTTCGTCTTCGCGCGCTTGGCGGCCACCCGCTCGGCGGTGGCCACGCGGCGGAGAATCTTCTGCATTTTGGGGAAATGCAGAGATTGGATTGTATGGGCCGGATGTTGTCTGCGGGAAGACTGAGGTTTCTTAGGATCTCATGGCTTGTGCGGGTTGAAGCCGTTCGCCGGGGCCAAATTTTCGGAAGCTCTCAGGGCCAATAATTGGCTAAGGGTCGATGCGTCCAATTGGCGTTAGCGCAATTGAAAGTTTACAGGGGAGGGTAGATGCCCCGGAAAATCTAGACTCCGATAGAACCAGTGCCCAGGTGGAGACACCGTCAAAAACGCCAAGACCAAAGGACATGACCTTGCTTGTGAAGATGTTGGTCGGGGCACATTCACCTCACGCCGCAGTAAAGTTCAAGCTTGACTTATCAAAGCCCGAAATACATCTTTCAGCACAACTTCCAGTCCAATCTGACGCCATCCTGCTAATCGACACGTATCTCGGGCACAACAACAGATCATTTCCTTAAATGATGACCTAGTTTGTTGCGAATAGCATCCTGAGTACAAGAATTTATTACTCCGGATTCTGATATATTGTCGAACCATCTACCCAACCTGCCGGGTCTCCAGTTACATCAGTTACACGTATTTTAAATAGGTCCACATCTATTCGCGATTCGCGACTATCCGACGGTGCAAGCATCTTTGCATATTGTATACACATCGTGGTAGGTTAGTTTACGCCGCCATCATGCATTTTCGTGGACTCTCCATGCATTGAGGCTCGCCTGGATGAGGTCTCATGACGTAAATGAACGTCTTTGTCTCCTGCATCTTTAAGTCTCTAGAACAAACTACATCTAAGGCTTGAAGGTCTCATCAAACCCGAAGGTTTCGGCCGGTAACCCACTTTGAATGGTCTGAGGCGGAGATGGAGCTAAAGCTTCAGCGAAAAGAACCGTTGATCTAAACTGATACCGACCCGTTTAACGAGCTAGCATGTCTTAGATTCTTAGATAGCCTAAAGAATGCTGTATCTAATATCCCAAGTGTGTTTCATCAACATGTGGACCTAATTCGTGGCCTGTTTCTCGGGATCATTATCGATATGAAGGCACGATTATTTTGTTTGTACAGTGTCAAAGTTGATGTAAAGGTATCGAGTCAGTTTCGTGATCACAAGCGAGCCAAGCCACAGCGACTACTAGAGTCTTGCAGCCTCGGCCTAACCTATTTTGTGAAAAGGGAACTTGCCAATACCGCAGAGGTAATTTTAGTTAGACGAGTCAAATAGATAGGATGAAGTGAAAAGGAGGCAGATCCAACACTGGGGACTGGCCCTATGAAACAAAGTCAATGACGGCTTACACGCCGCGTGTATGCCGAACCCCCACAGCTCGTATCAACTGAGTGGCAGCACAAAGAAAAGTATGTAGATTGCGCGATAGGGCGATAGGGGAAGACGCGGAATGACATGATAGTGCTGAGCCACACTTGTTCAGCTGGAGCCCGGATCAGTGTCTGGTTGCTGCGGCATCAGTCGGTGAGAGTCTAGATACGCAAGCTCCTTGAAGATCTCCTGGGTCACTAGGTGAATTGAATTTACTCAAACATGCCTAACCCTTATGTAGCTTGGACTCTCTGCTGAAAGATGATCGACCGGCACGTCTTCCGTATCGTGGTCGGAATATATGCAGTGATACTCGCGTATTTCACTCCGTGTATTGGACTCTTGAAAGTTCAACACCAACGCCTCCCCTCTGAGTCAGCATCGTCCAACTCATAAGCTTGGGTGATATGATTTGAATGGAGCTTCATGAAATACGATTTGTGAGAAGGGAAAAAAAGCTTGTGACCTCTATGTATTCTCACAGTGCAATATACCAATGTAGCTTTGGCTATGTATGTAGTGTCATAATGCTACTCTCTCTTAATAATGCTACCAATCTCAGCCATTATCTTTTGATTACTTGCCTTCATTATTTAAATGCATTGATAGATCAAAACACGTAGTAGAACATGTCTATAAAATATCTACATGCAGGTAGTGTTCATCGCATGAAGAATTGGCAACATTGAAGGTTTGAGGCAGACACAAACGCACAGGCCCACTGACGATAGGTAGTCCGCATGCATAATTCATTGGTAGGTCTCTTCAATCAATGTTATGTAGTGAGACTGGCTTTGTGTGTGTACAGGAACTTGGTTGTGTTTTGGTGGGCTGCCTCCTCGATTTCTGGAAAGGTGCAAGGACCATCGATGTACTTGTACCCCATGGCAAAAGCCGGACCAGTTGGACCAGAATGAAAACAGAAGGAACCGGACCTTCAAGCAGAACGTGCAGCGGGTACAGTGCATGGGGAAAGTGCTAGGTTCAAGTGTATGTACCTGTAGATTTCAGGACTTCAAATGTTTGGTTGATTGCCTGGGATTCTTGGGTGCTTGGGTGCTGGGATCGCTAGGACTAAGCACCAAAAGTGCCTACAGTTCCCTAACAAGCCCCACTAAACCCTGCCCGCGTTAGGCCTACCTGGGTTATCTTGTGCCTGTCCCAGTTGTTCCAGCTGTCCCTTATTTGACGACCCGGCACCGCCGCTTCTGTTGCTTTGGTGCCGCTTTGGTGCCGCTACCTAGAAAAGTTATGTACTGTATGTAATAAATGTATGTAGTGCCTGCCTTATCCTACCTTGCTGGTGCTGGTGCTACTACCGCTGTCAATTGAGCAACAACCTTCCAACCTTTCCTTCTTCTCACATTCTCCATCTCTAATCTCCTCCATCTTCTTCCATCATCCAACCTCCAAGGGAGAAAACTCGACGACCAACCTGCGAGAAATCTTTCATCAAGTCTTTTGACTCTTTTTTTCTTTTCTTGCATATTCTCTGAATTCCTCCGAGCAAAGGCCCTTCCTTTTCTCTCTGCCCCTAATTCAAACTTCCTTCCACAACCATGGCTGAGATTCGCCGAAAGCTTGTCATCGTCGGTGACGGTGCTTGTGGTAAAACTTGTTTGTTGATGTGCGTCGCCAACCCTCAAAACAACTCATCTCTACCGCCATGCTGATCAAATTACAGCGTCTTCTCCAAGGGCACTTTCCCTGAGGTAAGAGAATGATGCCTCGTCATCATCGCTGCCTTTCTTCTCCCATCTCCAACATCCGCCCGCGTCATCGAAACAAAGGGACACCGATCCATTCAATACATCATTCGAGCTGCTGCCTTGCCATCCATTGATACTATCACGAATATCCATCGTCACCCAATATCTAAACACAAGTGCATAATGCATTATACTGACAAAGTCTCCTTTTTAATAGGTCTACGTCCCCACTGTCTTCGAGAACTACGTCGCAGATGTCGAGGTTGATGGCAAGCACGTCGAATTAGCCTTATGGGATACGGCTGGTCAGGAAGACTACGACCGTCTCCGACCTCTGTCTTACCCCGACTCCCACGTCATCTTGATCTGCTTTGCAATCGACTCCCCTGATTCTTTGGACAACGTTCAGGAGAAGGTCAGCATTCTCATTTTCCATATCACCCGTAGCGCGCTTCATAGATAAGCAATTTGCTGACACGTGCTTTACCAATAGTGGATTTCTGAAGTTCTTCACTTCTGCCAAGGCCTGCCTATCATTCTCGTAGGCTGCAAGAAGGATTTGCGTTACGACCCCAAGACCATCGAGGAGCTTCGCAAGACTAGCCAGAAGCCCGTCTCCCCTGAGGAGGTAAGTTGTTTTCAATCTCAGCCTTGCCATGCTTACGCGGCGTATCGGACCACATGACGTCCTCGTCTATGACCTCAGCCTTGCTCTCCTACTATACTACGTGCAATCACTGACATCCTTCCCCATAGGGCGAGGATGTCCGTAAGAAGATTGGTGCCTACAAGTACCTCGAGTGCTCAGCCAAGACGAATGAGGGTGTCCGAGAAGTTTTCGAACATGCTACTCGCGCAGCTCTATTGTCTCGTAAAGGCCAGAAGAAGCACTCCAAGTGCTTAGTCCTTTAAGAAATACACAATACCTTTAGATACCTTCGATATACCGTCGTAATCCATCGTCGTCCTTCTAGGTTCATTTCACGGACGAGATATACAGATGACAAAGGGTTTTTGACGGACTGGAAGGGTTGGACCGCTTCTGCGTCATAGTCTCGGCTGGAGTTTGATTCGTCTACTCGTAACTGCTACTTCGGCCAGCGTGCAACTCAGGTCAGCTTTCACATGCCTCGCATATTACAGCCGGGAGTATATTGGTGACGGGGTAGCGGGTTATCATGGTACTTGAATTCCCATGGATTGAGGAGAGAGGATAGGCAACGCGCTGCCGTTAGAGAGATGTGTGGTGTGTGTTATTTGTGTCAGATTGGCGAGACAACCCCAGAGAATACGGCTCTATATCATAAATCTTCTCCTTTTTGCTCTTGATAATTCCCGCGTCAGGCCAACCGGGAGATGGACGTTTGTTGCGCAGGGGCTACTCTTTCTATCTGTCTTTTTTTTTCCCAATCATACTCCTTACTAATCCTCACGTCCTGCCTGGTCTCTGGTCGCGTTCTATGATTTGCCTACCGTGCGCAGTGGACATCTGGTTATGTGAGGCTCGTAAAGCTACTATCCTTGATGCTATTGGACCCCAGTAACCCCGTGCCATGCTCGCCCAAGTGGCTCCACTCCCAAAGCTCTATGGAATATGTAGTTTTGATATTGGCTGCGGCCGCATTGGAAAGGGGGTCATGTGAGTCGGTCCGGAGCGCTGACAGACAGACCCATTGTCCCATGGTACGATGTTGTTAGCCGTGTTATATGATATGCAATCATGACTCACGAGTGAGTTGTCTCGATATTACATGCTACAAGTGAGCATACATACCTAGGTAGCTAGATACTTTCGGATACGGGTGCCGAGTAATATTATTCGTGATGCTACGTAGATCCGGGATGAACTCCTCGCTAAGGCTGGTAATATGTGTGGTTCGTGATGCTTACTTCTATTCTACTTGTAATATTGCTAATATAGTTTACGCATCACATAGAGGTAGGTATTTACGAAGGTTGGGGGAAATAAGATTTCATCAACAAGGGACTTGGTTTTGTATTGCAGACTACGGAGTTGGGCTTTTGTAGGAATTTTGTCTGCTTAGAGGCGAAGAAGGACTGTCTGTCTTGATGTCGTTGAGGGAAAAAAAGGGGGTGAGGCTTAAGTAGTGCCGTAGAGGCGATCGCCTTGCTTGCCAGCGTTCTCTCTCTGTCTCTGACTCTCAAATTACCCTTACCCGGTAAACACACTCCTCTCGTCATTGATTTATAGGAACCCGTCGAGTTTGCCGATGCCCTCTGCCCTTTTGAACGGATAGGAAACTGCTCCCCTGATATCTTGGCGGTGTATACCTCGCCAGGTGTCACCTTTCCCCGTTCATTTCCAAGAACCCGTTCCCGGACGTGCAAGAAAAAAAGAACGAATGGTTTAGTATTGAATTTGTTGTTGATTGGTTGGTTGGGAGGGTGAAAAAAAAAGGTAATAATAATAATGCAATGCCTTATTAACTCCCAAGCCCCTGTTTATGTTGTTGGTATGCCCATGTGTTTAGAAGGTTTGCGTGTTAGACGGGGCAGGTCTGACTATATGTTAGCTTGGTCTTCTGGGAGTTCGAGCTATTGGAGGGTTTCCAAAATGAGAAGTCATTTCAAGGGAGGGGGCAAGGGAGTTGGTAGATGAAAATACTAAAGGGTATAGATCTATATATATGGCTGTGAAATAGCATGAAGATTGGCATGAGAGAGACGGGTAATCGATATGAGGACTAGGAAACCGAGGGAGGTGTCAAACTTACAGCGCCGCAGGAGCCGCACTTCTTGACGTCGCCGTCGAAGCTGACACCGCACTTGGGGCAAGCTGAGTTATGCATTTTGGATGATTGGAGGGGAATTGGTATCTTTCGATATGTGTTGTTTGTTTCTATTCGCCGTGTGAGGTCAGCTAAGCACTAGGTTAAATAGACAAGGTCACATTGGTCTGCCCCTCCCTCTTTCTTACTTCCTCTACTAGGAGGGCGTATATAGAGATATGGTCGTATAGGAAGTAGATATGTGAGGCGAAGGGGTTTCACACAAAGTTGGTTCGAAGTCGAGGTTCGTCCACCTTGGAAAGGAGTGGTGGCATAGCAAGGAGAGTGGTAGACTTACAAGTGGTGATCTATGTTTGATCGCTGGTTGGCAAGAGAGATAGATAGGCTAGGTAGGTAGATAGATATTGGGTAGTTCAAGAGTCAGTGGTGTGATGGGATTGGGGATGTGAGGATAGGCAGGGTATTTAAGGGTCCTGTCGTTCGATCTTTTATAAAAAAGTGACAAGCGGGGTTCGGTGCACTCGGGGTGACGAAGAGCTCACTTCGCAGCTATCAACGTGTATGTATGACACCCTTTTTTTTCTTCTCTCGATCTTCACAACTCGTTCTCGTTTATTAATGGATTCTCGGTTTCTCAATTTTCTGTCTCATCCCGTCTCTTGCTTCCAACCACCCCTGCCCTGCATAGCTACATGACATGCTTCCACCCATGCTTCCATAGCCCTCCCCCGTTCCTGTGATTGTTGCTCTGCCCACAGCCCACATACCCTACATACATAACATACATATATGTAAGCCTACGCAAATAAGTACATATGATACCAAACCTGTCTGGAGACCGTCGCTAGCCAAGTCATAGGTCCCGCTCGGCGTGGGTGCCTGCCTAATGGGGAGCGGCATCGATAGGTCAGCTGCTGGTCCACGGATTACTAGAGTTGGGGTAGCGCGTCAAGGAGATCGATCTGCCCTATGGAAGCGGAATTCGCCCTCGGTCCCCTACGTATCGCTGCTTATAAGTTGATGTGCCACGGTAGGAATGGTGGAGTCCTAGGACTAGGACTACGAACTAATAGGACCTTGAACAAGTTGAATAAAGGTGGAGGTGATGATGTCTTGTTGGTGTGTGTCGTCTCGCCGTGTGGCGTATGTGCGTTATGCAATATGCGTATGCGTGTGTGTCTGAGCTATCCCATCTACATATACATACCTATATACTAACATGTAGGGAGGCGTTGCTGGCGTGTGTAGAATGGTCTACCCCCATCTAAAAGTGGTGCTTTGCATCGGCCCATCGAGACGCGGTTTCACTATCTAATCAATCGTGCATGTGCGCGCCCATCTGTAAGTGGCCTAGAAAGTCAACTGCAAAGTGCCGCGAGCCAGCCAAACACACCCTCCGCGCGATAAGCGATTACAACACACCCTTGCCTGCTATACAGGTGGATAGCTGCAGACAGGCGGATCCGACCGTCTGGCGCATCCTCAAATCACGAGAGAGCTCTCCATCTCGGAAACATAGCCTGCAGCTTTGCCATGCTACCGTAGTCTCGGTGGCGTTGCCCGATGATTCAACGTGCGTACGATCGTTTCGATATGGATACAATATGGAGCTGCAGTATGCAGTTTGCCTCTTATTCCCAGGGGCATCGCATTACCTGGGCGGCTAATATACACAAGAACACAGCCAAGTCTATAGGTCTATAGCTCTAAACACACCGAGACGGTTCACCCCCACCTATGAAATGGATATAAGTCAGCTAGAGCACGGGGGAAAGACGGGTAGCCACGTCGGCTTCAAAACGAACCTTTTATCACCTTGCCAATAGCCTGGAACATGCTAATAACCATGACAGTGCACCCAAACGCCACAACGCCCATGGCAACGTACGTCTTCCACGATCTTGAGCTCAGTTTGATATAGCACAGCGGCGGTAGGATGTACGCGAGAGCACAGGCGCTCGTCGCCCCCACGAGTTCGAACACGACCCCTAGATCACACGTCACCAGACTCAGGGTCATGGCCGAAACGACCAATGCTGAGCTGAAGATCAGGTGGAGGTTCATATTAAACGGCTCGTTGGGGAACCAATAGTTTAGCATGACTTCCCGACATACGAACGCCTCCAGCGGCAGTGTCGTAAGCATGTTCAAGCCAAAGCAGAGCCGGGCAAACGTGACCATGGTGTTGTCGGCCGGGAAGTTGTTGAGCACGTTTCCGAGCGTTTTATCGCCGAATGTAAGGAAACCGGCGAGGGCCATGATTAGACATGCCAGCATCGAGACGCCTGTAGAGTAGTGCGTCACTTTTGCAAAGCGATCTATGGTTGGCGTTTTTAGGGAGCCATAAATTAGGAGAGAATTATGTTGACAAACGAATGCTGTCTTTGGTCAGCCTGATGTTGCTAGCCGAAAATTATTACCAAGGTAAGCCTACCGAACGAAATAACGCCGACGGCCTGAAATATGCCGTCGTTTATTGTAAGTAATGGTGTAGAGAAAGAGCCACGTTCCGCCGCGGGTGTAAGGGCACCTTGGACGACGACTGTGACTAAGATGATGCCCATGCTGATCAAAGCAAGCGTGCTTGCCTTCGCGAGCTATTCTTCACTTTTAGCCAGAAGATTAGACTGTCGCTGGACTGTGATAGACTTACTTTTGCAATATCTCTATATAACGCTAGAGGATAACTTATTCCCAATATGAAAATAACAATAACTACCCTGCGATCCGCCAGGATCCAGAGTACGGGCATCTCGCTCAATCCAGGCCATATTGTGCGCAGCACCTGTGGTATTGAATCGCCCACGATGACCCCAAAGGCAACCATACCACCGAATGCAAAGGCCCATTGCGCAACACTGATGGCGATCAGTCCCGATTTGCCAAAGCAGTGCTCTACCGTCCCCTGAAAGCTGCTTGCGCCGCTCAGCTTGCTGTTGATTACGATTAGGCGAATGGTCCAATCCACTACGATGGTTAGCCCAACGAGCAGTACGATGCCTGCAAGGAGACCGGCATCCTTGAACGCGTACGGCTGCCCGATGATACCGGCACCGATGATGCTATTAGCCATATTCATGAAGGCCGAGCGCAGGCCTGACTTGGGCCGCGTACGCTCCCGCTCGGCCCACTCGTGTACATCGTCGTCAAGGCTGTTGGCTAAAGTGACGGAGGGCGCTTCGATGTCGGTCAACAAAGGATGCCTCGGTGTTGAATGCTCGGCGCCAGGGCTGTCGGGCTCCGCAACATCGAAGTAGTCGGAAGGCTCGGCCGGGTGATTTTGGCCGTTCGCCAAGGGTGGAATGTCGGTAGTGCGCAAATCAAAACGCACTCGATTAGGGGTTCTAGGAGTTCGCGGTGTTCGTATAGAGTTGGGAGGGGCGTCGTCGATATCGCCGTCGCCAGGATGTACTATAATGCCATCCTCATCCTCGTCCTCATCGGAGGCAGTACCCGCGAGCAAACCATGCTGCTCTTCGTTTGGGGGAGCTGAGGTGTGACTGGTGTTTCGAGCTTGCTCTCTTCTAGAGGAGCTATAAGACGTGGCCTTGGCCATTGTGTAATTACGGCGGCATCCTTGCGAGGCACAACAACTCGGGCCCGTCCTCGACAACGGTTCGGTATATTAATGACAAGTTCAATTGCTAGGTATACTCATCTAATGCAAGTCAGCTTGAGCCGCGCTTCGTAAGGCAGTGTCAATGGAACGATTACAGCGTAATCTCTCCCTTATCATCATGTGATAAGAGGTACGTAGTTCTTTCTAATGCAGGGATGTATAATTGGCTTGGGAGCTAGTCTGCTAGTGTAGACCCTGCTTACAGTATTGCTACCCTCCCGAATCCCTTCGTCCCCAATGGTCGGTCCGATATTAATATGAACTTACATGTACCTATCATCTGCAATCATCTGCCCATAGCTTGGGTTAGCTATCCTCTCCTTTACGGCTTCCGTCCATTCTTACGAAGACACATTCCTTACGATCATGACATGAATTTCCAATGATAATCAGTATAACGAAACAGGTGATTGGCAGCTTCTCGAATTGAATATTCCATTGTTCATTACATAATCCTACATACAATGCCTGCCCAACAACGTCTGAGTGTTGCCGGTTTTAGCCTTCTACTGTGCTGACCTTTTATTCCTTCACTGTGGGTATCATTCGTATATAATTCTTCTGTCTTATGCGACTCCGCCTTCCCCCTCGTATAACCAGGGGACAAAGCCCCATTTATGTTTCCAAGAAACCAGTGATCCCCTTGTATCCAAAAGAGTGGTTGGTGGTCTGCTTGGGTATGCGCCTGCTTGACGAAGCAGCCGTGATATATGTATTTAATTTTGAGATAGTTAATACACAAACATCATGTCCGATTAAATAATCATTCCGATTATTGAGAGGAGACAGATCAAGGAGGCATATGCATATGCTCCGTGTAGTTTTTCGCCTGAAGATTCTGTGCTGGGCGTGCTGCCTGGTGCCGTTTCTGCTGTCGAACTGTCCGCACTTGGTGTCCCGTTAGGGACAAGTCCGACGCCGGACTCGGTTGAGGTAGCCGTCGAGCTGGCTGAACCCAATGCTGTTGAACCGTTTGGAGATTCGGTTGCACTGGGATTAGTGGTAACACTGCTGGAAACTGCCCTGGCGGCGAATCCTGTATTCATCATTAGCCCCTGTAGAGATACTAGCTGTTACGAAGTATTCTGTGACTTACCAATTCGTTTCTGATCCATATCGAACACGCTATAGACATTCTTCAGAAACATATCCCCAAGAAGCCATGCTCCAGGCACAAATTCCATGCCGTAGACGTTGCCAAAGCAGGTTCCGTCACTATTCGGCGCGGATGTGAAGTCTTTCGCGGAAGCAGTCCAAGTCTG
This sequence comes from Hypoxylon sp. PDH2405, assembly GCA_023628415.1. Lineage (NCBI taxonomy): Eukaryota > Fungi > Ascomycota > Sordariomycetes > Xylariales > Hypoxylaceae > Hypoxylon > Hypoxylon sp. PDH2405. Next base: position 253,226 of record JAMAKT010000006.1, on the reverse strand, counting down.
ACCAGAAAAGGAAAATGCAACAGAAGCATTGCTGTTGCAAGGCACAGTATACGTCTGGCCGTTGTCAGTACTCTTGGAGTCAGGGACTAGCTTATACAGGGCGGCGACGTCGTCAGGAGGGCCAAATACGAAGGTTGTGCCGGTGTCGATATAAGCAAGTCGGTTTTTGACTCCAGCCGAGTGGCCATCATACAGCACATCATCCATTGGAATGGCCCAGCTGTTCCCGGACTGAATCGTAGTATACGATATGTCGCCCATAAACTTGGCCTTGTTCGGCGCCCCGAAAGCAATTTCTCCGTCGTTTGTGCCATCACTATTCCTAGCTAGCGCAACTCCGAAGACATTTGATTGAATTAACTTGGCGCCCCTGACGTAGGTGAGCCATGTGTTTGGAGTCATGGATAACCCCAATATGCCCTCAAAGGGGAATTGGGAAAATTGATCCGAAGTGACGTTGGCAACCCCAAAAGGCATCGTTACCTCCAATCCCCCAATGGATATGCTGTCGGAGATAACGTGCCCGCTCACCTCTCCCGAGCCGTACTCGACAGAGTAGTTGTCTCCGGTGTCATTATACGTCTTGGAATCGTTAGGTCCGAATGTGTTGTGCTTGGTACAAGCGTCAGATGTGCAACCCGAGCCCATAACCCAGGTTGTACTGGCTCCAGTGTCGACAAGCATATACATTGGCTTCTTTTCGGAGCCAAAGCCAGCCTCCAGGAAGTACGAGTAGTCTGTTCCGTCTTGATCGATTCCCACAGCGTTGCTCGCTGAGGGGTTCACGGCACTAACTACATTGTAGTTGTTATCTCGGTTGGTAAGGGTTGTATCCTCGTGTGTAGTAGGTCGGACCAGCGCTTTCGATCCGTACTTGCTGGCTAAGCTATTCACAGCTCTAGTGACTTTGTCCGGGAGGCTCTCCTTGGACTATGAGTTTAGGGCCACATGTTAGTAACTTTTAATTAGGTTGTTAGGCTATTATGAGTCCAACATACGCTTGACGGCTTCGGAACCAACTTGAATGTGACGAAACCTAGTTGTGGATTCGGCTTGTTTGGAGTCGGTTCGTTCGTAGGGTCTCGTTCCTCCAAATTACTACGCCCACTCGCATCCTGGTATCTGGGGAGATGGTGGAAGAGAGCCTGAATACCGGTAACCCATAGTAAGAGCTGTAATGAGATCAGGGCTCGATGCATATTGGAAAGTCCCGCAACGTAGTTCAACACAACCGACTCCCCCAACTCGGAAATACTTGGTGTCTCGGGTGTCTCGCCAGGTTTAGGTGCACTATAGTCAATTGACAAAGAATCAAGCCTGTCCACACATCTGGATCCAAAACCACGCAGCCTGTTTGAACAAAGAAGCTTGCTAAAAGAGGCAGCAAGTCGTTAAAGGGTCAATTGGGTGTGTCGAGGTCGATTGGCCTTGGCGGATCACACGGCCCAAGAGTGCCAGACTCTAATAGTCTAGATATTATAATATTAAAGATTAAAGAGCGTCATTGGAAATACTGGAGTTAAAGAAAGTACGAATTGACCAAGAGGAGAGGCCTGAAAATAGGAGGTCGTCAACGGCGAGTATAATACAAGGCACGTATGGTCTCGCGGGAGTGTTCGATACGTGGATCTGAATTCCAAGACAGGTGCGCCACCGGGAGAAACACGTTTGAGAAATAAGACAGACAGAAAAATTCCAATCAGGCCGCCAACCTAGTCTATTTCAATGACAGAGAGCAAAAGTAAAACGAGGGATTAGGTGGCGTTGGGGGAAAGACGACAATATACAAGCCAACAATAGGAAAAAGGTATCGGGATGGCTGATGGCTGTGGAGAAGTTAGGTGTGAATGAATCTGTGGAGGTTCGGCAGAGGATACGAGTGGAAGTTGAACCGATCCCCTCAGCCCCTGCAGCCAGCATCATGACTCTCCTACTTCTTGGCGCTTTCCTAATGAGGATAGCGTGAACAGCGGGATAGATGTCAGCTTGGTACGTTACTTATCGGCCGTCTGATTGACCGAAGTTGTCGACGTCGTTCAAGCCCATTTCTCTCCGTGTCTCCCGCAAAATGATGAATCGCATCTGCACTAAGGGAGGAACTCTCAGGGAACCCCCCTGCTGGCAATGTATTTGCAGTAGGGGTGAGCAGAGATAGCGCCATTTGCGGTTTCCCGGCTTCTGATCTACTTGAAATCTACTTAAATATTACTTTAGAATCCAGCCACATTAAGGCGCTCGTCGGGGTACCTAAAGAGTATTCTCTTATTATATAGCGATCTGCCCGGGAAATTGGGGCTTGTTCTAAGCAGGTAAGTGATTGGTCTTTTTGTGATGAAGCCTTCAATGTTCTTTCTGTTGGCGACGGAAAGTATCAAGCTGGAATTATCTGTGTACCACGTGTTAGTTTATTGTTATATCTTTTTGACGCGTACTATCTTTCTCTGCCATTCCGAAGTTAGAAAATTAATCCGTCAATTATTCATTCATTCGAATACGGTACTTGAAATGTTGGAACTTCGGTTGGCGCCATTGAGCCCTCGGCTTCAGTTGGAAAATGACATGTAACCGAGCTCACGGCCCCAGCGATACGCAGGATTTCCATACAGTATCTGGAATGGTTACTATATGTAGTAGATTGCTTGCAGGGACATAGCTCTCAATGGCCAGGATGTGGCTCCAGATAGGGTGGAGTTTCAGAACTTGATCGGGAATGGATGAACAGCCAAGAACACATTCTCTGGAGAGACCCTTGACTCGACCTGCTTGAGAAATCATATCTGTGGGCCACGTCCTTGCCAACCTAGTATGCAAATCTCATATTGGCCATTAATTGCTATTTACGAAGATAGTTGAAGAAATTCAGGGTGCCCGAGCTGGGCTGGAGGGAGAATTCTTCGATAAGGTAAATCAATAGTGCTTATAGTCCACGTCCAACTATCACTTAACACCATGAATCGTCATTCCGTCCTCGACAGCCGCTTGAAAATCTCCGTGAGCTAGCCAGTCAGCTCTGCGGCCTTTCCGAGGATGGCGGCTGCAAGTTTCGGGTTTTCTTAAAGTCGAGAGAAGGATCTTGATAATCGCTAAGAAGTATCAGATATCTAAAGTTGGTCGAGCGAATGCCCAAAACGTAAGGTATTAGGATAATAATAGGAGAGGCATATGTACTTCTTGGGCTGCTCGCTATGTAACGGTAGTAGAGCCGAGCCCCCTGCGTTAGACCAGTACGGATTTTGAGCCTATCAGCGTCGTTTGCGCGTCTGCTGCCCAGCCACGTTTTAGCCGCTTGACTCGTAGTCACAATGTTTCTAAACCGACATCCGGATACTTACGTTACAGCTGACGAGCCTCAACTTGAACCAGACCGTAATCCAGCTTCGTCCATTACGAGAAGGAGGCGTGGAACAGGGCCCAAAAAGGCCATATGACATACAACATCTGCATAGTTTGTTTCAGACTATTCTTAGGTCCGGTCGTCGACTATATCCAACAACTATCTAGGAAGGCCAACATCAAAGCCCTAATCTTCGAAAGTCCGCAGCCTTGCCACACTGGTTTTCATGATTCAGCCACGTTGGAATTTGTTGGAAGGCGATATTTCTCACACCACCGTCGTGCGCTGTCCAGCGTTCTCCACTGATCACTGTCTTTCGGCGTTAAGGAAACAAGTCTTTTGTTTGTGGCCAAAAATGACTCGAATTGTTGGTCGCTGACAAGACCTGTTGCTGCTATGCTGCGTAGAAACACCCAGACCGACTCATTTGTCCAGGTAAATGAATTCGCAATGTCGAGGACATCGGCAAGTACCGAGGAGCAAATTTTGCGGCGGTATTCTCCGTTTTTAATCCTGCTTATGGCATATATGAGAAAGCTCCAGCTGGAGATATCGGCATGGTTCTTTAAGCAGAACTCTTTAACTTCCGCAACAATAGATTCGGCAAGTCTCGGAGAACAATCTAGCAAGAACCGAGCATGATGCCAAGCAGGATAATTGCGAGGATGCCTGATCCCAGCTATCATGATAACGTTCTTGATATCGATTTGAGGCTCTACAAAAACGTCGCGGACCACTGATAGCTGAAGCAGCCAACGACGATGTGACCAAAGAGTAGGGGATTTCGCATGCCGATACAATCTCGACGTGAGAAGGCTATCCACAAATTGCTTTTCTCGTTTCCATGATAGCTTGTCTTGCTTGCTAGTTTCCAATTCTGATAAAAGTAGCCTTTTCCGGGTATTAGCAGCTGTCAGATGCTCAGGGTCCATGAGGAGGAGCACTGCCGTTGCTGCAAGGGCTTCTCTACGATCCATAGCACTACCATTTTGGTAACTTTGTAATATGCCGCGAGCAACGAAGAATGCCTGAGCTAGCCTTAGCTTAGGAATTGCTACCGCCGCTTCATCTCTGAGGTAATTGACACCTGGCTCTAGAGGATGACTCTTCCCAAGAAGTTCGATCTCTAGGAGTTCATTGTCTGGCAGATTCGTAAGTAGCGTTGAGATGTCCTTGTATACTCCATCTGGATCATCAGCTTTCAGGTGAGCCAAGAGGTCTTTATCTAGCGAGCGAGACATTGCACAAGTCGATCAAAGAATTGCTTTATAAGGATAACAAGATGATTGCCATCTTAATTATGTAACATTTCATAGGCACCTAGCCCCCGGTTGCTCGGTTACTCGGTCTCTGGAAGGTGAAGAATGGAATCGCTAGATGGGAAGAGGGTGGAATGCATTAGATGTAGGAGGTACATATGTAACATGAAAGAACATTGAACATAATATCTACCATCAATTGTACTTATAACATTGAATCCACCCGCCTTATGATCACTGGTGGTGGGGTCATGCTAGTTAGACGAATAGTATCTTATAGATGCATATCGTAGCTGACAACGCATACACCACTGCCTCGCCGGGGCTTAATAAGTGCATATCGGGAAAAGACACGAATTTAGAGCTCTTAGTGCTCTCGTGGCCAAATTCATTCTCTGTGACGTATCTCCCAACTCAAGAGAAGCATTACCGGAAACGAGATGGTATCGCTGTTGCTCCTAGTCTTCCTGGTCGAGCTCGGCGCTCACCTTGTAAACACTGTCGGAGCCGCGACAATAAATAATCTGGTAAGGCTATCTCTATAGCAAGGTGGTGATCGATGAAGTAACGTCATAGTAATGACTGACCATGTCTTAGCTATGGAATCTATACCTAGCCCTCCCGACGCAAACCTCGAAGCAACTAGCCGAGCAGAAGAAGCTTCAGAGAGAATACCTCACTATCCGACGAGACCTGAACGCTACGAGCAGCCAGGACCAATTCGCGAAGTGGGCGAAGCTCCGACGGCAGCATGACAAGTTATTTGATCAGTTGGAGAAAATGAGTATGTTCTCCCCAAGACTTGGGCAGATTGGAAGTAGGAACGAGTGCTGACAGATATATTCAATAAGAATCCTCTCATGAGGCCACCAAAGCGAACTTCGACCGTACCGTCAATATCTTACGCTGGCTATGCACAACCGGATTGAAGTTTCTCTTGCCCTTCTGGTATGCGAAGCAGCCCATGTTCTGGCTCCCGCAGGGATGGTTCCCTTATTACGTTGAATGGATCTTATCTTTCCCACGAGCTCCCATCGGTAGTGTTAGCATCGCATCATGGCAGACGGCTTGCACTGGGGTGGTTCTGTTGGTGAGCGATACGATCGCAGCAATTCTGGGCTTGTTGCTAGGCGCAAAGATCGCACAGAAGCAACCAGCCAAAGCTACTGCTGAGAAGGGACCGGTACCAACTTCGCAGGAAGCAAGGAGCAAGAAAGATTCATGATCACATGGGGATACATAGAGGATACGGAGGGCTATTGATTTGTCTACTAGGTGGGAATAGGTATGAGGCATGTCTCTCATCTAATTTGACGCAGAGTTTTTCATCGCGCGAAGCTATCAACTCTGTAACACGATTGAGATGACTCTTGGCAGAGTACTTGGGATTGCTCTAGGCAGCGTATTGACTCTGGCGACCATCGAGAAAAAATATCGCCAAAGCTTCGAAAGTGCCAACAAATCGTAGTTCTCTTACCTTGAGATAGACCGTGTTGCCTCTAATGTCTGCAACCCGGGAAGATCTGCTGGACTGAATAATAAACACAGCATGCGTCGCGAATGCATCTTCCACTCCAGTCACTACTTGCTAAATCATATAGACTCATGCATGCGTCTTCAGATTCGTACGTCCTGAATAAGGACTTCGTTGAAGAGGGAAGAAAAAAAAAGTGAATTGGTGCGCTATGAAATTTTAAAGGCCGGTAGCAAAAAAGAAATGGGTCCCGAGAGCTTGGACCAATTACAACATCGAAGCCTTCTGTGCTACTGCGCCACAGCCCATCCTTTGTGCTGAACAGATGCGTCATGTACAGATGTACAAGTACATGGATTATCGCAGTGACGATTTTAGAAACAACATATATGTGGTATTTACACTGAACTTACAGGGTCTGGCTGACGTCGTGTAGCTTATAAACTGGCCAAGGTGGCCTTCGAAACATTTAAAATACCACATATACTGGCCAATACACAAGGCTCGGCGGCATGTTGATTATACATTTAGCAAAATAACAACACAATGGCTATTCCCTGGGGGACGTGAGTATACTATATTCCTTGTTCGACCACAGAAAAAGCTATGTATGATCTGGCGATATCGCAAGCTAACATGCCCTCTCAGAATAAAGTCCCTCCTTATATTTTTCGGGCCTATGCTCCTGCCCAAGGCCGTGAGCTACTACCGTTCTGTCCGCAATGCGCCAGCTCGCGCCGGAATACCAATCCAGCCCGTGCCGCCTAAGGTCTTGCGCTCGCTCATAATCCTCATCGCTACGGTCCTCGTCCTACTCGTCCGCGCGCTACCACTCTTCGCCCCCGAGAACATCTTCGTACGGACGCAGTCGCGCCTACAGATCCCGACGGACGTGCTATTTAACCGTCTCTCGTCGCTGCGACCCAACGGCGTCCTCACACCCGCCGACACCACTCTCCGAACCAAATTCGTGAACCTCGAGTCCCGTCTGCTGTACTTGCAGTTCGGCCCCGAGGTCCTCGCCGACTGCCCCTTCTGCAACTCAGACGACCCGCGCTCGTATTTCTACTACGCGCTACCCGCGCTACTAGTCCCGCACCTCGTAAACCTCATCATCGTCTCGCTCGCGACCTCGGACCTAGTCAGCGGGCCCCACGGGCCCAAGTGGCGCACCACAGCCGCCATCCTCAGCGGCCTGGGCGCGACCCTCGACGTCTACCTCGCCAGCTCGTACAACTACCAAGCGAACGCGCGGGCGACGCGGCTCAACGAGCTAGACTTTTTCTTCTGGGACTCGCGGACGTACCGCCTCCTCTCGCTCGCGGCTCTCGACGCGGCCCTCGCTTTTCTCTTGTATCTGTCGAGCACGAACCGAGCGTTTGCCAACCCGCCGAGCGCGGCGGAGCGCGTGGAGGCCGTGACGCGGCAGTTGCAGTTGACGAAGAGCCGGCTCAACGCCGTGGGCATTGTTAAGAACACGGCGATCCGGGACGAGGAGCTGCGGGCGCGGACCCAGGCGTACTGGCAGCATGAAGGCCGGTTGATGCGCGAGGTAATGGAGGAGCGGGAGGTCGTCGAGGGCGTGAATGATGCGTTGCAGAACCGTATCAATATCCAGGATATCAGTCGGGATGCTGATGCTTATGCGTTGAATGTGCTGCCGAGGATAGAGCAGACGATACCAGAGACTACTGTAGGATGATGATGGGTGTATAGATAGATACCTACCTACTCGAATCCGATAGACAGAATTGAACACGTTATAGACGTTGACTTTGAATACAATATTATAAATATCCATGTGACGACACGCATATTTGAACTAAACATATAACTGAATATGGCGCTTATGTTTAAATCTGTAAAGATTATCTGCTCTCTTCAGATTTGCTGACCTTATGACCTCCTTGATAGCCATACGTTGTTAACGAACCGGGACAGGATACTCGTCCCATAGTTCTTCTCAATAGTCAAACTTATGAAAAGTGTAGGTCTAATAAGTTCCAAATGCAACCACCTTGATAGCCTGGGTAGTGCGTCTTCCTGCTATCGGCTATCTGCTGCTATTTCCCCTGAAATTCCACCGATATCCGATAAACGCCGCGAGATGAATGCTGTGTCTCTTTTATCACAACTTATTGTAAACTGTACTCGAAACAGGATGAATACACTGAGATGCAGATACATGGGTGGATCTAGAGTCTACACTACCTGAATTAAGTCCCTCTCGTGTCCGGCCTGGTTGTGCCAGCCGTGCTAGACATGCTACCTTTTCTCGAATCCCCAGCTTGTGACGCCTCTTCCACGCTTCGTTCCAGGAACCCGGCCCACAGATCAGCAAGGGATTCCTTACTAGCTGAGGTCGGCGTCGGCTCCGAAAAGAAGTCGGCGCTGAGGGATGGCGTACTGGGTGTCCTGTGGAAGGGCGAACTAGGGAGGCGAAGACTGTTGGCGGACGTTCCTGGTCGAGCCAACCCGGCCTGTTCTCTCTGTTCATCTGTCCAGTTTAGGAGTCCGGCTATGATTTGCAGGATCTGGAACTTCTTGGGATCTGAACGATCCAGGGCTAGAAACTGAAGGAAGTGGTTCGTAACAATTTGCCTATGCTAAGTCAGTAATCACGTCACATATGACCTAATGGGTGGAAGAAAACGAACCTGTCTATACTATCCTCAGGCTTAGTCTTCTTGAGGTACCGAAGGGCTTTAGTCAAGTGGTCGTTAAGAACAATGGCCTCATGTCTCAACTTGCCGATGAGGAGGTTCTTCTCCTTCACCTCCTTTTCGAAAGGCGCGGTTCGTTCCAATTCTTTTTGCAAGGTTTCCTTGACCTTTTCTGCTTCGGTGGCTCTCGAATCCGCGTCTTGAACGAGTTTCTTAAGTGCTTGGAGCTGTTCCTCGGATGTCTCGACCATCTCTCGCAATTCCTTTTTGCGAGCTTCTTGGATCTCTTGTAACGCCCTCTGAAGTCTGTCAACAGCCTGGGACTGACTATCTCGCTCAGACACAGCTCGCTCATAGCTCTCTTTGAGTGTCGAAAGCTGCTCTTCTAACGCGGCTGTTTTCTCCGCCAGGCTCTCTCTGATCGATCGTTCTTCCATTGCCAGGACTTCCCAGTCGCCCATCGCATCTTTAGCTGCTTCTGCCTCTTCCCTTAGGTGCTGAATCTGCCGGGCCATGTCCTCCTTCTCTTTCAAAGAGTTATGCTGTGATAGGTTATTGCGACTCCGCAGGCTGGATAGTTCCCTCGTAGCATCTTGGAGTTCGGTTTTTAGTCTCTCGATCTCCTCCTGGTAGGTTTGTGCTCCTTTTTGCAGCTCCTCGTTCTGGCCTTCCAGCTCTTCGATACGTTGGTTTGCTTCTTCTAACTCTTCCTTCCCTCTGGCTAATCTGTTGCCGACGCTCTCTTTGATCTTCTCGACCCTCTCCACGAGTGTTTGGTATTGCTCCTCGACTTGCTCCTTCGCAGCTTCAGATTCTTCCAATTCTGATCTGAGCTGAGCCGTCTCTTGCGTATGTGTTTCTTGTATGCTTTCCAGTTGTTTTCGCAGCTGTTCTACCTCTGCCCTTAGAGCTTCTCTCTCTTGCGATATAGCTTCCAATCTGGCGCTTGTATCTGGAGATTCGGTCGTTTCGTTCGTGCTCGGTTCTCGGGAAGAGTGCCCGTTAGTACTCGGTGATGTGGCATGGCCGTTGGCGGATTCCTTCGGCGTATTCTACCAGCATTATTAGCTTTATATTGTAGGACCTAGATTGGTATCGGTTTGATTTCACCTCTCCTACGGCGGCATCCGGCTCGTCGGACTCGTTGCCGTCGTCCTCGGCACGGTCCCCATCTTGGTTTGTATCTGGGGCTTTGCCGCCGTCCTCGACTGGTTTCGACTTTGTGTTGTTCTTTTTCTTCTTGTTATTCTTTTTCTTGGTACCTGGACGATATGGTGTCAGTAATTCTAACTAATCCACAAGACGGCGACAAGAATCGTTAGTGACCAACCAGTACTTAACTGTTGTGATGGCTCGGTCGGAGTCATTATGAAATCATTCGTAAGGCTTCCAGTTCTACCTAGCTCAATGGCATTGACCGCAGGTGGTCTTGAAGTATGATTGAAAGATGTTGCGCCGTTCAGCAAATCTACAATCCACAATTCACAGTCCACACGTAAGCCGTTGCAGTTTGATAATTGAAGTCACTGGTACCTGTACTTGCACAAGATGGTTATTTTGAGCGACGAATCAGATCGAGGTCGAGTGATTGAATTGGGTACCCGAGTCCCACAATACAGGGCATGTTTAGCGTACAGTTCATTGTAATAGCGGCAAACAAACTACAACCTACCACTGTATCGGCGGGGCCTATCAGCCTGAGCCGCCTAAATCAGACATTTTATAGTGCTAGGTATGGACTGGTTATGTCCCTTAGCTTTAAAGCTCATAATACTATAATTATGTAGACAGGTAGATATTAAGTTGTGATCTATAAACATCGAAACTGTCAAGAATCAATCATGAGCATCACACGATATAATCCTAGGTTCGTTCGATACGAATAGATTTCTGAATTGTCATGGTTGTAACAGTTACAATGTCCCAACTTATTTAAGAGTCTAGACCGTCTAGGCATGACGACTGGCATTCTTAGAGTTGGGATAGAAAACAGCTTATCGATCCTCGTATAAATCTATTGACGGCGAATACGAGATCAGAGCCAACAAATCCTATATTACCTGTGTTTATTGACCTAGAGCTAAGCTACTACTAGAATTAGGTTGCATACCTAATAATTCGAGTATAGTGTGATAGTATCGAGCTTCTCTATTGCCCCGCCAGTGGCTTTTACAGTATAGGTATGTGGCTTGATAACCCGCGGCCACTAAAGCCCCTAGCAGCCTAGTCAATTATCCATGTAATAAAAGGGATTTGCAAATTTTGGGCGTTGCGATTCTTGTTTTCTCTTTACATATTTTTCCATCTTCGCCGGACCCACCTGATATTGAAGCTGCCCTCACTTAATTGTGAAATTCTGATGGCTGATTCGTGTTTCCGGTCGAAGTAGAGCGACAATTGCGCTTTATAATCCTGTTGTCTGCCCGACTTAGTCCACGGGTACAATGGGTTCGCTATGTGCAGATATTCCACATCCATTAGAATTTATACGTAAATGGGGGAGAGAAGGTGGCTTGAACTACTAGCAATAGCTCCCTGCATAATTCATCTGTGAAAATAAATTCCTTAGGCTTTCAATCTAGAAAAGCATCATGGATTTATAGTGGACTATTGAAAAACGCCTAGAACTAATTACGCAGCTGCTTTCTTCGCTCTCGAAGACTTCTTCCCCTTCTTACTAGGCTTGGCCGCATCTTGCTTGCTTATCGTGGCAGGTGCCTTAACAGCCAACTTATCACCCTGCGACTTTTTGCTATCGTCCTTAGCTTCTTCGACTGCCGCGGTCTCCGGTGCCGCCTCGATAGCTTTCGGTGCCTCGTCTTCAGCGCCTTCAAGTGCAGGCGTATCTGTCACAGCTTCACTGACAGACTTGATCTTAGGGCCTTCGAACTTGTAACCCATATCCAATAGCTTCTTTGCCCGTTCGCTGCGCTTCTGTTCTTCTTTCGTGATCTTCTCCGCCCATGCCGATTCCGATAGTGGCTTTTTCAGCTGATTGCCCGCCATCTTGTTCCAAGGAACCTTCTTGAAACGCCTGTTCGAGCCCTTCCAGAGGTCTTCGTGAATCTGGGACTTGGGTACGACCTTAACCTTCAGTACGCGACCAAATAATAGGTAGTTGTCCATTGTCTTTGCGACGACTTCTGCAACAGCGGCTGAGGCGAACTCGATAAACGCGAAATGTTTGCTAGCACCCGTCTTCTTGTTTCGAGACATTCTTAGTCTCTCAATCTTGCCGAATTGTGAAAAGTAGGAGCGCATCTCATGCTCATAGAAACCGTCTATAATCTCTAATGTTAGCGCCTATCTCAACGAGTAAAGCGATCGACTTACGTGGTAGGCGACCGATATATACAACACCGCGTTCATCTTCCTCAGACTTGGAAGATTTGAGCAGCTCCCTGGATTCTTTCGGGATTTTGCCTACGTCCTGCCCTTCCTGAAATTCGGCATCCGCATCGACTAAAGCGTCTTCGTCGTCGCTATCCACAATATGGGCAAGAGCCTTCGCATTGTCTTGCTCATCATCTGAGGATTGCGCATTGTCGTCTTCGCTGTTGACATCTTCCTCATCCTTCTTGCTCAATTTTGTGGATCGTGAGCTCTTGGAATTCTTCGTTTCCGTTGATCGGTCGGCTTTGGCCTTCTTCAAAAGGTCGTCGTCTTTTATCGACTTGGATTTCTTTGCTGCGACTGGGCTTGCATCATCGGCAGCTAATACTGTTGTTTTAGCTGAGGTAAACTAAGAACAAGTTATTTATCATACTGACCTTTCCGTTTGATAGCTGAAGCGTCCGCTTTGGCTTTAGATGCAGGCTTCGCAGCCGATATGCCGACTTCTGGGAGTATTATTAGCCATTGGGAACTGAGAGCAAGTACGGCAAAAACTAACCTTTCGCCTTTCTTTTTCTGAGCTCTGGCGCCATTCTGAAGATATCGTCCACGTTGTGATGTGGTGCTTGTATTGGGTATCTGGTACGAAGCTTGAACTTTTTTTTTCTTTGCGCCTGGTATTTTCTGCCGCCTTAGGATTTCGGCGGTGAATGAAAAAGTGCACCCCACCTTCCCCAGGTAGAAACTTACGGGTCCAAGCTCCCAGCTAGCTCTCCCGCCGACTTTGGTACTAACAAGTAAATCTTTCAGAAGGTGAATGAGGAAGTATTAATTCACAAAGACAACGGATAACCAAAATCTACGGTTTCAAAGCAGACTGTGTTTATTAATCTACTCTAAAAAGCGCATGGGGTTTTTCATATAGAAGCAGAGTTCTGGGCTTTCATCGTGAACAAATCCAGAGTGCCATCGTCTCGTTTTACTACCTGCAGGACAAGCTGCCTATGACACCAGCCATAACACATAAAGAATCCGACATAATTCGATTATTAAGTGTCAACAACTCGCCGTCTTTTAGTGTATAGTCGACACACCGTCTGCAGATTAACTCCAGGCTGTTTATTCGTCAAAATGGATAGCTCCAAGGAAGAGTTAACTCATGACGAGATCTGGGACGACTCAGCCCTTGTTAACTCGTGGAACGACGCTCTGGAAGAGTACAAGGTACGACCTCCGAATATTTTTTTCTAAGTTGGTAGCAGCTGATATCTAACCATCACTATTCAGAAATATCACAGTATTCACAGAAATGGAGGTAATGTGGAAGACCTTCTCAAGTCTAACCAGTAAGTCAACACGTTCCTATCTCGCAGTTTGGCTTCGACCTTCTTGTGCAGCTTTGTGTCCATATGTATGTATGTATGTATGCTTGCTTACACGAAGATCACTCAAGAACGGCTTCAGATGCCAAGAATGGTACTGAAGAAGCCCGCAAAGACCCGAGCCCTCATCCTCCCAAGACAGATTCCGAAATGAGAGGGGAAACTGCTGTAAGTCATGTCCCGACTCTTCTCAAAGTCTACCCTTGAAGGGGATCCCGGTCGATCAAGAAAGCTTGGCCTAGATCTTCCAAGATTCTAACGAAACACAGAATGGAGAAAAAGAGGACGGAACGTCAACTTCCCAGCATAGCCATCCGCTTGGTGGAGGTCCCGGACCTGAAGGGCTGCTAGGTTCAGGTGAGCTTCAGGCCAACCCTACCCCGGTCAAGGGGTCATGAAAGAGAATGGCCCAGATATGACAAATTGCAGGGACATAGTTCAGCTAATAGTTATTGTAGTGCGCGATGAGGGTCTTAAGAGACTACTGATGTCCTGGTATTACGCGGGCTACTACACTGGTTTCTACGAAGGCCAGCGAAGTCAATCCCAAGGACAAGAATCCGAAAAGCAATAAAATAAGAATTTTAGATAGTGGAAAATGTCATCCGGAATCTAGTCGGAATCGTCGTGGGATTCTCCATGGGATCTGCCTAACGAGCAAGGATGTGTAACACCATGTGTTACAAGATCTTGTGACAATGACAACGTCACGCAGCTTAAATTCGGCGAGTATGCGACAAGCTGTGCATCAGTCCCAGCTGCTGGGAAGAATCCTACGGAATGCTACGAATTGCGGATAGTAATTAGAGGAGCAAGACGAGGAAACAACCCAAGGCAACTATTACGTCCGCCATGAAGATCATGAACTGATTTCTCCACGTTTTGGGGTAAGCTTGTTTCTAGCTCCGATGGAAGGAAACAAAGTTTACGATCCGTTGACCCCTCTCATGTCAAGAGCTCTAAGGCGCTGCCGTGTAGTAAGTGGTAGAGTAGGGGTATCAAATCCAACAAACCGACAACGAGAAATACATTCTTTTTGTTATATGTATGAGATTGTGGTGAAAATGCAGTACGTAGCCCCAAAGAATCATCGTATTATCAGTCGGGTGTTCAAGTCGGTACTCGGCATCACCAGTATTGTATCTTCATGGTAAGATATCAACTTCCCACGAAGCCGAGATCCGAATCAACTATTGTCAAGAGGCCGCCAATGTCAATTTGTTTTAAACTCGTAATGGCCATTCTATGTGAGCTGGAAAGCCGAAAATGAGCCAGAGGATGAGACTGGCTAAGAAACAGCACATGGTGCGGGAGGCTAAGAGAGCAGGGATACCCTTTCAACCAAAGAGTATGCACCCGCAAGTCTAGGCGATATTAGGTCAAGCTTGAGTGCATCTTTCTCCTTAGTAATCTGGATTGTGCTGGGCTGGGAAGGGGTTATTACGATAAGGTTGACCCTTAAGCAGGAACAGAATCTCATCCATTCCAGGAGTTCAGATGGTAACGCAAGGATCCTCCAACGGTGGTTCGCGCTGCAGAAACATGCACGTTTCTTGCCAAGTCAGTTTTCAATCAATGAGAGCTTACTATGTACTTCCAAGTTATTAAAGGGCGACTGACAAGTTGATTCCGACTCCGGCATAACAATAATAAAACGTGGTGCCCTTGGAAGCTCGGTATAGTTGCCAAGCAGAGATCGCAATATGTAGACACCCAGACACCTTGAAAGGGTTCCGAAGAAGTAATTAGGCGGGTTAGGTTTAGCTGCAGAAATTTTTAAGCTTAGACTTATAGTTGTTATATTATGGGTCGTATCTAAAACTCAATTGCAGGGGACATCTTCTCTCCAATGAGACGCCTCATTTTACATGCATTCCTCCTTAAGTCCATCCAAAGTTTCTAGTTGCAACTTTCTCCTAACTTCCAACTACTCATACGATAAGTGACATTGGGAGTTTACTACAATGCCATCGAAAAGGAATACGCATACATGCAATGATTAAGTGAAAAATATCAATTTCGGATTGGTTGCTCCCCTGTCTTAGTATCTTTGGGGTTGCTGAGCTATGACCGCAGACCCCTGGTCTATAAGACAATTAAGCGACGGGTCAAAACACCATCCGAGACAATTCTGTCACATCGACCTCCTACCCTAAGCCCATGCAAATCTTGGAGCCGCTATACCCGTGAGCTCAAGGACCGCCCTATTCCATACTCGACAATGTACTCCGTCGTGGTGAAGAATTAAGTGGCATACTTCCGGTCAGCGACCGTCCCCAGTCATGATCGGGCGTCCTTGGCCCCGGTTGGCACCCCCAGCTGCGTCCTGCACGGAAGATTTCCCAGTGCTGTTTCGAGACTGACTCCTGGTCAAGGAGGCAATATCTCAGGGTTCGCCTCAGACTTGGTAGTATTCTAGTGGATCGTTATGCTTGATTTATTAAGTGACGAGGTCCGCCTCCTGGGTCCGAACCTGGGTTGTTTCTTTTCACTCCTTTCTTCAGACGACTCGTCCTGTGTATACGCTCTTTTCCTTTCACTCTCTCGGTGACTCGTGTGCTTTTACGTCTTGTCCATTCTCTTAATTACGAGCAGGCCCTCGCCTTTCAAGCTTCTATTGCCAGGTCCGGTACGGTCATTCAGGAATCACTAATAATAACGACCCAGTTGAGGAGGAACATTTACGTTTAATCCAACATCTAAACCGCCATCATGAAGTACTCAGCAGCTCTTTCGGTCGCCATTGCGCCTCTGGCCATCGCGAAAGCCGTTCACAATGTCTACCCGCAACATAAGAGGACAAACCACAAGCAAGAGCTCGGAAGTATTGCCGGTATTGAGGCATCCCTCAACCTGGTACACGGCGTGTCGATCGGGAGTGAGACTCAGGTTATCGTGATCTGGGCGAACCCTGGAAACAATGCCGCGACGACGACATTGCACGAGCAGGTTACGGTCACTCAAACAGTCACTGCTGGCGCACAGGCTACTGTCCCCCCTGGAGCCACCACCACAGCGGCTGCTGGCGCCCAGGCAACGCACACTGTCACGGTTGGTGGTTCTGCCGGCCTTGTCTTCGTCCCTGACCAAATTTCCGCCAACGTTGGCGACATGGTTATCTTCACTTTCATGAGCGCCAACCACACCGCCACTCAGTCCACATTCGCCGAGCCCTGCAAGATCATGGAGGGCGGTATGGATTCCGGTTTCCGCCCCAACCCCAACAACACAGTGAACCCCCCTCCCCAGGTTGCCATGCAAGTCATGACCACCGAGCCCCTATGGTTCTACTGCCGTCAAAAGGGCCACTGCGGCAAGGGTATGACTTTCTCGATCAACCCTACCGCTGAGAAGACCCAGGCTATGTTCCAGGCCATGGCTATCCAACAGAACGGTGACGGAGCCGGCAGTGCTATTACTGGAAATGCCACCGAAACTGCGTCCACATCCGCAGTTGCCGCTGCCCCCGCTGCTACATCAGGTGCTGCTACCGGTAGCATCAGCATGGGCAGCGGCACCGTCGAGAACGGTGCTTGTGTCTGCGCCGTCACTTGCAGTACGGGTAGCTTCCCCGCCGTGGCGGCTCAAGGTGTTGATGCGTTTGGCGGCTTCGCAGGTTAGTATAAAGCCTTCTCTCGTGGCATCTTATAACCCTTGTTAATCCATAAAATAGGAGCTCTACCTGCAAGCATGATGGAGACCGTCTAAGTGGTGGGAGCGGCGTCCGGTTGGGTGTGTAATACCAGGGCTACTGCTGCTATGATTAGAAATGTTCCGATTTCTGGGGGTTGTTTGAATGACTAGACTTCTATTTTTTTATTTTTACCTGGCATAGGAGGTTTTTAAACATATGACTGGATCGTATATTATAGGTGCACTTAATAGGTCATCAACGAAGTGAAATACCAGTTTTTTTTTCCTGTTCAATTGAGCGTATGTGAAAGGAGGTGTCTGGTATCAATGGATGTTATTTGATTTACAGACTGGTGATTATTTACGAGAGGCTACGCTTAAGTCTAATTGTTATGTTGCAGATTGATGATTATTCTATTCACAGAAGAACGAAATCGAGAGAGTCAAGACGCCGTTTCACGCCTCAACCCCTATTGTACCGAAGAAAACTCGTCCTACGTCGTGATATCGTGAAAACAAAAGTGTGACTCCTGTGCCTGTCTATATGAGTATTCCTCCTTCGCGATGCTCGAGTCACTATGCTATTTTGCTCCGCCAGCAGCAGCGGCCGCCTTCTTTGCATCGGCTACGACAACAGACTGATTAGCCATAGAACATTCAATAATATGCTTTATTGGGGATATCCTTACCAGCTGCCTGCTTCCTGCGCATCATTTCGGCAACAGCCTCCTTGTCGCGCTGCATCTCGGTGCCACTCTTGTTGTTCTTGTGCTTCTACACAGCATATTAGTCTATCATGACTACCATGACTATCTCACCCTGAAGCCCTCCATCGCTCTCGACACGTCTAAGGTAGACATATATCCTCGCTTAATATATTTTTCTTGATTTTACATCTCTCAGGGAAGTGATGTAGTGTATTATGCCGGTCGATTGGTATTGGTACGTATGCGACGCAGGCTCGGAGGTAGAGAGAGGGATTGGAGAAGAGTAAGCCGGCGGTGACTTACCTGAGCAGCCTGGGCCTTGAGGTTCTTCTCTCGCGCCTTCTCGCGCTGGTTACCGCGGGCCATTTTTGCTTCTAGTGTGGATGTGGAATGCAAACGAGAGAAACGTAGTAGGGACGGCGCTTAATAAAACGCGGGTCGGTATCTTCTCGTCTCTCGGTCTGGCTAGTCGTGGATGAAGATCGAAGGAATCTGAGGCTAGGTTCGTGTTTCTAGCCGCCAGTTGCTTAAAATAAAAAAACGGGCTCGGAGTTTAGAGGTGGGTTCCTACAGTACTCAGAGCCGCGCTATGAACCTTTCACTTGGCCAGTGTACTGTAAGCATGTGCTTGCGGTAGGACCTTCAACGTTGATGGTAACTAACCCACGTAAGACAGTTACCTAACTTAGTATAGTTCAGGGCGGTGTTCAGAGCGGCTGCGCTAAATGAGCGGTGCAATTGTTGCCCGCGTGACTTTTCAGCCAATCAAATCACTCCGCAGTGATATTCTGGATGATTCTTCGCTTGTTACTCTCGACTTATCCAATTCTTCCACTTGTCAAAAAAGAGATAGCTCGTTTCCCAATTCATCTAAATCCTGAATATTAAAAAATGCTCTTCCGTCTTGAAGCTATGTATGAACTACCAGTAACAGTTAATCGTGATTCGTAGGTTAGGCGTATATACTATAGACGTACGAATCGCACGTTCATGCTGTTTTATGCAGCATCTAAACGGTGTACCTGGGACATCTAACCAACATTTGAAGAGAAAACAATGGTCTCTAGTACGGCCAACAATCATACAAAGTCCTGAAAGAATATGATGCAAAACACAAAGCTCTTTTGGAAGTTAAATGCAGGTCGGCATTGTTGCTAGAGTTATGTGATATTGTAACGGGCATCTTTTCCATGATACCTTTATCTACGGAATATAGCTATTATGCGAAGGGGTTTTAGTGTGATTTAGCCAATAGGCGCGAAGACTACATGAAACAAAGCCAGTTCATTGACAGCCAATGGAACCTCTGTCGTAACCCAATTCTCGCGATACATTCGCTCAACAGGAGATAGACCACCCTGAAATCATTGGACGAGGTGATGCGGCCCTGCAGGTCCAATCTCATACTCCCTAGCTGCTGGTTTCTTAGAATTATAGTACGTGGTCCGTTTAGAGTCGTGATTCGTGTCGAATCTCCCAGGTAGTTGCAGATCTAAACGGTCAAAGGCAAGGGATTCACCACCCGCATCGTGGAGTATGCAAGCAATAATCTCAAGATTACTCCTTGCCAGACTCCGCTTGTGGTGAACCCTTGGTAAAGTGTAGAAGAATCGAACTTAACCGGCTCCTACCAAGTTCATGCACAGGTGTCTGCCAATGGCTTCAGCCCATCGCGTACTTCCTTGTAAGGTGCAACTCAGGCTTCAATCGAGCGTGAGACCACTCGCGCCCAAGTAGATTCATTGGTTGAAAACCACCCGCACCACACGAAACACCTACAGCCGCCCCGATGTACTGCTCGGTCTCCCAAAATTCTAATTGTTCCTAAACCCATTCATTATCTTTTCTCACAACCTTTCTTTTGAGAAAGGCTTCTTTTTCATACTTTTGTATTAAAAGACTTGAGCCACCGGTCCGCCAACTCTCTCATTGTCCATCGGTTCTGCGTAACAAGGGTCTATTGTCCTAGATGGACAATACATAATACCAATATCTTCAACTTCGTTCATTGTTTTACGATCTTTATAAAACTTACTGTTACGATACCTTACATTCCCTCCCACCGTCCACCTTTTATTCTCGGCCACAGTAATTCCATCAACATTCGTTCGACCGAATTCTACAGATCTGCCAGTCGGATCCGAGTTGTATCAAAGAAAAAGAAAACTAAGTTAACGACAGCTGCGGGCAGTTTCAACAGTTGGTCTCCCATTTTAGATATTCCAACTATGCTGCCGAAGGGCCGAAACGCTAATGCTTACACTCCCAGAGACACGACAATAGGTATCTCCAGGGTCTTCAACATGTTGGGCGTCAAATCCAGTTCAGGCTTCCAGGGCTCCGCCTTCATTATCCTCCAGGTGATCCGATGTTGCAATCTCGCCGTTCTCCTGGCCGTCATCTTCGATTCCGGACTCATGATGTACTACGCCAAGATGCCCAATGGATTCCAGTTTTTCAATGATCTCTCTCTGGCATTCGTCATCGCTGTCGCAGGTCTCCTGTTCTGGACGGAACTTCCGATCAACTTGGGCAAGAAAATGATCGGACAGAACTGGCCAGTCCTCGGCCAAGATCGCGGCTTTACATGGCTCGGTATCGCCATGATTCTTATGGGCTGCCATCTTCTTGGTGCGCTCGGCGGAGATACTTACAACAACAAGGACGTGCCATTCCAAGTCTGGCAAGCGATCATGGGGGTTGGTATCATCGCTATCGCCTTTGGTGCTACTAACATCATCGCCTCCTTCGTCTTCAGCAACAGAGCGAATGGAGTCTCTGCCCGGGAGATACGCAACAATGGCGCAACAACCAGAGATGTCAACTTCACCGAGGAGTACGAGAGCTACCGAAGCAACTCGATCCGCAAGGAGAAGACCAAGAGCAAGTGGTTCTTTGGCAAGGGCGAATCCAAGCCCAAGATCAGCCACCCAATTACTCGCGACGTCGAGTATGGACCCAGTGACGAGCTTCCTATTGATGATCGCAGCAGTCCCATTATCCCCGATGTGAAGCGTCCACCAACCGCCTTGCACCCTGCCCTCTTTGCCGGATCGAGATCAAGCCGCTACAGCGAAGCAAGCCATCTCGACCGCTTTGGTGAAAATAGGATATAATCCAACTTGCGCAAGGTGGTTTGACCTGCATACTTCTAGAATTTATGGCAGCGGTATTCACTGAGGGAGAGGCGTTCGGTTTTGTGATTTCGGATATACCCTTATTCTGGTTTGCGGGCGTTTCTCCAGCTTCTACTACAGCGCTCATTAGCATACAATATAATTATGACAGCGAACACAGTACTATGAGGAATCCTTCAAGTCATTCTACAACAATGGAAGGAGATGCATAGTCTTTATGCTGTGACTCCCATCGGATTGTCACGCGCACATGTACTTTATCGACAAAGGGAAAATGAGAAAGGATCCTAGATAGCATCCAGTATTGTTAGTAACCAGCAATGAGGTTATACCTCTAATGAATATACATATACCTATACATATTTCAGCACATTTCCATATCGATACACATGAATTTGATGTAGGTACCGACATGAATATGATGGGTTAGTCATTGTCTTGTGTTTTCATCAAAGTCGTCAGGAATCTACTTATCATTCGTGATTACCTAAAGTCTAAAGTGTAAAAGCATCTGACTACATTACATGTATGTACTGTGTGCCTGGTCCGTGCACGTGACCGTGTTAGCCGCATTGTAACTAGGTACACTCCTTCCGTGCATGTGTGTACTTTACTCATCATTATCCAATTTCTACAATCCCTCGACCCGAACCACCACCAACCTTTGTAACCCTCTTTTCCAGACTTTCGACCTTAGATATCCCAACCTATCCACAAGATTTAGACGAAGATTCCGTACCTGTATGATCGAGAGATTATTTCCGGTTATTCGCACGACTACCCGATAATCATTCTTCGCGGCAACTTTCTATCTTTCGCGTCTTTGATCTTCTCGGCCATTCGACTTTGATCTATAATCTGGTTTTCCGTTCTGCGACGAAACGACTTCGGTTACCGTACAACACGCCTCGTTTACGATCGCATTCGACACATTCACCGGTTATTCACAGAATTGAGTAGTTTGGCAGAAATAAGAGACATCGCGCAGATTAGGCCCTGGGGTCCGTCGGCGCAGCAAGGAATTCTTATGGAAACAATGCTGTGAACCGTCGTAAAATCTCATCAGTGCCGACTACCAGTCAGTCTTCCTGGCTGCTTTGGCAGTCTGGTGGGGCCAACCAAGGAACATACAAAATTACAGTCCTCGTACCTTTTTCTTTTTGTGGTGAGAATATTGCATGAGGGGCATCTGCCTTTGTGACATCTGCATTTCTCTAGCTATTCTCTAGCTATTTCAGAACTGGGACATTGTTCTTCCCCCAGTGCACGTCGCCGGACAGGATTGGCAAATTTCAGCTCTCAATTCTTCACATATCGCGAGGTTCTCCTCACATAGTCCCCATTCATCAACTCAATTGCCCTGTTTGTACAATTCTAAGCAACCATGTCTGAGGAGTCGGAGTCGGAGCAGGTAGCTCAGGCCTTTCGCGAGGCTGTTGAGGACCTCCTGGGTTTTACTAGGGCTGAGATCAATAATTTGACTATGATCGCGCGAGAGAACACAGAACATGCGCATGCTATTTCCGGAGCTCTCCAGGAGCATATCAAAAGAGTATGTTAAGTCTCATCGCCGACTACCATCACCGACTATATGGTAGTTGATATTACTGCCTTGTCGCAATGAAATTATTTAGATGATGAACCTACGAGTAATATGCTAATTCGCTGTTAGGTCGTCCCCACTAGGAAGTTAGGTGCTTTGTATCTGCTTGATTCCATAGTCAAGAATGTAGGCACACCTTATACTCTCTACTTTGGCAAAAAGCTCTACCAGACCTTTATGGACGCGTACGCTTCTGTCGACATTCCCACGCGACGCAAGATGGATGAGATGCTTCGGACGTGGAAGGAACCCGTTCCAGGCTCACTCGATACCAGACCAGTGTTTCCCCCGGATGTCACACGCCCCATTGAAAATGCCCTCATTAAGCATAGGACAACCACGCTGCAGTCGCAGCGAGAGCACGCACGAAGTCAACAACAACTACTTGGTCGTGGAAGACCAATGAGTCAAGGAGTGCCCTATCGCGAGACTCCTACTCCGCCAGGTGCTTATCAACCTCCTCAAGCCAACGGCTACTATCCTCAGACTTCGATGCCCGGCACCAATGGCCCATCCTATGCTAATCCTGCCCAACCAGCACCCGGCTATCCACCACATCTAGTAAGTATACAATTACCTTTATAACAGGATTATTGCTAATATCTGATTCAGAGTCAACCACTACCATCACGATCTACGCCGCAACCTATGCCGGCGACAATGGCTTTTCAGCCGCCCCAGCTAGGAGGCTATGGGGTGCAGACTGGGATCAGCATAGATGCTTTAAAAGATGATATCCAGAGACTGATCGCGGCCTTCCAGGCTCAAATCGCACGGACTCCACATGATCCTAGTATACAGACAAGGCTGAAGGCGCTGGTGGATTTGCAAACAATACTTCAGACCCAGAACCTGCCACAGGATCAGTTAGTGCTTGTTAAGAATCAAATTGCTGATCTTGCCGTGACTATAAGAGCACCGCCTACCCAATCCTCTACACCTACCCCTGTACCACATCCTGTAGCAGTAGCTCCTCCGCCTGCACCGGCGGCTCCAAAGATCTCTTTAGACTCCCTGTTTGGCCCTGGTACTCTTGCTACTCTAATGGCACGAAACTCTGCTACGCCGCAAGCGTCTACGCCACATCTGCCTCCAGCAACTGTCGCCGTTCACACCCCGCCTCCCCAACGAGCTGAGCCTCAGAAGCCAGTCGTCACACAACCAGCACCTCCGCCTCCCCCTTCTGATCCTATGGCTCTCATGAACATGCTGAGACAAGCTGGCTTGCTTCCGGCTGCGACGCCAGCGAGCGGTTTGACACCCGCCTCAGTTCCTGCGCCTCCGGTCCCCTTTCCTGCTCCAGTGAACATACCAGGAGCGGCGCCGATCACACAGCCCGTTGGTCCTGTAACTCTTGATGCCCTTACGAACGATATTGTTCTAAGACCGTCGTCTCTCAAGAAGTACGTTTTCCTTTACAATCTTATAATTCACTCCAGACTAACAAACTTGTAGATTCCGCCCCCACCTTCTGCCTTTTCTCTTTGAGTCGCTAGGCCCTCAGTGCACACAATGTGGACGACGGTTCCCAAAGACTGAAGAGGGTAAAAAGAGGAAGACTGCCCACATGGACTGGCATTTTCGAGTGAATCAGCGCATCGCCGATGCTGAGAAGCGAGGACAGCATCGAAGCTGGCTCGTTGACGAAAGAGTGAGTCTTTTTAGTGAATCTATGTCCCAAGGAAAGTATGCTAATATGACTAGGACTGGATTAACACCCGCGAATCTATCGACAAAGAACACGTATCGCCGCCCGAGGGTTCTGATGCGGCGTCGAGTGGCTCAAAGTCCAAAGCCACAAAACTCGAGTATATTCCAGTTCCCGATGACCCCAGTCAAGCAAACAGCTTCTGTAGTATCTGTCTGGAGAAGTTCGAGACGAGATGGTTAGACGAAGTCCAAGAGTTTGTGTGGCCAAATACCACAAAGGTCGGTGGGAAGATCTACCACACCACCTGTTACCGAGAGGCGTTCAAGGACCGCGGAAGCACGCCGGTCAATGCTAGGGGTACACCTGAGCCAGTTACCGGAAAGAGAAAGGCCGAGGTAAGTTCCTGCATATTGCGTCTCAAAGCTTAGGATATAGGAATTCTTACTAATATATTACAAGCAGGAGGAACTGGTTTCGGTGCGAAGCAAGGTGAAGGTTGAGGGAATGTAGGACGTACCGTACAGTCCGGCTCCCTTCAACCCAGAGTCTCCCTGTATAACTCGACGTATAATTCACCGCGTTCCAGTACGCCTACACTCGAAAGCATCGAGCCCAACTTATTACAGGTCGGACAATTCCGATCCCTTGAAGAATTATACCTAGAAGGGTACTATTGACGGCGTCGTAAACGACGGCCTGCTTCATCTAAATTGTGGCTCTACCTACTTGCATCGTTGGACATGGCTGCGTAGACTAGGATAGAGTCGACCATGTACCTACAATAGGTTTTCAGGAGAAAACAGACCATCAATGATAGGTAGAAGAACCACATTAATGCAAAAGATTCATCGTATCTGGCTGCTTTGACGCTACGTAGTGACTCCATCTGCATTGCTCTTCCTCTTTCACTTGAATGTGCCACCGTCGTACCGCGAGGTAAAGTAGTCATTGGTGCGACTGGGAGACACATAAGTATTCGAACACGAATTTCCGAAATTTGGACCGGTCCGGCATAGAGGTTATGAGATTTATGCGATGTACCTTTTTATGTACACTTTTCCCACTGACCCAAGAAGCTAGCGATTGGCGACCAGGACCACTGTTCAACGCAACTCAACTTTTTCCTAAAATGGCAATGAAAGTGAGAAAACGGCAGAGAACCCCTATTCTCTTGTAACCTTAGTTCCTTTGAGTAGTATCTCTACGATGTAAAGTACCTAGTCTATTCTCATCAAGCCACACTCAGCGGCTCTACTATAATTGGAAATTGAAGTGAGAAAAAAAAAAGCCATGTACAGAAGGGGGCATATGCTTGGTAGTAATTAGACTAGCAAGTTAATGATCTAAGGGGCAATAACGGCCGAGGTCTGACTGAAAATTGTATAAAGGCAATGGAAAGAAGAGCTGGAGAAACGAGAACGCAAACATTTTGGGATCACATCAGTGAATACCAACGAATCTAGCGTCCAAATGGCAAATCCTACCATTCCTACGACTCGTGAAGGGTACCACTGGACTAAGGAAGGTGGCCTAGCAGCCGGTGTGCCATCAGTCGGCGTAGTCCATCCGGTTTCTAACATAGAGTCTAAGACCCAGCAAGGCCCCTATGACGTCGCAATCATAGGCGCGGGCTACGCAGGACTAACGGCGGCTCGCGATCTTACAGCAGCCGGTTTCAAGGTCCTGCTTTTGGAAGCGAGAGATCGTGTCGGTGGCCGTACTTATTCAACCGATATCGACGGCTACCATTTCGAGCTAGGAGGTGCGTGGGTGCACTGGTATCAACCCTTCGTCTGGCGAGAGCTTTCCAGGTACAATCTTGCAACCGAACTCGAGGTTTCTCCCTGCACAGATGGCGGCGGGCTTAACAAAACCGTTATCCGAGTGGGGGATAAAGTTATCTCGTTAAGCCATGAGGAAGAGGTGCGTCCTAGAACCAGCCCAAGGTCTTCGTCTGGCGACTGTATTGCTCACTGCGTAATGTGTTACACCACATAGTTTGCGAAACTCGAAGCCGTACTCCACAAATTCATCGACGTCGACGGACAGCGCGGGCGCGCCGTCATCCCATTCCCGTACGACCAACACCTCAAGGCCGATGTCGTGAAGCGCTTCGACGACATGTCCCTCGCAGACCGGATCGCGGAACTGGGCGACCAGATCGAGCCTCTGGACCGCGCCATGCTGGAGGCGTACCTGAGTATCCTGTGCGGCGGCGACTTCGCACAGGCATCGTTCTGGGAGGTCCTGCGCTGCTGGGCACTCGCCGGCTACAATACCACGGACTTCCTGGCCGCAGCCGCGGCTTTTAAGCTAAAGCGCGGGCAGTCGGACTTTGCAAGGCGGTTCTTCGACGAGGCGGTACGGACGGGTCGACTGCACTACAGATTCGACTGTCCGGTATCCACGGTCGTTGATCTTGGGGAACATGTCGAAGTGACCGCACGTGACGGCGCCACATTCGCGGCTCGACGGCTGATCTGCACCGCGCCACTCAATGTCCTTAAGAACATCTCGTTTACGCCACGGCTCCCGGAGGCTAAAATCAGAGCATCGGAACTGGGACACGTTAATCGGGTGGTTAAGATCAATGCAGAGGTCCCAGGCACGGATCTACGGTCGTTCGTCGGACTCGCGCATCCAGTAGGAGGGCTGAACTATGTGGTCGGCGACGGCATCACGCCGGCGGGGAATACACATATTGTCGGCCTTGGCACGAAGCTGCACCCGAAGGATGACCTAGATAGCACGCTTTCGGCCCTACGGGCTTTCCCCGATATGACAACCGTGGAGCGCCTGCTCTTCCACGATTGGAACGAAGATGAGTTTTCTCAGGGGGCCTGGGTGGTATGTAATATTTATTCACTTTGCCCCCTTTTTGGTAGTGAAGGTACCTAATTACTAACCCTCGTTTTACAGTGGTTGCAACCAGGAATGGCGATGAAATACCTCGCAGCTCTACGGGAGAGGCACGGAAATGTGTTATTTGCTAGCGGAGATTGGGCGACGGGCTGGAGGGGTTTCATCGATGGTGCTATTGAAGAGGGTGGGAGAGTGAGCAAGGAAGTGTTGGATGAGTTGAGGAAATGATAAATTTAGCTAGATGACCATTCCGCGGTCGATCGAAATGAATCCCAAAGTTTCATCGTCGTGCATTATAGGAATTCTATCTTCGACTTAAACGAGGTAACTGGCGTGACGATCTCGTATTGATATTGTTCCATGCTATTTAGGTAGTTCGATGAACGAAAAGGGGTAAATATGTATAAGCAAGACCCCATATTTCTATATAAAGAGGGCATTATGTAAGCACTACTTTCTCGGCAAACTTCATCGGTTCATTTTATGTACTTAAGGATCTACCAGCGGTCAAGCTCTAGTTTCCGACCTGAGCTGCAGCGCTCAACTTGAAATATCTCGAGTTATGAACTCAATTCAGCCTTTTGAGCGTGATACGGAATAAGGCTGTAGGGACAATGCCGGTTCAAGATGATACCAAAAAATGTAAGAATTGCTGTTTAAGAACATACGATGCTATAAGCTGACCTAATGAATTAGCATGCTACAACTGTGTTAAACGGCGTATTATATGTGATAAAACCGGCACTCACTGCAACAAATGTGCCAAGAAGAATTTGGTCTGTCCTGGTTATGGAATAAGATATCGGTTCGCCAAGGGAGCGACTAGCTCTAGCTTACCGCCGGCGTCGTCTTCAGAAGGAGAGCGCGCCAGTGCTAAACACCAGAGAAAGAATTGTAAGTGGATTGAATATCTCGGGGAACCGGCTACGGTTGGATCGCGAACGTCAGAGACGTCTTTGGTGGCGAGCAACTCGCCATCATCGTCGCCTCACGCATACTTCCGGACAACTATACCAACGGCAATATCAGACTTGGATCCCAGAACCCACGTATACCTTTTACATTGTACGATCCCAATTCTCACCATTGCAGTAAACTACATCTTACTAATAACTACAGTTGTCGTACATGTTTCGCCGTTTACAGTCGTGTTTGACGATGAAGTCAATGGCTTTCGACATCATGTCTTACCTATGGCGCATAGTGACCCCTTAGTGCAGAGAGCCGTCTGCGTCGCGTCCGCTTTCCACCTTTCGGCAAAACAGCCACGACTTCGTGGCCCTGCTGAAATTATAAGAGCCGATCTAATCCGTAGGCTTTCTGAAGCTTCTCTAGTGAATCCTGACCTGAGCGAGACCACTTGGGCAACTCTTGTTTTATTAATTGTTGCTGATATGGTGACCGGCCATGAGGACGTTTTGGCTCTAATTGAGCTTCTCGCCTCGTTCCTCGATGCTCGTGGGCCTCTCAAGGAACCCGCGACAGAATTGGAAAGGTTCTTGCATTTCCAGTCCAGCATGTTAGTTTGACAGTTTCCCAGATTCATCCATCACCAGCCCTCATTGTTAATGACGGAAAGTAGCTAGCAAGAGCACTGAGCTTACAAATAACAGCATAGGCTTTTTTACCCGCCCCTTTTCTTCTCTCGAGCTCCGTCCTATCCGCCCCCCACAGACATCAAATGACCCAGTTTCCGCTTTCAAGTACTACACGAACAACTTGAAAAACTATCAAAGACGCGGGAGCCTTCCCCTCTACAAAATTAACCACTATGCGACGTGCTTTCCCAAGTTCGAAGAGGCCTACCATCTAGCCAATGAAATCTATACAATAAGAGTGGAATCGACGAATTTGCCGGAAAATCAGGAGCATGATGTGAAAGAACGGCTTGAAAGAATTAAGGACCTCTGCGAGGAGCTTGGCCCGACTGCTCCGGGGACTCATGCGATCGCATGGCCTGTCTTTGTGGCCGCGGCGGAAAGTTGTTCGGATGATCATCGAACGTACTTTGCCACAACCTTAAGATGGTTTTGGGAAAGGACTGGTTATGCTAACCTTTTGCGTGGGTTTGAAGTTTTGCCTGAGCTGTGGGCTCAACGTAGCAGAAGGAGTTGGACTGATGCAATGGCAGATTATAAGGGCCTTGTCGTATGCTAGATATGCATGGCTGCCTAGCGTGCTACGGCATGGAGGTGCTTCTAACGACGATAGAGGACTTGTTACAATTTGTAAGCACTTCTGAGGTGACGAGAACGACTTTGAGTCACCGGTACGTCTAATAGATACGTCAGCAATTTCCAATTCAAATTATGAAATCGCACATTACCTTGTATACAAATTCGCGAGTAGATAGAATAAATAAATAAATAGAAAAAGGTTACACCATGTTCGTAGCTAGAGCTTGCGGCGGATAACTTAGGCCGTGACGGCGAGATGAAGGGATACGGTGCCTTGTGCTGCGTCTTGGTGGACGGGGCGATCTTGGGAAAGTTGTCCGCGTCTATTCCTGATATTCTGACGAGAGATAGGGGTATAAATATTAGATTAGGTAATTTTCTGCTATTATCGTACAAAGCATGGATTTGGCACATTGTAAGGGCATACATCCTCGGTCGGAATCGGAGCGCCACTTTGCCAAATCAGGCTCGCTGGGTTCCCGACCTTGCTATATCCTCCCGGACTTTGTGATGTAGAATAATAACCTTATATTCATGAACTTTTCGAGGCATTAATCAGTTAAATGGTCCGTCGACCTGCTTGCTGGCTGTCGTCAACTCCATGCATTACCCAATACTTTTTATTCACATTGTTATTTGTAAGTTACTACGGTTGAAGTTCTATCGAATGCCTACCATGGGTTATACATGATAGTTGCGTCACTTTTATGACAATGCCTCGAGTAAAAGTATATAAAACACTACATGAATTAGGTATGTACTTAGTTATTCATTTACCTACCTTCAAGCTTGGATATGGTAGCAGGGATATTTCTAAGATGTCCTGGACCACGGAAGATACGAATGTGGCCCGCGGGCTCGAGAAGGGAAAATGGGGATGGCGACATCAATGTTAAAATAGTCTGAGATAACCTTGTAACAAGGAAACGTAAGTTTTGGGAGTTTAGAAATACAGAATTTGCTAGAAGATACAATGTAGAAGAGTCCAAATTACTTACTTTTCTCCGAGAAATAGCCCGAGTTGGGATTTATTTGATTCAAATTATATCCGCCGGAAATTCTCAATGAACTGGCAATTTAGTGTATGACAATGTCTTCCTAATTGCTTCTGAAGAATTCTGTCTGTTGGGTCTATCTCGGGCCTTGAACTGCGCCTTAGTTCGTATCTAGAATCAGGCTGGACATATACTCGGGTACTTTCTTATCTCACAGTGAACTTGTGAGAAGAATTAAATGACATGTTGAAATTGGTAAAACCAAATATAGGATATGACATTCCAAGTTGAGTGATCGAGAGACCGAACTATACATTAAACGTGCGGATATCCAGTTTAGTATTGACCCTTGCGTCCCGTTAGAGGAGAAAGAAAAGGGATACAGTTATGAGAATACTCCTCCGGTATACCAATCCACCGCCTTTCCTCTAGATTTCCAAACCTGAGACCTTTCTTGTACGATAAAAATACAGGGTATCCTATGCCTATCCTTAATAAACCATATTAATCTCATTTCCAAGATCCTTCCAAATCGATAGCAGAGCCCGGCTTGTATCATGATAATTGAGCGGAACCCTCGTCGAGTAGAGCCGGGCCCCATGATAACATAATCGAATATAAGGTACCCAGGTTGTAAGGATTTTCTGGGTATGCCAATCATGACTGGCAGGGCGCCACTTACTTGTCTGCATTGTCTACCTGGACTTTAATGTCGGTGTATACGTAAATATCACTGGGAATTCGTAAGCCTGGCCCCGTCTGATTGTTATCGTGTAGGTGTGGTAGTACATACGAGGGCTTAGGCTGACTTTCAATATCTCCAGCTTGCTCATGATGCTGCTGGCCTTGTACAGAATCAGAGAGGCTATCTCGGTCACTGACTTTCGAGTTTGAGTGACCGCTAATCTCAACGCTAGTCAACGGTAGGTTGTCGTTATGGGTAGCGTCTACTCGAGAGGCATCGAGGGTCGTCCATATATGATTCAAGCTGGCGACGCGCTTGAACCCACGAGCGCTCCGTTTTCCGGAGGAGTTTTGGCCCCCGCTCCTGTCATAAACATAACTGCGCGCTGCGGATTTTGCTTTGAACTTCTTGGCTAGCTGCGGCAAGATTACAGGCACACTTGCGCATACAACTGCCGTAGTCTCCTCGGCAGCGGTAAGGATCAAAAACACGGCGACACCGTCTATTTACGTGCGTGAGTCGAACATATTACAACTCTGCCTCGAGATGGGTTGGGTAAGGAGGATAAAAATATAACATGCACTTACAACTTGGGTCAGTCTTATCATCAGTATCGATGAGAAGAGCCAGCACGCGGGCAAGTTCAAGTAGAGCAGCAACCAATCCGATACCAAAGACGGCCATTAGACCACGTTTTTTGTTCTTGTCGAGCCTTAACTGATATATGGCCATGATTGGTAGTAATAAGAGGCTGACATCCGATATCAGACTGAAGATCACTGGCAGCGAAACATGAAGCACGCTCGTGGCGTCACACTGGCCCTTCATGCCACCTGGAATAGGCATATGCGGGAATCTGGCGTAGTATTGGATGAAGTACCATTGCACGGGCTTACATTGGAATAGGTAGAATGATGTGCCGCCGAAAAACCAGAGGACATTGTAGACAAAATTGGCCCACCAGAATATCCGTAGTTTTGGGTTCGCTACTAGGAATAGTCGTTTGTAGAAGAAGAGCAAAGTCATCTTGATGCACATGAAAAAGGCCGACATCAGGACCATAGTTATCCAGATATGCTTTTCTCGTATAGTAGGGTTAACTAACTGCACAGTGGATCGAGCATAATGGGTATTTTTTCTTCACATACCCTGAAAGTTTTGGATAGATTGGATGGATAATCTGGATCTCGAGCATTGACAGTGTATACATGGAGGCCGAGGCCATAGTGGGTTGCTACCATCAGGTTTGCAATAATGGCGTTCACGAGAATCTGAAAACGGACATTAGTCGTAGATGGTCTCTAAAGATAGACGCTCACGAAGGGGGGTAACTAACTCCGCTCAAAATGATGCATATGTTCTCAGCCATAACTCGCGAATGACCAGCCACAGACGTCCATGTTCCCCATAGTCTGCCAACGATGGCGACATCGCTGATGACGAGAAAGGCGATCAAACAGCCCCAAAGAGCAGGCTGCCTGGTGTCGTTGAGATGCGCCTCTTCCTCCGGAGTGAGAATGAGTTGAGACATTATTCAGCAACTAAGTCTTGTTGGACTCTTATAATTCCGAGTGCTCATAATAGGCAAGGGATAGCCCATCTTTGGAAGTGGAGACTGAACATGATATCTGGGACTCTTCCGGATTCTCCGTTTGAGTATTAAAGAGAATCGCAGCCCCCAGGACACCACCATGCGATATATCAGGTTAACAGATGGAAACTCGTACTCTGCGCTTTCACTCGGCAATGAACGAGACTTCTCGGTAGATCATACCCACAAATGTATAAACAGCCTTACCAGTGGATAACACGTCGGGCGGACAATCAAATAGGAAGGAGGGTACAGAGCTGGCTTCGCCTCCATGTCTTAATTTATTAGAATCCTTCTGGATGCAGCTGGGCTACAGCTGTGCTGCAGTTACGTTGTAGCACCGTAAGGTAAGGTCGTACGTGTAGCACAGCTGTACCACCGCCAGAAGGAATAACGCTACGAAGTTACATGATGGGCTGTTCGAGAACAAACCACAGATGAATTGTTAATTCAACAGGTGAAACACCATCTAGATCGGAGATGGTAACCTGAGGACATATATATTCTCCGTTTGTATGGGGTCGGAGGTGAAGTTTGTAACAAGAGTAGTAGGGAAATATCGCCAAAGAGTGTTACTTGTACTACACACACCCAACAAAGAGAGTCAGCTCGGATCACCTCGGTCCCGAGCAAACAGGCTTGCGCGATACGAAAAGTGAAACCCCTACTGTCAAAATGCATAAAGGGCTGCTGCCGGTCTTACTCCCGTCCAATCAGCGGCGGACCGAGCTTACGGAGATAAGCGGAGAAGGGAGACTGGGTCCCGTAATTGGATCGGCCTTCCGAGTCAAAGGTAACCGCAACCCAAGCTCCATCGTTCCTGCCAGCTTGCAGCTCCATTGCAGGCCGAATATGACAGAAAGTAGTTAAATCAAGCGTCCTAACAAATGATTGGCTGCCTTGTACGGTTAGGAAGCTTACAAAATGATCGGCAAATATTTGGACACTGTACCACCAACGTCTTAATCAAAGGAAGGACGTGTACTACGACCTTATTTTGTTTGTCGCAGCGACGTCGGCGTGAAGGAACCTGTCAATTTTTCTTCTTTCATTCAAAGTCCTGTGCCTTTTTTAAATTCTTCTCTCTCGCATCGTTCCATTTTACTCAATTGCGAACTTGTAGTACAGGCTGTCTCAGAAGGTTGCATATCGCGCCGAGCATCCCCTCTACATTCGCTCTACATCCATCCATCCATCCGATCCGACAGACCATGTCGAACGAGAAGACATCCTCCGCCCTGGAGGCAGACGAATCTGCAGTCTCGCAGCCTGGCGCCGAGTCTCGAGATGGCAGCCTTACCAGTCACACGCACGAACAGGAAGTCCGTGTAGTTCGCAAGCTGGATTGGAACCTTATGACCCTCTTCTTCGTCCTCTGTAAGTCATGTACTCTATCTTGCCGGCTATGTTTATTGAAATGCCGAGTCTGCCAAGCAACGTGCTGACAAGACCCCTGCATCGCCAAGACATGCTGGCGTATCTTGATCGCGGCAACATTGGCAACGCCAGGATTGCTGGTATGGCCCAGGAACTTAAACTCGACGGCAATCGATATCAGTGGCTACTCAACATCTTCTACATCACCTACGTCCTCTTCGAATTCGGCGTTCTGCTATGGAAGATATTCCCTCCCCACATTGTCGGCGCGGTCGTCGTGTTTGGATGGTAAGTTACAATACGTCGTGTAACACATTTCGTGCAATCAATCTCGCTAACAATACAAAGGGGCTTGATTGCTACAGTTCAAGCAGGCAACCACAGTTGGAGCGGTGAGATGGCCTTGAGATTCTTTCTCGGTGCCTTTGAAGCCTGCTATGGGTAGGTCATGGACCCCCAACCTCTGATCATCTGTTTCTAATCTTGTTCAGACCAGGTATTATCTATCTACTGTCGTTCTTCTATCTTCGTCATGAGATCGGCTTCCGCTGTGGCATTTTTGCTTCCGCGGCTCCATTGGCCTCGACTTTCGCTGGCGCCCTAGCCTACGGCATTACCAGCGGACATTCGCACCTCACTAACTGGCGCCTGCTTTTCCTCGTCGAGGGAATTCCAACCATACTCATGACTGGCATTGCCTTTTTCTTCATTCCCGACTCGCCTGAGAAGGCGAGATTTCTAACGGCGGAGGAGAAGGACATCGTTAGATCCAGAGCCATGCGCCAAGTCGGCACGAATGCAAATGCCAGAATCGGAGGAATCAAGCTGAAGGACTTCGTCCATGTCCTACTCGATTTGAAGGCATGGATGTGCGCGCTGATGTACTTCTGTGGCAATGTTACCTACTCCAGCCTGCCAGTTTTCCTCCCAACCATCCTCCAGGATATGGGTTACACTGCCATCAATGCTCAGGGATTATCCGCCCCTCCATCCTTCGCGGCTTTCTTATTCGCCTTGATCACCACCTGGATCGCGGACAAGACCCAGCAGCGATGCCTTGTCCTTTTTGTCACCGCAGCCGTAGGAGGAGTGGGCTATATCGTTCTTGCTACTGTTGACACAGTTGGCGTTCGTTATTTCGCTACTTTCCTGGCCTCAGCTGGCGTCTTCTCTACTATACCTAATATCCTCGGCCTGACTCTCAGTAAGTAATTCCCTCATTAGCAATTTTTACAACCTATCATTAACAATTTCGTAGACAACCAGGGTAGCGACACCCGCCGTGGAATGTCCATTGTTCTCATCAACTTAGTTGGTCAATGCGGCCCTTTCCTTGGAACCAATGTCTTCCCCACGAACGAGGCCCCTAGATACGTCAAGGGAATGAGCGTCTGTGCCGCCTTCATGTTCTTCGCGGCTCTCCTCGCGCTCGCTCAACGTCTACTCCTGATGTGGGAGAACTCTAGACTAGACCGCAAGTACGGTTCTGTTAAAACCGACAAGGACTCGAAGGATGTTGCTCAGGAGAACTACGGACCCAACTTCAGATACGTACTTTGAGTTGCTTCGTTATGGCGGATTCATTCAAAGTAGGGATTCGGAAAAGTTAAAGAACTATACCCCTTGTTTTTGTCTTCCTTCGTCGCGCGGCTGAGGTTTAGATGGGGTACTTGATAAGAGAGAGACCGCGCTTTTCATGGTCGTATTAGGCATTAGGGTTTAATAAAGAAGTCATGCATTCAGACATTTAGATCTCGTGACTAAAGTAACGGTCTTCAACCAATTCGTTTGAAGCTCAAGTTGATATTACATCTCGGACCAGTTTGTGGGTTCGTATAAATTACATTCGATTGCCAGACACATGGTGTCCGTCCCAATCCTTACATTGTAGTACATTCTAAATAGAAGGATGCTTGGCTCATCTTTGTTTCTATGGTAGAAGAGTCAAGTAACTTTGAAGGAATCAATCGTAACATCCCGAAAATATAACGTACAACTAGATGGGCACTTGATGTGGTATCCAAATCGTGGCGTGGTTTAAAAATAACAGCAATTGCGATGAAGGGGGGTAGATGGCTTCGGAGTAATGTCCTAGGTACATGTATGTACATAAGGCTGAAGTTCCAACCTGGAAGTTCATTCAATTGATGTTCTTATCTACATGTACCTAGGTAGGTACTTTGGTGTAACCTCTGACATGTAAGACGGGCTGTTATTGAAGGTTTAAATGAGAAACGATACTTGATGTTGTACGCACCCTCCAACGACCAGACGTCAAACCGGCTGACCATGAACCTGAAATATCCATTTTAGCACCTTCCCTCCTCCTTGTCCCAATCCCTTACGTAGTGCCACCTAAGTACCTCACCAGCATTGTTATTATGTGATCCGTTAGTAGTGGGTACATCCACGGCTCTACTATAACTCCTCCTCCGCTACTCCTACAGCCTTTGGTATATTCAAATAGTAGGAGGAGGACTGAGCCCTACATATAATCCGAGCAAGGTCCTTCATTTCTTAGCTCTCAAGTACATGCATATTCATATCGTCGGAGAGCCTCCCTTGTAGATACTTTAATTTCTATCGACTTAATTTCTGGCGAACCAAAAGCAAAGGCTGTAGGATGCAGCAACGGTATCTTATATGATTTATGGCGTCACTCAGTAACATCCTTGGAGATTAGGTTAGGCACCTAGGTTCGAGTGAAGCGCCACATTAGAATTTGTTTATTCCACTTATTAAATTCAAATTGGTGGAATTAGATGAAGTGTAGCGTCCGACAAGGTAGATGGTCTTGAAGTTCGGCCCAATAAGACACTATATTTCAGCGGGGTTAGAATGCGTTCTATATTTAGTATTACTAGTGACTTTGTTATTAGTACTACTTGAGACCCCCGTTCATGCCTTCAGCTTATACCCCTGAATGTATCAATATTTGCCTCCAGTGTTCAGTGGGCTCTTCGGGTCGTATACGTCAGTGGTGATGAGCTCCGGGTATTTGACGTCTCCCTGTTTAAGAGCTTCCTCCATAACCTCCATGATGACAATGCTCTCGGATAAGGGGAGAGTACCACTCTCCTTCTTACCATCGCGAATGCATCTAGCGCATTCATCTGCTTCCCAGAACATGCCATGGCCCCAATTTTGGTCTGGGTCCTTCGGGATAGGGCAATCTACAACCTCGACCTTGCCTCCTCCGTCCTTCTTGACAATCCTGTACTGAAGAGGACGGAACGCCGGTCCCATAATCTGGATTTCACCGAGAGGTCCTTGAATCTTAATGGCAGGTCCACCACTGTTGTGCCCATCAGTGTTGGTGGCGATTCGCAGACAGGTCATGGCGATTCCCATGCTCTTGTGCTTCGGGAACTGGAGGATGATGTTGGTCATCTCATCAGCGCCTGTCGAATACTTGTTGATTGCAGCTACGGTCTTTGGGGCCTCCTTTTCTTTCTCGGGTTGAAGATGGTACAAGATCTGGAATAGCCACGTTAGGGAATAAATCCCCAAGTCCAATAAAGCGCCGCCTGCCAGAGCGGGGTTCACCATCCGGTTTTCGTCGGGGAATGTTAGGGTACCGTTTGGTCCGTCATTGCCAAACGAATTGTCAGCTATCGCAAAGTCTGTTAGCACCCCCCTTGCGCGGCTTGGCTATTCCTCGCTTCAAGAGTGACGCCCATCGTGAAAACGTACCGATAACTCGATATACAGGTCCAATAACTCCGGACTGCACCAATGCTCGAATCTTAATACTAAGGGGGAAGTATCGCGTCCAGACGGCTTCCATTAAGAAGAGGTTCTTGGCTCTAGCGGTCTCAACGAGCTTTCGAGCTTGGGCAGCAGTCACTGTGAAAGCCTTTTCACATAGGACATGTTTGCCAGCTTCTAGAACTAGCATCGTGTTCTGGAAGTGATGGCTATGGGGAGTGGCGACGTAGACGATGTCGACGTCTGGGTCATTCACCAACTCGGCATAAGAACCGTACGCCTTCACGCCATCCGGGGCCTTGACCTTTTCGAGAAAGGATGTGGCGCTCTCCTTGGAGGATGAAGAGGCAACAGCCACCAGCTTATGGGCGACATCGTGCACATCACGACTTGCGGGATTGGTGAGGAGGTCCTTGGTGAACGCTACAAAGACGAAATATCAGTTGCCTATATTTCTAACCAGCTACTGTTGAAAGCTTGACTGACTCTGAGCAATGCCACCAGTGGCCATGATACCCCACCTGAGGGTGAAGGGTTGAGAAGCCATATTGAATGCTGTATCGTAGCCTTTACAGAAATCAAAAGTCGCGTGATAGATGAAATGGAGTGATCAGGTTTGTAGACTTCTACGGGGGCGGCGTGATCTAAATAAGTAGTTGAAAAAGTTGTATCAATCACCGCCCACCTTGAGGAGCAGAACAAGGTGGTGCTTATTGTCAAAGGTGGGGTAGCAAGTGTTACCTATCTGCTCTGTTACTAATAGTCTGAACCATTCATCAGTGGGACTGTCCCGCTCAGCTATCTCATATACAGTATGTTTATCTTCAATTGTAGATACTTATCCGTATCATATATTCATGGCTATAGGTTCGGGTATAGAAGGAATCGGTTGAGAAGCCGGTATCCCGCAAAACGTCATAACCTTCCGCTCCGGATCGGTACCCCACGTCTGGGGCATCGGGGGATTATAAAGCCGAACTCCTAAAATTCCTTATCCCGGACTAGGCTAATCTACATCAATGCAAGAGCATTCTACGTACTTCCTCGAGATATCACATGACATCTGATACGACTGATGATAACATAACGGTGATGCAATGCCCCGGCGGCATAGGGTAGGTGTCTACATCATTCGCTCATCATATACCGTATATCGAACTTCTATTTTTGCTATACAAGACAACTGTTATAAAGCAACACTCGGGCCCGGACTGATTCGGAGGTTATGTATGTGACGAATCACACCTGGAAGTCATTCAATTTAACTCAATACACTCTTCCGTCCTTGGGAACGCTTTGTAAGAAGCGCATTAATTCGTTCTTTGATTGGAAGTATTATAGACAACCTATTCATTCATCACAGCGCCAGGCACCCGGCCTCAAGTCTTTTGCCATGGATGTCCCCAAACCAGCACCGATGCCGAAGCTGTTGTACGGGACTGCATGGAAGAAAGACGCTACGGCTGACTTGGTGTTTTTGGCCTTGAAGTCCGGATTCCGAGGCATCGATACTGCAGCTCAGCCCCGTCACTATAGAGAAGACCTCGTCGGAGAAGGTGTAAAACGAGCAATATCATCAGGAATTGTAAAGCGGAGTGACTTATTTGTGTGTCACGGTCCCAGGAATTAAGATCAAGGTTCTACTAACAACCTACAGATCCAAACGAAGTTCACTTCAGTAGACGGTCAAGACCCTGATAATCTACCTTACGATCCAAATGCCCCGCTAGAGGAGCAAGTCCACTCTTCGGTTGCTTCATCGCTTCGTAATTTCCAAATATCAGAGTCGGAGGCACCTTATCTTGACAGCTTGGTCCTACACTCGCCACTCGGTACAATAGCAGACACAGCAAAAGTCTGGAAGACACTTGAGACATACGTGCCGCACAAAATCAGGCAGTTGGGGATCTCCAATGCACCTCTCAAAGTTGTCGATTTCTTATATGCCAGCCCTGGTTTCATTATCCGACCCGCCTGCGTACAGAATCGGTTTTATCCGGAAACATGCTGGGAGGTGGACCTGCGAAAGTATTGCCGGGACAGGGATATTGTATTCCAGGCTTTCTGGACGTTGACAGGAAACCCGCTCCTCTTAGAGAGTGAGCCTGTGAAGAAACTGGCCACTAGTGCGAATATTGAGCCACCGGTTGCGTTGTATTCACTTGTACTCGGACTTGGAGGCACAACAATTCTAGACGGAACTACCAGTGAGGCACACATGAAAGGTGACCTCGAAGGTGTTAAGATTGCAGAAGAATATGCACAGAGTGAAAACGGTAAATCTGTATGGTCAGAGTGTTTGGGGTGGTTCAAGGGGTTGATTAAAGAAAAGGAGTAAATTAAGGAGGGCAAAGTGGACATGTGGACTCAGTGAAAAGTTCTGATAACTGATATATGCCTAATATATGTACTTGATTAATAGATTTTGTGACTGATCCGATAGCGCTGGTCGCATGAGCTTTGTATTAATATCTTGAAAGAACGTGCGAATAATCTGATAGCATGAGGCTAACTAAATTCCAAAGAGCTGAGAACTCAGAAAGGATCAGCACAGGCCTACCTTTGATTAAACAAGCAGACAAGTCTCAAGTCCCTGGTCTAAGTGAAACGATGGTTGGCGACTTCCTTAAGGGTTCTTGTTCCTTAGAGCTTAGATTCACGACGTGCTCAGATGAGAAACTTGTTATATGTACCTGGGTAGGTGAGTAGGTATTATAGCCCCTAATTTAGGTACTTCATGTTCCAATAGTATTGTAATTATCTAGTGGAAGGTATTTGCAGCTTCTAACGTTTCCAAGCTTGATATACTATTTATGGACTTGGAAATACTCAATCGTAAATCCGACTCGACCGATAAAATTAAATTGAAGCTAGCTGGTGGTGATTTCTCCTCGTCACCGCCTTCTCAACGTTCTCGGGCACCATTCGCGGAAGAGCTAGGGGTGTGATTTTTTAATAACGACCAATAAACTAGAGAAACGTAAATGCTCTTCTTCACTTCCAACACGAGCCCCGGCAACAATTGCTACCTAGCCTCGGTGTCTGAAAAATGCTGTAGACAAGCAAGGGAGAATTATTCGTTTGGTTACCTCTAGCGATAAGTAGTGACTACCTGTGTTATTGGCACCGTGTAAGTACCCCTTAAAATGACTTGATTGTCTTCAAGGGTATACTCGACCTAATACGAACCCCTCGCCCCAAACAACCCCGACGCCAAGTAGCTCTGACAGTGTCACCACAGTACAAGGATTGTAAGGCCAGATATATACTATGACAATGCATTGTTCGATGAACGAACATGCCTCTATGCATGTCTCGGGAGCTTACCTAGTTTTCGGCGAACAGTTTAAATGCACATGGCCCCTTTTTCACTTCTTCCTTCACGCCCCGCCGCCATCTTTTCCCAGGATCCGGGGATTTAAGGGAGTCAAGGACACGAGCTGAGCTGCAAGATCTAAAACATGCAGACAGGAGGGAAGGGAACCGGTTCGAGCCGGGTCCCCGGACAAGCCCCACTTTGACAGTTGACACCGAACGCCACGAAGAACTATTCCCTTACGGAATAGCGCCATCTCCACTTTCTCCGAGGATTTGGGTTTGGAGTTTTATTGTGTGAAGTATTTTACGTACATGAAAAAAAAACTACAGTACACCGCGTGTTACAGGATGTCTTATCTGATTTTAACCCACGCCGATCTTTTGCTTTTTTTTTCTTACTTTCTTCCCGATCGATATTATTCCTTTCTTTTTAATCCGTAATCTCCTCCTGTTAATAGTAATGTAACACAGATCATATCAGCTGCATATTTTAGAATTAAGTACAGTACCTTGTACGTACTTAATTCAATCTACCTAATGTACAACATCCATGGATGGGGAGGTACCCATGATACAATTTCACCGACAGACAGCATTAGCCCTGAGAACACCCCCACTCGTTCTAGACTTTACCCCCCCGAAACTTAAACC
Organism: Hypoxylon sp. PDH2405; assembly: GCA_023628415.1. NCBI lineage: Eukaryota > Fungi > Ascomycota > Sordariomycetes > Xylariales > Hypoxylaceae > Hypoxylon > Hypoxylon sp. PDH2405. The sequence continues at coordinate 211,686 of JAMAKT010000006.1, read as the reverse complement.
CCCCGAAAGTGGAAGAGCTTACCGGGTTACTGGAACCTTTTCCTCCCTACCTTATCCTGACGACTTGCAGGCCCTGCCGTACAACGCTCGCATAGGTTTAGCACGTACCCACGTACTCTTGCGCATGTTGTACCCTGGTCAATCTCACAATCCCACAACACAATCTCAGTTATGTAATATCTATATCTGAATCTGCGCTTGCATCAAGTTCATATTACATCCCCATCCCTACAAACACGTATACGCCAGCGAAGTCGCTGCGTAATCTAATCATATCCCTGTCCTGTTCCGCCTTGTTCTGCCTAGATCTGGCAGCAACATTACCTCCGACCAACCAACCCAGCCCAACCCGCGTGCCAGCATGCAGCGTCATGAGCAAGCCCAGAACCCGGATCCGAACTGTGCAGATGGTGGGATGGCAAGGCGTCTAGACCGCAACGATAGCGACGGTCCCGCACGAGTTAGCGTCAGCGAATCTGTTACCGCCGACAGCGCACCCAGAGAAGCGGTGACGCTGTCGACCCACCATCACCCCCAGGAGCAACAGCAGCAACACAAGCCGCTGCAAGACGCTTCTACTACCGCTGGACCAAACCCCTCCACCTCCACCGGTTCGCATAGGGCGGTTACAGCACAAGAGGAACGACACAACCACGTTTCTTCAACGCCTAATGCTCAACCTAATAACAGCGCTAACTCTAGCGCCGCCGCTGCCATTGATGCGACGGTCGCTGAGTCCTACGAAGAACAGCACGTGCATAGTGTTTATGAGTCCATCGCCTCCCACTTCTCATCTACTCGGTACAAGCCCTGGCCCTTCGTCGCTTCGTTTCTAGCATCTCTAACTCCGGGCTCCGTGGGGCTGGATGTTGGCTGCGGGAACGGCAAGTACCTCGACGTGAACCCTGACGTCTTCATCATTGGGTCAGATCGCAGTGCGAATCTGGCCCGACTGGCCAGGGATCTTAAAGTAGTTGGCGGTGGTGAGACAGGGAGCAAGAATGCTAGCGCCGATGTGGTAGGTGTTGCCGACGGCCTCTCGTTGCCGTTCGGTGGGAGGATACGTGTCGATTTTGCTATATGCATCGCCGTCATCCACCATCTATCAACGCGGGAGCGGCGCGTTGAGGGTGTGCGGGCACTGCTTGACTGCGTCAGGCCTCGTATTGGCAAGGTCCTGGTATACGTTTGGGCCCTCGAGCAGGGAAGCAGCCGGCGCGGATGGGACGAAGGAACCGCTGACCAGGACCAGCTGGTACCGTGGGTTTTGAAGTCTAATAAACCCAAAAAGCTAAAGAAGGAGGAGACTAGTAAGAAAGGGGGAGGTGGAAATGGAGCTGACAGCCCTGGGAACGGAGATACAGGGATCAAGGACGCCACATATCAGCGGTATTACCACCTGTATAGGAAGGGGGAACTGGAAGAAGATGTGCAGGCTGCTGGGGGCACTATACTAGACAGTGGCTACGAAAAGGATAATTGGTGGGTAATAGCAAGCCCTAAAGAAGAACACTCTTCACCCATAGTTTCTCGGTAGCAATATTGATATGCTCGCTGAACACACATCTGGAGTTCCACAAGTAAAACAGTTGGAGATTTCTTCATGCGAACAAAAGATGCTGTACATTATATTCCGAAAGGTCCTTACATCACTCGTTAGTAGGCCATCAGACCATGGTCTAACTCTATCTATCATGACATGACCAGCTTTGCTTGACTTTCCAATCCACCCCTGATAATGCCATGACTGTAACAATAAATCCAACACAAAATAAGAACCAAACACACGCTCACATCCACCGATACCGTACATTAAACCTCGCACCGCATGACTCCTAATGCTGTGCCCCTTCCCCCTAGCGCCCGACCCCTTTTACATCTCCCATTGCCAATGAGTAGATAGCTACCTAGGTACCCTCTAGTAAGGGTAAAATTCCCTAGGGGAGGGAGAGTAATCATGGAAGGACTGGAAATACAGAAACTAAAAAACAAAATAAGACAATGAATAAGAACTTTTCTTCTCGTCCCTTGCGCCGCCCCGTAATTTTGAGGGAATGGGGGAGGAAGAGCGGACACACAATCGAGAATGGGACATATGATCCCACTGAGAGTCCAAGAAAAGGGGGGAAGGTCCGGCGGCCCGCGCCCCCTATCTCGCCCATCACGGCCACTCCTTCTCCTTTTTTCCCAAACCGTCCACCAGCCCAACCCGTATTGTATCACTGTACTGTACTGTTTTTTTTTCTTTTTTTTTTCTTTCTCTTATGTTCTTCGTCCGTCGTCGTCGTTCAATACATGATCCCGTTGATAGTTACGTTCCGTTTCTTTCACAAAAAAATGCTCGCTCCAGTTCCGATGCAACGCTGTTTCCAACCCCTTTTTGTTACGTAGGTAGGCTTCGTGTGCTGCCGTACGTTCCTTCGTTCTCGAAATGAGGAGAAATAAAAAGATAAAAGAGAAAAAAAAACACTGGCAGAAGAAAATAAACTGGTGTAGGACTAAGGTTCCAATCAAATGGATCTCCTCCAACTGAATTTCGTAACTTCGTTCTTCTGGGACCTCGTTAGGGACACCGTTGCGCTGCCGAGGTTTGTCTTGTCGTTAAATAATCAGGGCAGAGGGTCTAGGTGTCTACGTCTCATGTCGGGAGACAAGTTATTTGTGTTCGAGCTTCTGCGTCGTTTCGATCCAGTTGGTTCAAGGGCCGGTGGATAGCCCATCGGAGTCATGAACGGGCCCGGGCTCGCAGTGGCGCTGGTAGGAGCTGGGCTGGCGTTCGGAAGGGGTAGAGAGTACGCGGGAGTGCTATAGGGACTTACACCCGTCGTCAGTTCCGCAACTCCCGGCAGCATTCCCGATCGCTGTGGCTGGTTTTCCGCGTGAATAGGGGCTAAAGGCATGCCGTGACGCGGGTATCCATAGCTGTCGGGAGGGTGCTCGGGATAGACTGGAAGGTGCGGTGGCGGTATGCTTTCTCTCCTCGATGCGATAGGTCTAGTAGACGACGCCCCTCCACGACCGTAACCTCTTCCGGGTCCTACGTCGCGAGAAAGACTGGTCTGTGAATGCGAATGAGAGTGCCGTGGTGCTGCTCTAGAACCTCCATTGGGACCTTCTGACGCCGAAGATGCGAGGCTAAAAGGTTGAGTCACTCCTGCACGGCGAGCCATGTCCTGTTCTCCAAGCTGCCAGTGCATCGCCTCCGCCGCCCGCCACGGTATTCCCATCTCCTCTGAAACCTTAGTCCACATGTCTTGTTTGAACCTGTTTCTTGCCTTGTTAGCTGCAGTCGACCCCTCTAATCTAGTTGCCAAGCGTTTAGAGCACTTGTTTAAGGCTAGATTACTCTTCAACTCCACGGGTCTTCTCCACTCTTCCGACTCACCTCTCGTAAAGTCTTGCAAGTTTGTTCTTCTTCTCCTCGTCCCATTCGCCCCGTCTCTCGAGGTAATTTTGGTAGTGCAGCCGGCAGCTGATGGGACTTCTCCCCGGTAACCTCTTGGAGATGTCGTCCCACTTCATACCACTTCCTCGGAGGTCAATGATCAAGTGGTCTTCTTCTCGTGACCACTTGCTCTGTTTCTTGGCAGGTGATTCTGATGTGTGAGGCGGCATGCTGCGTTTTCCGGATACCTCTACTGTAGAAGCTCGTACTGTTTGTCCTGGATGTGCAGCGGCAGCGTACAGCGGCGGTCCCGAGATAGGTCCCGTCGTTACGGTCGCCGCGGCCGTGGATGGGGGCACTGATGCAGATCGGGTATGCCGAAGGGGAGATGTGGTGGACTCATTTGAGTCGGGAGCCTTGAGAAGTGAGGCGATATCCACGGTGACGGTTAGGGGCCTAGAAAGCCTTGAGGAGGCTGGTTTTCATATGGAGGTGCTAGTTGGCGCTGGGGATCCTCGCGGGCGTTGAAGAGGCGATGACTATCGTTTCTCCCTACACAGTTCGTGATGCTCAACAGTCCAGGAAGATGGCCTAAAAGCGTTTCGTCTCTGTTTGTTCTGTTGGGGGATAGGCAACAACGATCCACAGATCGTCTAAATTTGTGCTCGAGTCCAAGAAGAAAATTATAGCAATTTGATACTAGCTCCTAGAGTTGAATAGATCGATTTCGGTGACTTTTGGTGTGAAATAGAAGACTGTATGAAGTTCGAAGTATAGGAGTCTTTAGGTATGCTTTAGAAGCAAAAGGGAGAGAACATCCAAGGCAGCCAGAGCTCTAGATCAGTGAAGCGTGATGGTGTTTTTTGAGTTGTCACTCATGATTGGATACTCCCCAGCTGTGCTTCTGGCCAATAAATGGGTTGTGACAACCTGAACAGCTCCGTACAATGAGGCGGCGCCCGGCGGGTAAGTACAGTACTTCAGTTGAGCTAGGTAGACGTCAAGGATTTTGCCAGCACAAGGTACTTTCTCTTAATATTCATAACCTTTCTTCTACGGAGTGTCGTTATAGTGGCAATGGGGCATCATAGGTCCACGTCGGGGATGTGCAGTGCAAATTAGTATCGGACGGGGGAAAAATCAAGAAAAGAAACACTAAAGGACAGGTGCCTACAGAGGCTGACGAACTGGAGGCTTCTGGTTGATGGAGCATATGGTGGTCAGTGAGAGAGAAGGTAGCCAGGGGTCCGGTAGGGTTGCCCAAGCTCAAATGGACAACCAGGGGTGTGGGGTGCGAGTGGTTTATGGTGTGTCGAAATAGACAAGTGTGGAGACGATAGACACCAGGTTTCTACGTTTATAGGTAATAGGCAAGTCGTGTGAGGTATAGTAGAGCCCAGCAGTTCGTGGAGAGTTGGGTAACACTTCACCGACTATGCCAGCACAGAACACATACTCTCTGTCGCCTCCCAAGGACCTTTTCCCAGAAAGGAGGGGAGGAGTCGGGCTAACAAGTGATAAGTTTTTCATACGATACGCCCTCTTTCAAGTAGAAAGGACTCTCAGGCACGCAGGCGTTGTGGATATTCATATGCTGGTCTCCCAAGAAGATACTGGGTACTGTAAGTTGAACAAACGGATTGTTGGCATGCGAGCTACTTGACCGGGGGGCTGATGGAATTGCCACGAAATCATGCATATACTCGCAGAGAACAATTCACCACTTCCCATGTATTTTTTGGTTAGCACGCTAGGGGGTACCTGATGAATCGGCGGATTAATGACGCAAATGGAGCAGAGACGAACTGGAGAAGCTTGCAAACGAACGAGGTGTTCGAGAGGCTCTCGGGAGGTCTAGGATTGGAACATTCACCCCCCTGGCAAAGTTGTCGTCGGCAAAAAAGCTCAAGGAGTTGCCGTGCTAAAACTCGACTGTGATGGGTTGGCTAGGGATAGATTACATACAGTACAACGTGCGCTTTGGGCCTCTACCCCGTGCCAGAGCGCCTAGACGCGACAGGCACCCCATTCAGGGCCGTCGCGTTGCCGTCCCAATGCCGCTTTGAGGCTTGAGGACCCGAGGACCCCTTGACGATCCATTGCAGGGCAGCTCACAAGGCTTGGTTGAGATCGATTCGGAGAAAGTACCCGTCCCTGGCCAGCGATACTACCTAGAGTCCCGAATTCCAGAAGCTCCAATGAACAGATCGGTGGCGGTGGCGGTCATGTAGACACCTTGAAACTACATACTTACCTAGGTAAGTGGGGATCATGAAACCGACTGCCATACCTACCTGTATATGTTGTTATACTACCACACTCGCTACCCTAGTGCAGTTCGGGCATGTACCGTACGTAGTAGTAGTATGTAGCTATTCCTGATGTGCATTGTGCGGGTACAACCTTGGATCTACCTGGAAAGTTTACAAGGGCCCATTGACGATGAAGCCCTTTCGAGATACGCTAACCACGGCTAGGCGGGAGGGCGAAAAAAGCAGGGTATGCCGGTATAGTATACAAAGTGTAGTTCCCGGATAGTGGGCATGGATATGGATGGGAAATGCATTTGACCCATGTCCGGGGGTGTTGGTGGTGGTGGTGTTGTCAGTTGAGATCGGAGCACGTTAACCGCGGAAGCGAAGGGAACGGTGTGAGCGGTTGCGTGTGGTTGAGTGGTGTTCTGTGCCGTCGTAGTGGTTGTGTAGTAGTTGTGTGAGTGGTGTGCGTATGTTCAATGTTGTCCGTTCGAAGATGCCGGGAACAAAGCATACAACGTATACAATTGAAGTACCATGTACGTACGATTACCCACTCGTAACGGCACTACCTAGGTAGTCTAGCAGGAAAAGAAACAAAGCCCTTGTTCCTCGACCGCACGGGAAATGGGGCTCCTCTGCAATCGCACGTTGCAGACAAGAGCCCAACGTCTGTGCGGTCTTCACGCTTTGACGAACATAGCACGTTCGGCTCCAGTTCGTCTCATACATATTGTTATGGTACATCATACGTAGCCTGTAATAAGATATGGCCCGTTCTTGTTTCTCAACCACTCGCCAACTCGCAACAACTACTCGCATCTTGCAAGGAACGCCCAGGTCGTTCACGGGCATCAAAAGAAAAGGAGTCAATCAATAATCAACGTCTCCGGGTCTCCGGGAATGGCGATCTAGGGCCGACGAACTGGCGGTCAGCAGGACAAGCATGCATAATGGGTTTACTTGATGGTTTATTTAGAAGAGCGGCCTTTGACGCAAGAAGGGACGCGGGTGTAAGTAGTATGTAGTATCTAGTAGCGATAGTAGTAAGTACCTCTCTTTCCCTTGTCTTCAATCTTCCAGCTCCCACAATTTTTTTCCCTCCCCTTCGCTTACACACGTCACTGCCAAGTAAGGTAGGGCGGTACCGAACTTCAGCCTTCCATGTCTGTTTTAATGGCGTGCATTGGAACAACTGCCATGAACCATGATCTACTTTGCCTGCACGCATCACAATAATTAGAAAAAGTTGGTTTGGGTCCATCTTCGTACATAATGCTTATGCTTGTCAAAGTCTTACACGTACACCTCGCAAGAACTGCGGTGTTTGTTTGCCTTGCCCACTTCTGATAGGATCGTGGCCCCTGTCGGTTCCTCACTTTTAAAAAAGAAGATGGAGGTGACCTTGTATTTTGCACCTGTTAGGTCGAGGGGTTTGCTGGGTTCGTCGGGTTTATGATGGATCGCGTGCGCTACGCGCGAATTCAGGGACCAAATTTGTTAATAAATCGGGCATGCAAGCAGGGGGGGTGGCAGCAAAGAAGAAAAATCAATGATATAATCGCATTGTACCACATTCTGTAAGTGCATCCAATACCTACAGATGTATGCGAGTGTTGTGGGCATCGTACTTAGCGCCATCTACTTCTCATGCAGCTTATACATAGCTTAGCAAATATCGTACTATATACTTTGTTGTGACAGAGGCAACAGCCCGTTATTTTGCACTTTTCTTCAACTTGTTGTAGTTTTGTAGTAGTTCTGTACATGTAGTTTTGGACTTCAAGTCAGATTGGCGGGAAAAGCGAAAAGCGTGGGGGGTGTGGATGGTGTGTGTGGATGAGCTCGTTTGAACTGTTGCTGCCCGAACGAAGCGGAGCATATTCTATCTATTCTTCTTTTTACTTCTCCGTTTGTCAATCAATTAACAAGAAGCGCACTATAGCCCTACTAGCGTCTAGGATAGACACATGATAATTCTAACATTTACATAAAGTATTCCGCGAATGACGAGAGAGGTACGAACGAGATAGAAGTAAAAGGACATCCCCGGAAAGGACAAGCAAGAAAAAAAAAAAACACATATAATTTTCACGATATGTCATCAAGAACGAGTCGTTGATCGATGCAAGGCGTACAACGAATGTGGCCGTGCTTAAAGGCCTCGTGGCCTGACTGACGTGCAACATTCGAAGTCAAGTGAGGCAAGGCGTATGTATGTATTCTCTACTTCTCGGCCTAGGCTTTTGATCGAACCAAATTGTCAAAAATTCCACGGGCCAGTCAACCCCAGGACCATCTAGTTGGGCTCGTCAGCCCCCAACTCTCAGCCACCATGACAATTCCATTTTGCCCTATTGGAAAATTCCAAAAACAATGTTTATCGCAACCTACATGTACGTAACGTAAGTTTCGGTACTTCCAACCCGTCTTTGCCCGCCTCCCTGAACGGGTTGCGTTGGCCTTGCATCGAATGACTGGGTTTGGCTGGTTCATTCGTTCATTCCGTACACACCACCGATTGATGCCCGTCTAGCCGCATGCGCCGTGGCTTCGTCCCATATGTTCGGTTATTGTTATGTCGTGGCTAAGGAGGCTCTTGGTAAACGCGTGCCCAACGGTTTAGGCGCATCGAGATGCCTACAAACTACATTGATTATGGCTGGCATGATAAAAGCCCTGGTGCTGCCCGACAGTCGAAACAAGCCCCGATGGTACTAACGCCAACACTTTTTGCTCCGTTAAATTCATGCCGAGGCACATAATACATAATTATGATACATCGTCCGAAGGTGAAACCACAGAACGGATGTCTTTCTCACTGTTAGGTCGGGCTTCGACAGCAGACGTTTGACCGCCTACGGGGAAGCGGTGAACAATGCCATAGATGCCGGATGGTGCCGGCAGGAATAGCGCATATTTGCCTCCGTGATGGGACCACGCCGCGCATATTAGATATACTACCATAGAGTTTTTGGTGTGTTCGTCCAACAGGCATACCTAGCTCGAGACAAATTTCCCCGAGATGCTGCTATAAGACGAACATTGATTCCCATTTAGGGCTGCGATATGAACGAAACGGGAAAGCATGGGGGGAAATAGTAAACCAGGGTGTCAGCCTGTCGGCAGGTGGCGCAGCACAGCAGATATATGACTTGTCAACTTGGCCTCTATGATAACCAAGATTTCGAGGACACCAGAATGTTTCTGTTTGCTTGGTTCTGTGGTCCCCTAGGGCATCAAGACCCCGGCTCCGGGTTTTCCCCGCGAAGCCCACAGCCCGTAGAAGCGGCTGAACGTGGGCGCCTCGCCCGAACAAGATTGATAGATCTATTTAGGGATCGTCGGTCGGATACCCTGGGCAGCATGGGAGTATTGTACTGCGTAAGCAATTGAATCATACGTGGGGGGAGAAATAGGTGATAATGATGTTGTAATGGCGTGTCATGTCACGCGTCTTTCTGAGAAGTGCATCTCATGCCTGGTTGCAGGGTCGATGAAGCCAGATGCCTTGATGCTGCTGAAAGATCTGTCGTGATACCCGATGTGTTGGATCTTCAGGTACGCAAAAACAATGATGCAAACGGCGCGATCCAAATCGTTGGTCCCTATTCAGATTCGTTTGTCCTACGTGACAAGCGATTGGATCTCGGATAATGGCTGAATGGGCACGGGCACAGACGCCAGCGGCCGCGTGGGATCAGGTGGCATTCCACCATGCTTTCAGAAGTACATATAGGTATGTATGGCGTCCTCATAGTGCGCTCTACCTATCTGCGTGTATGACGTGAGAAAAGCCATATTAGACAAATCGGGCAGGTATACACGTCGATGCTATTTTCACATAGTGATGTACGATGTAGGAAGAGGAAAAAGAGACAGATCGGGACAAAATGAGCGTGTATGTCAGATTGCAAGGGTCGTTGAAGAGGGATGGATGCAGTTCATGAAGGCGGATAGATTAAGTACCTTAACTTGCATATTTCTGCATTTTGCTGCATATTGTTACATATTGTTGCATATAGTAGCATTTTAGGACTTTACAAGTCACAATCCCGTAAGATTCAATGCTGTATTGTAGCATTTGTATGCGTTTGTATAGTACCTTTTTAATGCAAGTGACGGGTTCATAAGCCATTCCTCTTGTCATTGTGGCTTGCAGGGTGCAACAAGTGTGGCGGGTTTTTAGTTGCCGGTGCCCATCCGTGGGGTGCTACAGCAGCTGCCCAGGTGGCAGATAAAATCCCTGCAAGCTACCCTAGCAGTGTAACCTACATGTACCCTACCTACCTCAGCAAGGATTCAAAAGTGCTATTTTGAAGCCATCTTCTCCAACTACATCTCTGCTTTAGCAACTACACTGCTGCACATAACAGAAATTCGCCATCTTACATGCACCTGTCGCCCAAAAATCTCGTGTTCTCACCGGACCCCCAAGTTCGGCAGCCACTACGTTTGTGCGGCCCGAGTTTTACTTTTCTGCTACGAGCAAGGATCCTGACCGAACCGGTGTGGAGATTTGAGCCGTGAACCCCTCTAAAATCGGGAGCCTCACTCCCACGGTAACAATACGCCGCATCCCGCATTACGTGTAGCTTGAAGAAAGCGTGGGTGACCCTATCGGAAATTGGCAATCGCCGACCTCGCTACGCCTTTTGACACCATCGTCACCGTCATCATCTCGTCTAAGTATTCGCCACAGCCCAGGCGAGCAATGGCGGATATCCCGTTACAAGTCATCTCCGAGAACTCGGTTTCTGAGAGGCGAATCACCCCATCGTGGTCGATCACCCAGCTGAGAAGGAAGCTTGAGCCTGTCACGGGTATCCCTCCTTCGTCTCAACGTATTAGCTTGAAGACTGCCTCCAAGGAAACCATACCCGTTGAGGCTGCAGATGAAGATACTACGCTCTTGTCAAGCTTTCCCCTATCTGCTTATGCAGAATTACATGTAAGTAGTTCTGGTTATCACAGACGCCTCGCATGAGCGAGCTGTCGGACCAGTCATTTTCATGGAGGCACCTCACATTGCCAATACGTGTCATCTCATTAGATAACCCGATTATATCGACATGCATTTTATTCACAGTGGCGTACGATCGTGGCTAACTAACCATATTGCGAAGATCATTGACACCCGGCCAGCAGGCGCCAAGCTAAATTTCAATGATACCTCTGGTGTCGAGAAATATGTCATGCCCGAGGAGGAGTACGAGAAGAAATCCGATTCGGTCTTGGCCTGGAAGAAGGCCGAAAAGCTTGGTCGCTTTAACCCAGATGCCCCCAGTTTGGAAAAGGCCAAGATTGACGCTTACGATTTCGAGGTCAAAAGCAGGGGCATAGAGGTGGGTAAAAGATGCAGAGTCGGTGGCGACGACACTCGCAGGGGAGAGATCAAGTACGTCGGCGAAGTCAAGGAGATCCCTGGCTCTCTAGGTGCTTGGGTTGGAATCCAACTTGACGAGCCAGTCGGCAAGAACGATGGTAGCATTGGAGGCACTAGATACTGGGGCAGCGAATCGGCGCTGAAGCATGGTGTCTTTGTTAGACCAGAAAGGGTTGAAGTGGGCGACTTCCCTGTTCTCAACGACCTAGAAGACATGGAAGAGATATGATTAGACATTGTTGTTATTCTCGAAGACAGGTAGTTTTGCACTGCCAGCTTTCATCCCGCGTAGGAATTCCTCGCAGCCTACTTCGAGGAGGAATAATTCGAAAGTATCGAGAGGCCGAGGCGTCTCCTTGACCGTAAGGACTTGCCTTTGAATCAGGACCTGTAGTCACCCTTATGTCTCGCTTGGATCGGCATTGGCAGAAACAGATGAGAGACGTATAATTCATGAAATTCCCGTTCTCTTAGCGTCCTGGATCGAATAACAGGAGTCCCAGTCGGCCTACAGCATCTCATAGATCATACAACCCGCTGCCAAACTATAGGAAGCGTGCTACTTTTTTTCCTCCTCATATCGCGCTCGGAATACACGGGCAGTGACACTTGACTTTCAGGGGTACAAATATGTGAAGTCGAAGAAGACGCATCGTACTTCCCTTGGAACTAAGGGCAAGAAACAACTGCCGTGGTCAAGCCAATGCCAACCAGCTGAACATCGTGACAGAAAAGAGCACCGTGCTCATTTTGAGACTCATGAATACCTCATATTTCCCTTGGGTGTACTAATTAGGTACTTGGTAGGCCGCTATCCCAATACCACATTAGCTAGCGTACAACATTTAGTAGCACATAGATGCTATCCATGTCGCAAACTCAGTAGTTCTGTGTCAGTGGTTTTGAGTACGATGAAAGACCAGATCTGGGAGATAGTTTACGTCGTACATTCGGGGATCGAGTTTGGCATCTGATACGCAGTAGATCTCTTAAGCAGACAGGGACATGGGTGAATCCTTAGGTACACCTGCATATTCGGCAATCAAGATCTTGCTTTTGTATCACAGCAGTTCCGAGGATACCGAGAAGACACAACATGACCTGTGTGATGTGGTATTATGGTATGAGTAGATGCTCTCAGTAAGACAATATTTCTGAGAAAGCAGTGTCCTGTGTACGATTAACCTATAAGATTGCTAATTATTCACTTACTATATCCATAGAGATACTATTCTTTCTACACATATCCTCCTGGAATTTTGTAAGCTTGCAATTGATAGGTTTTGTAGGATCCCTTGAAGTACGATGCTCCAACTAAGGCTTAATCAACTCTATGCGCCTTGTGTATAGTTAGGGGTCTTAACCAAAATTGAGGCTCTCACATGGAAATTTGAATCCATGTTATTATTTCACTCGTTGTAAAGGGCGGTGAGAATGATGGTGACCGAGTTTTATATCAGACGAAGGTTGATTTCAGATATGATGGTTGAGACAAATGTGGATCCGAGATTTAATCATCTCGAGGAGCCAATCGCATTGAATTATAGTGTGGTTTAAGGTTTGAGAGTGGGATCTGTGCACCTTATCCGTAACTATTGTCGTGAATCAGATCTGATTCTACATAGCGAGCTAGGGTTATCATGTGTTTGAGATTCATGAATATGAATGTACTTACTAATTGCTGCTAATGATGACTTAAGTAAGAATACAGAATACATACTATACATACTTCTTGACCGGTATTGCTAAAAAGAGAAGTTTGCATCTAAGCGAACTAACAATATGAGCTTCTCCTCGAGTCTTCCCCCGGATTAGGTAGTAAGACATGGGGGGAACTTATATAGCGGGGTCAAAACAGGTAACCGAGTTGCCTTATTCGGACGAGTATATTTCATACACGTTTTAAGTTACGTATACACTATATGTGAGGTAGCTGACTTATAGCAGCGTTCAAGGTTCACTCCCGCATTGCGATTGCGAATATACGCGTAATGATTACAGTAATATTTACAAATACCTACCTACCCAAGTAAACATATGTTAGGCGTACTAAGTAGAAGGCTGTGCACCGGAGGATCTACCATAAGAAATGCCAAGCCAACTTTGCTTTAAGGGAATGATGACGCCAAAACGATGCCCGTCTCGGAATTCAGTCTACCAGGTATCAAGCAGTATGACAACAACGGTATTTGTCTGTTGGGTTTGATGGTCAGTTAATCTTAGAGGCAAACAATTGATTTCCTTATCAACCAAATGTGAGGAATGACTTAGCACATGTCTGAATAGATTAATTACATGTCGCGATACAATCACGTCATGTAAGTCTTTCGAGGAAATGGGAAAATCTGGAGAAGTTACGTGAGACAAGGGTCCTTGAGGCTTTTCTTAGGAAGTTAGAACATGTTCATGGATCTTATCTTGGCGTACTCAATGCCGTTCATTCCGTACCCCGTGCTACTAAAACAGCTACATGTGGTTAGTAAAATACTACGTACCCAGCAATCGTGCAATCGCGCAATTGGGAAAGCGCCTTTCCCCACATCCCACCCGCTGTACTTCCTTCGTTCTAAAGTTGTCACTCCAAGTCAAACCATCAACACGCATCCCATACACCTGACTCTCTTTCTCTCTCGTTCCATTCCGCCCGCCGTTGTCCGACAAAACAGTCCGAGCCCGCATACTCCCTAGTATTCCTCTCACATATCTCCGGATCTGCCACAACGTCTGTACCACCAATCGCTTATTGTCGATCAAGAGACTAAAGAAACACCGCCAAGCGCCGAATAGAGTCCCCGGCCTCATGTCTAACTTCTGCGAGGAAAGACAGTGCTGAGATGCGACAACAGCCCTGTTTGTGTGGCGCTAGGTAGGGCTGTCTCCATACAAGGATCAATCCGCCTGTCCGATCGCCTCTTCGTCTTCGCCGTCTCCTCGCCCCGTCTATTCCTTTCTTCCCCGTCTCCTAGGTATCCCACAACGGCTGGCCCATCGTGTGAAAGCCAACAAGAGCCCGACATGGCGGCGTCGACCGTCGCCAGTGTCGCCAACATGGCTTCCTTTATCCTGGGTCTTGCCTCTATCGTTTCCGTCGCATCCGCCGACCAGGCGACCACAATGGTGATGCAAGAACTCCCCAGCTATTTCGATTCGTACGCCATGGCGCTCGCGCTGGCTTCCGACTCTATTCCTGTTGGAGTCAAATACATGATTGCGCCCTTAACGCAACAGGCGGGACTGAACCAGACAAACGAGAATGCCTTGAGGGTACATAATCTTCATCCGGACTCTGGTAACGCACAGTGGCTAACGTGTATTGACAGGTTTTCAATGTTGAAGGCAATATGATCATTGTAGACCAGACCAACTATAACAGCGACACCCTCAATATCGACAACGCGATTGCTTATTTGAGTTGCGATTCTAATTCCGACAATTCCTATATCTCTCCCAACGACGTGTTGAATTCGGTCATGGCCAGACAACCACAAGCCATACTGCTATTTAGCACAACCGGAGCCTGCTGTGGCCTCGAAGGGACTGATTTGTCGTTCAAATCTATCTGGACTATGACCGACCCGCAAGAAGCCTGGATGGCCAAGAATTTGACTTCGGATTCCTCAACTGTTCGCGCAACGATATCAGGGAACGATACGGACGTAGATCCCGACGGTGGTCAATCGCAAGGTGGTAATAATTCGGCTGTTGCGATGAGCATTTTGTATAGTATCACTGGTCTGATAACTCTACTTTTTCTCATCATCATTGCCACCGGAGCAATCCGAGCACATCGCCATCCCGAAAGATATGGTCCGAGAGCTAGTTATGGTGGAAGACCGAGACAGAGCCGAGCAAAGGGACTTGCGCGAGCTGTTCTAGAGACCCTCCCTATCATAAAATTCGGAGACCCTCAACCTGCAAAACCAGATCCCGAGAACGAACTTGATAGTATTTCGGGTGATCAACAGCATCATTCAGCCTCCCCAGCACAACGCGAATTAACGTCCAATGATATGGAACAAGGTGCTTCTCCGAACGCACCAGCAACGGCTACTCCGAAATCCACCTCAGAAACCCCTGCTGGGCCTACATCGGATGAAAGTAGAACCAACGGTGCGCAGACGGAAGATGACCACCTCGGCTGTTCTATCTGCACGGAGGATTTCAGCGTTGGACAGGACGTGAGGGTACTTCCTTGCGATCACAAATTCCACCCGCAATGTATTGATCCCTGGCTGGTTAACGTGTCTGGTACCTGTCCTCTATGGTAAGTCATTTAGTAGGATCAATTTATCATGAAACCTTTAGACTAACGATAATCCAAATAGCCGACTGGATCTTCGCCCCCATGAAGAAGATGAAGAGGTTGACATACCAGTAACCCAACAGCATACAGCTGGCGACGGTCCCGATGATGGTCACTTAGCTCCCTCCCTTGAGGAGGAGGGAGATGGGGCACAGAGACGACGGAGATCGCGCCTTCTGGACTGGAATAGATTACGCCATGCTTCAGTCGATGAACGCATACAAGCTCTTCGACAATACCGACAGTCGGAACAAGGAACAACGTCAGGTAACGGCTCGGCTGAGGACCAAAACCGACATGCCAAGCTCTCTGACCGACTACGAGAAAAATTCCATATTCGGACAAGGGCTCACCCGCCAACTGACTCACCATCTACGAGCAGTTAAGAGTCCTAAAAGTTCCGAGTTTTATTAGTCCCTGTGGCGTTGGATGGGTATAGACCATCAACTAGGGGTATATATGACGATTAATGCAATTCGCGGTTTCGATATGACCATTGCGGTGATATTAGTATGGGTGGAGCAAGCGTTATACCACGAATAGAACGGCGTTGAATGTTACAAGAATCGGGTATCAAGGCAAGGGAAATGCATAAGCCGGCGTTCATGGTGTGAGGTAATCTATTTTTTGCAGCCAGAAATACTTTGAACCGAGCTGCGTTGGGTAGGGAGATGGCGCAGACAGTGGGTTTAATCCAATCAGCACGAAAGAATCGGCTCATGGAATAGTGTCGTCAAAATATAAAAGATACAAACACATCACTCACTTCAGTCATCGACCGAAACCTCCTTGCCAGCGACTCAACGTGTAATCTACGGACCATTGATCTCTGACCTATTATCATATAAAGGATACCCCCAGTACGTAGTAGTCTTACTTTAGAGGGATCTCACTTGATGTGTTTAGCGGTGGATGACACTGCATAAAATATCTCTTTATTTCACACGCGTAGTCCTGACCTCCCGGCCGGATCCTTGGATGCAAATGTATGTCTCACCGACGGAAGCAGCTCCCGTCTTATTAACCACGCAAGAGGAACCCGAGTTGTTAAAATAGGTAGGTGATCGGCTTTCCCGCTTCCCCTATTTAAGATTGCTTGAGTCTAAAGCGAGAGTAGTGGTAACGAAAGGGACAAGGGAAGGGGGGGAGTGTGCCCGTAGCTTTGAAATCGGAAAACCTAAAATATCTGCTTCGTATCATACATTGAGCATCACTAAGTGCTGTTTCGTCCTATCTTACCCGAGTCCATAGAGGAAATGCTTACACTCTGCTAAGTTAATCATGAGAATGGCGAAGTAGACAGCACTATATCCACGTCCTCCAATTGAGTAATTCAAATCATTAATATCCAAAGTTCATAGCTATACGTACGGGTTAGTCAACGGTAGATACCTGGCTGAGCTACCTAGTTTAGAATTACCTTACTTTCTGATATCACAGACTGGAACCTTGAAGGTTCATCTGAAATAACATTTCCCAATCACTATGGGATGGACTGTTTGACCTTAAATATGTAGAACAATAACCTTTCGGCCGAGATTAAGGCATACCTGGAGCTCACTAGATAAACCTTGTGAGTGTTCTGTTGGTATGGTACAGTATCACTTACAATTCACCCCATGTTCACTTCTTACCCTCCTTTCTCTCCTAATGTATTGTTCTTTTTCTGCCGTTTATGGTGGCTGCAAGATTTTTGAATCCTACCAAGCGAAAAGAGAATGGGTAGCTCGCTCGAAATGGACACACCTCTCTTCTATAGGAGCAATGAGGTGTCAACATCAGTTTCGCCTTTTCAACCTGTCGCCGGTACCGTTTTCGGAGTGGTTCTCTCTTTCAGCGCT
The DNA here is from genome assembly GCA_023628415.1 of Hypoxylon sp. PDH2405. Taxonomy (NCBI): domain Eukaryota; kingdom Fungi; phylum Ascomycota; class Sordariomycetes; order Xylariales; family Hypoxylaceae; genus Hypoxylon; species Hypoxylon sp. PDH2405. The sequence goes on along the minus strand of JAMAKT010000006.1, from coordinate 194,516 downwards.
TGCTCCGTCTTATCCTACTTTCTCGGTCTGTACCTTATCTCATTTCTAGAATGTACGAACGAGAGGAGGCAGGACACTAACTCTAAGAATAGCACAGAGGTCGCTTGCCATAACGACATGGCGGCGTCTACCTTATATCGTCTGGCGTAGGTCTACCTATCTCGCCAGCTACTTCTGGGCTATGAAGTGAGAAGTGGACTAATGAGAAACGATTTTACGCCCAGTTGTTTTCGCAATCTATATTGATTCGTGGATATTCGTCTTTGCCTCTGGTATTATCAACTATGGTGTAGGCGTGGACTCGAATATAGGTGTCTGCTCGGCTGCCATCCTCTTATGTCTATTCTGCTATGTCACGTCAAAAGTAAGTCTGTTCAATTCCTGTCTCTGATACTCCCTTTAATATTTTCACCATATTAATGTTATTTTTAGATCGTGAGGACCCAGCCCCTTTCGCAGATTACTTTCTCGACTCACATTCTACGTACACAGTTGATATACACCTTCCTTGTCGAGAAAGCAGTAAGCCACCTCGTTTCGCGCTCCTAATCCTAGGATCTTATGACATAAACTTAGTTCATCATCGGAGGCGGTACGAAGCGACGGCTTGAATCCAAACTGTACATCTTCAACTCATTTGGCATACTCAGTAAGGCTTATACGTATCTCCACCCGTGGCAATAAGTTTCCTGACTCTCTGGCAGCTCTATATGGAATCGTATGCGCTTTGAGCTTCATGTAGTAAGTCATAAAGCATAGATACTTGCCACACAAGGAGAACTCTCAAGGGTCGGGTCTAACGCGCATCCCCTAGTCGCATCGCACGCATGGACAATGGGCAGTGTATCATTGGAATAGAGAGACCTGCATTAATTCTTCTCATAACATTTGACACTTTGGTAAACGTATAGTCCCATTTCTACGTTGGTATATTCAGTGGGCCGAGCTGAAGCGATAATATAGGTCTACCTCACGATCCTTTTCCTAAGTCCCTTACGAGGTCAGGCTTCCGCTATTTATACTCGCTGATTTACCTGGCTTCTCCTTTTTGAAAGTATGCTTTCACTGACTATTAACCATTGGACCATAGATGTCTACTCATTCAAAGGGTTCCCTCGCACACCGGCTACTTCCCCTAAACTACGCATGGTAGCCATGAGGACTTTCGTCGGTGCTCTATGTACAACTACTTCAAGTATAGTGTAAGTGATATTTTTCGCATCGACATGGCTGTTATGTAGGTAATTACCAGAGAATGAAAACTAAGATAGCCTTTGCTTCTAGGAATCTAGCGGTCCTTATGGCGCTCAACGGCGAGCCCGGATGGATTTGCCTCATGTGTTGCAACGCGGATAGTAAGTTCTCCTATCCCATCTCTTCTCGTACTTACCTACACATTGCCTATTTAGAGGACTCTTATGATACCGAGACATAGCGGGAGATCATCCTGAACCAAGCTGTTTTATGCAATCTGTGTTGTTCTCCGTTTCCTTACAGCTCTCTACCCACCTCAATCCAATTCAAAGCCCCATACTTTATAGAAGGAAGTAAGATGTGATGAAACCAGCAACTAATCAATAGCATAAAAGTCCTCTTCTCCGCGTTAGTTGTCCAATGGGTCACATCGCGCGACAATGCCGGCACCGTCAACTCCTTCCCACCTCCCTCAAGCACCGCCGACAAGCATCAGTCATACCAGTCGCCTCCAGTTCCACCACCGCCCGCACCATCACTTCGACACAGTCAAAACCTATCCATTTCCCGGCCCCTGAAAACGACGAGTACATCACAGTACGAGCACATATTCGGGGATCGCGAGCCCGAGGCCGACATCGTGAGCGGGAGGCGTATAAGTGCCGCCGCCCCCAGGAAGCCCAGACTCTCCGATTTCGACTACGACACCGACTACGACGACATCCCCATCACCGACAATCCGGAAGAGGAGGACATCGCCGGGTCATACAGTCATAGAAACGGCAAAGGGACTACCAGGAACTGGACCAATACAAGCACAATCCCAGACACAGTATCCGGAGCGCAAGCATGGTCACGACGACCCCAATCGCTAACACGTCCTCCCACGTTTCGAAAGGGCCGAGAAAGCCGCTCCGTATCAGCGGACCTCGAGCGCATCCGACGCTACAGGGGCCTGCGCCAGAACTGGTCGGCGTCGTCGTCGACCGCGGCGCTGACCACCCCAACCAGCCCAGCCATCCCCAAAGCAGTGAAATCGAGGCGTAGCATCCGCGCGCCCAAGCGCGGCTACCGAATTAGCCAGCTAGCTTTCGAGGGCGGACAGAACTCGCGGTGGTCCGACGTCGTCGGGATGGAGGAAGAAGAGGACGGGCAAGATGGGCGCGAGATGGTTGATCTAGGGGGCTGGGTCTGATCCGGAAAAAGAAAGTTCGGAGTAAATAAGAGGCTGGTAGTAGGTGGTAATCTAGTACAATAATAAGGGGTACAAGGAGAATGGGGGGCAGGCGTTCAATCATGGCAGGCGGAAATTCTACGTACAGGAGCAGCTGAAACCGAACTCCTACTTTTGATGTTCTTACCGGTAGTAATGTCTAATATCTAATGATGAGCTTATCTCATGGGCAAAGGCTCTACGACTCAATGCTAGATTTCATCTAACATCTGCCTGGGAATGCTACTATGCAAGACAGATCCCTTTAAAACAGCAACATGTCACGAACGCGATGAGAACGCGGCTAGTTTGCTGAAGTGCAAGACTCAACTATTTTCATTCCGTTTCGTTCCGCCCATACCTTCATGAATCTTGCCCTGATTCTTATATGCCCTTCCTCCGTGTCTAAAAACAGACTAGATCCTGGCGGGTGTGACCCAAAACGACCAGATATCCAGTGACTCAACCGGGAAGAGCCAAGTCAAAATATGTACAAAGAAGTGAAAAGCCGAACCTTTTTTGATCCTTCGCAATGCAAACCTCACTCCCTTAAAAACCGTGGCATAAAAATTGTGTAGAAGAATCGAATTGACGCCACTCAAAGCGAGCTGCTGTTTCACGAAGTACCGGCAAAGATCTTGCCGAAGGTGCTCAAAGCAGATGCCGAGTCCATAAGACTGCCTTCGCTCAGCCAGAAGTACGAGTATTTCTCAACGAAGCTGTACTCTTCGCTATCCAATGCCTTAACGACAGCACTCATGAAGGCATCCACATCGCCACTCTGTGCCGCGAACTCAGTGACCCAGACGTTCTTGTTATCGCAAGCCTCGTGGACCTTGGTGATATGATTCAAGAACTCCGTAGCGCCGTCCTCGCCACCAGGACCATACCAATGAGCAGCGCAAAAGTCAACCTGGCATTTGCCATCGCATGCAGTAAAGAACTGGCTAAGCCAGTCAAGACCCTGGTTCTTTTCCTCACTGCTAGATATAGCGGGTGCACTGATTTTGACCTTGCCAGCATATTTAGCGAAGTACTCGATGTGTCCAGCGGCAGCGTCCGCGGGCGACATGTTGGCTTGGCTAGCAATATCAGGCTCGTTGAAACTGAGCAAGGCGTCGGCTCCATTGGAAATAGCGGATTCTGCGTGCGTATCCCAGTTGTCTGAGTGTGGAGATGCAGTAGACCAGAGCATAGGGTAGTAGACAACGTTAGCCTTTAGGCCATTGGGATCGGGCGTCCAGTTGTATGCCCATGAGAGCTTGCCGCCTAGGCCTAGTACAGTGCTGACAAGGCTTGCATCATTGTACGCAGCACCTCTCTTGCTTGATCCAGAAGTGGTAGACGTTGTCGAAGAGGCTTGTGCAGATGCCGATGTGGCCACAGCTAAAGTTTCAGCCTCGGTCGTGGAAGCGACGGCGGCAGCCTCAGTATAGCTCTGAGCAGCCGAGCTGCTGGAAGGAGATTCGACAGCAGATGCAGAAAGCTTGACCGTGACCAACGTGGTGGGGCTCGACACAGGATAGGTTGCCTCTGCCACCGGAGCGGTAGGTGCAGCAGTTGACGTAGCCGGTTCAACGATCGAGGTCGAGGACGAAACGGTCAAGCTCGCAGGAACGGTGGCATGCTCGGAGTGATGCTGTCCACCCTTGCCGCCAAAGTCGGGGACAGCAGTCGGCACTGCCTCAACAGTTGGTCCTTCCTCGCCTGCAGTAACAGTCATTGTTACATAGTCAGTGACGACAACGGTGTCGGTCTCAGCCCAGACAATTTCTCTCTTAGGGTGCATGTGGCGGTGGAGAGAGCCAGCAGCAACCTCCTTTATCGAGGCAGCAGCACAGAGTGCTAGAATGCTGATCTTGTTATACATCTTGGGATATATCCTTTACGTGCTTGGTGATCGTGTGTTGGGTGGTAGTTTTCGAGACCTCCTATGTTCTTGGTGAGATGGAGTAAATACAGTAGTTTTTAGTTTCCCTTGGTTCTAGTGTCGATGCTGTAGTTTCCGTTGAAGGAGTGTCAAGGTACCAGCTGTCCAGTCAAAGGAGAGGAAGACGTATCGGGAGGATAGCGTCAGAAATGAACGAATTCGTCGAAGGGTGTTGTACGCTCTGCGTAGTGATACCGGCAACAAGACGGGAAGCAGGTTGTGCAGTCTATCAAAGACGCAGAAGGAATGATGCGAGTTTGATGAGGATTGAATTGCACCCTTGGACAATGCGAGTTGGTTGCGGTTGGGTCGTGTGTGCGTGTTACGTTTGACGGGGGACAACACACACAGCGTTGACTTCCTTCTTAATTCGAGGCCAGTCACAAAGAACAAGCGAGGGCTATGAATGGGTCGAAGCTGGCGACCTGATGGAAGATGTACACCGAACTAGAAATGAGTGTGAGGGGGTTGGAAAGAGGGTGACGAATCTCTATGAAAAGGAAAAAGAGAAAGGATTTTTGAGGGTTAAAAGAAAGGCAGGTGGGAGATCTTATTAACGCCGGCGTTTTATGTTGCTGACACACTTGGGGGAGTTTCCCCTGGGGATTCACAGTTGAGGAGTTGAAGATACTACTGTAGGTACATGTGTACATATGCAGGTCCAGCAATCGGGATGCGTGTGGGGCAGGTGCGCGATGTGGGGCACAGGGGTAAAAAGGAACAAGGGTCTATCTCGCCTTGTTCACTGGCCAGGCCTGCGTCGCCAGCCGCTTACAGCTTGTCTTAGCGACCTTTTAGTTGCGGCAAGTGCTATTTAGGGTCGGATTGGCTGCCAAGACTAGAAGGAACCGTACGGGAAACTGTCCGGTGCACGGAAGATCTCACACTTAGAATTCACCTAACCTTAGTCGACTTAACGTAGTCGATTAGCGCGCACATCGATTCGCCATTGGTGGATTTTTGGATACTGTATAGCGCAGTGTAGGTGCCTTACGGTAGGTACTTACATGATAGTATCCATTACCGAGGTGGCTACCCGTTTGTCTGATAATTCAAGCTGTTCGGATGAAAAACTGACTTCCAGACCCATTACTTCCTATTGGATATTATTAGGACAACGGCTAGCATCTCATGTATCTATGAAACAAATAGAAGAACTGGTATATTTAGAGCCCATAATACATTCCACACCGTCCTAGTGAAGGTATAACAGCAAATCAATCTATATGTCCTTTGTCAGCCTATACTTGTTTATTTTATTCGGTTATTCCTGTATTGGTAACAATGCCGAGGATTTCAAGGCTTTTGAAAAAATGCTCAAAATCCGTTCCTTGGTTGCACAGCCTACTACCTTCGGGGTATGTAGTAAGCATCAATCATAAGATATAACATTAAGAGCGAACCCACCCGAAAACCGGTCTCTTTCGCCAGATCAGACCTCTTCTTACGTAGCACATGCAGGTACCAAGCCAGAGCTGCAGGAACATGGCGAGGATAGACCGCTCAACACGAGAGGCGACAAGCTGATGGTGTCAGGATTTCAGGGGTTGTCAGGGATTCGTATCTTTTGTATAGGCTATGTATCACCTCACAAGACTTCGTACGGATGGGTACGCACATCTACAATGGCATGATCCTAGTAACAAACATCCTTTTTTCCCCAGTTCATCCCATCCCATTCAATGCGGCACACCACATGTAAATAGCAGGAGTATCAGCAGGAAGAAAACTGTGTTCCAAATACATTCTATCTCAATTCGAAACTCTAGATACTTCCACGTGAACATCTACCCCAATATTGTCGTCGGGGCCGAGTCTTTGTCCCGAGTACATAAAGAAATCTACCGTGAATAATTGTTACAAAGAACAATAAGAAGACAAAGGTAAACGGACCTACTGCCGCGCGCTCTTTTCGAAGTGTGGTGGCGGTTTCAATCACAGCAGAATGGCTGCTTTTACGGCCACGAATTCGATGCGGTCCACGTGTGGGTCTTGAATGGTTGGATCAAGGCAGCCCAGAACCAGAGCGTTGCGCGCTTCTCCATTCTGCTTACGCTTTGCTTCTCTTCTGGCTTAGCGTCTTACGTGGACACACGTAGTCAAGTAGTGTACCCGGCAGCTCGGGGATCTACAACTGCCCCTGGCGAAAATTGAAAAAGAGAGAATTAAGAAATATTGCCATACAAATGACGTGTTTGTGGGACAAGCTCGCCCGCGAGTGAAACCACAAAAGCGAAATTGCTTTCCAAGATTTCCGCAATTCACCAAGTTGAGTCCCCGTGGCTTTTGGTTGGTTGGGTTGAGATGAACATGGCTTCATGGCTTCACGGCTCCCCATGTACAATTGTTCCCGAAGATTCTGTCCCCCTGTCCGCATGTCAAAAGCTTAGCTTTTTCTTTCTTTGGACGCTAATCGGACGATCTCGAAGGATCAATTGCCCTACGAACTGAATAGATTCAATGCCTAATGGTTGGTCCTAGCTGAACAATAACTTTAAGTGGCTTCTCCCAACTTCGAAACGTGCCGATCTTTAAAATGGGAGGCTAATTTATCTATCTAAGGTAGGTACTTATCGACTTGCTTCATGTTAAGATATGAGGCTCAGCCCCCAACTTAACACAAGAATGCCCCGGACCACTGTCAATATTTGATTATACTAACCTCGCAATTTCTTATTTCGCAATGCATGTGGGTACGATATAATGGATTTGGCTGAAAATAGTTCATGTCCAGACCTTGATCGTTCACGACCAACCTAGCCGTGAAGCTATTCTGGAAAACTCCGCGCAATAATAAACTGTGTGCTAGGCATCTGTTTATGTCTAACGTCACCCTTTCGGTGTAATACAAAAATTTAGAGTGAAGACGATGGGGATTATTTTCATGCTGGAACCCGTCGGAAATTTGCATGAACGCTGTTCGCCAACGGCTCTCGTTTTGGTTTTCCCGACTGATCAACAGATTGCAATCATGTTTGTTGGTTGAGAGACCAGTGTCGTTGGAAACGATAACTGGCCAAATTAATTCCAATGCTTGTGTAAACGGAGGGTTATTGTTGTAAGTGTTAGCTCTTAAAAGGTTTCGGGATTCCGCCTAGTCTTGACAGACACAGCAGGGAATCAACAAGGTCATTATTCATAATGTCAGCTTCTCATCGCCGGAGCCCGACTTTTTGGATGTATAGTGTCCATATGTGTAATAAATCGAATACAGAAATGAGAATATTTATAAATGTTAAACCAAAAAATATATTGGTTTTCGGCCATGCATCATGGATCTCTAGGCACCTGAAAGCCTTCAGGCTTCGCGAACACCGACAACATCAGGTCGCGCGAATTTCCCTGTATACCTAGCCATCTTCCATCTTTATAATAAAAAGTGTAGATTTTCCAAATATCATCTACTACCTAGGTAGCCATAGACCTCATGAATCCTCACTCTTTTCCCGCAATGTTTTCCCGGCGATCTCCCCACCTCCTGCATCCACTCATCTCTGAAGGAATCGACTCCATAACACATCTAGATTGTCGATCCGATCCCACCAACCTTATCACTCTATCCCTGTTTGCCCAATTCTATGGCGTCTTCTAGCTCAAGTCTAGAATCGCTTTCCAAAAACCGCCCTATTGTCGTTGTATCCGAATTATACTGGCGAGGAGCAACGCAGAATCATAGCGAATCAGGTTATATCCCTATGGATGCCATCCTGGCACGGGGAAGGTATGTCGCCTAGCATATCGTAGCACAGAATTCTCCCAGCCAAGATATCCATTATTAAGACCAGTCTGAATGACTGGTTATACGATACAACTTCAGAACGGGCGGTAGGAGCGGGGCTTATACTTTGATATTTACCACGATCCACATAGTGCGCGCCGCTAGGTGTATGGCTCCCGGCGTAAGAGGGCGATGGAGATGGTGATGGACGTATAGGGCACCGAAAATTATAACAGTGAAACAGCTCCTCGAAGAGCCGGCTAGCCTAAATTATATCTAGTTTGCTATTGAGGGTTTGCATTCCAAGGAACACCTCGGACGACGGGGATGCCGAGGTGATATTATATGAATGGGTAGCTATGCATCATTACAACTCAACTATGGTCTTTCCAGCAATACGGGATCAGTATCTTTCTACACAGACATGAAATCCTGCTAGACGAGAGGATTCCACTGCTACTTTACAAGGCGAGAATACGATTTCAAAATACGAGATTAGAGCTACTGCACTAGGTGAAGGTACCTAGGTATGCATAGAAAATTGAAGATTGAGCCCTCGGAATCAGAACGACCTCATCCGGCAAGATGAGAGCATGAGCACTAGGAAGCTAGAGAATCGTACATACGACTAGGTACTATACCTAGTATACCTAGAGTGTTGCTATATGATGAAAGGTATTACTACTTGGTAAAATTAGAAATCATTATCTCGCGGAGCGAAAGGCCTAGTAGTCCGGAAGATGGCATTTCTATGCTATAGAGAATACTAGTACTATTGGGCAAGATGAGAACACAGCGTGATATTTGTTTTCCTCGTAAAATATTAAAGTGGAAAACCTGATAGACATTGTTATGAGTTGGGCCATGAAAACCTTCGTCCTGAATATCATCTAAGTATATTATACTAAACTATTGCTACCATCTACAGATAAACACACTGCTTTTGTAAATATCAGGAGTCCATGATGCTATGAACACACTAGGTTATTCGGAAGATTATTGCGTATGAAGCTTCCAGTTGTCAGAAATAATTACCGGTTATCAGTTGCCACCTCCTTGAGACAAGAAACTATTCTCATTCATTGTGAAAAGAAAGACGGCAGTATAGACCAGTTTCCTTAAGTGACTAGGTAGGTAGGTAGGTAGGTAGGTAGGTAGGTAGGTAGGTAGGTAGTCAACTTGTCCAATAATTAAGCTTCGATTCTAAACATATCTGATTTGCTCTGTGAATCTAGAAGGGCGAAATATAGAGGAGTTGCGAATCAATAGTGCCTATTTCCCGTGACATTGACTTTCGATAAATAAGAAAATTACCTGGCAGTTAGGGCACGAGTATGTTTTCATGATTATAATCTGTTGACGGATAGTATTGTACGAGCAAGAGGCGTCAAAGCTACGTGATAATAGCTCGTACAGATTTCTAGGACTAACGTATAGAACTGACAAGAAGCTGGTAATTGGAAGATGTTATAAGTTCGTTTCTTGTTTTCTCACTTTTCTCTTATCCTGTCTTGTCTTGACTTGCTGATAAGGGTGGAGGAGTGTTGGAGTATGGTTCTACGTATGGCAGTTGTTATAAAATCTTAACGATACGGTTCAATTATTAGCACCTGGAAAATTAACCTGGCGTATTCATTATCCGTTATTTTGAAGTTGTAGTTCAGGCTAATAATGCAACCTAATGCATAACAGTTTCTAATTGCATTCTATTGCCCATGAAAAAGAGTGTCATCGGTCTGACTCATTATATTAGAGTCAATGCTATGCTAAAGGAATAATCGAGCATTGAGAGGTAGGTATACACTGCCAGACCGTCATCAATAAGGGGTAACGAACTTCAGCCCGGCTTACAATCGTGGTGAGGATTGACCAATCACAGGTCGCCATTTGAGTCCTTGGTTAAGTCGTTTGACAAGCATCGCCACGATGCGGCTTGCATGTGATTGGTCTATTCTCAAAAGAGCTGAGGCTTATCCACCTGGTACTTGGCAGATCAACATTTCGACATTCTTGAAGAAGCTGAACCTCGAGAAGGTCAATGCTTTCTGGGGTCGACCTTGTTCCTTTTTCGCGATTTTCCAAACTATTTATTGATGGACGTTCAATTTCAGTCAACACTTAACCTAGAAAACCGGAGTGCGGATTGGATTGGATATGGAGCCACCGAATTCAACTCAACCTATGATCCTCCCGTCATTGAGCTTGAATAGTGGAGATGACTTTAATTACACGACCTTTCTCCCGGACGATGATATCAGCTACCTCGCGAACAATGAAGCCTCTGGTTCTACCTTGGTGTTGGGTGACGAACTTGGTATAACGAGCGCGTCGCCTACGTCAACCACACTGGCCAAAGGCAATTCGAATCTGAGACAGAGGTTGGAACGGCGGGGCCATACTAAGAGTCGACGCGGCTGTTTCAATTGCAAAAGGCGCCGCATCAAGGTAATTGCGAACTCAATCCCATAGTGATTACGACGGGAATGCTGAGATCGGAGAAATAGTGTCAAGAGACGCGACCAGCTTGCGGGCACTGCGTGAAGACGGGACTGAAATGCGAATATCCAACAGTGCCCCAAGTCGTCCATCAAGTATGAAATCCGTATCATCATTGACTGGCATTAAAATCTGCCACTAACAGGAGAAAAGCCACAGCATCAAGTCCCCCTTTTTAGTTTGCAAGATATGCGATTCTTCCAGCATTTCTTGTTGAATTGTTTTCCTCACCACCCTTTGGGAAACGAGTCCATCTGGACCCATGAGATTCCATGTTTGTCGCAAAACGTATGCTTCTCTGTAATGTCAAGTATAAATCAAGATGAGCTAATGGGCTTTCGATGATAGTATGAATATCTTATGCACGCGATCCTAGGCCTCGCAGCGTCCGACCTAATGGCGCAAGATCCCGGCTTAATCACATTTGCGATGATGCATCGGCTCAAAGCCATCAAGGCCATCAAGAAAACGTTAAACGAGGTCCCGAAGTCTAACAATTTTGAAGAAGGGAACGCCCTTGGTAAGTAGCGTCCTACAATGCGTTCTTTAATTGCTTTTAAACCCCTCTTCTCTACTGTTACACGGCATAACATGTAGGCACGTTCTGGGTCCTGCCTGCATTTCAGCGGTTTGGGTTTAGGTTTACGGAACGGACCGCAAGGCTAGAAATTGGATTCCACCTCTATATTTAACAACATATACCACCGATATAGGAAGACGTATTCAGCTACTTACTAACTTAACTCACCTCTCTCCCCAGTGGCCACCTGCTTCGCGCTGACCTTCCAGTCCGTGATCCTCGACGACGGGATGGTAGAATTCATGACATTCTGCCGGGGAATCGTCATCGTGACGCTGCAGATGTGGACGAAAGGGGCCAAATTCCTCTTCACCAACCTACATCAATCGGACCCGCAAAAGCTCCTCAAGCCCTTCATCGAGGCCGTGCCGCTCATCCGCCGCGACTGGGTCGACATGGCGGTGGCCGGGGTGCGAGCCTTGGAGCCGCTGTGCGAAGACGAAGTCGCGCTCGAGTCGTACGGCTACATCCTGAAGATAGCCGAGGCTCTGTACACGTCGTCGTACCTAGCCTACGAGACGCTCTGCAAGCACTACGGGTGGTGGATCCAGATGCCGCACGAGCTATTCCAGCGGCTGATCGACCCGGGCAGCCAGACGTGCACGCTGCTCGCGACGCACTGGATCGCCATCAAGCAGATCATGGCGCCCATCACGCAGGTCGAGCACAAGCTGCGCGCGCAGGAGCCGCAGTACAAGGAGGGCAGCGGAGGCGGCGACATAGGCCGTGGCATGGGCCGCTGGCTCAAGCACCTCAACAGCCAGGTCGACGCCGAGCATCTGCAGTACAATAGCTGGCCGTTGTGGGTCGAGGAGCAGCTCGACCGGGACGTGAGTTTCTTCGGCAGGACGTTGCCGTGATGCAAACGAAACAATTAGAGCGTAATCGACTTCGCAACTCAATTTAGCGCCCTACTGGTTGGGGAACAGTTATTCCGGGACGTCGTGTAATATATGGAGAGGGGAGTTTACAAGGCGTTAATTTACTTTGGATTTTATCGATACCATCCATGTCCGGTACTTGACGAAGGCACTAGAGCGCTGTTCTAATCCAAGGGTATTCCCTAGATTCAGCCATAGTTTCGTAAGGAGTTTATAGAGTTTTCTAGAATCGTCAACTATCTAATTCCATGAAGACGAAGACACTTTCAATAGTCATCTCCGCTTTTGTATTAGTTTCAAACTACCTAGGTACTCATGATTGCCGTTCCATGGCGTGTCTTGGGGCCGCGTAATGTCAAATGACACAGCCACCTCGCTTACACAGAGCCATAGTCTTCTAGCCTACACAATCGCTGCCTACTCTCGTATTCGCATCTCCGGACTAATAATTTCCAGGGGAGTGTAAAATGGCGTGAGTACCCGTAGGTGACTGCTAATCCTAGCTATCAAGTTGACTGTAGTTTGACTTTGGCTGCGAGTTCTGGATTTTAAGAGGCCACGGTAGACTGACTAATGAAGCCTCGAAGCTTCAAATCGAAGAGCCGTGTCATGCTATGTATACAGGCGATCTCTACCCCTATCTTACGAGAAAATAAAAAATAAATGGATTATACCAATTCGGTACAATTTACGCATATGTAGATGTAGCGTAATACTTATCCATATAGTCTGCATGATCATTTTCACACATACAAGTATGGCAGGGTCAGTAGATTCATCAATATAACTTCAGCGCCAAGTGAGCCATAAATCTCAACTCGCCGGACTTTAAATATTCCCAGCTAATCATTCTAGATCCTTGAACCGTTGAAGGGTACTACCTCTCCGTACCAGCCCATCGCATTAGTTCCCCAGATACAGCAGAATCATCCTTGGAAGATGCGCCTCCTCCGAACCCCCTATAGATAAAACAGATCTAGAACGCCTTGCTTAAACGCCCATAGACAGTCCCCACGTTTTTTTTTCTGTACTATCCCACTCTCCAGCTGGAATTGTACGCCGTATAAGTCATCCAACTCTGCCTAAGTAATGGCGTTATGCAAGTTATTTAAACACGGTCGAGACTATAGCGTTTGGAGGCTGCAGTTTCTCTAGAAATAAATAGAAGAAAGTTAAAGGAATGGAACAGAGGAAATATTAAACGCGTCCCAATGCATCTGGGATAATCTTTCGCGCGATCTTTCGCGGATTCGCTACGAAGGTGGTAAAGCTTTTGACTAATGTGGTACCGCAAGACACCAGTGAAGGCGCAATGCTGGCCAACATAGCGCCAAGAGTGAAAACTAGAATTGGAATCTATACGTATCTGTTAGTATAATTCCTCCAAAAAAGCTTAAAAATAACTTACCCAGACAAACCACAGCATTTTATCGCTACTGCCGGTCTTAAGCCTCTGAGCATGGGCTCGTTGTAGGTGCTCTTGCTGTTCCTTGGTGATGTTATGCTTGCGCCCAATCTCAAGAAGTGCAGGTACTTCTGACTGTGCCGCTTCTTGTGATGCCTCTGGAGAGGTTTGATCGTAAAGAGCAGCGCATTTGCTATCCGCTTCAAACTCGGCAGCTGCAGTAGCCGCTGAGGCTTGTTTGACATCCAATTTACGATCATTTTCTGGGAAGATGGTATCATAAGCTGGTGGAGGGGACTCCTTGGCACCGAAGAAGGGCAGATCCCACCACTTGCTGTTGGCATCTTGTGTAGTCTGTTCATCCGCAGATCCAGGACGTGAGCCTCGAATGTTAGGAACAAGAGAACCGATACGTCGCACAACAGGGGCTGAATTTAGATATGCTTGGTAATCTGGAAGCATAGATATTGGTGGTAACGCAGGCATTTGGGGCATTTGCATGTGCGGCATCTGAAGCTGTGCTAGATTCTGGAATTGCACCGCCATAGAATGCTGCCACTGTTGGACTTGTGCGGCGAATTGTTCTCGCAGAGCTGTTACTGCTGCGCTCGGTGAGGCCGGGGCAACATCTTCGTTAGCTGGTTGACGAGGGGCAACATCTTGAGGATAATGAGTAGGTGAGAAGCTTGCTCGTCTCATGTCTAGCCAATCGTGATTTTCTTCATCGCTTTGGTTTTCGTCTGATGAATTTTCATCACTCCCATTGCTGTCTTCTGCTGAGCTCAAGCTGTCAGACATGTACTCCTCACGGTGTGCCGCAACCATTGTAGGTGGATCCCACAACGACCTAAGGGAGCTGGCACTGTTAGCCCTGCTATGAATAGAGCCATTACTTCGAGATCTAGAATGGTTCTCGATCTGTCGAAGAACTCGAAGCACGTCGCTAGATCGGGAAACATCAGCAGGAGTAAGACCGGATAGACTTCGCATGTTTGGATCAGCCCCTTTCATGATGAGGCGACGGACGATCTCTGGATGATTGTTCATCGCCGCGAAGTGCAATGGCGTGAAGCCACCTTTATCTCGCACGCCCACATTTGCGCCACGGGAAAGCAGGCCGGCGACAAAGCGTGCAAGCCCAAGGGAGCAAGCTAGATGAAGCATAGTTTGACCACTTGACCTCTTGAGGTTTATTCTTGCTTTGTTGGCGCTATCATCAAGATCAATCAGCTCCAGGATACGAAGAAGACCCAGTTCTACGGATTCAGATAGATCCTGTTCAAGGGTACTGAAACTGGCGTTGGGTGCTTGAGTTCCTCCGGGAGAAGGCCCCCAAGAACCATTACTTCCAGACCCATAAATGATGTTTCTTGCAATATCCGCGACATCTGTTACTTTCCCACCGAGCTTATTTCCTAGCACAGTGAGTGCCGTGCGTATCAAGCGATTTTCATCATCGTCGACATATCTAAAAAGCGGCTGCTGGTTGCCTGTAAATGGATGCTGAGGTGGAACGCCGGGCTGTCTGATCGACACCGGGACTACGCCCGCAGTGGGAGACGGTGGAAGAAGGCAGACCAACGACGTCTCGCCCCAGTACGTCGTAGTGGCTGCTCTTTGCTCCCCAAACATAACCTCGAGACCAGCATTGGTAAATCCCCTACCAAGAATGGTCACTTCAACACCCCCTGACTTTGGTCCTTCGCCAGGAATAATCTTGAAAATCATCGGTTGCGAGCTCCTACTTGAACTCATAACCGTATGCGCATTATACAGATTTTGAGGTATCGGAGCCTGCGTCATGTTCTGAATGTCATTTCGTAGACGATTCGGACTAGGAGCCCGGCTGGGATGAGCCGACGTTGGTGCGGAAAACATCCGAGTCACTGGCATGTTATCCAGGCTCATGTTACCGTTTCCTGATTGGAATATGAGTTCGGCTCCGCTATTTGGTGTAGGGGGTCCTGTCGGGAAATGCTGACCTATATTGCTAAGGTTGGCCTGTTGCCCATGAGAAAATAAGGGTTCCGCAGCCATTGGGAATGCCGCCATACTCGGTGAAAACGGCGACGTAGCTGCGGAACTGACCGCTGATTCCGCGGGAAGCATCATCGGTGGCGATTGGCCCGTCTCAAGTCTCGTCATCGCTAGACCGCTAGGCAGTTTCACAGATCCGCTTGCTTTTCTCTTCTTGGTAATAGGACCAGACGGACTCGTTGGTGAACCTTGTCTGGACAGATTACGGGGTGGCGCGGTGACCGGGGCAGTTTGCGGATTATTGTTAACTGGAACCGGGGGAAATGAAAAAGGCCCGTTTTGCGTTAATCCTTGGAGGTCGGAGGTCGATTGCGACGAGTGAAACATCAATGGGTCGCTTGGTTTGATATCGTTCGTGATATGCATCGGGGAACCTCCTAAGGATTGGGCTGGGGCATTTGAACATTGTGTTGTAGATGATGCCGGGAGATGAGTTTTGTGGTCATCAGTAATCATGATCGAAGACGAGATCTGTTGAGCAACAACATTGTCTTTGTAGTCTTTCATGGTGAAGATGACCTGGAACCCCATTTTCTCACCGTGGTGGCGGCAATAACAGGCTATACGCATCGGCGCGTCGACCTGGACGGTACCTTCGGGGACGGAAACATCAGAACCCCCAACTCCGGTCGGATCAAGCATGTGAGGAGTGACAGCCTGCCATTCTTTGACTTCCTGAGTATTGAAAACAATGACTCGTTGATGCTCGTATCGGTTCCATAGCTCCTCTTCCTCCGGCTTCTTGTGCTTTTTGCGACCAGCACGTTTGCGTTCCCGAGTTATACATCCAGCACATATCCGTACTTCACCACCATTTTGAGGTTTGTTTTCCTCATCGTCGGCGCCATCATCCGGCCGCTTGGGACCATGAAAATCATGACTAGCCGCTGCGGCTCGCTTGAACGCACGGTGGAGCTTTGCCGGATCTTGCATGGCGCTGGTGCAAACTAACATAGTATACAGCTCCAGCATATCGGGAGATCGCACCGCCAGGGGCTTTGCGAGCAATTTGGGTTTCGATATCGTATGAGTTGGCAGGTGGAGTCTCTTGATACCTGGGGGCAAATGATGGATTGTTAATTTGATAGGGATTTGTGTTTCAACCCGAGACTTCAGAGGTGTGGGCTGAACTACCAGCCTCGGCCGAGGACCCTGAGCTAAGCTCATCTGCGGGGAATACGACGGAAGACCATGGGCTGGGGGCGGCATGTTAATTGGATTTTGTCTGACCTGGGCTACCGGCCCATTAGTCTGCAGACCAGTCATACCAGACCAGACTGGCGTCATGTTCATATTTATTAAAGCACCATTAAAATGGTTGGCAGTAGTGTCAGGAGATGGCGAATTCTTGAACATCGCTGCTGGCGAAGGCTCTTGGCTAAGCGCCATAGTTGACATTGGCGAGCCTTCTCTAGAGCCACTCGTCTTCAGCCCGTTCATTGACTTAGTCAGTGAATGTTGCTATATATGCGAGTTAGCTCGAGCACAATAGCTACGCACGAAACTGAAGTCACGAACCGACTGTGCCTTGTGATGGCCTTTGATCCTTTTAGCAGCGTGGCCATTTGATACAAGCTGCTTAGATGCGGATAAATCTTGCGTGGGGCCATTCGTCGGAGGGCTAGGACTACTCGACGCACTATCAAAATCGAAAAGAGTAGATGGGTCCAGAGTGTCGTACATGAAGTTCGAGTCGTGGTGTTTAGTCTCATTTTCGAGGTTCCATGTCGAGAAGGGCTCATCGGTCATCATCGCATCTGCCGAGGACTGACTGGTTTTGTTGGAATTGCCACTTGTTCGGGACGAAGAGGAAGAGGAAGAACCACGATGGGAAGGAAGTGACGAGAACCCCGGCGCTGTTCTGTTCGAATTGGGTTGTACGGATGAATCGGGATTAGGAGGGAACGCCTTAGAATCTTCAAATAAATTCGAGTCAAGTAATTCACCGCTGGTAAAATCGAATATAGATGCGCTTGCGTGTTGATTAGCGTCGTCACCGTCGTATAGTTCGAATTCGTTCGTAACCGCGTAAGAAGAAGGCATTCCTGAATCAGAAGCGAAGGGGTTCGTCCCAGTAAATGGGGGAGAGCCAGGATTCTGCATGGCTCTATAGAGGAATTCTCGATAACCCGAGGATGTGCGGTCGTATGTGTTCGTTTCAGAAGCGAGTCGTCGAGATCCGATTCAATTCCAGCTCACGAATGCCCTAAATCGGATATAAACCGCCGCCGTCGTTGTCGTCGTCTAATAACTTAACGATAAATATCTCAATAATAGATTAAGACCTTAGATAATCATCCGTGGAAGCGCTACCTAGCGAGTCCAACAGTGTGATGTAAAGCGCTATAAGGTTACAGCAACATGATGACTCCTCCACCTCAGCTCAATTGAAAGCAAATCCACGAGTGGCCGACGTTCGCGGCCTCCCAGTTCCAACCCAACTCTCAATTAACGATGAATTACAGTGCGATAGATGAAATTCGATGCCCGATTGATGAATCGAATTGTCTGGCGAGCGTGGTTCGGAATAGTGTGCCGAGAGACGCGGATTCCTCTGATACCAGGAAGCAAGTATCGGTGAAAAGTTGCGGTAAGACTAGACTGTGTGTGTTTGCTCAATAGTTCGGCCTACCAATCATGTAGTACTACCCCGTTATCGGCATCCGAGTCTGACTACGAGTCCTAACTGACGGGACGCAATAGTAAAAGCAGTAAAAGCGATCGAAAGAGTAAAAAAAGGAAGGACAACGATAATAGGGAACGGTCCCCTAGGCTCTCGCTATCGGTCGAGAACTCGTTCGAAGAGGTGGATTTTGGATATTGAGATGGGAAGGGAAGTTTGGATGGATCAATTTAGTCCAAGATGGAAGAACCCTGAGTGTCTGCCACTCGGACCCAATGAAGTAGAGTGGAAGTGGAGTTGAAAGATGACTAGTGGAGGATGGTCGAGGCGGCCAAGGTGGTCTGTGTGGTTAAACGTAAGAGTAAGTTTGAGCACGCTAAAATTACCTAGCAGTCTCGCAGTCTCTGTAGCAGCACTGAGTGTCTAGCACTAGGACTAATCTAGTGACGCACCAACTAGGATTCGTGCGGTGGTAGCTTCAAAGTTTCCAAACCAGTCCCAGCCTTCCCTGTGCCCCGGCAAAACCGGGGTTTCTATGTGAACTTAGTTGCCCACTATTTTCCCCTGAAATGTGTTAGTGGCTGGTGGGCCAGTAGTAATCTCTAATATGTCACCGGGCGCTACAGTAAAAAAAGAGGCGTGCTAACGTCGTATCCAGGTCGACGAAACAAGAAAACAGCTAGAAAACTCTACTGCATTTCCGCGAGTTTAACCTACATAGATAACCTCCATACTAAATCGTCTTGATTTGAGCATTGTGCTCCAAGTCCCGCCCTCTGCTACTTCCTTGGAAAGTTCCTTGGAGGAATATTCTCGTCGTGGTTTTCGGTTCTCAGCCTCAAAATCCTTTTGGAATCTCGCCGGTCATCGGATCATGTATGCTGACCACCTCGCCCGTGCCTGTACAAATCTATGGCTACGAAGAGCCTATCTAATGCCAATGTCTCTTCTAAGCCCGATACACCGCTCGCTTACCTTCGATAGCTGGCATTTCCTTGACTATTCCACATATCCACGTAGGTGCCTGGAAAGGACGACACGATGTTCTGCTATGGTCCCTTCATGCATAGGTACATTTATCCAATGTTTAGTCGAAATATATCTTTTTTACTGTATTAGGGTTGCAAGATCCAGAGCTGTGTCTAGTCTAAACTTTGACTGGTCTCCAGATCAAACTACCTTGTTAAGGGTCCTATGAATGCATATCTTATAGAGAGGGGGTGGAGGCCTAGGGGTGCTGATGTTTATCTAGAGTTCCACATGCCTCTGTGCAGCGTCTACCAATCTCCCTGCGGAAGGTCGTGCTCGTGGGCGTTGACGACATACCAGGAACGGTTTCGTCAAAGTAAGCGGTCCCGTTTCCACAAATACGTGTCTCTGTTTCCGCCAACCACAAGCGTCCAAGCGCAGCCACAAGGAGCCACAAGCGACAACACCGATAGCGAAACCCCGTTTATCTCCCGCCCTATGGACATCAAGGTGGGTTGCACTGGTAATAAGCACCTTCTCTGTCGTCACTAGAGCGGCTCTCAAATAGATTACATACATGTATGTCCTAGACCTACACATAGCTTTCGTTTGCCCATTCGCCGCGTGCCTCAGTTTCGCAGTCGCCACCCAGAGCTATCTGAAGAACAGGGCAGTTTCAATTCGGTCTAATTACGTAGGTAGGAGAATACCGACTACTAGATAATGCGAGATTCTTGGTCGGATTTTGTATTTAGGCAATGTAACGCTCAGTCACTTTACAATGCATGAACGAGAAGTCGAGGTAGACGGACGTAATAAAATTGTCATATGCAAAGACAGCAACTAGGATGTCTCTTCCCGACCTTGTAGCGTGTGTCTAAGACTATTCGAACGGCCCTCGTGGAAAAGCGCGGGGGTTACGCGGGACTTGTGAACTTGTGATAGCCTCCATCCCACTTCCAAGGCTGGGGAAAGACGGACAACACCATGATCCAATGTCGTCCCTGTCCCTATTCCTGATAGGGCTGGCCAAGCTCTAGCTAAGGCGTCCAATTGGTACCACGGAGACGGTTGTGTCTACAAGATCAAGGCTTGTCAGCTGATTGCATATATGTATGCCGATTCGGGCAGTTTGGCTTCAGTAAGCCGGCGTCTAGATTACTATAACCGTTGCGACCGGACTTCCGTCTGATGTTGTAGTTGACATCATCGGAGTCCGAAACACACGAATGAAGTGCAGGAACCGGTATTGGCAATGGACCCTGAAATGACATGAAAACTACCACTATATTGAGACTAATAATCTAATAACTAATGAAGTAGATAATCTTGCGACCACGAAGATGGAAACTCCTAAGCGTCTCAAGTCAGGTGGCTTCTAGAAATGAAATTGATTGGACTCCTCCCGTAGATCTGACTCTTCTGTCTGAATGTTACCCTGCTTATCGTTGCTGTTGCGAGTAGTACACGGCCAATGACTACTGGTACCTTCTGAGTAGGTACTGATTGTGCGCTTGGGATTCCATGAATCACATGCTGCAATAAAGAATGCCCAAGATGCTGTTGCGGTGATAAATGACAAATCATTCACGCCTCAGTGACAACATCTCTCTTAGGCTCTCGAGACACCTTGTCGCCCGGCAGCGTTTCGTCAGGAAAGCGAATAATGCGGCCAGGTGGGATTGGCGACGCCTTGTTGTCGAGCGATTCTAGTTCGATATCTTCTCGAGGCCCCACTACAATCTCACTAGCATTCGACAATCCCATGGTAGGAGATCGAGCGGGTGGTGCATGCTCCGTAATAATGGTACCGCCAATCCTGTAAACAGGTCGTGCAGATACAGAACGCGACCCGGTAGGAGTATTGACGGCTGTCTCATCCCTTGAGCGGCTTCGCGGTATTGCCCTCCCGTTCACCTGGAAGGAGACCAGATCCTCAGGAGAGGATAAGGTCCTTGATATGGTACGAGGGAGATAGATTCCAAACTTGCCCAGAGGAATACTAAGCCCGTGGACAACCTTTTGAACCATGAGTATGATGATAACATTAAGGACAAGATGGTATCGCTTACAACGCTGCAGATTACCATGAACCAGACCAGAACCAACACTTCTTCTTGAAGATGGGCCACGTCCCATCTCGGCGTTTCTTGATTATGATTCAACGTATTGATGAACTCCAACGTTACGTATAAGTAGAAGATAGCCGAGCAACCAATTGGCCCGAAGAAACCCATGAATATCGCTTGCCGTAGGCCGTCTATCTGTGGGATCTTTTTGTAAAATACCAGTATAAATGGAAGGCGCCTAAACAGCAATATCAGAATTCCCAGAGGGATCAACCGGTAAATCGGCATGACGCCATTTGAGACAAAACTATGCCACTATCGTATGCTTCAGTTAGATTTTGTCACTTGTAGAACTTCAACGCGGTGGTCTTCGGCTAGAGACCTCTCAATGGCCCCCGAGTCCAATTTCAACGGAAGAATTCGAGCAGTAAGCTGAAAATGACAAGAGAAAGCTAAATGATTCAGGGAATACTTACAGGACACATGGCACCATACCACATAAATATAGTTACGTTGAGAAGCATATCAATGGTCGGTTGAAGCGAACTGAAGAGACGTCATGTGGTTAGTAGAATGGTTACTTCGAAGGCAGAAGCCCCCTAACACATGTGGCCAAGTACATACTGCGCTGTAGTTAGTGAACAAGTTCTAGTATCTCCAGGATATATCGAATATACGAACCTCATCAAGTGTCTGCAAGCGGAACCAATCATCCCAAGTAAAGACATTCCCGGCAATGAAGCAAGCCAAAATATCATCGCTGCCGATCATGCCACAGGTACCAGTAATGAATAGTGCGAGCGAGAAGGCGAAGACAAGGAAGCTCTCACGGTCGACAAATTTGTGTTCCTCGCAGAAGTGGAGCAGCTCTTTGGCAATCCAGCCTAGCACCGCGCCATATACCACACTGAGGATGATGGTATATCCCCATGTCTCGCCAAACCATAACCCTATAGCGAGGCCTGCACCCCCTGACTCACTAACGCCACCATCGCCGATATATTTAATAAGATATAAGGCGAAGAACAGAAAAGGATACCCGAGTCCGTCATTGGCGCCCGACTCTGCGATGATTATCTTTTGAAGATCCTTGGGGACGTTATGGTCAGCAAACCTTCCTTTCACGATGACGTTTGACAGCACAGGGTCAGTTGGCGTAACGCAAGCGCCAATCACAAGCGCGTGGAGGAAAGGCAGATGCGGCACTAAAGCCCAGATGAGTAAACTTGTTACTATCCACATCGCCGTCATTATTGGGCCAAGAAGTAAGGCTAGAGGTTTCCATTCTTCTTTTAAATAGCGACTTGGTAGTTGAACGCCGGCCAGAACGAGTTGGACCCCCAGAACGAGACGAGTGAAGTATAGCGTCTGCAGGAAGAATTAGTATTTGTACCTTGAGTCACTTAAGTCCTGTATTCCAAAACTCGTTTGCAAAATACCCTGGGTGGTCGAATTTCCCAGGAAGCAGTCCTTTTAAGGGAGCCCGAATGAATGAGTCTATTAGAACTGCTTACAATCGCATTTAAATTTTCCTCCGAGCCCGCATATTCAAGAGGACGAACAAAATTGGCAGCGTGGGGTGAGAACTATGTATGTTTGTTAGTAAGTCATTGCTTCACATTCATCGAAAGGGAACAAAGGAAATCACTTCACGACCTATTGGGGCGTTGCTAGTGATCAACCGAATCCTAATCCCAGTAGAAATTCAGAACATAGTTTTTTACATACCGATAATCCAGCCAAAAGAGATATGACTATGTGAATTGTTAGCCTTATTCGTTGTTATGTGGTATAAGACTAAAAATATAGAGAGGTGACCACATAGATGGTAATACTTACGTGCCTCGGAGAGATAGAAATTCTCCTTCAGCAAGTAAGATACTAGGCCAAAGAGGGAAATCCATCCTCCTAAAACACTAACGACGATGTTGAAATTGGTAGGAGAAAGAGTCGGCATTGTGAACTAAAGGCCAGGTCTCGACGGAGTTTCAAGTGACGCCAGAATCGTCCTTGCAACTACGCAAGGCAGGTAAGCAGTGATATGCCGGCGGGGTGAATGTTATTGAATCATTTGGCTCCGATGAGATTGTAGCACACGTCGATAGAACCGCCACTTTGAATCGACCTATCGCAGTGGGAAGGTTGACACTTCGTGCGACTCCTGTAAACACAGCAGGACGAAATCGGCAGTGCCTATATCTTTTCTTTTTTAAAGAGTTGGGGTTGCCCTTCGATGTGGTCACAAAGCAATATTATAGGCTCTGTTTATCAAGCTACAAGGAGAAGTAGGCGGTAGCTATGCACGTTTGTACATGTAGATAGGAGAAATCATGGGTCTGCGTGCAACATTGAACGCAAGGCAGAAAAAGAGAATGGCTAACGGAATAAAGATGACCGGTACTCCACTACCTAGGTATCTTAAGATCCATCCGCAGCTTAGCTTGGCTGCCAAGGTACATACTTAACAGATGAATGTCGCCTCCCTTGCTATACCTTAATGACTAAACAAAACTAAAAATTTGAGCCTCGATCTGGTATCTAGAATCTACTATCTACGGTAGAGAACTTGCACGGCTTGATGGCGACTACGGCAATTGTTGAGTATATGTGCGATCAAGCTTTTAATGGCCCACAGAATTACTCGAGATTGACCTATTAAAAGCCGAACATCATAGTAAAAATTGGGCATCAAGTGTAAGAACCAGGACTATTCACTTATCCAAGCAATCAATTATCACTGAAGAAAGTAATCAGGTAGTAGCAAGTGACCATGGAGTATCATTCCAACGTCAAGGTGACAACTTGTATTATCTGGAGCTAACGACTTAACGAATCATGTCGTGCTATAGGCATTATTTGTAAAAACTATACATGTGAAAAATCGAATTGAGAATAGAGACAGCCGGCCCCTAAGGTGGTATCATCCAGTACTACTAAACATAATCATCGTGAGCCCATCAATGCGTATTCAATGGTTCGTATTTGACGTCCAAACATAAGTCGTTAGTAATCCAGATGTTCATTTGCTGCCCTTTGCGCCTTTAACGGCAAGTTCGTCTGCTGCAACATTTCCAGCATCCTCCGCGTGACCCTTCACCCATTGGAAGTAAGTCTTCGTGCCAGCCTTATTGCGCTCGTTAATCTTCGCCCGGATCGCCTCAATGAGGTCCTTGTTCTTCACGGGACCGGATTGTGTTTTCCACCCATTCTTCTCCCAGTTAACGTACCACTCAGTCACGCAACTGATGGAGTACTTGCTGTCCGAGAAAATCCGGAGTTTCTCACTGACTGGCACCTTTTGTAACGCGCGAAGAATGGCGGTTAATTCGGCTCGCTGGTTTGTCTGTACATCGCCCTCGAGACGTTCTGAAACATTCCTACACCATTAAGTTAATAAGCTGTATTCTAGGGCAATTTTCACAAGAATTACCTTCTGTCGCCGTGTCCAAACCAGACTCCAACTCCGGCGACGGCACCAGCTCGGCCATTGGAGAGGCTACTGCCATCCGTGTAGACATGTTGCACATCCGGTCCATCTTGAAGAAGACTTTCTCCAGCTGTAGATTTCTTACTCTTCTTGGCAGCAGGTTCAACAGCCAAGTCCAAGAGGACTTTTTGCGCGGCTTCGTTCCCATGCATCCGAATATACTCTATGGCCTCTTCACGTGTGTCGAATCTCTTATATTTTGGTCCCTTCCATCCTTTGATGGCAAGTGATGCTGTGTCCCAATCGGTGTAAACTCCTGGCTCTCTACCGATGGCTACTGCATAGTATCTCTCTTCGCCCGGGACTGTAGTCGAAGTCTTCTTACCGGCGACGTAGGCCTCTGCGTCCTCTCGGCTTAGGAATGATTTATCTGAAAAGCAGTTATTAGCCATATGTTAATACGTTAGGGATGCACCGCTTATACTTGGCTCACGCACATGAAGCACCTCTAAATCCTGCGGTCTGCTCCTGGCATTCCGCCCACGTCAAGTAAACTCCTGGGTTAACTCCAGCTCGCACAGCGTAATACTTCTGGGCAGGGGGCTCCAACTTTCGCTTCTTGTTAGTCTTCGCTGGGGGTGGGCTGGCAGACTGCTCAGCAGTCTTTGCTCCCTGGCCTCTCTTCGTTTCAGTCGGTGGCATATTGAATAGTGGGAATATAATCCTTTTCCAAGCTGAAGAGAGCTCACTTGTCCATAGCAGTCCGCAGGACCCAGTTCCCTGAGGAAAGCGTGATACTTGTGCGAAATGAACGGCTTTGTTGCTGACGATGAAGGAACTGTATCGTATTGAGGACGCGAAAGTGGGCGAAAGACTGTGTCGGAGGAGTCAAAGGCGTGTCATTGTCTATCAAAAAGGACAATTAAGACCCCTATAGAGGTCAAAGATTGTGTCCGTTCTCGTCGGTACTTGCGTTTTCCTTGTGCGATATGGAACGAACGTAAGTTTAATTCTTAAGGGAAGAGGGGGGACTCTATCAAAGCATTTGGAGTCACAATAATAGGTACGCGCCGATAAGATAAGGAAATTAAAGGGTATGTAGGTACATATAAGATGTACCAGCACTGATGTCAGTGCTGTGTGGGATCCACTCTTGTCGCGACCCTGGGCATTCAATTTCACTCCAGTGTCGTACTTTCGGTACCTAGGTACCTGTGACATTGAACGTGTTACCTAGAATCACCTACTTCGAACTATATGTAGCAAAGTCCCTATGTAAATGAATATAAGACACTATATGCGGTATCAAGTTTAGTTACGGGCCCTTTGACTTTTTTTCAAGTATCATGCATAACTACCTATGGAGTCAGAGCCCA
Source organism: Hypoxylon sp. PDH2405 (assembly GCA_023628415.1). Classification (NCBI taxonomy): domain Eukaryota; kingdom Fungi; phylum Ascomycota; class Sordariomycetes; order Xylariales; family Hypoxylaceae; genus Hypoxylon; species Hypoxylon sp. PDH2405. Next base: position 168,598 of record JAMAKT010000006.1, on the reverse strand, counting down.
AGAATATATTGTACACGGGTATCCTTTTATCCCTCCCTAATCAGAAGAGCGTTCGTGATGATCAGCTCTCACGTCAACTTATAAAATGCCATGGAGAATAAAGCCAGACGCCTGTGATGCTTTAGTGTGCTTATCCCGGCCCTAAACGTGATGCCACATCCTTCGGTAATGCCAATTTAGACAAGAGGCCTACCTAACTCCTCTGCCTGTCTCAAAACCAAACTTCACGTATGACTACCAGAGACTGAAAATGCTCATGCATGAAGATGTGGATCAACTGGTAAACCCTCGGCCTCGTCAGTCTCCCACTCCCATCCGAGGAGAGTCCAGTTCAACTCCTTGCGCCAGTGGAGCCCTAGGCCTTGGCCTCCGCCACACTGGCCTCGTTCACAAGTAGTAGATGTTGTGCATGCACTGTGATCTCGATCCTCGGCGCTCATGCCTCCTGTCAACGGCATACGATGACGGAAAACAATTCTGCCCATTCGGGAATGGAGGATCGCCATGGCACACATGATACATGGTTCATGCGTCATGTAGAGTTCCAACTCATGACAGAGGTACCCATCAGGAACTGGATGTTCAGCTTCGAATACAATCTGCTCGTCGTCGAGTAGAGGCTTGTCTTGGAATGTCTCAAATTCCATGATCTGCTCACCAGTGTCAGGCCGGCCTTCAGCTCTCACCAGCTTCTGTGCTACCATGCTGATGGCTCTGAGCGCTGCGTGTGCCATGGGATTTCCGGTATGTCCGATTTTCTCCTGTTGGTGCCAGCGAGCATCACCTGCGATGGCGACGATTTGGGTTGTCTCCTTGTCTTTCTCTTTTCCTTTGGTGCGTGACTCGGCGTTGTGACTATGGTCGGGGACGTGATCTGGCTCAGCGACATGGCTAGTCTCGGCGGTACGACTAGCTTTAGTATTACTCTCGCCGTTGGACAAGTCGGACTCTAGAGCAGCCGGTCTTGCAGGGGGAGCTCTCGGGGTATCATATTTACTAGGAAACGTTCGCTTAACGATGACAGCACCAATTGGCTCACCTATGCCCTTCCTCTGGGCCTTTTTGGCAACTTGATGGGCCAAGGTTATCCAGATGGATGCATCCCGGGAGACGCTGGACTCCGTTCGAGTGACAGTTGCTGGGTGAGGACCAAGAGGGTTGTTCTTTCGGTAGACAGTCTGCCAGTACTGCTGAGACCACAAATTGGCCTGGACTTGGGAAGTGGGAGCCAATAGAGGAACTGGGATGGATCCCACGAAGACGTCGTCTTTAATCTCATCAACAGCGGAGAGGCTTCGAAAAAGTCCATCGTAGTCCAATTCATCCTTACGACCAAGGATGATATAGAGCCAGTTGGACTTGCTAGAATGGACTTGTCGTCCATTTCCCTCGTGCATGAATTCTGCCTTAAGGTGAGGTGGTAGGTCGCCGGGCTTAACGCATCGCCGAAGGTGTGGGAGATTCTTAGCGACATCATCACCCATCAGGGACCGCGCAATACTGTAAGAGGAAATGTTAGTATGTGGTAAAGGTAAAGGCATTAGAAGAAACAAGTAACTCACTTGACGACATCGTTAGTGACTCTGTTGGGTGCTCTTGTGACATAGGCACGACCAAGAGTAAGATTGTCTCGCAGCTCGAGGACAGTCTTAAGAGGTACCAGAGTCCCTAGATCAATATCTGAGGGTAGAATCCGTCGGGTGACGGGGTCGAGCGTCTCGACAACTTCCTTCATGGAATCGCTCATAGCGTAAAAGCCAACAAGGCAATGCGTTAAGTTTGGTTAGGTGTTGGCTTGGGAGAAGCGCGGGAGCGACGAGACGAGACGAGCCAAGACAAGACGCGACGAGAAGGGAGGCCACGCAACAGGATGGGATGGGATGAAATAAGCCTAGATTGGCTGTGCAGCGTTGAGATGGGAAGTTCGTGACGTAGTGAACAAGATAAGAGTATCCTCGAGGGAGTTGTGTTGATGGGTAATGTAAACCAGAGTGAGCAGAGTCAACCAAAATCCAAGGACCTATGAGTTGACGCGGTTCAAATCAAATGGGAGAATCGATCCAAACTGAATTCACAATGAGGTCCCACAGCATTGTGCTTGGGAATTGGTGAATACATGAAATTAGGACCCAAGAGGAAAAGGAAGTCCTCTTAGAATGTCGAAAGGTTAGTCTGTTCTGAAAGCCGGGAAGGTGAGAATTGTGTGATTTTTCGTGTCAGAAAAGAGCTGCTCTGGTCCAAGCCGTCGCGGTTTCTGATATAACAGCCCCGGGATATGTTTTCCTGGGAAGGATTGAGGAACTCTTGTTGGTTGTTGAATTCTCGCCGTTTCTACATGTACAAAGAAATCATGTAATTAAGGTTTATGGATCGTCGTTGCGCAGGTAACTTTTGCGCGTGCACACATGGCGGGGCTTATCGATAAGATCAATTATTACGTACATGTAGGTGCACTGTGAATACCTAGGTACATTCACATGTATGCCTGCGGCGGTATTTGCATGTACGGTACATCATTACCGTAGATTTCAGGCTCCAGAAACTCAACAGTACCTACTGTACATATACATCAAAGATTCACTTACATACTGGATGTACATACGTATATCAGCCTCATGGTTACTTATAGATTCATATATCTGCCACATTAAACGCTCTACATACATGTATTACATACATCTCCTATCGTACTGTATGCTATGACGCTATATACATGTATGTACCTAGGCTCATGAGAACGTTGACATTGATGGAAGTTTGCAGGTTAACTCTTTGGTCGCATTCCGAAGATTATCAATGACACCTGGAGCATTTAGGAACCCTACCCGATTCGGTCTCATGTCCTCTGTATTTGTCACATCCATGACTTATTTAGCTTGCTTCGCCCGTGCTTGATGTGCATAATTCCTATCACCGAGGCAAGGGTAACCGTGGGGTTCCCTGCCCATAAATTAGCCCCCCACTACGAGGCTGGGCCATGATGGTTGTGATGATGCTGCATATATACCGAGTATGGGCTCGAAGCGGTTTTATGCCCCTCCTCTGTTTCCCCGCGAATGCTGCGATCCTAATCCACCACGTGGGCTCGTAATTCCTCAGAACGACGTTTCTGAGGTATTTATTGAGGTGCACTGGTACACCTATCAACCTCTTAATAGCTCAGAATTTATATTGGTAACATGCCGACCCAAAGCACAGGCTGCAGAACCATCTGGTCCGTATCGCTTCCCCAGCTTTGGGTTACATTATATCATCAACCGGGTGTGTAGGGTATGAATTCCATAGATGCAAGATATATTCACCCGGCCATGTGACCGGATCAGCGATTCTTGGTTCTTTCACGTGAGTCTATTGTAGAACTGCAACTACATGTGAGAATGGATGTTGGCAACGAGCTGTCCGATGTTGGAACTTCAACTGTTGTGTGCAATTGGATCTGACAACCTTGGAACTACGCTAGCCGCAGATCGTCCAGGCTTGATGACAGATGCTCTTTGGGGTAAGGTCGGGGTGCTTATCTCCAGCCCCAAAGCAGATGGTTGGGTAAAAAGCATGTCCGATGGCTCTCTTTATACCTAGTACTGTATCGTTTCTATGCACGGAGTCCAAAAAAAGAAGCTATTGCCAAGACGGATCTCCGGTAAATCTCTCATACTACGTAGAAGGATGAACCTAAGCCGTTGCACTGCGTAAGCCACGCAGTCGCGCCCGTCTCGGCGCCGAGGCGAATAATCTAAAACCAACATAGAAATAGGGGATAAGCAGCGAAGAAATATCATTAATATTCGGACTTATGTTGAGGGTGTAGAGGGGCTAGGACTGTCGAATCCGGAACCTGTTGAGGAAATTATATGCCTGCAAACTTGGCCGACTTTCGCTTCTTACGCAGGCTCAATAGCTTAATAAGAGTAATCCCTCTTGCGCGATAATTACGTCGCAGACACCCAGGCATCCCCCGGCATGCCAGTTCGGCGAATCAGTTGCGATAGCACTTACATGGCGTACATCCTCAGGCTTCCTCCGGTCGGAATACTCACAGATCCAATGATAGAAAGTCTAGGCGGGTGTAATTGCTCTACGTAGTAATTGGTCTTTACATATTGAGTTCTAGCATCGAGTTGGATGGCTACGAATGCGCGGTTTGTTGGTGATTGCGCGTATGATAGCAAGGCTTATACGGGACACTTGACGATAGGCATTTCCTATACAATCCTGTCATCCTTCCCGCCTGTTTGCGAGTCAGCTTTCCATTACTAGACAACTTCTCGAGTGCCTACCTATTCAGTCTAGCCTTGTTTCTTAGCTAAAACATCGCCTATCAGCGTTTGAAGGCTACCTAGTACGGTGAAACTATAATTGGTCGCAGTTCGCATTTCATAAGAGATAAATCCATCTCAGCCGCCAACTGGGAAACAGAAACGCCGAGCTAGAAACAAAACCATTGATCTAGCCAAGAATCTCAGCCTCTGGGCTTATTTGTTTTGAAGTTGCAGAAACAAATTCGGAACAAATTCTACCTGGGTTTTCAAACAGCAAGGCTTGGCTTCATATCGAAGAACCCTGCCAAGGTTTAAGTCGGGCCAACTGTTGAGTTCAGCCCCATACTCGAACCATACTCGAACAAAACAGAGCCTTATCACTTACTATGGTGATGCGCAAAAGGGATATTAACGTCAGGCACGCCGCAACCGCTACGAAACAACTTGAGGACGACATCATAAAGTCCACAGGAACCCACTTGCGCCCACTGCAATCGACACTGTCGACCCACAGATAGACGAGAGTCGTGCCACTCATTCACAAGTTCGCTTTTCCTCTGGCAGGAAAGGTGATATCACGACAAAGTCTCGAAGACTGAATAATAATAACGACGTTGACATCATCCCACACTGGTTTCATCTTCGTCACCTTACCTGACTTCCGTCTGTTTTATTTACCCCCTAATACGGACCTATTTCTCACGAGCCCCGGCACAAACTACAGTGGTCCAGTCAGGGGAAAACGAATTAATTGAGGCAAAGAGCCCGCGGATTTTTGTTGCTACCTAAGTAGTGGCAGAACCGACAAGACGGATAGGACAGTCAGAAGCACCTGTCTATTGGCAAGGTACAAAAGCGTTATTTTGGGGAGTGCAGCTGTCTACTGCACAATTACATTACCTTACATTCTAGCCTCATCCGATTCGCCGGTTTCGCTACTGCTAGTGCTACCTTCCTGCAGGTGCCTATCTCCCTTTTTGTTATATTGGACAGTACAGAGCCTCTTGGTATTTCCGAAGTTGTCCTGTCTGTACTAGCGGTCTGCACTAAAAAAACCTTAAACCTGCTAAGGTTAGGGGACCCTGAAAACTCCGGAAGCAAGACACCGAAGGCACTGTGGATTATGACTCCTCGCCTGCACCTAAAGGGAGCTGGTCCTCTCGAAGTTGTTGCGCCGGCTGAGTGCAGCATTTCAGCGACGCACCAATATCCAACTAATTCACAAGGTAAGTGTTAAGCAAAATAAAAATAAAAACAAAAAAATTCATTAACGTTTCTTTTCACTTCTCCACTGTCGTCATAGAACTAATCCTTGTTTTTTTCACCTCGTCATTTCCTATTTCACACCACTTCACGAAACACATCAAACATATGTCACCTGAGTTCCATTCCACCTCAAATCTCTTTTCCAGGCAAATTTGCATAAAACGTGCACATCCGCACCTTCGCATCTCGGCGCCCCGATAATCGGTTGCATTTACTAAAACAGACAACACTTTTTCCAGATCACAAACCCGTTCGCAGACAATCGCAATCGCAACAATCATCGCTTGCTAGAGCGGCGATGAGTAATTACAGGCTAGCATCCAACACAACGATTCCTCGATCTGTACCGACGCCACCAGAGCAAGCTATTGCGGCCGAGTCTGAACCTCCCACCACAAGTTTCAACGCCGCCCTGGCTACTACTACATCTCACGATGGCGCATCAGCATCCCCCCCTACGCCCACTTCCTTGAATGGAGATAATGCTGTCGCATCTCATCAGAGCACGCCAAGCCACCAGGGCCTCGCGCCGCCTACGCTCAACAATCTGCCTCATGTTAGTCTCGGTCCAGCTGCGCACCCCTCTGCGCATCCCTCCGCGCATCCCGCACATCCCTCATCGCTAGCCACTGCGCTTAGAGCCTTGAACGATGGTCCCGGGGGAACTGCCTTTCGCGATTTCCCTACACCTCCGGCCCATGATTCTCCATACACAAAGAGCATCTCATCTACTACTCCGAACTCGCCTCGAATGTGAGTGTTCCATGTCGCCCTTCTTCTGCCATTCTGGACTTTCTAATGTGAATCTGTAGTCCTCCTATACGACAAAACTCTGGTTCACAAACCCCTCGTGTTCGACCTCATGCCACGACCCTCAGTATCCCCGGCATGACCCGGTCCCTCATCTCCCCAGATGGAAAAATCGCCGATAGGGATGTGGCTGCGAAACTTGTCATCATCATGGTTGGCCTCCCAGCTAGAGGCAAGTCTTACATCACCAAGAAGCTTCGGAGATATCTCTCGTGGCAACAACACAACACTCGAATCTTCAATGTTGGTAATCGGAGACGTGTCGCAGCAGTGACCTCACCTACCAAACACCGCAAGGAGAGTTCCATGGATATGCCGCCGCAAGAGGCTACCATCCTAGTAAATGGTGCTCAACCACCGGATTTTCCAGACCAGAAATCCTCTCCTTCAGATCAAGACGACTCCAGTCCAAAGCCTATGGATCAATCCGCCAAATTTTTCGATCCCAACAACGAACAGGCATCCAAGCTAAGGGATGAGATCGCTATTGACACTCTGAACGAGCTATTGGATTATTTGATCAGCGGCGGGGGCTCAGTCGGGATTCTTGACGCCACTAACAGTACAATCGAACGACGGCAGAAGCTTTTTGATCACATCAAAGCTAGAGAGCCCAAGCTGGGAATTCTGTTCATTGAGAGCGTTTGCAAGAATCCTAATCTCTTGGAAGCGAATATGCGCCTCAAACTTTCTGGACCTGACTACAAAGACAAGGATCCTGTCAAGTCTTTGGAGGATTTCAAGGAACGCGTAAAAGCATACGAGAGTGCATATGTACCCCTTGGCGACTACGAGGAAGATCATGAGATGCAATATATCAAGGTAAGAAACACCAGACTTCTCATGTCGTACCATTATATGCTAATATTATCGCAGATGACAGATGTTGGCAAGAAACTCACTCATTTCGGATTGGGTGGATTCCTCAGCAGTGGCATTGCTCACTATCTATCGTCTTTCAACCTTTCACCAAGACAAATCTGGATCACCCGCCATGGTCAATCTGTGGACAACCAATTGGGCAAGATTGGAGGCAACTCCGAGTTGACTGATCGGGGACATTTCTACAGCCTCTCCTTATACAGATTTGTCACCCAGAAGCGCAAGGAATGGCTAGTAGCGCAGAAGGATAGGATCGCGCAATCATCATTCCCTCCCCAACCCGGTGATCAGTCACCACCTTATCCCGACTTAAGCCGCGAGCTTGACGAGAAAAACTTCTGCGTCTGGACTTCGATGTTGACGCGCAGCATACAAACGGCCGAGTACTTTGAGGCGGACGACGATTATGATGTCAAAAATTGGGAAATGCTCAACGAGCTCAATGCTGGCAAGTTCGAGGGCATGACATACGAAGAGATTGCTCGCGACCACAAGGACGAGTATGCTAAGCGTCAGATGGACAAGCTCCATTACGTCTACCCCGGTGTCGGCGGTGAAGGTTATCTCCAGGTCATCAGCCGTCTTCGAGACATGGTGCGAGAGATCGAAAGAATCAAAGATCATGTTATGATCATCGGTCACCGTTCAGTCTGCCGTGTCCTAATGGCCTACTTTATGGACCTCACGAGAGACGACATTGCAGACCTGGATATGCCTCTTGGCATGCTCTATGCTATCGAGCCCAAGCCATACGGCATCGAATTCCACGCATATAAATACAACGAGTCGAAAGGATCGTTCGACGAAGTCCCCAATTATAAGCCTTCGAAGACGGTTAATCGCAATGCTTAAAGGGGGCGCCCATACGCCAGATTTGCAAATCTTCCACTCACTCCACATTGTACACTATTTACTTACTCTGAGGCGAAGTCGGCGATGATACCACGAGAAACGGCATGCATTTTGTCTTGGGGGCGATGAATTTTTTCCTCTCTTTTTTTCCCATCTCTCTTCTCTTTCTAAGGACATTCTCATGAGAAACAGGACAGGTCGCATGTTTTCGGAGTTCAGGGGATCATAGGGGACGGTTAACGGTCACGGATGGACGGAAGAACTCTCAGAGCCATGTCAAGGGTGCGCCTCGCAGAGCTGAAGGCGGTTTTCCCACCTCTTTTTAAGATTTTTTTTTCTTATGCTCGGTGGCGAGGAGGCGAGACGTTTATGGCAATGGCACGGCTCGTGGTGTAGTTTAGTCTACCGCTGAATAGACCTTCTATTCTAAATAGGACTGAGTTCTCGGTAATCATATGAGTGAGCGCTCTATATAAAGCTTCACTAACTATAAATACGTTATGTTAGTCTTCGTGATTGAGCGACTGTGCCAAAACCGCTGTAAGTCTAGCATGAATGGCCAAAGATGACACCCGGAACGAATAAGTCACAAATATTAGATTATATGAACCGCACAGCAAAATTCTCAGGGTGCGCCCTCTTTCGAGTAGCTTTTTCATAAGCGACTACCTGGTATCTAAGCTATGGACGTTCATGCTCCGGATCTTTTCCTCTCGGTGCTTTTTGTGCTGTAAACCGTTTCGTTCATGCCCTATTCCGCCTAGCCATTCATCCCTATTATAATTACAAGCTGAACCCTTCTTTTTTTCTTATTCTTTTTTCCATTTCAATTCATTCGTAACAAGAAAGTCATAAAACCAGAAGCCAGACACTACATGCGAATCAGAAGTTACAAGTCGTGTCTGGCCCCATCACCGTACGCCCTTTATCTGAAAAAGTACGCCCTTGTTGAAGCTGATATATAATGTCATAACGCGAACGGTAGGTTAAGTACCTGGGGTATTTCCTCCCTATTCTGTTGCTCTTTTTTTCTGTCGGTCTAAAGGGTAATGTAAAAGTGAAGAAACCATGAGAAGGAAAAGGTCGTAAGCTCATATTCGTAAAAGTCATGAAGAGGTTATTGTTCGTATCGTGAGAGAGAAAAAAAGGAAGAAGCAAAGGATATATCCGTACGGAAAGAGTCGAAAAACAAACGCCGGTGCTTTCCTAGCTTTCTCGTGTCGGTCGTTATCATCATCAAGCAAGAAATCCAAATGGTCAAAAGTCGTTAATTGCCGCCGTCCCTCCGCCTGTGTCAATGTGTAAAAGACCTCTACAACGCCTCTCCGTACTGCCACTCCGCTTCGGCATTCTCATTCTCGACATCGCTGTTGCGGTGTACCCGGGGGCTTGGTTTGTGGTAGAAGTGATATCGATCCGGAATACGCGGGACAGAGGGTATGCCGCGATTAGCGTCAGGCACAACACTCAGGGGCGTCGCTTCTCGTAATCGAAAAGGTGCTTGTACCACACCATCCTCAGACGTCATTGTCACATCTGTACAGATGCTGTCAAGAGACGTGCGGTCACCAAGTATCTCCCAGTTCTCAGACCAGGCTCCGTCCAAGGGGGACCGCGATCGTAGTGAGGGAGAGCCCCGGCGCTTCCTAAGCCTGTTGCCTTCTCCCTTGCTACCACCCGAAGGGGTCCTGCGTGGCGTTCGCTGCTGCTGCTGCTGCTGCTCAGCTCTTCTGTCTAGGATTTCAGGTGGGGCCGGCGAGGGCGAGCGCATACGCACTGCCTTCTCCTTAAGGTACAGTGTCCCGCCGGTCGAGACCGAAGGTGGGAGGCGTATGACGCCATCCGCCATCTCTACCTCCTTAGCCGAGGAGGGCATCTTACGTAGTTTCTTCGCCACCCTCTTAAGTGGTTGGACGAAGGATGACGACGTGGATGCTCCTGGTGACTCGACGTTGGTGACTCCTTCTGCGTCTGTTCTGTTACGCTTGCGGCCGCGAATAGACGAGTAAAACGACTCCTTGTTGTTCAATGACGGCATAAATTCGTCTTCTGACTCTGGCTTATTGATTTTTTGTCTTCCATTATCTGCTCCGGTTGAACTGCGGGGAGAGTTGAGTAGCCGGGTGGCGTCTAAGGATGAGGTACGTGGCGGGGGATTTTGCGGCGAGCACGGTGCAGAGCCTGGGATTGACGATAGGGGCGGCGCAGAACGACGTTCATTGACACGGGTTGTCGGATGAGCATGGCGAGTAGACTGTATGGCATGGGACTGGAAGAAGCCTGTGGCCATTAACTGCTTGTATGATTCTAAGACGTCCTCCCGGGTTGGGCGGCCACCACCAGAGCCGAGGTTGGACAATTCCGGGATGTTGTACATCTCGGAGTAGGATTTAGCAGCTCGAAGATGGTCTGGTCTAGGTGACTGTAGCATTGGCTCCTGGAGACTACTATGTTTCCTAATAACAGAGTCCTGCTTGTGAGCGTTGCCGTTGCTTCGAGAAGAGCTCCAGCCTAAGGCGTCACGGACGCGGCTGAAGAAGCCCATGGATTTCCTGTGGGTGAGGATGCGTTCCTTTTCTGATACTCCGCTGTCAGAGAAGGGACGTTGGCGCCACGATCTGCGCTTCTCGCTCTGTGATGGAGATTTGTTAGTGTAGAACTGCTTCTCAAACTCCTTCATTTGCTCGGGCCCGAGGAATTGCGCAGGTGGTACGGCGCTGACTCTGTCGTTCATGGAACCCTCCACAAAGCGTGACGTGGGGGGACGAGAACCGCCATTGCCAGAAGCAGGCCTCGATGTATCTGAGGCCATCATGGCGGCGACTATACTGATAGCTTCAAATTGCAAGTTTGGGGGCCGAAGGAGTCATGAGCAGAGTGTTGTAAAAGGTGAGGCTACAAGGTGAAACTAAGTGTGAATTTGGGTGAGGAGGGTTGTTTACTTATCACAATTTGGACCAATACTTTTACTCCAATCGGTAATTGCCGGTGGGTCGGGGGGCAACCAAATTTGCTGGTGGGATTAATTAAGGTATAATTCGGGCATAATTAAGGTAGGTACCCGCCAAACCGGTTGTTCTAGCTACCGTATTAGTTTGGCTAGGGTGGGGTACCTATTGCCATCACCCCACGTACTTGCCGTATAGGTATACCACGAACCTGCTTTCTATGAAAACTATTCCCAAAACATCCAGCTAAACATCTAGCTAATTGTTCTATTCGTCCTGTATAATTACACTTTGATCGTATATCCTAACTTCATCCACAATAAGGAACCTTAACCCGACTGCGCGACCATCCCGGAATCGATAATGTCGTCTCACGGAGATGAAGTCACGGGCATGTCTCCATTCATCCAAATTCAAGAGTATTGAACTAATCCGAGTTTGCAGCCTGGCCCGTAGCCGACGCTGTTCTCACGCAAGAGATCCTGGATCTGCTACATCAAGGCATTCACTACGGTCAAGTCAAGAGGGGTGCTAATGAAGGTCTATCGCCGTTTGACCTATAAGATATCGCCCTATCTAACCATCATATAGTCGCCAAGGCTCTAAATCGCAACCTCTATGAAATAGTTGTGATGGCTGCCGACACCGAGCCCCTAGCCATTGTCTGTCACCTACCGCCTATGGCTGAAGACAAGAACGTTGTGTATGTCTACGTCCCGAGCAAGGTAGCACTCGGCCGAGCCTGCAATGTTAGTCGACCCGTCATCGCCGCGAGCTTTACCAGGAACGAGACAAGTGACTTCGCGCCCAATATCAATGCTCTGAAGGAGAAGATTGAGAGAATTACCATATAATTATCACTCAAGCGGTTCTTCCCGGGTTACATTATTAGTAGATCCCGGCTCTAGGACTCCAGCAATTAAATGCTGAATTGATGAATGAAAAAATTTATGAGTATGGTACCGCTCTTCGATGATGGACTTTGATATCCGTAAGTCTTCCACTCCTAATACCGCCTAGGTTTCTACATAATTATTCCACATAGCTTTCTAGTCTCGTCAAAGCCGTTTAGTACGATATTATAAAAATAGGTAACTCATTATTATTAGCCCACATTAGACTATCCTTTCAAGTCACGCAATATCCATTACTGGGAGATAGGATGGTCAACATAGTCGGGCAAACAGCATTTATGTCACACCAATTGACGCGTTATTGAAGACTGGGGTAGATTCGCCAATCGTATATATACAAAAGCAACGCAGTTACTCACTTAACCCCCAAAACTAACACATGAAATTCAGAAACTGAATCCTCAAGGGACAGCTAAATACCGACACTGGTGGTATTGCAAATAGTCAACATGAACACCCCTGCAACAATCATTGTTGCATCTTCAACAAACCACCCTCAAATGTTTGGCCCCGTCCTATAACCCCTTGCTTCGGTGTGTGCAGAACCTTGCAACCCGAGTGATTTCTAGTGACCTCAAGTTGTAGAAAACCCGTACGCCAGAAGGAAATTTGCGTCAACATCGAACGACATTCCGGAATTCGGAGCCCGTTATGCTGAAATGGTGTATACAAATGCGAATGAGCGAGAGGATAAGGTGTCGAAAACAAATGGAATGGAAGCTGCCAGTAAAGAGTATATGGCCATGAAGTATATACAAAAAAGGGGGTCGGAAATCGTTGGCGCCGTTGAACACTCAACGCCAAAGCAAGTAAACCCTGGACATTGTCATTCGTAACAGCATGAATATGCTAAAAATTATTACGCGAGAGAGTCGGGGAAGATAGCCGTCCTCTCTGAGCCATCGGCTCGCCTGTAGAATGGAACCCCGGGATAGTCTATGGAGGGGCGATCACCGTTCACAACGCGGCCTTGTTGACTTGTCGGCGTAAGTTCGTCGATAGAACGTTTCATGGACCTAGGTTCAGGCTGGGGATATGTCGGTCTAGGAAGTGATGTTATCGAGTTTGAACGATCAGAATAATGACCTGGAGACATCTTGGGGCTTGCGATCATGGAAGATAAAGAAGGTATGGGTCCAATGGATGACGAAGTCGGAGGCCTAGGACCTGCTCGAGGCAGAGAGTATGGAGCTGACGTGTTGGCGGAAATAGTTGAATAACTCGCTGATGACCGCCTCCTAAGGTCTTGATCACTAGTAGCAGAGTCGTAATGCGGATAACCAGGAGGTGGATAACTAGGCGAAGGTGGCGGTTGATAAGCGGCACTCTGTGGGAAGATGGGTGCCGCAGGAGACACCGGAGTTGACTGTCCCGAAGGCGTCGGGGGACCATAAGGTTGAGCAAAACCAGCGTTACCAGCATGTCCAAAATTCAGCATAGTTGAAGGAGCTTGGCCGTTTTGATATAAGGGTGGTGGCGGGTGACCATACTCAGCATTCGAAGGGCGCCGCTGGTGGTCTGGGACGTAAGCAGCTCGATCCATACTCGAATTACTCATCGAGCGAGCACGGTACGCTTCCGGAGTCTGTGTTCTATTTCGACGCCTAGAATACTCGTCTTCAGCACCGTTATCGTATTCGGTAGCAGCCGACGCCTTGGTGTCGCGCCGCCTCATACGCACATCACGTCGAATACGGACGCGACAACCTTGCTCGGCTACAGTGCGACTCAGCGATGTGCTTTCGGTCAATCCTGGAAATTTCTTCGCGCTATACACAATGAAGTCGGTAGATCTAAGGTCCATCCGATGGTTGGCATTTCCAGCACTAATGTCTAACATGCCGTCTTGATCCTGAGACGGGGCATCCCGGTCCTGGTCTTGCTCTTCCTTAATCAACTCGTACAGACTGAAAACTAGACGGTAACGGCCTTCGTGGCGAACTGAAAGGTCCGGGAATAAGAAATATCCAGCGGGGTCGGGTCGATCAAGATAACAGCATCCGGATACAGGAAATCCGGTCAGGACAGGAGGCGACGTAGCTGCAGGGGTTTGCACCCTGCCGTGAGCCATAGGACGAGCATGCTCGAGTGAGGCGTAACAGAAGAAATCGACATTGTAGTCGAATGTGATGTCTCTGGCTCCTTCGAAGTGTTCCCCTTCAAAAACTCTCAAAGTGACAACAGGTGGTGGGTCGACCGGTCTCCGGTCGGCAGAAGCTGTTGCTCGATTAGTCAAAGTGAAACTTGACGTTGGTCAGAAACATAGCAAATGCTTGGCCATACATTTGGGTCCAGAACCGCAGGCTCTCGCACGCTCGGGCTGCTGCAGAACTTCTAATTGGTACCAGAGATGTCTACCGCCCTTCGTGATGCGGTGCTCTCGAGCGTACATTCTAGTATCTGCCTGGGCGGCCATGGCATTCGCCATGTTTGACTCGGGCTATATCATAACCTAACATTAGTATTGAACCATAATAGTGAACGTGCGAGGGCTGGTTAACGATGCGAAATGCAGTTCAGACTGAAAAACCAATCGCACGGTTCCGCGCGAGAGTTGTGTTGCTAGGAACCTTGGCGGGTTTAGCTAATGACTACGACGTACCTGTATGGGAAGCATCGTGGTCATATACTCTATTCAAGAAGACGAATTTAATGGTAGGTTGAAATTGAATTATTCTCGAAGTCCAATCCTACCGACAATCCAACGGTCCCAAACGTTCGGACCGTTAGGTGAAGCAGGACCAGATCCAGGAAATTGAAATTAGGTTTAAGTTGGTCGCGGACATAAATGAAGAAAACAGGCTGGGCGAAACAGGAAGGGGAGAATCCGTCAAATTGGGTCGAGGGCGAAAGTTTGTTTTGAAGGGAACCCGAAGCGCTGGCTTCTAGCGCAAGGCAACTCGAGAATGGTGCAGGTGGTCGGCACAATGACGGGTTGGCAGGTGACGAAGTTCCGGTACTTGGCTCGCTACCCTTGAATTTGTATGTACGGTAGACGACCGGATTCGACTCAGTTCAACGGTCAAAACTATATCTTGACCCAGCCGACAACGAGGCCCACAGACTGGAGAGTAGGCGTGTGCGCGGGCTGTCGTAGTTTGTCGTCAGAAATGATCGGTTGAAAGTCTAATGTGTGAAGGAGAAGGGAAGAAAAGAGCCAGGCCAGGTGCGTAGGTAGAGGAAGGGGAGAGGCCAGTGTGGATGGGATGCTAGGTGGGCTTAGTTTGAAGAGCGTGGGAGCCACTGAGAGGCAGAGAGGGTGCAGAGCCAGAGAAGGGTGCTTGCGAGATTTGGCAGATTGGGCGAGGAGCACGAGCGTAAGGGAGATAGGATTGGTCCGAGCAAATCAACCGGGGTGGTACGGGGGTGGTACGGGGTGGCAGGGTGGAGATTGATTGCGTCGGGTTCCCTACCTGTGGGCCAAACTTCGCCAATGGGACCGGGGTGCATCCGTCTAAGAGTGGGACCATCTGCAGTAGAGTGGATAGAATACCCCCATCCTTCCCTCGCTTGTCTCTGCTGGGAAGTCATGCTCACAGTAGCTCACAGTGCCCCCTCTACCAACGCCGTCCCAGCCGTGCCAGCCAAGTCAGGGACAGGGGTAGATGGAACTTTTTCCAACCAAGCGGCTTGTATAAGAACGGAAGGTCTTCTACCCAATTTCAACCGGCAAGAAATCCCCGAATGGGTCCCTTCGCCCACATTCAACTGGACCCTGTTCCGCCTACTTGGACCGGAGACGGTATAAATAACCATTACCCATACTGTATGTCTACATCTCGCCTCCATGGGACGTGCAGGACCCGCGGCGCTGCAATGTGTTAGCCAGTGGAACCTATTACACAGCGAGCCAACCAGCCGGCCTTCCAGGAGCCAGGATTCCCTTCGTCTGAAGTTCTGCCTTGGAAAGTTCGCGCTTTGGAGAACTCGTTGTCTTCAAAATTCTAAAAAAGCACTTAAAAAACAGCACTTAGTTATTTAGTCACTTTACTAGCGGCACCAGCAACCGCCAGCAACGGATCCGTCTCCCCATCATTACCGTAACTACGGGAGGAACCGATATTACAGTACTTATAGTACGCCGTGCACGGATCTAGCGCGTATGTACAGTATCAATTTATATATGTAGTTGGACGTCGCTCTTTTCATTCGCGAATATTAATCCTACGTGTCAACGCCTGCGACATTCTAATAGAAAGCTGGAAGTTGTATCCGCGTAATTTTCCTACGTACGAGAGTATTTCCGTAGCTTATCTTAATGAAGGAAACGGAAACGCATGGCCATCTGATGGATCCACACGTTTGGTAACAGTATTCACGGATAGTTATCAAACATGGTAGTATTCAATGAGACATTGTTTGCTTCTTTTTTTCTCTTTTTTTTTTTCTTTTTCTTCCCAGCCGGCATTTTAGCGTTTCGTCCGTAGGGAGATTAAGTACGTGGAAATCATTAATGATGAGTCGTTTCTTACAAAGCCAACATTAATGTATACGTAGTAAATGTCTAATTAGATACTTTCTCATTCACAGCGTTTATGATAGCTTCTCCATTCCTTTTTCCGCGTTGCCTACTTTCTGGAAGTTCGGAGCATGAGGCATGCCACCGCGTGTAATTAGAAGCATGAAATCTCTAAGACATCTCATGTCATTGTTAAGGAGGCGTGGAAAATCGGCATTCATAGGGGTCCGAATTCCAAATATAGAACTTCAAAACAAGGGAGCGTTCACTCGAGCTTGCTGCGGATTCCGTTGAACTCCGAATTCCGTATCTGATTAGTACAGTGTGGAAGGCACGTACCTACCTACATGTAGGTATATACCAGCGCTGCCATGTAAAGCAAAGACGTTTGGTTTAAGTGGCTTATCCAGACCGACATAATAGAAGTTGTCTCTGGAAACATTAAACCTAATACGCCATCTGTGCCCCAGATACTAGGTACCTAATAGCGTTGCACTCTCCAGTTGCTACCGAGATGATCCCGATCCCCTTTTCAAACCAATGGCGGATCAGAAGAAAAATCGGATTCACTCCAAGCCTCATCGAGTGCCATTAATAACCACACTGGTTGATATTCTATGCCAATCGTCATATATACAGTATGGAATGATCAGGAGATTGAGCGGTTGTGTCTCGTTTGATACGTTACTTCGGACAAGTACACTACATTTGTAGTCAAGAGTTAAGCTTTCGGCGAGCTAAAGCCAAGTCTACCACTGTTAGAAGCTACTGAAGCAGCGTCCTCCCAAACTCCCATGACGGCCTTGACAAACGGCACTTAGAAATAGACTCAGCGCCATAGTTCGTCTGATGTCAACATGAGACGACATGCTGCCGCCCTGGCCGGCGGCTCATTAAAGTTGACTTTGAAGTCAGGGTCACCCAAGAGTCCGGGGCAAAAAGAACACCCTGTTGTTTGGTTAGGTAGGTAGTCAGTTAATTCGCTGGGACTTTGTTCGTTATCCTGTTGGTTCGTCATACCATCTTAGTTTGGATCAAGGCTGCATCTAACATCGTGATAGGTCATATCTAGATCACAAGTACGGCCGAAACCCTGCAAGTCCTTTCCTCTGGGAATACTGACTCGACAAAGATCCATGCGCCTGATTATTGGATCTGTGAAACCACAACTTACGATCCATTCTTTTCCATGTGGAAATCAGCGCTTCTAACGCCATAGAACCCAAGCTAGCGGCACCAATTGCTCCAAGCATGCTGTGCTCGCTAGGAAATCCTGGCTTAGTCGGGCGGCGGTCGACAAAATCAGAGATGATCAGACATTCCCTTCGTTAAATAGCCAGAGTTTCCGTATGTCTCAAACCGCCACCTCTCAGAAACTACCTAGGCTATGCATGCCGCATTCACTAGTTCCACGTGCTATGTGTCTCGAAGCGACGCTTCCACCTCCCCAGGCCAACCGCAGGACGTCTACCACGTACGTCTAGTGTGTATACCTTATTAGCGTGGACGATCGACGCGAACTCCCCGTCATTTATGACAGGATGCCACGAGCAAAGGCAGCGATCTCTACAACGTACGTATAGACTCATACCGCTATCTAGGACGGGCTAAGTACTAGACAACTATCTCATCATTCGCAAATACGTGACGAATTACATCCAATTAGACAAGGTACTGAGAGAGATCAGCTATACTACGTGCCAAAGAGGGACATCAAACATTCAATGAGTAGTCCATAAGGGTCGACTCACAACATTCGATTGCAATCCAGCATCAGAAATTCTAGCAGCCTGTGACGGCCTCCTACATAGATAGTATTCAGTTGGGAGATATATCAAGATAACTGGTGGTCCTGTACTCTCCCTGTGGTGTAATCTCGTTCGCTTCTTTCTGGAGCAATGGGAGGTCCTAGTAACGAGCATTAGTCTTTTCTAGACACCCTTACACGGTCTCGTCTGCGGCATGCTACATACATGTATGTAGAGAGTAAGCGGCTGTCCTCTGTTGTAGTACATCAATGAGATTCTACCCGATGGCTGGAATAGGTAGCATAACGTCCCTTAAGTACTCAGCTCCTATAATCGCCCATTACTCACCAGTTCCAGCATCGCTTACAATATTCTTCAGGGCAACTCTCCGCGTCCAAATCACACCGCCGTGACCTCCAAGATGCCGCACAAATTGTTACACTAGATCGCTTTCCACGTATATGGAAACGAGTTCAAACTAGTGGATATGACCCTTACTTGATTTCGAGGAATGCAAGGCTTGGGGATGAAAGTTACTGGAAAATGCTTATCTGCTAGAACGCACACCCTTTTGAGCCTATATTTCCTCAACCGAGACGTTGAGGCAGATTCAATTTCCTCTTCCACAGGTCGAAGCACTCCTGGCTATCTGCATCTATTAGGTTACACGGCTTTCTCGGTAGCCGAAACCAATTTGTAACACGTTAGTCGAACGGTCAAACAACACTCCCTCGATCAATAAACTTACACTCTCCTATATTGTCAATAAGTGACAAAGGACCACTCTCCCTCAATGAACCTACTCCCTAGCATGGACAAGCGAAACGAAGCTCGCTTGTGACAACACAGGCAGCATTGCGATACTCAGTACAGCGTATTTTACATGCCTAAGCCTGTTCTTTAACAAATATAGTGTTCAAACTGCATTACTGTGTAACACCTCCGTTAAGGGAGCTGAAAAGCCGAATCCCGAGAGCAAAACATCGATATCCCACGAACAGAGTGTTCCTCGTGATTACCTATTTCCCCATCGTCATAATTCCTTCTCATTCCGACTACGCCCATCCTCTAAGCATCCCTTCTCGACTCGTAGTACTCCTCAATTCCCTCCGTCCTTGTCTCTGTCTCCTTCTCTTTCTATTATTCCTCGATCGTCGACTCAGCTGCTGCGGCCACTCAAAAACCGGTTCAACCCATCTCTCTGACACCTGGGAGGAGGACTTGCCCCCTCGCCATCCGAGAATGTACTGCCAGCAGTGGGCGAAGACACAGACTAGTACCAGAACCACTACAACGCAGACGACGCCCACAGCCATCGCCGTGATAAACGCCTTGGGAAAGCCGGCCGGCACTGCGACCTTACTACCGTCCGGCTGCTGTGCGACGCACAACCCCATAAAGAGAAGGGGCGCGGGGAGGAAGATGGTGGGCGGTGACGCCATCTCCGCGGTTTAACGGAGTTGTTGATACGCTTTGGCTTAGGTGAGACGAAGCTCGCTCGCAATACATAGCTGGTTTTTCTATCCAGTCTTGCTCACCAATATGACATTTGGGGGTTCCCGGGCAGGGCTTGAAGTTCATTCGAGATAATACCTAGTAGGTAAACTATTGGATTTTGGTATCTCGATGAAAGTATACACCTGCACAAAAGCCATGAGGCATCTGGACTTCCTTCCTCTAATGTTTCTTTCTTCTTCGTCATGATTTGTTAATACTTACAGGCTGTAGCCAAGATACGAGATGGCAAACAGGTTCTTATAAAACCTTGTCAGATACCCAGACATGCAGTTTGGGGTTGGCATGAGTTTAAATCATGCATGTCCATGCAGCCAGCACTTTAATGGCTTGTCATTCGGTATTTCCATGCCCAGTACTGATGCTAATACAGTTTATGGTGTCTTCGCTGCGTCTTGGCTTCTAGAATCCCGGCTCTCGTGCGAACAGCATGTCCGACACCAGGGGATTGGTCTGAAGCCACTATTGTAGAGCTAGGGGAGGTATTCCGTTCTCCGAATTACTTGAAAATTATCATCTACAACACATTACTCAATATGGGTATGAAGAACCGTGTGTAGGTACCTAGTTAGGTATGCCATGTGCACAGGAGCAAAAAGCAAAAAGGAAAGGAAAAAAAATAAACATGACAAGACGGGGATTCGAACCCCGGCCTCTTCCGAGAGTAGGATTCTCTTTTATAGAGAGAATAAGAGGAACTCCTCTTGAATCTACCGCCTTAGACCGCTCGGCCATCTTGCCTGTTTTGTCTGGTGCCGTGCTTGTTGGACACGCCGACATGAACTACGTATCCATTAATCTAGATAGAAGAAGGCATGGAGAAAAAAAATACTGCGCTTCTGCCCCATATGCAAGGCCCACCGGCTATCTAGTTGAGAAAAGGGAGACCCGCAACACTAGGGCACGATACAGCCCTAATTTATTGGGCATTGAGTACCGTATGCTTAAAGTCACGAATTATTAAGGGTAGATAGCTCGGTTCAGGTAATAAGCATAGCTAAAGTCAATGATTCTAGCCTCGTGGATAAGGCAGGGTCAGTTTCATATGTACAGACTCTATTTGGCCTTAGAACGCCGAAAAGTCTTGGGCGTTGGATAGTGAAGCCTCGGCGCATCTGTCAGGTAGTATGCATCGTCCGTTTACTCTGGTAAGAATGGTGGCAATGACGAGTTTCTAAACGGAACTCTATGAATGTGCTGGGACCAGTAAATTCTAGTCCAGCATGCCTTTATACGCCCAGGCAGATCCACGACATACAACCTTGATTTGCACAATATCAACATAGCCATTTTGCATTGCCCATCCTCTGCTTTTATAAACGAACTGGAGAGTAAACGGCCACGTATAGATGGGAAGTTCAAGTTAAACCTCGTTTTCTCTTGCTATACCGTCTGTTTCCTACTGTTCTCGTTGGCTTAAGGGAAACTGAGTGGGATATCTTGAAAACATGAAAAGTATCACGTATGATAACACGATCCGAAAAATTCTGGATCCCATCCACTCTCTCATAGATGAGCCAGATATACCTACCTTAGGTTAAAGATGAACGTCTCGAATGTCAAAACGAAAGGAGCCAGCATCGTTGACCTGCAGCGCTTCAGAAACACCGCGGCTTCTAATACCGAATCCGTCCTACGTATTGTGTATACATACTTTATACTGGACTTCAATGCAATGGAAATTGAATAATAGCCAACTTGAGGAACGTTTTTCACCATACACACGAGTTGAGAACGTTCGTCGACGAATTGTCTTCAACATTGGGTTGTGATAGACATATTCATCGACATGGAGAACTGTGGACTTTGAGGGTTCGTACCTGAATT
Source organism: Hypoxylon sp. PDH2405 (assembly GCA_023628415.1). NCBI lineage: Eukaryota > Fungi > Ascomycota > Sordariomycetes > Xylariales > Hypoxylaceae > Hypoxylon > Hypoxylon sp. PDH2405. The sequence goes on along the minus strand of JAMAKT010000006.1, from coordinate 147,118 downwards.
GCAAAATCCGAGTGAAAAATTTACATCCAATATCTGATTCTAGATTCGTCGTGTTATGACATTACCTTACTTACGATGACATAAATTTCAAAACACGTTCACAGAATGGGTCAAATCGCATCCTATTCCATGTACAAGGGAATTGTATAAAACACCACTACCATTAAGTATTATTAGGTACACCACTCCATTCCTTCCCGTCCTTAAGACCTCATTATTAAGAAGGGTATATTGCCTCTCTTCCTCTTCCATCTTTCCCAAAAAAACGAGCGAAAGGGGTATAATAGTATCGCAACCCTCCAAGATCCCATTTGCTTATATATTAAGATCGTATAGAAAATATCATGCGGTTCGTGACGACAACCATGATCATCACATCGTAACGAGTGACAGGCCCAGCCTACCAAATATTTTGACACCATCGAGGTTGGGTAAGGTGAAGTGACGAGTATCTTTAATAATCAAAAAGCGACTTATGCGGTAGACCTGCAAGCGACGTTCAACGCGGGCGCAAAGTCGCGACCTATATCGATACTCTATTCATCTTCGTCTATGCGGCTTGTTCACCGACGACGGGCTGCGCCGGAGCGGTAGTAGTCTTCTCGGGGAATTCACCGGCCTGGGGGACACGACCGTATCGCGTGAAAGCGAGGTTCAGCTTGCCGTAGTCCCATCTCCGGGCAAGAATGATCCAAGCGAAGGAGACGAAAGGGATTAGTAGGATATCGAGGATACCCCAGAAGATGTAACCGGGTGATACGCCAATCCTGTTACCACCATCGGATAGACCCCAGGCGATAGGGTACAAAAGCCATATGAGGTTGATCCATCCCGCTAGGATAGCGTCTGTCAAATCAAAGTCAGCAACTACTATCTTATTGAACGTCGACATATTGGATATACGTACAGTCTCTGGTGACGCCAACTCGTTTAGCGCCAGTTACACCTGTAGTAAGGGTGTTGGAAGCAAGGAGCAAGTAGGCAGTGGTTCCAAAGGCATAGAAACCCCATTTATAGTTGGATGACGTAAAGGCGGCGACGAGGTATGAAATCACCCTATTCTATCCGTCAGCCCAGTTCAGGAGAGATGTCACTTTTGGTATCGGAATTACTCACCAGATCCACGACAGAGCGACGTTGTAGGTGATAGTGGCCCACGAGATGCCACTCAACAAGCCGAGAGCGATGGTAACGACGGGGTAGCTCACAACCCAGTTGACATACTCAGCCCAAAAGACTTGACGAGTCCAATTAGGCACCGGCTTGTGGTTGACGACCGGAATCACCACGTAGGCCAGATCAGCGGCAATGGCGTAGTAAGAAATAGAACCGACGAAGAGAGCAATCGTAAATAGGTAGTGGAAGATCTTTTCACCTGACTTGGCGAAGTAGGTGAGTACGTAGAGTGCGAGGAACGAGACGATGTAAACAGCATCCACTGCCCATAACCAGTCACTACCGTTCACGCTCAGCTGTTCATTGCCGCCGGGGCGGTTAATGTCGAGAGCTTGGTTGACGCGCTCTACTAGAATCGCCATGACGTCTTAGTTCTTGTTAATTTAATATGTCCTAGGCAGGCCTGGGTAACTCGTGATAGCAGATCTCGTTAGAACTGAGAAAGGGGGAGCCCTGATATAGCCCTTGGATCACGGTATTTGCTGTGATTCGCTGTGTAGCTGAGAATGACGAGTAGCAAAAACAAAAGGTGGGCGAGGCTCATATTATAATGGAAAGGCCCTTGCACACGCATCGAAGATCGAATGCGGTAGAGTTGCACTCACGCAAAGCTCGGAAACCGGTCATTGGCGATGAGTCAATGACCCAATGTCGATGCGAAGGTGATTAAAGCCGAGATCCGCACGAAGTAATCTGTTTGGATAATCATATGATCCCAGCTATCACCCATCTTTGTGGTATGGAATCTTCCACAACGTCCGGCAGGGTGCGGGCGGATCATGACGGATCATAGTGATGCGTTTGTGGCATGGGATAGACTACATCGTTACCCACTCGGAGCTCTATTAGAGCCCAAAACGCGGGAGCCGACGGAACGACGCGGTGTCAGAAGACACCCAAAGAAAGGAAGGCGTGCAATAAAGAGTTTTGTAGCACATGGTTCTTGAGCCAATTAAGCCAATTGAGCCAATATGGACGACGATATTTCAGCCCTAATGTGGGGAAGCTATAGGATTCAATGTCTATTACGACAACGTGCCTACTAGGTAGCTTTACAACCGGCTTAAACCGGGGTTAACTTTCTATCGGCATGTTGTTTTCTTGAGTAGAAATCTCTTGAATTACAGCCTTCATTCTCGTCTCTGTTCGTGCGCCTTACTAAGGCAGAGCAGAAAACTGGCAGATTCATCTTACAAATGACCTTACAAATGACGATGAAGCTTATGAAAGAAGATTGTTTTCCGCGGAAGGGCGTAACTGACGCCCGGGTTGTGTAAGCAAAATGCAAGGAATGGTCGGTAATCGCGTCAAGATGCCACCGCCCTAATGATGCTAGTGATGTGTATCAATAGCTGTGATCTCTTGCGGTAATGGTGACAGGCTTTACGGCAGCATCGGATGTGCTAGTACAAGATGCAACTATGTATTGGAAAAAAGTGATAGGTCTCCACCAAAGAACTTGACCACGTTCGATCTAAAAAGGGTAATGGGTTTATGCCAAGTGAAGCTAGGATCGCGAAGCAATGCCGGCGCTTGCAGGACAGGGAAAGCCTCGACCTCCGATGAAGGCCGGCAGACAAATAGGTGACTAGGGCAATGCATAGTGGCGTCCACTTGACGTGATGTGACGTGACGACAAGGTAGAGGTTGTAGAGACGAGAACTCGATTATATTACCTACCCAGCACCACTTGGACTCTGGGAGTTATTTGGACAATATTTCTGCGCTTACAGAACCTCCTCATCTTCATTATAATATTGTAGCCAAGATGCTGCTTTGATTGATAATTCCTCGATCGGTTCGTCAAGTCCATCATTACTCTGAAAGTGAAGATGGAGGTCGATGGAAGAGGGGGGCTTACCGGGGTGTAAGCTGTTTGAACCATTCAATGGGGAGCCTCAATTGCATGCAGCTTCCCCGGCTTTCACGGATGGTCCATTCATCGAGATGCGACGCTAAACCTGTCTTAGATGGCGATCGACCTTGCAGGTCATGCCACCAGACGAGGCCTTTTTATTGTTTGTTTTTCAGTTCTCTCGAATCGAGTCGAAAATGGGCCAATATCCGGCAGAAATTGGTAGAAAAATAGGTTGACATGCTCGTTTATACATCCCTGGGTCCCATGCCACGTTAGGGTGGCCGGACACACAGACCATTTTCCCTCATCAATCGAGTTATTATTAGTCGGCGACTGCCGAACAGTCCGGAGCTTACGGAGCTTCGACCTCGAGCTTTTGGATCCACCTGACAGCTCCCGTCATCGAAGATGAGAAGAAGCTTATAAAATACTATGTAAGGAATAGTCTGCCAAGTTATGGAGAATTATGAATATGTAATACGTGTAATAAGACTACCTCCAGGATTTAACGTCCGAGGCCAACCGCCGTGCTGCAAGCCACCCAGTTGGGTGTAAAGTCATGCAGCTCCTAAAATAATAATTGATATTAACTTCAACAACCGACAACGATCTTCCCAAGGGCCCCTTGTCTCGATCTTCAAGTGCAGGCATCTCCTCATTCCTCCTCTCAATTGGCGCAAAGTTCTTACATGTGGCGTTGCGTCCAACTTTCACTCGTTCACCCCCCCAGCATGGCGTCTGTTGTCGATGAATCATATCTGCTGCTACGGTATTTGCAGAGCCCAGCAAACCAATTTGCTCGTGTCACCCACGCGGCTCGCATTATTGGCTCTCCGTTGCATCCTTTAGGTAAGAGACTAGGAACTTCTCCGCCCGGCGGAAATGGTCCGCTTCTCAGAGAAAAATGCCTAGTGTGGCATTTTCGTTTGCCGTACACTCCAAGATAACCCTCGCGGATCTGTGGTATGTCCAATTAGAAAAAGGTGGCTTGCTTGCTTGGACGGTGTAGGAGTTTCAGAGAAGTCCGCCTTCGTACAACAGACGGCAGTGTAATGCGAACCAGGAGATGGACTATATGTGGGCAGTGGTATTGGTTATAATCAATGGCGACAGCTGTTACTGAAGAGTGGTAGTATGCCTGACCCGCACAGGATCAATATCATAGCACGATATGAATATTAATAAGGGGTAGGTATTTACACAGATTTTTTTCCCCTGGAACGCCGACGCGCCGATTATGCCTTCTCTTGTGGCCTACTTGATAAATGCATCATAAACCATCGCATACTCCCAGGGCGCCTTGCCTTCCCATCGATCACCGCAAAGATTGTACAAAGGTCCTATAGCATCACTTCTCGAGAATATTCATTTGCGATCTCTCGGAAAGTGTGCTTAATAAGCAGGCTTCATCTGCCACAAGGCTGATTTTGCCCGCTCGCGCACATCAAGTTCCTCATCACCCTCCTTCAAGGCCTCAAGCTTTGACAAGAAGCCTAGATTCTTTAGTTCTTGGGCCCTTTGTGAGCATCCAGGGCCATCGCTGGCGTTGTCCTGCCAGGTTAAGTTGTTGATTAAGTGGCAGAGAGCAACTCGAACTTCTCTGTCCTGATTGTTGAATAGTTTCGCCAACTGCTTGAGCAACTCCGTCTGGGATACTACTAGCTGCCGGTGACGCGGTATGCTAGCTGCGATGTGAACCAAGATATAGATGACTGATTCGATAATCTTGGTCTGAGGCGGGAGAATGCGTGCTTCGGGACTTGCACCACCCCGCTGACTAAACGGATGGAGAACCTTGACACGTAACTTGGAGGCAAGGATTTCGAATAGTCTGTCTTGTCCTAATGTGCTGAACAAGAAATCAATCATATCTGTCGTATCGTTTGGAGAATCGGTATTGCTGCTCGAGTGAGCACCGCCGATTAGATTCCGTATGAACCCTAAGCCCTGTTCCTGAATAGCCAGGTCGTCATGTCTCGCCTTGCGAATAGGACTTACTTCCGCTTCGCGGAGTGTCTCTAGTCGTGTTTCCGCCAGTCGCAGTATACGAACATCCGAATGGGCCCGAGTTGCAGGTGTTTTGTAAAAAGACGTTGAAAGCCAGGCACGGTATTGGTCTTCAGCGAGCCCCATATCTATGTCTTCGTCCATGTCATCTAGCGTATCTTGAACTGCTTCCCTCTCGCTCCTTGCCTTGGCTGAAAAAAGCGCATCGTCTTCAGTGTCATCACAAATGAGCCGGACTAGCCATCCAGACTCAAGCTCTTCTACCGCTCTCTTTTTGAGATCTACGCTTGCTGAATGGACCAGATGCTTAAGCGCCCACAGCGCATTCAATCGTAAAGCTGCGTTATGTGAATGTGCATGCTCACACAATGCCTTTAGAATTCCCGCATCAACAAGGGACTAGGAGGTATGGTTAGTATAAATAAGATATATAGGATAGATTTGTTGGGGGTCGATGCTACTCACTTCTCTCATTGGGCTAAAATCCATAACAAGGTTACAGACTGATGCGGTGGCTGCCACCCGCACTTCGACATCGTGATGCCGGAGTAATTGGAATAAAGGAGTAGATACTGCATGATCGACTAAAGCCGTCCGAAGAATATTTACTGAACGAGATAACATCCGAACCGCATAGCAGGCTGCTAGAACAACCGGGACTGGATTATCGGTGCTTGGTGTAAGGGATTCGACAATATGATGAACAACTTCTTGCTCGACGATTGCTTTCCGATACTCGTCTTTAAAGGTCGCCAATGCCCCAATAGCTCTCAGCGCGTTTTCCCTAACCTTGATGCGGTGGACTAAATACCGATGTTGACCTTCCTCACCTAAACGACACTCAGGGGGGAGCTCGTTTATCGATTCCTGGCTTTTGTTATGCGGGGACCATGACCACGATTTGGCAAGTGTGGGTGGTGTCTCATAGCTGTCTTTGAGAAGCTTACACAACATCTTGACCGCGTTGCAGTCAAACGCTGCTTTCTGTAGTGATTCGCTGTCAGTGATGAGGCGGGCTAGTATGGCCGGTGCCTCTTCGATGAAATTGAGCACCGAAACACTATCCCGACTACAATTGTTGTAATCGATATCTTTCATCTTAGTGTCAATGTCATTGAGCGCACCTAAGAGAACCGGTACAACAAGTAGGCCTAAATCTGCCTCTCTCGTCTTGTAAGAAAACCCTGCTTTGAACAGTGAAGTCAAGACAGATGTAGCCATAAGCATTTCACTACCGCTCTTAGATCGAGTCACATATATCAGCCAGGGTATAAGGGGGCTTTCGGCCTCTTCACCATCAGCATCGTTGTTAGAAGCCGAAGTCTCTTCTGACGGGGTCCGCGAAGTCGTACTATTCTGGTACTTGGACGTTGAGCGCCCGTTGCGACCTAGGTTTTCCCGTGATGCACTTGACGGTTGGATTGCGCTATGGCTGGAAGGGTGTTGTAGCGTATAGGGGAGAAGCAGGTTCATGGGCTCGAAGTTCATATGTTTTGTTGGCCGAAGCCCAGGTAGCTCCATGTTAGGCCCAAAACGTGATATCGAGGTTTTCGTAGGGTCGATATCAGCCACAGGAAAAATAGCTAGTATCGACGGCGAGTAAAGGAGCTTGCATGCTCGGAATGGGGAATCGCCTATGATTGAAGCGATAGCCCCTAAAATTCCATCCAGGCTACTAGCGGAGGTGGCGGGCGCCGGTATGTAGTCTTCTAAACCTTCATGACGGGCGATGATCTCAGCCCTCGGTAGCACCTGTCCTTCGACGACCGCGAAACTTGCTAACCTTGTAGCAAGCGCATCAAGAATGCCGCTGCTCACCAAGGCTGATTGGTGGCGTTCTTCACGACATAGATCTTTGATTAAATGGGCAACTATAGACGCTTGCGTTTCGTTATCGAGGCTCGAGGTTCGTTGCGAGAGGATATGATAGAGAGACTCTAGAGGGCTATCGATAAATAACGTATCCGCTAGGGAGGATGGGCTGATTGGCGAAGACGATGGGGCGTATGATGCAGCAGCGGCAACGCCTCGCACCACCCGGAGAGCAGCCAGGACAATCTGGGGATGTTGACTTCGGAGACAGGAATTGCTCAAGACTGCAGGTAACGCGCCCGCGGCATGTAACGGAGGCAGGAAGGTAGGGCCAGCTACAGACGGAAATATGTAAGTTTATATCATGGTTGGGATGCGGTAGAGGGCAGATGGGAGGATATATACCATTCGCGAAGCTAGCAAGAAGCTGTAATGCTTGCAACTTTGCATTGTCTTCATCTGTGAAGGCCGCCAACGTTAGGAAGGGTGGTCGCGCATCCCCTTCATTCGCTTCATATACGTCTGGAGCTACAATCTTCACGATAGGCCGGAGTACGCCATGCTGAACCCAGTCCTCTTTCTTCTGAATATGGCCAATTACTTCATTCTTCAAGTATCCCAGAGCCGTGATTTGTTCCGGTATACTTGCGTTGAGCTTAGTCAGAACAGATTGAGGGTCGAGTGCCATCATTGATGGCTGATATCGTGATGGACGAATATGCGTTGGAGAGAGACGAGAAAAGGAGAGTTGTTCGCGCAATCGTAATACCTAGGTAGTTGACGATAGCGAAATTGTCGATAAGGGCGTCGTCGCGAAAGGTTGAATGCATGGAGGTGCATGGATTGGCGTGTGGGGCGGCAAAGCAATTACCTGGTAGTACTATAGCAGACCAAGGTACGTACCCGAGATTCTAACCGTCGCTAAGCATTTGATGTGGACCAATCAAAGTTCTGAGGTGGCTCGTGCTCAGCGGTTCCACCTTCCGTCAATTCGGCAGACCGGCAGCAACTCAACTCTCCCGGAAACGACTTCCAGTAAAGACTGAGAAAGAATTACCAAATACCTTCCTCTATTCCAAAGCATGCCCTGGTCGCTACCGATAAATTGCGACATTTACAGCAAGTGTCATTGGTAGAGGTACTATCTTGTAAGAACCTTAGATATATCATACTACCTAGTGCCTGCTCATGTTTGCGATATAGTTTACGTCTGAATCAACTCTTCAGTTACTATGTAAGAAAGAGCGATGTCTTGATAGGGCTGATAACTACATGTAAATTAGTTTCTATCGAGATGGAAGCCGAGTCTTTTCTAGTTTTACAAAGACATTGTTCTACCAACATTTCAATACATATTAGAAGTGATGTGTCTCACTGTATACTACCTAGGTATGTATTTTGCGTGATAGGAGTCGAAGATTCGCCAAGACACTAGACTATGAACTAATAGGGCACCGAGAGGAACGGGTATCTACAATCTACAATGCGCACCTAACAAACATCCCACGTGCCCCTCCCCCCTCAGGATTTTCATAGAGCATCAACTACTAGGCTAGGTACCTACATATTTTAGACACTTATACATGTCTGTAGCAGCTGAGGTATATGTAGGTATGCATGTGTACTTAAAGAAATAGATAGGTGTTCCTCTGAAAACACCATAATTGCCTTAAAATCAAGACTATTCAGATAGACTCCCGTCCTCAGTCCAGACTTCAATCGGACAATTTGGCAAATCTTAGGAAGCTACCTATTAATTAATGGAAAGGCTTTAGGTAAGAAAGCCTGAACGGGTGGGTCTCCACATGGACGCCTTGCCGAAGCAAATCAGCAGTGTCTCGAAATTTGCCTTCTTTGCTCTCTGGTGCGTTCTCGGCCTTCTTTCAAACCCTCAATCCTTCAATCATGAGTTCGAGCGATGTCCCACTACAGCCTCTCACAAACAGCAGAATTCTGGTCAGCTTTTGACGGCCCGTCACCTAATGAATACTGTCTTGTTTAGGTAACCCGCATACGTATCGGCAAGAGAAAAATCATTCGACCAGACCGCCGTTCCTATGAATGCCCATATCTGCTGCGGCCTAATCTGCGACTACTGCGACCCCAAAAGCAAAGCGGCTGAGACATTATGACGCCTAGGGAATCATGTTAACTTCGTCGTCGCCAACTATAATAGGAGCAACAAGCGCATCGCCGAGGACTTTTCATTATGCAACTTCTCGCTCCCCACAGCATTCGCCTAAGATAACGGTGCCTTTAGCGCGCCGCCAATCTAGACACTCTCTATCGCGCTCCTCTCCGTCGACCCCTTTACGGTCCCCGTCTTTCTCCAAACCAAAGCAATATGTTGGAGTCGATGCTGCTACCCAGTATTCACCAATGGAGCCTTTCGATCCCACGGTCCCTTTACGGTCCGCCCAGGTATCGGGTCCGAGGATATCGAGCTCCACAACCACGACGATCGCGACGACGCCCACGAACCAGCCCCAACCACACACCGTCACCCTAGAACATGTTCCCGGTTCGACAACACCATCCACTAGAACCGCGAAAGCCCAAGTCCACCCTCTGTCTCCTAATAAGAGGCGCAAGTCGCAGGACCTTATCACGGCTCACCCATCTTCATCGGTAGCGGCATCAAGCCATCCGAATTCTCCAAAACGGTCAAAGCCTAATGAGTGTCCTCCTAAAGTGTTACCTCTGAGATACGAGTTATGTGAAGTGGAGGATATGGTAATTCTCATCTCAAACATGCTCTCAGAGCTCATCGAGACCAATGACTTGATCGCCATGAAAAGTGGCCATCTCACAAGATTTCATTCTAGGTGCGTCTAAAGCAATTCCCTCAGCGGGGCGACGATGTTAATAGCTACATAGGACGGCGCCAGCCATCTCAGTTTTAGACTACTTGCAGCGACTTGCGAAGCATGCTACGTTAACACCGCCTCTGCTCCTGTCTATGGTGTCTTATATCGACCGCTTATGCGAGTACTACCCCGATTTTACGATCAATACCTTGACCGTACATCGATTTCTGATCACAGCCGCGACGGTTGCGGGGAAGGGTCTTTCGGATTCATTCTGGAACAATTCGTTCTATGCACGTGTGGGAGGTGTGAAAGTAGCGGAGTTGAAGCTGCTGGAACTCGAATTCCTAACCCGAGTGGATTGGCGGATTGTGCCAAACCCAGAAGTACTAGTAGCTTACTATAAAGGCCTCGTTGCGCGATGTGATGGATATGTCTTGGAAGGGGAACATCCTTCTTCAACAATTGGCGATGGGATCGATGTCAAGGAACCAGGTGGTGTATAGATTATGATAGAAGTGAGACATGAGAGAATGGTAATGGAAAGGACCCCCCGCAGCAAAAGCCAATACAGGACTCGCTCAGTATGTCATACATATTGAGAACATTTCGGCCCGGGAGTTTTCTAGGGGCATGGTTTGCATTTGGCGCTATGTGCACGGGGCTTGGGTCAACACGGCGGTTGGTTATTAGAGGAATGGCAATGTTGACGTCGAGGAGAGCCAAGAACATACCAAACATTGTGGTGGTTCATGGTGAAAGGTGAATTATGAAACTTAAGAGTATACCAAGTTTGCGACAGGGGTAGTATAAGGATTCTCTCCTGTCCTGACTGTGGTCTAAACAACCAGATAATGAAATAAAGAGTCTTTACTAGTTTTATGTTAACGTTATTTCAATTAAGACGGCAATCAGCCGATATGGTGTGGATGATGTAAAGTGTTGAGGCTCAACCAGCCTTATGCAGCTAGGTACAAAGCATTGAGGCGAAAAGGGGGACGGTTTAGGGGAGCAGGGTTGGGTTCTAAAAAAACTGGGGAATCAATGGCCAGCAATTACGAAGCAGCGAACAACAGTCATCCTAAGCCAACGCAGCCCCTCCACCCATCCGTAACCTTGGTACCTTACAACGTCCGGCTTCAGCAACTAGCATAATACCTACTGCCAAAGTTGCAGCTCATGAGGTTTTCGTCGCTTATCTCGGGCCTCGCGGCCCTGGCTCTAGCCAGCCTCGTCAGCGCCGCCGACCGAACCGCCACGATATACATCGAGCCCGTGTCGCAATCGCCCGCCGCTCCCACACCTCTAGCCGAGATTCGCTACGACCCAGCGGTCGCCTCATCGAACGCAGAAATCTTATCGTACGAAGCGCCCGAGATACCAGATGACACCAAACTAGTGCGCATCGGCGTGTACAATCCATCGACGAAGCAGTGGGTGTCATCTACGTCGGTAGCGTCGGTCGAGAACTTCAGTAAGGGCTACTCGCCAACACTGATACTATCCGTGGACCAGAAGGGCGACGTGGTCAGCGCTGCGCTACGGGGAGTCAGGATAGATGCTGGACAGACAAGGGATTTTGGCCCGCAGGCGCTCGTACGGGTTACCGAGCCAGGGAAGCAGCCCGAGTTGAATAAGCCCATTGTGCTCTCGCCCGAAGGCAAGAATGTGGTCGAAGAGGAGAGGACATTCTTACAGAAGTATGTATATCCTACTAACGAGGTCCCCCAGTATGTGCCTGCTAACCGCTTGTCATAGGTATTGGTGGTTGATAGGCATCGTTCTCTTGATGACGATGACCGGAGGCGGTGGTGAAGGCAAATGATACCTAGACCACACAGTTACATGAAAACTTATAATCAAGAATAAATTGGCTTCTATTTTTGATTATGTGCTTTCTGTATGCTCTCAATCATAGCCACGTTGATGCATGACTCCCATAGAAGATTTCATTTAGTCTACTGATTCCTTATGATTCCAAGGCCAGATATCTAGTTTGTATTTGGAAGTGAATTCTAGGTGTAAATGCTGTATCATTCTGGGCAGCTACATTCACTAAATACATGTAGAAGTTTGGACGTTTTGCCAGCATCCACGAATACAAGCACATGCAAGTTTGTTGGTGACTACATGTAACGCTTATGATTATTACCTATAAAATGTTGGTAGGTGTCTGGATGTACACGTAGGCTGGAAGGTACAGAAGCGCATTTCAGGCGGCAGCCACGCGCCAGAGCTTGCAACAGCCAACCTTGGAAATCTTTTTGAAGGCGGTCAAACCAATAATTGGGGTTCACCATCCCCAAAAAGCCCTAGCGTGCCTTCTGATCCTGTTGTAACTCTGGAGACCGTAGCTGCGGCTTTGACCAACCAGTAAACATATCCTCAGGTACCTTTTCAGCACTCTACCTTTTTTTCTGCCTTCTCCAACTTCTACCATCCAATTCAAAAAGTGGTGTTATTCTTGCGATTCCAGTTTCGCCATTGATCAATCGCAACACATTTTTCTTCTCTCACACTCTACCACCCACACAAGCACCTAAATAAACAGTCACAATGGCCAGCGAGTCCAGCGCTACTATCCCCCAAGACGGTTCGGCCACCAAGGCCTCCGAGCAGCCTGTCGAGACCAAGGGCAAGGGTAAGGCGACTGAGGAACCCGTCGACACTACTATGGAGGAGGACGACGATGACGATGATGAAGATGAAGAAGAGGTATGTTCCCCCCAGTTCTCACAATTTCCAAGTACATCAGACAATTCAACTAACAATCTTCTAGAACGAGGGCGGTAAGCTCTTTCCCGTGACTTGCGACTCTCTCTCGTAGGCGAATTATTAACGTAATGTTACGCAGGTGATGACGACGCCGATGATAATCTGGACGAGATCGACTTGAACAACATCGTCGAAGGTGGCCGTCGTACTCGAGGTCGCGTTATTGACTGGGCCAAGGCCGCACAAGATAACCCTGCCGAAGACGACGACGAGGATGATGAAGACGAGTACGAGCCTGCGGGCGAGGAGGGTGGTGACAAGATGGATGAGGATTAAGCTGGTTCGCCACCTCTCTTCTGTCTCGCATGCCCACTTGTTGGATACCGGAGTTCCAACCTGTTTAACAATCGGATCTGCATCGTCACTTTTCCCCCTTCGGTGTTTGGTAGTTTCATTACCATCGGCATCTCTATCGCACAAGGATTAGATTCTAAAGACGGGGCCACGTTCCAGGCATAATGCACGGATGGTTATGGACAGAACACATGGATAGCTGTAACTAGATTAGGGTTGCTTCGGACAGACTTGACTGGCGTCAATTCTGATCATGATCCTGCGCATGAATCAAAAGTAATGAACACATTGCTAGACTCGATGTTCGTGGAAGTGACGGCTCACTGTCGAGTGATTTGCTTAGACAGCTACAGCGACTCTAGTTGTCCACTCGTCTACCTAACGCTTTGCCCCATTTTATCAAGCTTAGTCATTCATAATTATCCAATTGCAAGGGCTTTTTCAATGCCATAGCTAAATGGCGACTCTTACAACTTCGTGCTGTGATCTGCCCATAGCAGCTGATTGTAGTCCCAAGTACCGCATATATGGGCAAAATCTTGAGTTATTGACGTATCTCACCCCTTCGTAGCTACCTCTAAAATCATTTATCCACCTCATCGTAACAAGAGTGACCATAGCAATGTAACGTACCTAGGCAAGAAAGGAGGTAGATATTCGCCGATACGGTAGAATACCCATCCAATCAGAATTAGCAATGAGTGCTCTTCGCGCCCTAAACAGGTAGGAAGCAATCAATGTACACTGGTGAATTTTTCGGATTTAATTATTGGGGATTTTAGGTACACATTGGATTTGGGGAGGGACTAATAAGACGTTGTTCGGATATATTTCGCCACAATGTAGTCTACGGAATTGCATCTACGCAGAAACTGCTATCTGGCTATGACTACATGTATTTATTCTCTTTACCGGTAGGGATGACGGCCGATCGCAGCTCATGGACGTCCACGCGAGATATAACTAACATGACCCTTTACACAATAGATTCCGCAGTCTCGTAAGCGAAAACAGGGAAACTCAAGGCGCAGCTTTAGTCAATGGGCTAAGCGTAGTTGAAAGGTAATGTCACCAAAGAGACCACTAAGAGCATCGAAGACGGACAGATAGATGTGGGAGCGAGTATTCACTCTTTCCTAGGTACCTAAGTGGTATATATCGAGGATGGATGCATGTACATTGTCTCTCTTTGTTGTCTATTAACGAAGCTCATTAGCCGAAGAATATATCCTCTATTCTAGGACAGTCCCTCCTAAACGCCATTGCTCATGCTTCGTATCCATTCATGCCGATCCATTAACACACCGCGCACTCAAAAAATCAAAACGGGGTATCAACTCGCGAATTCGCGAAACCATCTGGCCTGTATGCCCAAATCCCTTTCGCCAAAATATTGCATCTTTTTCTCAACCACTCCCCCTGCTTACTTCAAATAGGCGGGTCTTATAACCTCGCTCTCGTGCCGGCCTCCGTATTCGTAGTCTCGCTCGCCCCTGTACTTGTACTCCCATTCCCCCACCCCTCACTTAACAAAACCCTATCGAACCAAAAGCGACACTCATCTAGGACCCTTTCAGTCAAATTTCCGTTCTGCACCGCGATGCCCTTATTCTGTCGCCCGCGGACTCCCATGCGCTCATCATTGCCCTCACCAAACAACGCAATGACCTTTGTAGCGTTCGCCTGATCGGTAGTTGTAGTACCGCTATTATTGACGAACGGACTGACGAACTTGGGCCATGAGAAATTGGTCGCGTTGGTGTTGTTGCTGCCTGGCTTCGGATTCGGGTCCCCAGTAACGGCGAAACGGCTCCAGAACGCAGTCATATCGTCCGCCATTGACACGACGCCAGGGTACTTACCGATGGCGTCCATATCATGGGTTACCACTGGTGCCTCATCGCCGTGGTCCGCGCCGCCGTGAGCGTTTGATCTCGCGGCATAGTGGTAAGTGTAGACGGGGCCAGCATCGTTCGCGGTCGAAGCTAAGTGCGCTGTCTGCAGCACAGGACATATGTATGCATAGTGCGCATACGCATCATCTAACCTCCAGAACTGCGTTCCGAATCCGGCAGGTGGCTGAGTGACGTACAATTTCTCCCCGATGGCAGTGGTAGGGTCGGGATACATGGTGTTTAATGTATTCAGGTCTGTCTTATTAAGAGCCGGAATGATGGAGGACATGAGACTAGTCATTGCGGATGCGTTATTCGCATGAGCCGGTACAAAAATAGCGCCTTCGTTGGTGTTGTAACCGGTTAAGATCGGAATTCGCAGAACGTTTCCTTTCTGCCAAGACACAATAGGGAGGTCCGGTATTATACCCCCAGGGCCGTCAATGACAGGTTGGAAAGGCCAGCGTAAGGTCGGATTCCAGCGTCGCCAAACTGTATTAGAGGCTGCGACGACTGTATCCATCGGGAGAGCGCGGAGCTCTTCGAACATTTTATCCTCGGTGGTGCCATTAAGCCCACATTCCGACAAGAACTCATTAAGTTGCTGCACATGAAGAGGGTGAGTAGGGACAAAAGTAGCGCGAGCAATTGATCCTCCGGATTCGAGGATCGCTCTTTGAAAAGGTGGAGGTGCTGAAGTCAGCTTGTTGGCGGGAGAGTACGATATTAGATGATGACCAACCTTGAGATGCTGTTAGCTATACGTCCTTCTCTAGTCCTCTCCGCGATATACTATTCGCATGAAAGTGAAAACTTACCGAATGAGCGCCAGCACTTAGCCCCATTATCGTAACATTGTTAGGATTTCCACCAAAATCGGCCGCGTTTTTCTGTACCCACTGGAAAAAGGCCTGTTGGTCCTTCAATCCTAGATTCAGCAAGCCCTCCTTCTGAGCTTGTGCACTCGGTAAGAAGCCTAATGCTCCGACCCGGTAGTTGAAGCTCATCCCGATTAAAGGCGTCTCAGCCCATGCAACAAAACTCAGCATGTTTCTCTCTGCGCCGCTTCCACTATTGAATCCACCACCGTGGACATATATGACAATTGGCAATTTGCCATATTTAGATACTAAGGCGGCAGTAGTGTTCGCACCACCACTAATATGAGGTCTAAAGATGTTGAGGTTCAAGCAATCCTCGCCCTGATTTTTGCTGTTTCCACTCTGGGGACAGACATGTCCGTAGCTAATAGCGCGTTGGACATTATTCTTGTCCACCGTGCCATTCAATGGCTGCGGAGGTCTGAATCGGTTCTGGCCAGCCGTCGATTGTGCATACGGAATTCCACGGAATGCCTGGACGTCGCGGGGATATTTCGAGCCTGATGATACAATTTCGCCAAGGTAGTTCCCCTGAGATAATTCTAAGGGCACTGTTTTCTGTCGCATTATATTAGCTCTAGCAACCAAAAGAAAATCTGATACCTTGGACTTAGACAAGGTACGGAATAAATAACAATGGAGTCGATTGGAGCTTGGAGATGCCAAGAACGGGAGAGATGGGGATTGCGGGAGGCCAAGAGCGCAGATTGGCACACAAGTTACTCAACAGGAATGCTACTTGACAAATTGTACGCGCACGCCAAGCCAGCCAATCGCTTTTATAAAAAACACATATCAATGTCTCTCCTTACCTTTAATGCTTCGTGTAAGTGACCACTGCCATTCAACCATAAAAGAACGGCGAGGAGAACGGCGACAACAACAAAAGAAAAAACGATGAGAGCCTGGCGCGTGCGGCTGGTACGGATCTTGACGGCCTGTGTTCGTAACCACTGTGGTATTCTGGAGGGTTTCTTATCTTCTGGAATCACCGCTTTGGTTTTGCTACTCTCCGTGCTTTCAGTGTCTCCGACTGAATATGAATCCATGGCTTCCCGGCCATGGAGAAGGTCGTGTTTCCTTGCAGGATGGGAAAAAGGTTCGAGTGGTTCTGTGGTAATAATAAAGGCATTTCCCTTTAAGTATTTCATTTACCGGTGTTAGGGCGATAGGAAGTATTCGGGCTATTCGGGTTCCTGGACCTCGACTCTCTTGCAGCAACGCTGCAGCAGCGCTAGGGTACTGTGCCGTATTTGAGTAAATACTACCGAATTAGGTCGAGGCGGAGCATAACGTGCAGGGGACGTTCGTTGTCCAGGGGGTCGACAAAGCTTAGTGGTTTATAATAATAGTATTTATTGTAGCCCTATGGACCCTTAGCAAGGTACGCACAATGGGTTCTTTGGAAATGAAGGCGGGTAAGAACAAGAAAGACGATCTGTGGCTCGGCCTATGATTCACGTCGGTGAGCCCGCCATGACCAAGACGTTCCTAATAATATTGTATACATATGACTTACGAAGGACTTTGACTTTGAATTTGGTCTCGGGGGTTTGGACGGTTAAGGTATTAGGACTAGTTCTCCATTTTGAGTCTGGACCTGCCTGGACTTGGACGGGGGTGAGAAACAAAGGTGCAGCAGTTCTCAATGTTGGTCTTTAGTGCTAGAGTACAAATCGTACGACACTGGATACCTCCAAATTCCCGTATGTTAGTGTTGCGTTATTTGTACCAGGAAAGTATAATGAAACTAGAGTTTGTGTTAGAAAGCGATTAAAATCGATAGTTCTTTCTTATCATCCATAATCGACCCTGGACACGAGAATGTCGACAAGCTTTCTCCTTGGTCAATATGGCATCATCGTCTTAACCGACCTACGAGAAAGTAATTCCATGTCCTTTTTAGACTTCAAACTACAGCGAGGTCACACATCTGCCGTGCCATTTTTATTTCCAGATTGGCTTTTCCCGGATTGATTGCTCTGGTGTGGTATGACATACCAAGCATTGGTGAGCATGTTTGAACTTGAGCTTTACACGAACATTAAATTAACTCTCTTGATGCGTCACTCTCCAATTTAACGTTCTTGCTTGAAGTAGTGTACTTATTTGACGCCGTCAACTACACTGAAACTCAAGACCCACGATTATATCATTGCAGACTTGTCGATCGAACAAGAACCTCAGCACGTTGGTGGTATCAATTGATTCTATTTGACGCAATCTCTAGCTCGCGTATTGTTTCTTAGATCTGTCAACCGAAACGTGCTCTAGCCCCCACTGTTCCAAGTACTGGGCTCTTGGCGGAAATGTGTTTTGGGTATTCGGTAATCCTGGGCGGTTCTAGATCACGGACCACATTGACGAAAGTGGTTGGTCGCCAAGCGAAATCAAGCTTCTTAGATCTGACCAACTGGAATGCCTCCACGGCGCCGTCACCCAAGCCTTAGACCCCTGCTCCGATGCTACGTCGTACGGGGTCCTTTCGCTCCAATCGTTGGCTAAGCTCCGCTAACAAGCTCATGGCTGAGCAGTCAGTCAGCACTTAGCAGGTTTGACACAGTACTTTGTACAATAATCACATATGTAGATCACATTACAGCACAGCTTCCTAAACCGGCTCCCCGTTGCATTGAGGCCTCCTCGCCGCCGCTCCAGACCCGAGATATCCTCTGCGTCGCTGCGATATCCTCGTCTGGGTTCCCTTTCACCAGAACTAAATCCGCCCTTAAACCAGGCGCAATCCTACCTCGGTCATGGAGATTAAAGTGTTGCGCCGCCAAAGATGTGGCTGCTCTTAAGGCTTCGATAGGCGTTAATCCGGCGCTTACGAGCAATTCTAATTCGTGGTGTAGCGATTGTCCGGGCACAATAGTGAAGACGCCGCTATTATTTGCATCAGTGCCCGCGAGGATAGGCACGCCCGCGCTCCGCATCGCTGCTACGCTGTCTAGGGCGATTTGGAAGTTGCTGCTACGTCCCGAGATCCAACTAATTCCCCACATAACCCAGCTCTCTGCCATTCTTTGCATCATTGATAATGTCGGCACCGCGATTGTCTTCTGACTAGCCATTTTCCCAACGATGTTGTCGTCGAGCACTTTATCCATGGGTACGTGGGTTAGGACGTCGAAACCTGCATGCACGCCACGTTCGAATGCCACATACTGCGCCGTATGTGCGACCGTCATCTTCCCATGCTTTTTTGCCTCCACCTGGATCTTATCCAGGACGGCCTGGTCATGGCCGGGGAAATCCGCAATGACTTTAATATAATCGACCCCTTCATCTATTCGATCCTGCACAAACTTAACTACTTCATCAGTGTTATGGACCGCATGATCCGGGGTAACACCAGTGAATTTAAATAGCTTGCCATGTCTCGAGTTTTCCTATTTTATGTCCGTGAAATCAGTACCACATTCTCTAGCAGAGGAGTACAACTAGGAGCAAGACAGGTAGGTAACACCAGAGCCGCATTTTACGATCTGATGTCTTGCTCCGTAAACCGACGTATCCTACCACTGACCTCATACGCAGGGAGACTCGAGCTTAACCAGGTCGTCGGCCCCTTCGCAGCGCGTAGTCTCCGGTATTTTTCTGGTGGCATGCACCTGAGCGCCGGAAATCATTAGCCCTCTTCAACCTTCAAAACTATGTAGCTTGACTGTCCTACCCACGCCATATCACAAACCGTCGTAACCCCGTAAGCTGCGCATGCGAATAATTGGGCCTCATCGCGGATATGCACATGGCAATCGATGAGGCCGGGAAGTAACGTGCAGCCAGTGCCGTCGACAACAACTGCTGCTGACGGGTCTGGATCATCTGCGAGCGCGTCATCGCCGATGCATGACCCTTCGATAACCACGGTTTTAGGCCCGCTAATAGCCTGGCCGTCGAAGACACGGACGTGCTTAATGATGGTTAAGCCGCCCATTCTGATGTTCATGGAATGTGATGAAATATTAACTATGTTATATGTCTATGCCTATGTATTCAATCGCAGTAATGAATATTCCAAGTACCTAATCTAGGACGAGGGATAAGCATATATTTAAGGTCGAAAACGAGCTAAGGGTATGGTTTAATAACAACTTATCGACATCAACGGTTGATCCTTCGATCCAAAGCGACACAAGAACCTAGACTCGTCATAGGTATAGCCCTGGATCTCATTCCCAGATCACATTAGGACTGCGGGGTCTGAAGCATTCGCGGCGAGTCGGTCGTAGTAGCACCGGCAACCGTAAATGCCGATAACACCGCTTGACCTCGGTGGAAGTCGCGAGTCTATATGTTGAAGGCGTAAGCAACTCCCTAGTTCGTCCTCGCTTGCTCTTCTATATATGGAACTTTGAACTCGAGAGACCTGATCTACATGGGAATTACGTGCGTGTTATGGAGTAGCTATCTTGCCAATACAGCTCTCCATCCTCCTGATACCATCTGAAAGATCAAGCTATCACCTACGAATAAAACAAATCACCTGAATGACAACACAACTGCATTAATTAGAAATTTTTAATTGTCCTCGATTAAGGTCTTAGAGTTGATAATACACTTGAGGAAGGCCGATGAAAAATCGGCAACGACAATACCTATACCCTAATGAATCCCTAAGTCAAAAGTCAAAACACCATGACCAGGCCGTAGCCATGGCTTACCAACCAAACGCCGGGCTTTCTGCTTTTGAGACTCCACGACGAAGTATACAAATACACGGAATAATACACTTCAGTCTTTCCACTGATACCCCTGAGAGCTCTATAACAGCTCAATACCCCTTGTCATTTTCAAGCCACGACATCTCGGAATGAAGCGATAGTCATTCTCTTCTTTGCCTGCTTTGCTGCCCATTCGCGACTCTGCTGTCGAGATCGTTCGGCAGCTTCTTCTCGTGCGAGCTTAGCTTTCGCTTCACGTTCTCTTCTCTCGCGTTCTCGCTCCCCGGTCCACGAGTTGTCCCGCTTGTATATCTCCTGACCTCGAAGTCTCTGATGCTGTACATCTTCAGTGGACACCGAACTACGTTGCCCGCTAGTACTTCTTCCTGCTGTAGAGCTCGAAGTAGCCCGAATTGATTCCGTTCCAATTGGATCGGGGTGGAGTCCTCGGCCTCGTACTTGAGATTGATTGTTGGTTTTCGATAGAGGCGAGCGTGAGACAGGATTCGTAAATATTGATGTGGCTTTGTTTGAATTAGGCGGAGCTTGAGCGGAATTCTCTGCCAGGTGCACTTTGCTCTGTCGAGCTCGGCTCGCAACCGTCTCTCGAGGAAAAGTACTAGGCGCAACGCTTGTGCGGATTGGTCTCGCCTTGAACTCTCGCCTCTTTCGTTCCTCTTCCTCCTGCGCCTTCAACTGTGCTTCACGCTCTTCTCGCTTGCGACGGGATATGGCTTCCCCTGGTAACTCAAAGTTGGGTCGTGTTGGAAGCCTAGCTGATTTGGCGCGCCGAAGACTTGATGCAGTGGGCTTTGTTGCTTGTTCTGCAGCACATTGCGTCGAGACACGAGCCTCACGCTTCTCTTTCAACTTCCGAGCGACTTCGTCTCCAGGTAACTCAAAAGTTGGGATAGTAGGTCTCTTCACTGACTTTGGGGGCTGTTTCGGCGGGAGGAGACTTGTTATTTCTTTGACACTTGATTTCTTTCGCAGGGCCTGGGCTGCGGGTTTGTCCTCACATTTCAGCTTTGGAGAGTCAAGGAAAATCATGGATGCTGCTTTACGCACAGAACGATGAGGCTCGCTAGTCGGCTTGATCCTAACAGAAGCGGAGCCAGTCCTCATCGGAGTAGTGCGCTTTGGCTGTGGTGTTACAGATCTTGTGACTTGAGCGGTCTTCACAGTTAGCGACTGCATTGGCGGTTTGCTTCCTGAGCCTGGCGCTTCGGGGGAGACGATTCGCCTAAAATGAGCAGCCTGGTCAAACGCCTCTAGCTGCTCTTCTAGTTTGTCAAGCGCTTCCACAGAGTCCTCGATTCTAGCGACAGGTTGTGCGGGCGATCTCGATGTGATTGCCTCAATATGCTTTACCTTGTCGCCAGCTGGACTAGTGGCTACCGACACAGGCTGCCGAGTTTCATCTGTTGGTGATGCGCTTCGCTCCTTCGCTGGCGCGAGGTGATCATTATGACAGGGTTCCGCGAGAGCCATGTTCCCTCTATGTGTAGGCTCCTCGGTGTCTGTGAGCAACTCTTCACCTGGAGCCAGAGGTGATATAAGAATCGTGAAGCGGGGAAATGCAGCGCTATCGTCTAGATTGTTGCGGCCTGCTTTATCCTGAATCGGCAGGAGGTTAAAGCCAAAATGCACTCTCTGAAACTCGCGAGTAACGTTGGGCTTTGAAGTGGAAGTTTCGATAGGGAAAGTTGTGGATAGTATCCCTTCAAACCAACCGTCGCGATGTTTTGCGATTTGTTCTTTGGTTGAGGGTATACCTTTGCGCGCAATTGCGACCAAGGGATGGTCCGAGAATTTATCAGCTGTCAAACACAGTTAAGATCAGCGACGACGATCAACTTCTGCTAATATATGCTGTGAACTACACACCTGAAGCTGGAAGCTCGAAATGGTGTAGTGTTTCGTTCGCAATACTTGTTGATGTAGATGTGGATGCGCGTTGGGGTTCGTCCTCAAGCACAGTCTCAAGTACCTCGAAAGTGTTGGCTGTGATGGCAGGTCTCGTTAGGCGACGTCGACCTTGGTTCTTTGAGCTATCATTCCAATTGAATCCACTATTGCAAGTGTCTGTGTCTATGTGAAGTTTTCCGAGACCAGTAGCGAGGGACTCGATACTTGAATCAGAACTGGCACTTGAACGGCGATTCTGTAACTGAGCAACGGAAAGATCATGTAGAACAGAGTCGTTTAGCTCGAGGCTATCGCGGGAAAAGTGATCGTCCTCATTGGAACTCGTATCACTGAGGACATCGAGTGGTACTCGAGACGGAATGACGGTCATCTTTCTGGCTCGGATTGGACGCAATTGACCAATAATCGACGAGAACCGAAAGTGAGGCAGCTAGGGTTGCACGGCTCAGGGCTCCAGTTGCAAGCAAGGGTTTGATGAGAGTTATTACTTAGCGAGCCCCAGATCAGCGACCATGAGCACGGGGATGTGGATGAGAACGAATCGAATAGCGTGTAGCAAAATGATAGTGGGGGTTGGATCCCCTGCAAGATAGCAAAGAAGTTATTGAGCTTTTATCCAACTAGAGTATAGACGGTTTGGAGTTTGATGTTACCTGATGAATGATTGATGTTGTAGAAGAGATGGGCTACATTTTGGAGAATACGGCTGTTGTTGTTTTGCACTACGGGTAAGACACGCTACGCTTGTACTTGCCGTTCTGGTGTCACTGAATTTTTGTTGGAAGTACCTATCGTCGCGTAATTTACGGATGGATCTATGTAACTCGAGCTAGTGCTATTGACATTTGATTGTCGGGTGCAGCTACTTATCTATGTACGTACGTCAGACCTCTGCCGACAAGTAACGGCTTAGGTAAGAGACGCGATCTGACGCGAATCTAGACGCGCGATCTTTGCCCCACCTCATTCCTGCGGGACGCCCTTGCAGCAACTATCGTATGTGACGAGGCATCGTCATCAGTCCCAAATTCATCATCATAACCACTAGACCTCTGTATTTATAACTAGGTACCTAGGTGCTATGACAATATGCTCCCTGCATATATATTTATGTAGTAGGCGAAACTCGAGTAGCTGTGCATGGTGTCTAATGGTAATCACTATATCCCTGTGGAGTAAGGGAATTTGGTGTAAGACCATTGAGAGTCTGAATCGATCTGACCCGACATGTAGTGAGGGAAGTTCCCGACTACAGATTCTCAAGAGATTGAGGATGAGTTGTGTTCACCCTCCATTGCAGCCTCGGTCTGGGCTTGCAGTGCTGGTGCATGCTCCGTTGGTATTCGGACGAGAGTCTGGGGAAGAGGTATTGTGTCCTCCTGGGTTTGTGCGGCTGCTTCGTCCGAATTCCGGGGAGCCGGTATTTTCGCTGTGAATTACTTAGTACCGGAAACAAATCCACATACGTATGTTGGTTTAATAAAGATATGGGCGTACCTGACGCCATATTGATAGCTCGTAGCACATTATGCCAGTTTCCTACAACAGTCGCAATCGCTGTTCATTGGTTAGGTTGGTCAAAAGCGCATACTGCGTATCTGGGCGTCCGCACCTTCTGTTCCGTCAGATAGAGTAGCAAGCTTCTGTTCTAAGGCTTCCATCTGGTTCGCCACAGCCGCGCTAAGATCTCGCAACTCCTTTAGATTCTCGAGCTCTGCCTTCTTCTCGTTGACACGGGCAAGGAGTGCTGGCGATTGTCCTGTTGGCTGAGCGCTGGGATTATTGGAAGTAGAACCCTGGCGCAGATGGCTAGGAAGTGTGCGCGAGGAGAATGCCATCTTGATAGCAATAACGTATGTGTCCAGTCAAGAAGTCAAAACGTAGAGTGTGGCTGAGAATGAGGAAGATCTTAAACGGGTTTGGACTGTCCCTAGCAACGAGAAATAGGTGGGGAATACAAGTTCGTCATACAGAATTATCAATCTCAAGTCGAGATGGTAGAAAGGAGT
The DNA here is from genome assembly GCA_023628415.1 of Hypoxylon sp. PDH2405. Classification (NCBI taxonomy): domain Eukaryota; kingdom Fungi; phylum Ascomycota; class Sordariomycetes; order Xylariales; family Hypoxylaceae; genus Hypoxylon; species Hypoxylon sp. PDH2405. Next base: position 123,008 of record JAMAKT010000006.1, on the reverse strand, counting down.
ACACGTACTTAATGTGCCCAATCCCTATTAAATTAATTAACAGATGCCTGAGCCAGTAACATGGGATTAATGATATACCGCGTTTAAAAATTGGTTGTATACGAATACCTCTTGTTTGCGACGTTCTTGTAGCCTGTGATTGTCCCAGTTGGCATTATCGATAGGTAGATTTCTATACCCGATAACGATTTAGTCTGACGTGTGCGATCAACCCTTGTCTGAAATAAATGGTCCTAGCTTTAATAAGCTAAGCTCATTTCGGAAGTTTGTTGACATCCTCTGTGGAGACAACTCCCTTGCCAACTCATTTCGCAGACCAAAACTTTTGAACTAATGTTCCTCACCGCATCTACTACACGGCACCCATCGTCTTGCATACTACTGCTTTCGAACAAAAAGTCTTGCTACTCATTCGCTATCGACAGGACCTTCTGCATGACTACGGGATATCCAGACTCTTGCTACAATACTTAAATAGCCTTGAATTTCCACCTCATGAATCTTTACAATGGCACGACTCAACGAGCCAATGGTGTCAACAGATAGTATAGAGACGCGTATGTTACCTCATCAACTCACCCTTCCTCACAATGTGGGCCAACTAAACCCTTGTTATAGTACGTCGAAAATTCCTACGCCAAAATCGAGATATTGCACGAGTAAACTCGACTCAGTCGCTCAAAATACGGTCATTGGAAAATGAATGTGTTCGTCTACTATCGGAGAACCTTGACCTTCGGGGCCAAGTATTGCGGCTGCAGACCGAGTTAGAAGACAGCAAAGCACAGAAGATTGCCGACCATGCCCTCGAAATCAAGGAGAAGATGGAAGCGCAACTGGCAGAATGGGGGAACATGCTTGCGAGTTTGGGACACGAGCCGATACCTAAGAGTCGATCGCCAAGAGAACCAAAGAGGGCAAAGCACCGATCGAGCATTGGTCGCATCAGTATGTCCGAATGGAAGAGAAGGGACACGGTGAGCTCAATGAAGGATTTGGAAGCTGCCGCCGCTCAAGAAGGCAGATTGCCACCAATATGGGAGAACAAAGCATGTCCGCGTGAGACACTAACGTGAGCCACATCTATTAAAATTAGCAGGCAGCTTTTTCTAACGATCTCTCTAGCCGCGACGAGATTCTTGCGCTACGCTCTGTAGTTGATGACAATGACAATGACGATTCTCCAGATCTTGGCCCCCCGCCGGTATCACGTTTTGTCGACGAGGATCCTGTCAAAATTGACCTACCCTCGAGGCCCACCGCATCTAAGTCGGATTATTCATCTCTCGAGAAAGCATCGTCTGAGCTTGATACGAACCGGGCACCACCTCTCACTCCCAAGTCAGATGAAAAGAAGGACGAAGCGATTACCGATGTAACCTTAAGTAACACTGAGTTGAAAGAGACGAAATCGACTGTCGCATCTGAGTCTCAACCAGCTGGCCAAGTTGTTAAGTCAGGCTTGAAGAGGAAGTTGAGGGAGGAAGATGAGAAAGAGAATGCCATAGTACCTAAGCTACAAGCCCAAGCCGCCACAGCTTCAAAAGAGCAGCCGGATAAGACTGCCAATATTAAGGCTCGACCGCTTGGCAGACCTATTAAGCTGCCATCGAACCGAAAAGACACTCGCGATAAGTCTTCCGACTCAAAGACCCAGAGGAAACCGTTAGGCGCGAAGAGTTCAAACGAGTGTATCAAGTCACCAAAGAAGGCCGCCAAACATCCCGCCCGAGAGGAGGTCACAAAGGAAGACTTGAAAGGAAAGGACTCAGCAGTAGTTGAGATACCAGCCCCCCAATCTCCGCAGTCAGTACCAATAGCGACCGTGGAAATCGAGACAGAATCGCTTTCGGCGGAACCCAATTTGGCCGTACCTGATACACCGGAACCTACACCGAGGGAAGAAGTTAGAGACACGCCACCTCCCACCGATATCTCATCTAGAGGGGAGACGTCGCGAGGCAGCCGCAGAGCTCGGGCCGCTGTCAGTTATGCTGAACCAAATCTACGGGATAAGATGCGGCGGCCTACGAAGCAGCTGTTCGACGCTGTAGCAGGTGAAGGCAAACACATTCGACGGACTAGTCAGTCGAAGAAGGAAGACTTTCCTTCATCTGGCCCTTCATCCGTAGTTAAGTCGGAAGGGAAACAAAAATCATGGAAGGATCTTCCTTCGGCCCATAGCACCCCGACCCCAAACCCGGATGTCATGGCTAGTCCCCTAGCCCAGAAAAGTTCGAGAACGTCCACCTCGGATGATCTGCCTGCGAGCGTGGTGATGGACAGGAAGAAGCGGAATTCAGCAATAGTTCCTGCTACACAAGGAGGAATGGGTGATTTGGAATCATCTTCCTCAGCATCTAGCGAAAGTACTACTACTAAGTCGAGCTCTCGAACGGCAAATCGCCGCTTAGACGAGATTGCAGCGCGGGAGGCGGAGGTCGCGAAAATATTTGACGACGATCAGGACGTGTATGAGTTTCCCAATTCTTCGCCAAATGGTGACTCTAAGAACGCGATGGCGGAGGCTACTAAAAAGACCAGTAGCAAGGGTTCTCGGCGTTCGAGGGCACGGCGATTATCATCGGTGCTCCACGAGGACTTAGACTTAGACGCGGAGGATCAGAATCAAGAGAACGGAGCGAGATACACAGGGTCCACTAGAAGAGCAACGATGGCGGCATCGAAAGAGTCGAAGACCGAATTAGAGAACATGGGGGATAGTTCCCTAGAAGGAGACAGCATCAGTAGCGCCTCTTCCGGAGATGCAGATGGCCGCGCTCGAGATCGGGTCTCGATGAGACGGAGGAGCATGATGATATGAGAGAGCCTTATCCCACTATGATAATGATTCGTACGGTCGCTTAGCAAGTTTTCTGGGTATTGCATTGATTAATTAATCACAAGGCTGGGACAGGTGTTGAGCTGCACTCTTCATAGTTCATTTTCATGGCGTTTGGTTAGGTGTACATGTGGACTTTCAACGTACCCAAGCAGCCCAGGATACCAATAAAATACCATTTTTCGTTCCTTTCCGACATTAATTCTATCACTTGTGAAGGCTGAAGGCCTGTTCCTGTTCATCTTGGGAATGCATCTGGTTCATCAGCTGATGCTTAGAGAACTTCTTAATTCTATAGATCACGACGAACCCCCTGTAGGCTCTACAGGTTTGGTGTAAGTCACCTTCTCCACGGCGACATTCTCCACCCCGTTTTCGTCTTTCCTTAGCTGGTAGACGTAGAGTGTAAGCGATATACCTTGAACCTATATTCGACCGTTAGTAAACACCTGGACGATATACCCATGTACTCCTCGATTTCAACTCACGTCCATCAAGCAGAAGCTAGGTACCATCTCCTCGCCCTCTTTCGTCCATCCTGTCGTGTACGCTCCTGTAGCGCTGCCAGGATTCACGAAGAACTTGTCCATGTACTCGAAGGCATCGAAGCGGTGCGTGCCACCCCAGCATAAGACATCCACATCCAACTTATTCGCCTCAGCTAGCAGCAGATCCGGCTCGGTCGATACCAGCGTAAATCCTTCGACAAACCCAATCCGCAGCGATCCATGTGTTACGACTTGCGATAGCGGTAGTGATGTTGCCTCCACGTCAAAGCGGCCTTTGACGATTTTCAAGTCGGGGGCGATCGACCGTAGATACTCGTAGGTGTGCTTATCCGTCAAGTTGCCCAAGCATAGCGTCTGTCCAATCTTTCCGGGTGAAAGAAGTTTCTTAAACTGTACGAGTGTGGAGGTCAGTGGTGTCGCCTGAAGATGGAGATGAGGGAGTGGTGCTGCACCTTTTGTGGTATGTCGAGGGCGCGGTCAGGGATGTGGAGGTCCCCGATCACGAGGATGAGGAAAGCCATTGATTATAGATTCAATATTTCCCAAGTATGTTAAAGATTCCTTCCTCACTGGCAACACAAGCTGTGAGAGCTGTACTGGTTCAATTGTACAACGGGGCTGGGTGTGTTATCGGTAGGCAACCCCGTTTCGATATGCGCAAGGCAGCGCGGCGTGAGGGCGACAGATCTAGACGTTCGTCGATATTTTGCAAGCAATTATAGTAGCTCACAGTCGTAAAAAAGCCACAAAGATGTGTGTTCACATATTAAAGACGCGTACCTCGAGGTATGTGGATGTAGATTGAAGCTATCGCCAAGCTGCGAGGCTGACGTTCAACTCTCAGGGACCCGAGCTTTGGAAGCCCCGCAATTACTGGTAATCGGTACGTACCTATTTCGTACCTGATTGAATCTTGGGAGGATGTACATACATCATGTACCTATCACCTTATCTCCGTGCCTAGCTCCCGGGACCTGCAGCAATTGAGGAGGGTACCAAACAATACAACGCGATCCAGTTAGTGCTAGCACCGCCACGGAAGGCCTCAAAATCAAAATCTACATATGCATAGGTTAATCAGCTCTACCGAGGACATTAGATGTTCTAGTGTCGGGTTATTAAGAGGCGGCCGAAGACGGAGCTACCAAAGCTGAACTTGAAAATATAAATTATGTGAAGAAATGACTGTGCTTACTATATGCGACATGACATCTCTCTCTCAACTGGACCGGATATAGTCGATACGGATAACTGCTGATAGTGGGGGTGCTTAGTCTAACCATTTCATCTCTAGAAATTAGGATATTACCAATAAATAATATCCTAGAAACCATCCAACTCAATTCTCTTCGTTTTCCTTGAGCCGCCATTTATTATGGAATGAATAGTGTTCTCTTTGCTAGGTGCGGAGATTAGGTGGACATTCGCTCGGATCAGACAACTAAGGACTAATTACCTCGGGTCTCTTAGACAAAGTTACACGACTCAGGTTCCGCCTTTCTACTGGCATAAGCGAAACTGGCTTACTCGACCACAATACGGAGGGCAGCCGGTGCGGTGGTCGGCAATATGCCCCACCGTCTACTCAAAACAACGACCAGCTCTAACCCCGCAGCCCGACTCTCTATTATATCACGACATCTATTAGCCAGCGCCCAGTCTCCTGCCAACCCTAGCTTTCCCAGCAATATCTCTGTATCTTCAACCCAGTGCCGTAACCTTTCTTCGTCAGTTGTCAACATGTCGTCCCAACCGGAGCACCCCACCTTGCTCATTCCGGGCCCCATTGAGTTTGATGATGCTGTTCTACAGTCGATGAGCCACTATAGGTTTGTACCGAGTCATATTACCAGCGCATGCCTATATGCATGACAAACTTCCTTCTAACATACAGAAAATAGCGAGTCTCATGTTGGCCCTGGCTTTGTTGCTACATTTGGTGAGGCCTTGTCGATGCTACGCAAGCTCTTCCAGACTACCTCGCCTTCTTCACAACCTTTCGTCATCTCAGGATCGGGTACACTTGGATGGGATCTGGTGGCAGCAAATCTCGTCGAGCCAGGCGAAGACGTCCTAGTTCTCAGCACTGGCTACTTCAGCGACGGCTTCGCCGACTGCCTCAAGGTCTACGGAGCTAATGTTGACCTCCTTAAGGCACCGGTTGGTAGCCGGCCACAGTTGCCCGAAATAGAGAAGGCATTGAAGAGCAAGAAGTACAAGGCTGTCACAGTAACACACGTCGATACGTCGACTGGTGTACTTAGCGAGCTTCAGAAGCTGTCCGAGACAGTTCAAAGCATCTCACCGGAGACATTGCTGATTGTGGATGGTGTCTGCAGTGTGGCCAGCGAAGAGATCGACTTTGATGCTTGGAAACTCGACGGTGTGATAACGGCAAGTCAGAAGGCTATCGGTTGTCCTGCTGGCCTGTCCATATCGATGTTTAGCGGCAAGGCAATGGATGCGTTCAAAGCACGAAAAAGCCTGCCGGCATCTTACTTCGCCTCCATGAAGAACTGGACGCCTAGTATGTAATGGGTCCTGGGGCGCAAGCCCATATTAGTAACGACGATAGATTCTGACCTGTTGTGTAGTCATGCAAAATTACGAGGCGAAGAAACCGTCATACTTCGCGACGCCATCGCCACAACTTATTCATGCTCTTCACACAGCGCTAACCCAGATCCTAGCTAAGCCTCTCTCTGAACGGTTTGCTAAACATCGAGAGGTGTCGGATAAGATCAAAAAGGCCGTAGCCGAGCTGGGTTTGAAACAAGTCGCTGCTAACCCGGACGACCAAGCCCACGGTATGACGGCTATCTACCTACCTGAAACCGTCAAGGCTACGGATCTGCTCCCAAAGCTTGCAAAGAACGGTGTCATCTTTGCTGGTGGAATCCACAAGGAAATAGCGGGTAAATACATACGCTTCGGACATATGGGTGTCAGTGTGGTATGTTCAAGACATTTCTATATCTAACGATTATCAAAGATCGTGAATGCTAAATTTAATAGACCGATCCTAGAAGAAACGATATCGATAAGGCGATAGCTGCGCTGAAGAGCGGTTTGGCCGAATGCGGTTTTCAGAAAGCTTAGAATTCCTCGCGTCCGGTCTAGTATGCTTCAGAAGCTTGTGATCGATGCGGGTGGTTGTTTCGGGCGATGACTCGTTCCAAAGAAAAGATTAGTCAGCTAGGGAAAGGGAATGTTGTCGCCCGCTTATGATTGAGACGGGTGGTTTAAAAAGGGATTTACAGTGTAGTGTAACCATTCCACAAGAAAGATAATAGACTAGAGGTTCCAAACCGCGGAAAATAAAAATTTATATCGTTCTTCGGAACCCCCATTGGATTCGGGCTACTGCATTCGACGAAGTAACATGATATTTCCTCGGCCACGTCATATATGACTGTCTTGTTTTTATTCCTTGTCGCCTAATCATGGGGGAGAGGCTAGAAGCTGTCATATATCACCGGCGACTGGCTATGTAAGATCCCGCAGCTTCAGGAGCCCAACTACTACTATCGACATCCCCTACGACGTGCCCAACGAACCGAAATAGTAAGAATGGCGACGTTGCACAGACTTGCTTATTGTCGGGCAGTCTTTTCTTGCCTAAAAAAATGATAAGATGGAATTTGTAGTGGTGGCATGTTAGAAAGACCTAGCAGAACGATCAAACCGAGAGCTTGGAAAAAAGAATCTTCATGTAATTACGCATGCACTTGGCCCCATTACACTGGAACAATGGCGCCTAGTGTGTGGTATGTACATACCTAAGATACATTAAAAGGCTACAGAAATACATAACCGCTAGGCTTTATCCGGCTTCAAATTATCTTGCCTGCGTTTCCATTGAACCTGAAGCAATATACCTTAGGTAGGTACATAAATGAGAAGCAGCTCACATTGCACACAGCAAGCTGAATTTGTACGCTATTACTAGGACGGTAAGGTGCACAGCGTCAACATTAAGTAGGTATCTTGATATTTGGAGCAGCGGTGAGCATTCACTGATGACACATATCTCCTAAGTTGGCCTATTTCGAAATGTTGCAGGCACACGGTTATTAGGAATGTGTTCTTTGATATCGATTTACCGGTTTGTATATGAATAGGTATCACCCAGGTATGTAGATACATACATACTTACAACACAAGTCCCGCCCATCGCCTCAGGCAACTCGTCACAAATTGACGTCACATTTCGACTCTCTTTATTGTCCTCGCCTCGCAACAAAGCGACACTTGGGCAAGTCAACCTCAGCACCTCGATACCTGAAGCATACATGTACCTGAAGCACCCTCGATTTTGAATTGGAGGGGTAAATCAATTTAGGTGGTTCAGTGAGGTAGTGACAGATTGTTGGAAGCCTTGCGTGGTAGGCCGATGACATAATTAAAGCCTTCAGCACATGATTGGCTTTCATACGTCCAATTAAACGCTGTCGACGACAAGTTTCAGCCGCTACCGCGCTACAGGTAAGCCAGCCTCTCTCTCTACACGGTACCCGTGGACATCTTACATTCAATGTTGGATGCAAGTAAGCCCAGTGCGCTCAAGTGCTCCAGTGAATGTTAGGTACGTACCTCTGTGCTACAGGTACGTACCTATCCCAGTAGCTTGAGGTCAAGGACCCAGCTCCCAAAAAAGCCCCCCCCAACCCCACTAACGACTGTACGAAGTAGCCGCTATCATCTCACAGACCCGTCACTTACTGCCTCTTTGAATTCTGGTGATACCTTTTTTCACAACTCAGCCGAGCAATTCCTTTCACCCACTTTCACCTCTACACCAACCAAACTGTTATTGCTGACGCTCTGAACAGTCTTTTTGTTCTCGACTCGCGCACTGCCGCAACAAATCTTTCACCTAATCATCAACTCCATTTCTCCCGACATAAATTTATAGCGAGTCCTTCCACACATTTCTAGGCGCGTAGCCTACCTTATCCTTCCCCCGCCACCCCGATTCGAGATGGCGCCCACAATCCCCGAGCTGGACCTGATGGTCCAGTCCTTCTACGAAGGTCGCGGTGAACAAGTAAGCTTATCATCCCTATACTTCATCTATGCTGAAATGCGTCCACCCTGGAACTTGTGGATAGCTAGGATACTAACACTTGCCTCTTCCCCGCCTTCAGCAAAAAGCTGCCCAAACCGCGTTGAACCAGGTAAGTAATGCGCCCTACCCTATTCTTACACATCTACGTCGAAACTGACCGCCATAATCTATAGTTCAAAGAAGATCCCGATGCTTGGCTTCTTGTCGACAAGATTCTTGCCGAAGCTCAGCACCCGCAGACCAAGTGTACGCCGCGCTAAGTTCCACACCACCGGGAGATATATAGTAGAGTGCTGACGGGTTACAGATCTGGGGCTTCAGATATTAGACAACGTTATCATGACAAGATGGAAGGTCTTGCCCAGAGAACAGTGTCTAGGTTCGCTATCTCCCCCCGCGAACAAAATTACAATGGCCCACCATAGCTAACCTAGCGCAGGTATTCGCAACTTCGTCGTGAACTTCATCATCCAGGCCTCCTCCACGGAAGAATCGCTCAAGTCCCAGCGTACTCTCTTGAACAAGCTGAATCTGGTTCTGGTCTCTATTCTGAAACAAGAATGGCCTCACAACTGGCCGACATTCATCAATGAGATCATCGCAGCATGCCGCTCGAACCTGTCCATCTGCGAGAACAACATGATCATTCTTCGTCTTCTCTCCGAAGAAGTCTTCGACTACTCAGCCGAACAGATGACCTCGGCCAAGACCAGGAACCTGAAAACCACCATGTGCAACGAGTTTTCACAGATCTTTCAGCTGTGCCAGGAGATTCTTACCACGGCGAATCAGGCCAGCCTAGTAAAGGCTACCTTGGAGACATTGCTACGATTCTGCAACTGGATTCCGCTAGGGTATATATTTGAGACGCCGCTCATTGAGACACTGCGCACGCGATTTCTCGAAGTTCCCGAGTTCCGAAACGTTACCTTACAAGTGTTTACCGAGATCGGTGGGTTGGTAACTGGTGGACCGGGACAGCCTAATGCATATAGCGAGCAACTAGTCAAGATGTTCGTCGACGTTCTGACAACCATTGCCGGCATTGTTCCTTTAGATCTCGACCTCAAGACCACATACCCCCAGAGCAATTCTAGAGATCAGGAGTTCCTCCAAGAACTAGCACTTTTCTTGTGCAATTTCTTTAGTCAGCATGTTGATGTAGGTTTATCTGCGAGGCCGTTGCATTTTGCCATTGCTAACTTGATTCCCAGCTCGTCGAGAATCTGCCAAACCGAGATTTCCTCACACACGGCCATTTCTATCTTATTCGCATTTCCCAAATAGAAGATCGCGAGATCTTCAAGATCTGCCTGGATTATTGGCTTAAGCTCGTCCAAGAGCTGTACGAGGAGATGCAGGCAGCGCCCCTGCAGGAGATGAACCCGCTTATGATGACTAGCAGCTCGGCCAGTGGAGCAGTTAACCCATCCCTGCTAACGAACATCCCTCTTCGAATGCACAAGTACAAGGAAGTCCTATCAAACCTTCGAGTGGTCATGATTGAGAAGATGGTGCGACCTGAAGAAGTGCTCATCGTCGAGAATGACGAAGGTGAAATAGTACGCGAGTTCGTCAAGGAGAGCGACACGGTGCAGCTATACAAGACCATTCGGGAATGTCTTGTCTACTTGACGCATCTTGACGTTGTAGACACGGAAACAATCATGACCGAAAAGCTTCAGAAACAGGTCGACGGCACCGAGTGGTCATGGCATAACTGCAACGTCTTATGTTGGGCTATTGGTTCGATCTCACTAGCGATGAACGAAGAAACCGAGAAACGTTTCTTAGTCACGGTGATTAAGGACCTCCTTGGGCTCACGGAAATGAAGCGCGGCAAGGATAACAAGGCTGTTGTAGCCAGCAATATCATGTATATTGTTGGACAATACCCCCGATTCTTGAAGGCACATTGGAAGTTTCTTAAGACGGTCGTCAACAAGCTTTTTGAGTTCATGCATGAGTCCCATGAAGGTTCGTTTCGTTCCAAAGATTAATGAAGAGCATCGGCTAATATAATTATAGGTGTTCAGGATATGGCGTGCGATACGTTTATTAAGATTGCAAGGCAGTGCCGACGACACTTTGTGGCTCTACAGCCGAGTGAGAACGAGCCCTTTATCGAAGAGATCATTCGTAATCTACAGCGCATTACATGCGATCTGACCCCCCAGCAAGTTCATACGTTCTACGAAGCTTGTGGCTATATGGTCGCCGCACAGGGAAACAAGCATCAGCAAGAAAGATTGCTTGCCGAACTGATGAACGCGCCTAACGCAGCTTGGGATGAAATCATTAGAGCAGCCACACAAAACCCCCAGATTCTTCAAGACGCTGATACGATCAAGATCATTGGAAACATTATGAAGACTAACGTGTCGGCTTGCTCTTCAATCGGCTCTTACTTTGGACCCCAGATTGGTAGGATATATCTGGATATGCTCCAAATGTATCGGGCTACTAGTCAGCTTATCTCAGAGGCTGTTGCTCGCGATGGTAATTCCGCAATACCCGCCTTTCGCAGTGATAGAAGCTAACATTAATACAGGCGAGCTTGCACCCCGGATGCCCAAGGTTCGAGGCTTGAGGACTATCAAGAAAGAGATCTTGAAGTTGATTGAGAGCTACGTTGACAAGGCAGAAGACCTCCAAGCGATTCGTCAGCAGATGGTACCACAGCTTCTCGACTCGGTGCTGGTAGACTACAACCGCAATGTTCCAGGAGCCCGAGACGCGGAAGTCCTCAAGGCTATGTCCACCATCATCACGAGACTTACAGTGAGTAGTTTAAAGGAAGTCAACGTTAAAATGTCACTAACCGTCTATAGGGCCTGATGGAAGATCAAGTGCCTATCATCATGCAAAACGTTTTCGAGTGCACCCTTGAAATGATCAATAAGGACTTCTCAGAGTTCCCCGAACACCGAGTAGAGTTCTTCAACTTACTTAGAGCCATCAACCTGCACTGCTTCCCGGCGCTCCTGAAGCTAGACAATCGCCAGTTCAAGTTTGTCATCGACGCTTGCATGTGGGCCAGCAAGCATGACAACCGTGACGTCGAAAGTGCAGGGCTTAACATGTGTCTCGAGCTTGTTACGAACATTGCTGAGAAGACTGATGTGCAGACCGCCAACGCCTTCTTTCAGCAATTCTTTATCAGTATCCTGCAGGATGTGTTCTTCGTGTTGACGGATCCTGATCACAAGGCTGGCTTCAAGACGCAGTCTATGCTCTTGATGCGTATGTTCTACTTTGTGCTCCCCGCAGATGGTACTACACCAAAGATCCAAGGACCTGTCTACACAGACCAGGCGCCGGCTGGAACGAGCAATAAAGATTTCCTCGCCGAGTTTGTCGGAGGCCTTCTACGCAATGCCTTCCCCAATCTCCAGATGTAAGTACCCTATCGCAGGCGACTCCGACTACAGTGAAAGCTAATTAGGTCTCCAGTCCTCAAATTCAGGCATTTATTGAATGCCTCTTCACCTTGAACGCATCGTACGAGAAGTTCCGACTCCAGGTCCGAGACTTCCTGATCTCTCTCAAAGAGTTCGCTGGTGACAACGCGGATCTCTACGTCGTCGAAAAGGAGCAAGAAGCTCGCGACAAGCTCACCGCCGAGCATGAGAGACGAGCGAAGGTTGGCGGTTTGCTAAAACCGTCGGAGATTGAGGACGACGAATTGTGACTACGCCAGGAGTTTCGAAATGAATTCGCTCCTCGCCACGATTCAAACACAACCGATACTTCCCAACAGACCTCGGTCGACCATTTCGATGGATGGGACGTTTATGGCCTCTAAAAGCCTCCGGAGGGACTTGGACGAGCTTAATGAGGCTTCGACTTTATACGTTTTCGTCACGTCTCTTCTACTGTCTCCTTCTATTATTCTCTTTGTACGTGATACCAAGATAGAACTGTTATTGGACAGTCACGCCATTAAGCAGTCAGGTGAAGCTACGTACCTAGTTTAGTTGCCACTTCTCCTCATCCGAGTCTGTGTTTGACGAAGACACAGCAGCCGGGCGATGGATAATACATGGTCGGCTTAACGAAGGTGAATGAAAAGAAAAAAGGGGCGATGGTAGGAAAGAAGGAAGGAAGGAATGCATATATCTTTTTCATGGAATAGGCCACGCCGTCAAGAGAGATATGCAGTTGTTGCAGGGAAAAGGGAGGTCTAGTATTGCACCGATCGAGGCAAAAAGTTAGGGGCTAGACCATTGTTCCGTGTATATCCCGAACATTGATCTCTTTTCTTTTCGTTGATAGCTGAGGTAGTCAATGATGAATGGACGGCGTTAGTCACCAAATGGATAGTTATTCCTAGAGCTTTGTTACTCTATAAACTTTTGTGCATTATCAATCTGTAAACGGTCCTCGTCTAAAGGATTTAACCAAGAAGATACTACTCGTAAGTTGGTAGAAAAGGAACGAAACGAGGGAGGTTTTGATTGCCTACAGCTTCTAATTCTCAGACATATAAGGGCTAGCGGGCTCCGGGATCTTTGTTCATATGTCGTCCACTAAGTGTACATGTAGGAGTCACTATAGCGGTTTTCCGAGAAGGTGGTGGACTGGTCCTGGGACGCCAGATTATACAAGATTGTCCCACGCCTTGACAGACTCGTCTACGAGTATGCTTAGACGCCTCTCTAGCCTCTCTTCTGCCAGATGGTTTACGGACGATTAGACCTAAGTCGTATACGCTCAGTCTACGATATAACATTGAACATTTCGAGAGATGGGGTTCTCCAAGTCAACTGCTTGTGGTCTTCATACCTGTGCCTTCTCGAAGTCAGAGAGTCTAGCATTAGCACCCGATTTCCCAGGGAGGTTAAGCGTATAAATCAAAATAGTCAAGTAAGCATAGAACCATCACATATGAAATAGGACTTGGAAGTCTGACGAACTTCTCGCTTGTCTAAATACTGTACCCTCTCGAAGAACCAGCAACGAGGAGGCATTTATTCAACTGGATCTACAAAATAATACTAGAAAACAAACGATTGACGCAGCCTAAGTAGATCGCTAGCTCCCGGTTCCAACTCCCCAAAAATAGTTCCTCAACCCAGTTACTCATAGCGCAAGACTGACGGTGACCAAGATTGACCTAGTAAGACAGAGCCCCCCAACCGCCTATCCCAGTTACTGAATGATTGTCCTCGTCCACCACTGTCCGAAGGCCAAAACAATTTAGGTCATAATTGGCGAAAATCAGGTACCTATTCAACGTCTTCCCAACTCGGTCATTCTGATGTTGCCCGCAACACATTCTCCAGTTACGCGCTCAGCAAGTCCATGTGATAGAACCAGGACAGTCGCCATTCCCACAACAGGGATCGTTACTCTCAAGGCACCCGTCTTCGTTGCAGCACTATTTAGAGGAAAATACGAAGTCAGCAACGTACCTAACATATGGATACGGGCCTCTCTCTAAACTAAGGACTCACGCAGTAGTACGTCTGCGCCGATGCAGCAGCTGCATAGAACGATACAAGGATGACGAGCAGACGCATGATGAATATCCGCGGAGATAAATAAGTGATGATTTCGTAAATGAAGAAGCTTGTGAGAGTGGATTTCGGCTTTGGCTTTTACGCAAGGAGGAGGATGTTGTCTTGTTGGAGCATGTCTTTTGGGGTCCAAGAACATCATTTTTGACCATTTTATATTAACCACCCCTTTATCTACTTACATATGGCGGGACATGAACCATCCCTTCATAGCCTTACCGGTAGTTATAGTAAGCTTTGATATTAATTATTACCAAGCAAATTAGAAACTCTCCCTTGCGGCCAGCCACGCGTTTTCAACTTGGCAAACAAGAGGAAATCTCGTTTCATCATACAGAAAAAATGAAGGAAATGAATTTACCGGCAAGTTGCGACGTCCTAGTTGTCTTCAAAAGAACCGTTGGTGTTTTAAAAAGAACATCCTTGAATCCAGCGGGTAAGAAACCGTGAGGTGCTCAAGTCGTTTTGGTCCTGTTTCGTTTTGCCTCGCTGTGGCTCACTCCCTGATGCTGGGGAAATTGGACATCTGTGATAAAGACTAGCATCGTTCAAGAGAGTATCATCTATTTCGTCACTCCAATTAGCTTTTCTATCAACTTGTTCACTAGCAGGGGCTGGCATGGAGTCTGCAAGCATGAATTGTCCTACCAACAAGACCACGACGCTGTCGCACCGGCATTCGACTAAAACCTTAATCTTAAGATATTCCTTTCAGCTAGGTAGTATTAGGTTGGTCATGAGATGATATCTACGCGAAGGGAAGAAGACATTCTAGATACTCCAAAGACAGTATACTGATATGTTAGGCGTTTAATGTTAATTCATTCATAAACCAAGGCACGCATGTATAGGTACATACGTGTGCAATTTTCGAGTGCATCTCAGAAATGGTTCTTAATAAAGTGCTGGCGTGCTCTAGACCCCAAGCATTCCCATTTGGGAGCACAGTAAAATCTAGTCTGTGCAAAGTTAGAGTCTAGCAGAGATACGAAGCCAGGGGTTAATCGAAGATAGAAAAAGCAGCTGCAGCAAACTCATGAGCATCCCCCGTATCACATGCTCGATATTACTGACTTCGAGTGGTATGTCTCAATACTGTTACAAGTTGATTTTCTCACATCAACTCTTGCAGGCTTATCTCCCTATACCTTATTATAGGGTTCAAGGCATCGTCTTGTGAGCCTAGGTGCGAGTAAAGCCAACGGCTACCCGTTCCATATCTGCGGAATGCTTGTAAAGGCAGCCGTATAATTCTTCATGAGGGTTAATTAATAACGTTGCAAGCTCCTCTAAAGACAGCGTTAATCTCAGCCTGGATCGCACACCAATTATATGGTTCAACAAGTGACTCCGCCAAGGAAAAACGTCGGTGGAGGGGGTTGCGAGAAGTATCTAGAGAAATA
This sequence comes from Hypoxylon sp. PDH2405, assembly GCA_023628415.1. Taxonomy (NCBI): domain Eukaryota; kingdom Fungi; phylum Ascomycota; class Sordariomycetes; order Xylariales; family Hypoxylaceae; genus Hypoxylon; species Hypoxylon sp. PDH2405. The sequence goes on along the minus strand of JAMAKT010000006.1, from coordinate 107,667 downwards.
TACCCATGTGAATCATGATATATGAGGTCTAAACTTCAAGAGTTAAGAATCTTATATCCCAAAGGCATTCTTCATTTCTATATGGAGTAAGCGTTCGGCACCGCGCCGGCGGAAGGAACCTATCTCCTCCCGTCTAGAGCCGGCCGATCCCGGATAGCTAAAGGCGGGGCTCAAAAGGACATTCGGGAAGCGCAGCATCAATGACTTGCAGATATAATAACTTGAGAGTACTATCTGATGTGGAGACATTCGGAATTGCGCCGTATCAAATTTAAATGTTGTGTTTGATTTGAAAGTTATTGGTACACTAAGGTCTTACCAAAGTATTCCGAGTGTCCCATGTCTTTGACGCCTTTCCTGCGGGGGAGCTCTGTCGACTCCTTCTACTCCACCTCCGAACGGGAACTTATCAGTTGCCTGACTGATGCGGCCATTACCTAACTATTTCTCCTGTCGTATAACAATAGTCGACGGCGCTGGTTAATGCGTGGTTGATGCTGTTTTCTCTGTTAACATCGTTGAATACTCGGTAAACGTTATTTGTATATATCCTATATTATTATTGTGCGATATCATGGCCCCTTCAGCAATCACAGAGACCATTTCGAGCACCGTGACGCTCAAAGGTCAAGAGAAACCGGCGGATACTACCGCGCAGACCGCTGCAGAAACCAAAGAGAAAACACCTCTCGAAGCCATTTCCCATGGCATCTTGATGCCGGGCATCCCTACTTTCCCAACATATATATCCCATAGGAGGCACATACTGGTTCATATGGCCGCCACCTTCCGCTTCTTTGCCCGGTGCGGCTTTACTGAGGGACAGTCAGGGTAAGTCAAACTCTCATTGACCTTATGAGTTGGCTTCTTATCTCCTCCTGCATTACAGCGATAGCTTCAACTGTCTCTGCTGGGTCTCATGCAGGGCCAAACTTATTGTCCCCACATCTCCTTGTTCGGGAAAACTTGGATCACTGACATCATGTAACATAGACACATCTCGGTGCGGGACCCGGAATTCAACGGTCTGATGTGGATGAACCCTCTAGGCCGTCATTTCGGCATGCTTACGGCCGGCGATATGATATGCCTAGACATCGCCACCGGCAAGATCGTCGGCGGAAACACATCTCGGCCTGCCAACGCCGCCGGCTACTTGATCCACTCCGCCGTCCACAAGCGGCGGCCGGATGACATCCATGCCATGTAAGCATGCCATCAGAACACGTAGCCCTTCCCCCCTGTATCACCTGTTACGCCCCAGACGCAGGAGAAAGGCGATCCCTTCGGTAAAGTAAAATGGAATACATCAATACCGAACAGAAAAATTTCAGAACGGATTCGCCTAATCATGCAAGCAACGATCCAAAGAAGTGATATCGCTAACCGACGTCGTCAAAAAAAGCTGTCACGCCCATTCCAATGCAGGTCGGGCCTGGAGCGCATTCGCCCGACCCCTGGACATGTTGAACCAAGGTACGTAAGTAAGGCCATCCCCAGGCTCCACAATCCCACTGTGCCTGTTTCAATGCAGCACATACATACACAATTTACCTTTTCCGGGCGGGAGAATTTCGTTGCAGCGCCTCGGATTTGCTCCGGAGGAGTCTCTCCCCGGTCTTCTTCTCATCCATCCCACGTCTGAAGAGAACACCCGCTGCCAAATCGGGTATACCAGGCTAACCCTGGAACCGTTTGCTGCAGACGTATGCAATTTCCACAACGCGCACGCCGTCTACGCTCGCTACGGGGGCATCGTGTTTGCCGCCGAGGAGGGCTCGCACATCGCAGCCGCGCTGGGAGACAAGAACAAGGGCGTCATCCTGATGAACCACGGGCTGCTGACCGTCGGGTCGACCGTGGACGAAGCGGGCTTCATGTTCGGGCTGCTGGATCGCGCCTGCGCGATGCAGCTCCAGGTCGAGGCGGCGGCCGCCAACGGCATCCCCAAGCACGTCATCAGCGACGAGGAAGCCGCCTACAACTTCAAGATGGCTAGTGAGCCCAATGTGCTGTACCGCGAAGCGCAGCCCGACATTGAGTATGAGATTGAGACGGCCGGCGGTGAGGACGTGCTCGCCAGGGGTTTTGAGAACCTACGGATAGCGCCGTAGGCCCCATCTCGAGAATGGCATGATCGTATATAGCTGAAGCGCGCCGTCGGCAATTTTTTTGACCCTCCTATCTACATGTACGTAGTGCATGGTCTGATAGGCGCGGGGCACATTGCGGGTCAATCGGCTTTATCTAGGGTATAGTAAATTTTAAAAAAGCTCGGCTAAGATGTTCTTAATTCGATCCCTGACGCCTACGAGCGCTATCTAGATGAGATGCGAACCATAGTTACTATGTAAAGTAACCCCAACAAGGCGACTGCAGAGGTAGGATTGCCCATCTAAAAACCGAATGAACAATGGTAGGCAATGATGCAAGGTGTACGCAGAGTTCCCTTCATTTACTTTCGCAGCCCGGTGTGTTGGGAGCCACAAACGGCATAGCGTTGGAACGGGGAAGATGACGGGTTATCCCGCAAAAATGTCAGGGACGGCCCGCATATTTTGTGTAGTGTTCGAACAAGGGTTCGCTGCGAGCAAGCCATCGGATCGCCCGATAATGATCGAAAGGTTAAGTCACGGCTCGTCGAGGTCGTGACTGACAACCCTACCAGCATACCTATGTTGGTACATAACCTCCTTCCTCTCTGGCCAAGACAGTAGGTAAATATTCCCGGCTGCAGATCAAGTCACTTGAGGGGGGTCATTATTTTAACGCCGATGTTTCACCACGAGAACCGAGCAAGATTCACCGAGGACAAGATTCAGTACCTAGGGGCACTGCCTCCGGGCGACGCATTGTACACCCATTGCCAATACCACATCGTTAGATAGGCTGCTGCTACGTCGGGGGGGATGCAAATTCTTCATTATCGCCCCCCCGGGAATCTGTAATTTGTCTGCTGCATATTAATCCCGGAATGGCAACCAAAGATGAGCCCATGCAATGAACCATCGGGCGAGATCCGCGCCTAGATCAATACGACCAAGAACCTCAAACGTACCCGGTCAGAACTGTATGGGATCATATTTTAAGCGCTAATCTCAGTTGTAGTAAAAAAAAACTCTGCAATCTCGTGTTGAGGCTCGGCTCGTGCGCTCGTTTCCCCTTTTTAGAAATAAGCACACTATCTGTGTGTATCTCTGAATTGTGTGCAGGATTTTCTGACGAGATCAGGGGTGTTGCACTTGGCAGATCGATTGCCTTACCGTGTACCTATCATACACCACTCATCCGCCGGTCCTCGGGGGCATGGTATGCTTACCCGTTGACTCCTTATTTCAATAGCAATGTACTGTAATTATTATGAGATGGGTGTATGGCAATGATTGATGAACCACCTCGGACGATCCTGCAGCAAAACGCCCGGCTTGACGCAGCGCAGGCCAGATAGCGACTTAAGCGAAGCTCCGACATCCAATGGCACGTTCGAATGCACGATAAGCCGTTGGCTAGCCCGTACATCTATGCCGAGCAGAAGGTGTGGTGGCTTGCAGTGAACCTGTCCTATTCCTGTTTAGCGCAGTCTCAAGGCTGGGGTAGGGTGCGGCTCTAATGGCAACCCCAATGAGCAGACATCTCGCGAATGCTGTACGGCTCGGCTTTTAACTGAATAGGCTACTTCATATAGCTGTAGGTGTAGGTGTAATGAGGCCAGAACTCATTGGCATCTTTATGAACCATGCATCTCCAAATAAATTTGGTACTAGGGGTTTGTTAAATAAAGTCTGGAATGTAACGACATTTGTTCAGAATATCGGCGTTCCGATGGAGGATTCAACACTGCATTGGCCAGCTTTGGCAATTGATAGTATCCAAGCATAATCCATTGAGACTTATGCACCACGTAGAATCACCGAAGGAATTGTGACGAAGACAAAATAAACGGACCTACACTATGAATCATTCTCCGATGGGTTCAAGCTCAACATTGAAGTGAAGCTCTTCCTGCTGGATCATATTTCGACCCCCAAACCCGTAGGTACCATAAGGGCCACCAGGAACCACCAAATGGACAGGACTAGGCAAAGGAGTCCTTGCCTAGCGACACCAACTAGACATCTGTTCATCACGAGGCAGAAAAAATCTGCAAACCGATGAGTCAACTGTCGTAGAACTGCAATTTCCACTTCCCGCTATGACCAACTTGTTGAGCCTAAGGTAGCGATAGACTTGTTTAGAAGTGCGTCAGTAACACTGTGAGCATTCCAGGGAGGAACCAGGTTAAGACGAAAGGGTAGCCGTGGAATGGCGGGCGAAACAAACGGATGAGCTTCTGGAAATTTCCTATTTGCGTGAGACCCGGCTCCAGCTTTAAGACTCACTAACCAGCAAGGATGAGTCATCCACTTGTGGATCTAGCGGAGCTGGGAGGGTCTTCTTCCTCTTTGCAATACCGGTGTAAAATATCGCGCTTCTGAATTACACCTGTGTATCAAGTCGGGCATCCATCACCGGTACACAAGCACGACGGAGTACAAACGTGACAAAGGCGGAGAATTAATCACGATTTGAGACTGTTTGCGTGGAACAACCTAGGAACTCATCCGATTGAGTATCCCATATTCCCTTACCTAAGAGGCTCTGTAGAACTGTATAGCATTCTCACACGGCAACGGCTGTGACTAATAGCGCCCCGTGGTGCCTGATCACTAGGTATTGGGTGACGCCTCATCGGTCGAGTCGGATGTCGTGAAAGCATAAGTAAGACATTTAGTGAGGCCATCGGGTCCTTCCGCCATTGGCAGAGTTCAGGAACGCAACGTGATCGTGGAGGTCCCTTCAGTCACCCCCTGACGTTGTTCCGACGCAGGGAATTGAAACAAAGGTCCACGCTAGAAGAATCCGTGGAAGAAACATTCATATGTAGGCGAATGAAATAAACGGACGAGAAACCGTGGCCGCTTATTTCCACTGCCTGTCGGGGCGGGCCCGCATTGTTTCCAAGGAAGCCGGGTGGAAAAATCCTCTGAAACGTGGCATAACAGAAACCCTAAGAAACGTGACCTGATACTGATAGTGCCAAGGCCCAAGATGGATATACTAGTAGGTTCCGGATGGGTCAGCCCGCCAGCCAGCGAAGCCGTCAATAGTTAGATGGGTCCCGGGTCTTGGTGGATTCTGAGCCGTCCGACTAGGCATATCCATCGCTGAACACGCAGACACGTCTTCAACGTGGATTGGTCGGACGGAACCACTGACAGGTCCAGCACTCCTGGAACTCGGCAGTCTACGATGAGCAATGCCCGACCCGTATGGCATAGTGGGAACGCCCCGTAACCTAGTACAAACCCATGGATATGCACATGTCAGGTCGGACGGGTCACGGAAGACAAGCCGGGACGGGAAGGGAATGAGACTTAAGATCTCACGAACACATACATCTTAAAGCGGTAATTGAAGGAGTACCAATATGCTTTTTGAGGGCCCCAATTGAAGAATTTGGATTGACCCGGGGGAGACATTATGCAACATTAGGAACGTTGTCCTTGTCTTCGAGGGCCGTGACATCCGTGGCATTGAAGAAGAAGAAAAATAAAAGCCAAGTTCTAATTTGGTATTCGTAGACACCAGTGTCTTGGATTGTACGTCAAAAGAGAATTGTATGGAATTTCTCGAGTGTCGTGACACAATTCGCGCTAACGGCATTTGAAGGGCAACATACCAGGGACATGGTTGGTAGAAGATGAGAAAATATCCCGAGGAAGCTGTGGATAGCCCTTGCTGTTTGTTTCTGTTATTGCCAGATGAAGCCTTACGATATCTCAAAGCCGAATAAGGAGCTAGCCTCGGTGGTGAAACTTGGGAATCGACTTCCTTCCTGCTTGGAATAATACACGCCTACGGTACTTAATAAAATGATAGGCTGAATGTAATACCGTAACTAGTCGAACGAGGTGGAGAGGTACCACGTCTGTCGAATTAGGTAGGGAGGTACACGTGGGCAGATAGTGGAGCACCAATTGATTAATCTTCATGTACTATAAGCCTACCAAGATGAGCCAGCATGCATACATACCCAGCATATCCAAACTTACTGTATTCGCAGTATGGTGGAGGTATTATTGCTTTTCGTGCAATGATATCGTTCCCTCCCTGTTTCTATCTCGCGCAGATGTTTTATATTACCTATTTGCCTGGGTCGATATTGATGAATCTTGTGGGGGTCATCCTCTAATCTCGCTCGGCAAATGCAAAGTATGCAAAAGTTGGTGACGAGGCGTGTCAATCTAAGAGTCGAAAGAGCTGGAAACCTCTTCTGTGCTTAAGGCAGGCTCTCAATTGATCGACACATACAGTATGGCGGCTTTGGTTGTTCCTGTAAGCCGAGGTGAAACAAGCTCGCGGGAAGCGACCTACGATGCATAAGAACAGAGTCAATCAGCTGTTAGAGCCTGAGTGCCGTGTTGACGGTGGAACTACCAACCTTGGAAGTGTAGAAACTCGCACGAAAGGTTCTAGTAGCTCTTGACGCCATGTCTGATGTGGTTCATCCTAGACTCCCTCCGCCCTAGCCGTAGAAGACTTGTCATCAATAACATTCCTCTTTCTTATTGCTCTTAATATGGAATTGATTACATTAGACGCACAAATCTTACCGGACTGGGGCCATGGGGTCTATGCCGTACCCAGGACTTACTGCTCTTTGGTTAGCTATTGTGATCGAGGCTGAAGTGAAGAAAAAATTTTCCTTCTGAAGCCTGAAACATCCATGCCATCATACTTGCGTACCTCACTTGAAGAAACAAGCGAGTCGAATACAGACACGCCTATGAGCTACTTAGCGCATAAGAGAGACAACTTGCAAGACACCCGATTCTGCATACAGTCCTAGGCAGGCTGGCCTTATTGTCTGTAATTTTACTGGGTCTGGAACGTCTGTGGCATTTTAGATCTTTCGATCTTTCTGTCATTGTCCTACCGGAAATGTCCCAACAAATTTTTACAGTTCGCAGCCTGCCTAGGAGAAATTGAAACCGCCAAACCTCGCTAAGTAAAAGGGAAAAACACAAGCATAACAATAACATCAACAAGAATCTTTGGACAGATACATAGTAGATATTTGAATATTTGCATGTTAATGGCTGTCGTGTCTCACTTATTAGTCATGAAACGAAACACGAGAGAACTCTTCCAAGCTTCTTGCAATCCACTTTAACTACTCTGCATCTCGGCTGAGTTATTCGTAATTTGCAGAAACAAGTTTATGATGTTTTAATGAATAAGGCTATGTCTAAAATTGTACATTGTGTGTAAGTAGGTGGTATGAGTGGGTTTTTATGCGGCAGCATGGTTCCTAGGCGGTCCTAGGCAAACCCCTTGCATAAACCCAATCCCGTACCTGAGTTGACTTTTCAATTGTCGAAAGCATAACTTTGAATGGGGACCTCTAAAACGGCCACTTGTCGCCCTCCTCCCCCGTAGGCTAGCATAAAGTCTAATAACCAGGTACGTCGGCAGTAGGCACTTTGCAAAACACCTATTAGAGTTACCCCTAGCTCTCATATAGGGAAATCATAGCAGGATTAAGTTGACGCCAACCGGCAGATGCTCATTGGGTCGATTGTCCGTCCGGCGTCTCGCGCGGGAAAATTGTTTCGTTGACGCAAGTCGGAATGGTGCAATTGGCCCTAATCCCTAAGCCACTTACATCCACCAAAGGAGCCCTCTCGCTTGTCTTCTTCCCTCGACAGTTTTCCGTGCTCCGCTGGCACAGCAGTTTCAGCAAGACTAGGCCTCATACGCATATAGAACAATAAACAGAGTTTCTCTCCAGACCCAAACAGACTCATCTCGAATGTAATCGAATCAATCGGGTAGGTAACATAAGAGGGTTTGCCCGAGACCGCGGCGCCGTGCCGGAATTCTCTTTTAGTTGGTAATTCTCCGTGCGACATGAAGCCTGCTTGGATATACCTACATGTAGGTACCTACATCCTAGAATGTGCATGTAGCGAATTGGCTGCGGGCGAATCCGCTTTCGGCCTCTCCAAAATAGAGTAGGTACCTTAAACTCATGGCCTCATTCTCAGCAGATCTTCGCTTGTGGCTGATAGGTTTCTAATAACTATTATGAAATGATCGCACCATTTCTCTCTAGGCAATACTCCCTTTGAAAGAAAGACGTAGACGGTATGCACGTAGTCTAGGTTTCTCGGCCGTGGCGAAACGACGAAAAAATTACCAATATGAATGTCTCCTAGGAGTTAGAATTGGACGTCCTCGTGAGATCTGGGGGCCAAAGGTGATCATGGCGTGTGTTCGGGTGGGCTATCCCTGGTTGAGTGGATATTTGGATGATAAATAGTATGTACGCTTTACTACGTCGAAATCGCTGAAGGTTTTTCTGAGTTATACGCCGTCGTTAAACTAGATAGTAGTTCGTTGCGGTTGATGCACCAGGTGCTTCCGCTACCCCGTCACTAAGACTAAAAGTTGGGCTTGGCGATCAGGTGTTATGCCTCTAGTTCGATGAGCCTGACGATCAGCGTCTGAGCATATCTGGGGAAAAAATGGTGAAATTCACTAAGATTCTGGCACATTTCTTAGAGACCCCACTAGTTGTACGATTTTTGTGACTCTTGCATCCACTATGAAGACTAAAATATACCTACGATCCACTTGGGAAAATAATCTAACTGCCTTATGTACAATGCCTAAAGCCAGCCATCTCAGTGTACTTCTCCACAGAATGAATGATGAATGGGAGTATCCGTCCGGAGTGTCTCCCTCATCAGGAAGGTTACTTTGTCGAAGTCTCCAAATATCCAGATCATAATGGTCGTAAGAGAAGGACGTCACAAGTATGCAATTTAATGAGGAAACTCAAGTGAGGGGCTTGAACTGTCTTTTTCTATTCTTTTTGTGAATGAAGCTCCCATGACTCTGTATCATAACAGTGCCAATCTGGAGAGGCAGCATAGGCTATTCCTAGTCGCCTGAAACGAGTATCAAGTCCCATCAATCCACGCTGTACGTGGATGAGCCTGTGTCCCGGGTCGTTGCCCGTCACGGCTGCTTGTCCTACTCTAACGCCTTCGTCCTTTATAAGACGACCTTCAAAACATGTCTGATCTAACCGACTGCTCCGTCGGTTCCTGTGCCAAAAACCCCGTTCCCGGCACCGATGTGCCATGCAATAGAAAAGCAAGTGATATCTCAATATTGTATCGTAGTACAACAACATCCGTGCCTATACCGGTTGCCCCCAATCGTACGCCTGCGGCTAGAAGGAAGTCGAAGACAGAATCCCGAAACGACCCAAACTTTTTATGATGCTGTGCTCCAAAGATGCTCTTGTACAACAAAGTAACAAATAAGGTGGAAATGTGATCCTTCATGCCTGGTCGTTCTGTTCAAGATAAGAAAATAGGAAAATAGAGAAATGAATGAGTCGTGTAACGGTTTCGTAGAACCTATGATGGTAACATGCTTAATGGGTATAACAAGTGGTGCGTTGGACGTTTATCGAACGTAAAGACGCCAGTCTATTTGCTAGGTCCACGCCTAGTAGGATCGTCGTCGTTGTTGAACACGGGCGTGCTCGAACGAGCTCGCGTAGTCCCTCAATTGCTTCTTGGCTTTGTCTGATAATTGTGTTCCTTCACTCCCTGAGGAAGACGTGCTGCGAAGAGAGCATAGGCTGCTGTGGGAGCTCGATGGGGTGAGAACCCGGGTTGAAGACGACGACGATTCTGAACGTTGGGATAGGTAGGATTGCGGTAGAGGCGTCGATCCGTACGGCTGAGCATTGCTGAAGTCATAAGCGGGAGGCAGGAAGAACTTGGATTGTGATCTCGGGGCTGCCCAGTTGTAAGAGGACGGGCCAGCAATTCCTGGGGTGCTGGCTGGAGTGCTTGTAGTTGAGGCCGTCTTCTCGAAATCGGACAGCTTGCATGCCTCAGAGCAGTAGGTAGTACCGTCTGTTTGCTTGTCACAGGCAAGGCAGAACTCGGGTTCCCAGGACAGATCGGAAGACATTGTGTATGATGTGCGTGAACGACGTTGGCGGTATAGCAAGTAGAGGTTACTTGGGTTGTTCGATCGAGGTCGGCTCAGTGGTAGAATAGCCAAGGAGACGGAGTGGTGGTGACAGAAGCTTGGTCAATTGTCTTAGTTCACAAGTGACTATTTAACATATCCAAGCTGAGAGAGTCGAGGCGAAGCGAAGCTTCAGTAGATCGTAGCTGTGTGGTGTGGTGTGTTCGAGACGACAAGACCGAGACGGCTTGGGGTTGAAGGTTTATACTCTTACAAGTCCAGTCGAAGATTGTATCATGTTCTGCTATGTTGTTGCAATGAAGCACGCAATAGTGGATCAATGAAGGTTGGAAGAACGTTGGTTTCGAAGTTTACGGTAACTGGTAGTGGACTGGAAATAGTTTTGGAGGAGACGATGTTCATTTGTATGAATCCCAACTTACACAGCCAGGACGGTACCTGGGTACAAATAGCTTCTAGGTTGGGAAGGGTGCATCGAAAGGTCAGTCACATCAGCAAGCGGTTTTGATCAGCAAAGACATGGGGACCCACAACAGACATGGAGCCAGACAAGGGCAATTAGCTCGGTGGAGCCATTTGCAACTCTCTCTGCACTACAGTACAAGAAGGTAGGGGGGTCAGTCAAGCCCTTCAGGCCGCCCTTGTCCTTGCAGTGAAATTGCAGACGGGCTAGTCCGTGTTAGAGCTAGCGCCAAAGTTGCTGCCGATCAACAACAGGAGGGTTCAGCAACAGGTACAAAGGTACAGTGCAAGGGCCTCCTCTGACGACTTGTAGAAAAAATTTCTGCTGCAGGTGTGTAAGGAAAAATTAGAAGGGGGCGAGAATTAGAATGATGAGAGGGTGTTGCGAAAGGGGGCGTGTGATCTTGCTTTCTCCATTTTATTCTACGCTATACACCCCCTTTTTTCCCTTCAACGGACCCCCCTCATTGATTCATTGCTAATTGCGCCATTGCACCCATTTATGACCTTGATGGCTCTGTAACTGATCATTAACAGATGTTATGTTCTGGCGAGTCCCGATTTATGGCTGAATAACTCGGACGCTGGATATATGAATATCTCAATTGCTTGGTGCATATTCGACCAATGCCTAAGGGATCTCGCTTTTTGCTGCCTCACGAGAGTGTCTTTTGTCGTGGACTATCCTCAATGCCCAGAGCCGCTGTATGATTTCGTCGACCAGCTCGAATGGGAGCTCTCTTGGAATCAATGACTATGCGTTGCGCTCTACGTACGGTGCCACCCACACATGCTGCTGGCATGATTTGCAGTAGTATGCAACATAGGAAGTGGTCTCCTCGGCCTCTCATTCGCTCCTTGATTATTAGGAATGTTTACTGTGTAGTTAAGCTATGCAAGCACTTGTCTATGCTGGTTGTGTCGCTCGGTGTATTGGTTGGGTGCACCATTACTTCATCTTATTTTGGTATATTGCGGGCTATCAATACCTGTTTTCTACGACTTGCATAACAATGTCGTCTTTCAAGAATTATACAGTAAAGCACTAGGGAGGATATACTCAATACGTACATACGTAGGTAGCAGTAGAAGACCGTATAAGAGATGGAGTGGAACTCGTGGGGGCGTCTCGTCGACACACGGTTGCCACATCGCAAGTGTACGATCGTTCAATTAATTAGGGACTGCGTAATGGACCAGCCGGAACTTCCCAATGGCAGGAAAAATCTGCGCTTCCTGCGTACAGTTTGTCGGTTGGAATCTGGTTGGGCAGTCTAGGCATAAAGTCAAGTCCGTAGGCAGGCTAGCAAGTTGGCAAAGCTGAGACGCAGAAGCGCGAGACGAGGCATACGTAAGGCCTATGTAGGTCTATACAATGTGTGTATATGCGAGTATGGTTGCACGACGGCTATCATTTCATCAGTGCCTACGGATCGCGCAGATGGGCGAAAGGGTACTCAAAAAGGTAAAGATGGCGGGAGGGAAAAAAGTGGGATCTGGGCGATTGCTAAAGAATAGAAAGAATGAGTTAGGGAGGCGACGATGTTGCCGTTGCAGTTGCAGTCGAAGCAGAAGAAACTACTATGGTAAAGCCGAGTAAAATGGTTGCGGGGAAACAGCCAACCTTCGCACGATAATCAAGCCATAATGATATCTTCTGTCGCACAAGGTACCTTGTAGCGCACAGGAAAAAGCCACAATTACCACACCTAACCGACCATTCATGACACAACATAACCTCCTTTATACCTTACCATCTACCACTACCACATACATCCACTACAATGTACAATATAATTCTACTGTACTATACTATAGACCTATAAGGGATGGTACTGTAGTGGCAGCATATGGATACCACCGACCACCTGAACTGCCCATAGTATCGCTGCAGGTCTTGCATGTTCTTCGCGGACGCACTCCTTGACCCAGCCGTTCTCATTGGCTCGTGTATACTTCCAGAGAGGATGGCAATTTATGAAAACCGCCTAAGGTACCATCGAAATTACCACTTTTCTCTCCATATTCCAATCATGTTCGCCCTCTACCCACGAAACTTCTATTCAGGTTCTTCACCTGTGTGGCTACTACCCTCCCTACTCTATCAGTTCCTGCCATCATCATCGTCGTTCATGGGAAATTCCGCGCATAAATGATACATACAGCAGAGACACGGCTGCACCTCTCGCTCTCGCCGGCACAACAGCGACAATCGCTACACAATGGCGACTATCTCAGATCCATCACGCCTACGGGGAGATACCAACCTCAGACATTGGACTTAGTTGAAGACAGCCATCCTTTTATAAGGCGCTTCATGTTCTGACATCATCGTGCTTATTCCAAAACCTGACTGCTACAGCGACGCTAGTTCTGCTGAGCGGAAAAAGACCCAGGGTAGGGTCATTTTTATTTCATGGATGTTTCCATCCACATCCACTACGGCCGGTACCTTACATCGGCCGACCAATCTACCAGTCATTTTCCGACCCATCCGATGAATCACGGGGAAAGGCTGGAATGGGGGGACCCCTTCGTTATCATCATCATCACGGGTTGCCCAAAAGAGACATTGATGCTCAATTAGCTTCATCTTCCTGCTAATGATCCAATTAGGACAACAGCTGACTCTAGACTATTAGTAGGATGCTGGTAGTATGAGCTGCAGAATGCTCATGTCGTCAGCTCTCTGTAGCATTTCTCCCTAGTCCTGAAGTCGAATTGATTAGGAAATATGGGTGCTGAAATACTACCTACAGACACCTCAAGGCTACAGTAGATCTACAATGGACTAGGGAGAAGATCTGGCGCCTGAAGAGTTTGATCGATGACTAGGCCAAATGAAAAAGGAAGAAACCCCATTAGCGAACTTTGCCTCTTCCAAACTCATAATTTGCAACTTCGCAAGATCATGCCTCGCGAATCGGAACCCCAGATTCTCTCTCCAGCTTCTCTCCATGATAATTCAGGACCAAGTGGTCCCATTGAGAGTTAGCGGTTTAGAGATGAGCTTTACTAGCACATTCTGCAATGGTCTAGGATGGCCGACTCACAACCAGCAAGCGAAAGGTCCTTGTTGTGGCAGCCAAGACATGACGCTAGGCCGAATCCGATTTGACCTGCGTCCAAAGGCGGGGGAATCTCCTGCAGGTTCTCGCAGCAACGTCGAGCAAGTTGGTCCAAATGGTTCCAATCGATAGCCACCTTTCGCTATTGACTGTCGGTTGGGGGAGCTGCAAGTGTGTGTGGGTTAGCCACACCTTTTCTCGTGTCGACTCTTGAGATCGCCACCTGCTAGCTCGTACCAAACGTGCCTGCTCCAAGGCGATTTGCCTTTATGGAGACTAGACTTCGGTGTACTTAGCAGAAAGGGGACTTAAGATGCTATCGCGAGTTGACAAGGTCAATCTTCGACTTTTCTCTGATCGGGACCCTGAATCTGCAGGTCTACTATGCTAGAATCCTCTGATAAAGGACATCGATTCTCCACTCGGCCGACAGATCCCAATCTTCTCCAGGGACCGCATAACTATTCACATACACTATGGTCCTAGGCTGACGAACGCTATGCTATAACAATACAACCTCATTTGGCGCTACTGGCCTTGTCGATCTACCTGGTGTAGCGGACAATAATACTAGTGTAGGAAGGGTCACTAATATTGCCTTAATAAAACGACGCTCAACGACCATCTCGCGCTACCCCATACAGTACCTATCGCACCCAAAACACTACTAAACGTGTGGGTGTGTCGGTATCACAAGTCTCGATCATAGCTTGTGGCAAATTGCGTTGATGGCCTAAAGAAGCGCAATGACATAGACTAATAAGTACAACAAGGCTGTCGCGGATGAGACGTGGGAAAAAGCAACCAGCGTTGATGGTCCAAAGACTAGCATTTTAGTTGCAAACTACATGACAAGCGTCAATCTTTAACGATATCTACAGATAACGCTCCCGTTGAATATTGGAGTCATAAGCTAGGTGGTTAGTTAATTGACTTAGCTGACATGCGCGATGCCGCGCAGCAGCACCCACAAATGATACTCATTACTGGCGGCCTACAAGGCTTGCTCCTTTTCTACGCGCAACGTACATAGAACTGTTACCCTAGCTGTAAGTAGCTGCACCGCCGACGCAACAGCACGGGTTACTTGAACGAGGATATATCCTCCCATGTTGTCGTCCCCACCCTTACCCGGCTAGTTCCACGGCAAAACTCGACCTCGAAACTCGAAAGGAGGGTCCGCGTGGGATGTATATGTCTTGCTTTGAATGCCTATCTCTCCGATATGAATAGGCATGTGTCCGGAGCGTGTGGAATATCTGAAACTACTGAAGACTAGGTGGGTACATAATAGATAGGATAGATGGAGAGTCAAGTGTGAGTGGAGCGTTCGCCCGCGGTATAGTCACATTAGACTATCCACTTGGATCTTGTTTATCTCGGCAAGCAGTGTACTAGGTGGACGGGCAAGATGAAGTCTCCATTCATTGCCATCCTGTTAGAGATAACCTTCGCCTAGCTTAGTCTATTCTGTTCGGGCATGTTAAGCTCGGACTCCTAAAGGAGCTAAGAATTATAATGTTTAAGCGATCACAACTTCTTAGTCTCTTGGCTATGATCACCAAATCTCCCAGGGCTCTTACGCCAAAGACCATTAGACGTAAGTGAGGCTAATGGCGCCTGTCTGTGTAAAATTGAGCTTCAGGCAGTTGCTCCTAAATCCCCAGTTTATTGCGCAATAGAGTTGGGGATGCTGTACCATGTATATGCAATTGATGATGGGTCAGTTTATTACCAGATAGTCGATCTGCTGGAAGCTATTCTCCTACCTACCTGCAGAAAGCTCGGCGATTCGCTGGGGTCACATTCAATGCACATGTGCAGACAAAGTCCCCATTATATTCAGCAGGTAATCCCGTGAAGCTAGGTCACTTGCAAAAGAAAGGGGGGATTTGTCTTGGATGCTGACGAAACAGAGTAGCACGCGGCTGGCTGCGACCACTAGTACAAATGTAGGAAACACAGAATGTGGCTTGGCTATCTAATCTATCCCGAATATTCGCCGTTATCCCCCAATATTTACATCTTATTGTATCTTTTGTACGAAATATCCACTACGGTAGTAGGAGTAGGTGGGGAAAAGAAGGGGTACGGAATATCCCTATCATATCTCTCATACATGACACTATGTATGCGAGCACTCGCGACAAACCAACACCTGATAGATAACTAACATGACGTCGAGACGGTTGAACCGAAACGGGAGCGGAAGAGAGAGAGCTGAGCACGAAGCCAAACTCGGCCCGTAGGTTAATGCAAAGAAGGTCGATATACGACCCGGATTATTCCTCTATCTAACCCCCACGCGCAATTTCGTCATGTTTCATGGCACGTCGAAGTTGACGTTGATGTGATTCTTAACTGCGTCCAATATCCCGATCCAATCCGGCTATTCAGCTGTGTCTCAGTCTCATTCGTACCGAGAATAGCCATCACCTTAAAAGAGGAACGCAGGGTAATATCAAAATTGATTGGCTTGCCCTTTCCCCCCAAGACATAACATGTCACATTTCCATTTTTGTAAGCGAGATGCCAAGTTCGGTCAGGTCGGCAAAGAACGTGTGCATGAACACTTGAAGTGGGTTTCCTTTAATTCGAGGGTACCCAATGAACAGTCAGGAACGGATCATAGCCAAGAAGCCACAGTTACTCGGATCCTAACTGCTGGGAGATTGTGTGATAATGAGTCTTAACCTCTTTTGGAGCAAAATATTCCGCTTGGCTCCGAGATTTGTCACCTTAAATGCCATGCAATGAAACGATCCAGACCGACGGGTTCCTCGCTGAGTGAGATTTGTTTGCGTGCGTTCCAACGTGGTGTCTTTCGGCTCACTGGGAATCCGAGACCAAGGTAAAGAGGGAGGGAAAGTCGAAGGGACGGAACGAGACGAGCTCGCCAAGCGCACGGATTTGGTGGAGCTTGATGGTTTGTGATGCGGCAGAAGTCGTTACTTACAGGAACCCCTTGAGGGTATTCTTCAAGGTGTATCCCTACCTATCTTCATAGCTTGGGCGACCCTCATGGCGCTAAACCGTTGTCAGGGTCAGTTTGCGGCCTGAGCGCGGTTAGGTTTAAAAGCAAAGGGACTTTCGACAATCTGTTGATCGATATCGGTTCATCTTGCTGATTGAGCCTCTTCAGCATCTTTATTGAGATTAGCGCCAATACATAGTATAATTGCAGGTAAACTACGTGGGCAGACAACCCCCTACACGTTCTCGTTATGAGCTCTCACTATTCTACAGGGACTAAGACCTTGTCTTTGGTTCAATGGCCTAGGCTTGGAATCTGAGTCGTCAAAGTCCGACGGCTTGACCGCAACAACGAAAATAAATCGTGATTCTCGCCTAGCTGGGAAATGGCAACAGCCATTCTCACGTCAGAGGTCTCAATTTGGAACGGAACGAAAACGTGAGCGCCGAGTCTATAGTTCATTCAAGTCTCGGGAATCTCTTTTTCCAGAGTGCTGGGTCTCTGTCCTGGTGGTGTTTTCATGCACGCCCTGCATACTTACCACTCCCTAGGGACCTGGAGCCGAGCCTGATACCTATCGAGGTCTAGTTCATTAGGGCTGAGTAGAACTTTTGGATTTGGTGTGTTGATGCATGGCGAATCGATTGGTTATAACGGAATCGACGCCGCAAGTCACTAACCACTACACGGACTAGGCCAGAACTAAAGCTATTGAAATCGGGTCTTGGTGATCATTCATGAAGCCAAGTAGCGCTTTAGATTCGCATGGACATGGCCGAAGTGACTATTGAGTGGCGAAGATGCACGTGGGATACTTGATAAGGAGTGCAGCCTATTTGGACCAACAGCGCGATGGATTGAGAAGCATGTTCGACCTAGCCTAGAACTTCCAACTGCTTACTATCTCCGCAGCCTAATTACTTACGCTTATAACAAAGGCTGGCTTTTAATAAGCCGAGAAACGAGATATTAATGTCCAAGCAGGACATAGTCCCGTCTTCCGTGCTTACAATATACTGATATGAATACCCAATACGACAGAAATGTCATTGACATCCGGTAAATCTATCTCAGGGTTTCATGCAGGAACCGACAGTTGCATGACCCTTAAGGTCCATGTGTCTCGTAGATTTTAGCGTTGTCAGGCTACACATCTTAACTCGGTCCCCAAATACTAAATCTGACTACATATAAAATTGGGTTGGTGAGATTTTGGAGTTGAAATACGTAGCGCTGTGCGACCCGTTTAGGTGCCTTGCATGTAATATCACCGCTGACAATCTTGAGAGCGGAAGATTTGTATGACGTCTCTAAACGAGGTGTGATTCTCGCCGCTTACCGACAGGACAATTTAGTCACATGAGTATCGTTTGGTGTTGGTGCGCCACAGCCACACGTACATATCATGGTGAGGAGGGTGTAGGCTCCATACTACTTAAGTGCTGAGCAGCGTCGTCCTGGACTTCCCCAACCCATGTTACTAGGGCTCCTACTTACGTACATAGGTAGTATTTTACGTATACCGCAACCGCGCGAGAATAGAATCCCAAGCGCTGGGCGTCTCGGCAGTATGATATGGCCTGCATGGTCTAGGGTGAAATCCCTTGCCTACAATATCGTGTAAAAGACCCTGGGACCCCAAGCCGCTAGATGGAATGCCAATAAAGAAACATGCAATCGCGGAGGCCAGAGGTAGTTTAGCTTCACGCACATCTCCATCATCACCAGGGATCAACATATCACGAGACGGTGAGACTGAACGTCAGTTACTACGTAGGGGGCAGCCCCATTGACGATGGCTTCAACCCGAATGTCACCCACCACTCTACCTATGACGATTATCATCCGTTAATCTAATGCTACTGCCTCGCATTCTTATCGGGTTACTCCAAAGAGATGACCACGTCCCTAGAAACAAGGGAAAGTATTACCTGTATTTTGACTGAACTATGGATTATCACCTAATGACCAGAGTGCAATACTTCTAATTCGATTCACATTTTCTTCTGTACCGCGGCTAGATACCTGTAGGTAATGAATTAATATCAACGCTCTTAAATTTGTGGCATGAGTAGTGAATGTCACTCCTCAAGTTCTCTCTTCTAACAGGTATTGTTGAAACCAGGCCGAAGTGGTCCTCTGTCCAATTGGTACTTGAGTATATGGCATGCAACCTAAGGCAATTGAAGTCCGAAATGGCGCAAATACGATAGTCCGCATCAAATTATGAGCTCAAATGGGGTTAAAATTGCGAAAAAGCAAAAGGCGGAATTGTCAACCCCAGACTTTTTGTCCCCTTTGCTGCTGGCGATGGCCAGGAATAAATCCTTGTGCTTTGCATCGGAACTTGGCCTAAACCAGAAAGATAACCCCGACTCGTACCGGCCGAGTAACTATCCCTGTTCTTTTTCAGACCCCAGGTTATGAGCATCCCATCAATTACATGTCGATATCATGCTATGTAGTATTTCATAAGCATTAGCGCAAAACTAGACACTGATCGAGTTAGAGATATTGAAGTTCTGAAAAAGGGGGCGAGGATCCAACACCTTTTCTCAATGATAAGAAATCTACTGTACTTCCTTACTACTTCTTACCTATTATACGAAACCGAGACGCCCATGGTAATCGCAGCGGTTACATGCAAGGTAGAGCGGGAAAAGCCGTTCTATTCTATTTCACCTTATGTACGTACACGGCTTTTCCAGAATTGTCAAGCTGCAGAACTGATCCAAATATGAGACTCTTAACAAGGGGGTAAGATGGAGTTATTTCAATAATGATCAACAGTATCATTTTGATCAATACAGTACGACAAGGTCACCCCTTTTGAATATACGCGCGTAAGGCTTTAGCGAGCTGGAGAAGAGCCTCTTCAACCCTGTTTACGCCAAGTATGGTTCCGTGGTTACACAGTAACAACATTCGTAGAACCAGACTCCATGCCAAACGAATAGCGTTATTTCAGATTATGTAAGTATCTATTCTACCGTATATCCCAGCCAATATAACCAGACTACCGTGGGAGGCGATTTGGCTGCACAGCCAATCAGTGTCTTTGAGAAGCAATTCTAGAATACATAGCTGATATGAAAGTCGGTGCCATTACTGAGGTCATACCATGTTGGTATGCTAGTGCCAACGTTCTTCAGAAGATAGGCCATGCATGCATGACCACGATGCAGAATGAGGTCTTTTGAAAGGACACACTAACGGATGTCCGAAGCGGTTTCACACGTAACACGGCAGCCTTATCATCAGTACCTGTGTATGCTATCAAAGTATGCAGTGCAGCAAGTTGAGAAGATACAAGCCCGATATATTATTCAATATATGTCATTCTCGATGTTGAGTGCTTCAATTTGCAGGTGATATTCTCTGCCCGTCTTACTCGCCTGGATAGGCAAACATTGGCTTTTCGAGCGTAACCGTGCCTTATGAATCCATAATCCAGAGAATTATGGAATGATATGTAAGAGTTCCACCAACTAAAACCCCGCATTTTACAGTCTTGGCAAAGGTACCTACCTAGGTATCTACGTAAGATCGCCTTGTCGGTTTTGGGTCAAAGCCGCTGTCAAGTTGTTGGCTTTCCTCTTCTTACCAAAATGAGAAAATGAGGGATTCAAAACCTTGCACTAACACTGAAAAAGTCGTCGTCAGCCGCATTGGAGTATTGATGGCTCGACAAGTACTCTACGTACTTCTCCAAATCCCATCCATGAGTAAATCGCTGATTACGAGATGCTCACAGACCCTGCTAAGACCCTGCTAAGACCCTGCTGAAATGACGGATCAAATCCATGGCAGTGGTCGAAACTTGGTCCCCACGATCTGTCGTGGCGATCATACGCCTTTTCCTGCTCTGGGCCCTGTTTCAATCCTGCTCGTAAGCTTCAAGTGTGTAATTATTAGTCCTCCCATCAGGGAGTCGAATCAACAAAACCAACCTGTTGCAGCCTTAGCGGCTTCAGATTAACTATGGTTCGTATTATTACTCTCATTCCGATAATACCGAATTATGGTCTTCTTAGGCTGCCTAGTAATACCAAAAGTTCTGAGAGAGAGATTCCCAGGGGCGTTGGTTCTATCTAAGGCTAGGCCCAACAGTCAAAATAAACATGAACAAGGAAGACGACATGTCATGTTATACAACGAGCATCCAACTGCGACCAAACGCCGCTATCTTAGGTTCGTATTCTTCCTTTCGCCTTTGGTCACACGGCGCCCTCAGTGTTACCCAACTTGTACACAATCTACACTTCTTACCTAAGAAAAAATGGTGACTGGTAACAACAACACAACCCGCATATTTCTCGCGCGACCTCCTGTGTATGGGTTGCAATATATTGCCTTACTGCATGCAACCTCTGCCGCATCACCGGGCATCGGCTGGTTCGCGACACTGTCGGCCGAGTTAACTTCCCAATAAGCTCTGGTTTCCGTTACTATCGGTACGCCCACCCTAGCGTCGTGCACGAAGCATCGCATTCAAGGGGTACGGTATGTGTGACGAGGCAAAACAGGTCGTTACGCCTTAACTTAAACTCCTCGTCGCCTGCATCGATCTGGCGCCCTGCTCTGCACTTATTAAATTGTCCATGCACTACGCACCATAGATCAGGCGCCTAAACTGTATCTGACATTGGATATATTCCTATCTTGCTTTTCTGCAGGATCACAATGTTACCAGCTTGTTTCCCTAATGTTCGAGACTTGGCTAGGCCCTCCTCTGGAATGAAGACGTATGGCGCCAAGGAGCAAAGTTCCATAGCAGAAACAAACTACGATTGTGGCGACCAGACGCAGGGTCTATTTTATGCATGTCTTTGCAGCATTTTGCTTTTTCTCTAGCAAAGCACGATCCCCACGTTCTCGAACCCGTGGCTGTTTCCACGCCTAAGGGATCATCAACGACAATGACTCTCATCTTTACGTTAACTACACGTTATTCCCATGGCGGCTTGCGACGCCCTGTCCATATGGTAGTCACGCATGTCTCTTATTAAAGACACACCGCTGCTGACCTAGCGCATAAACCAAGCTAATGTGGCTTGCCGTAAACATAAAAGGATCCTGCAACGTCCTCTCATTGGCCTCTCCGCGCCGACGTTGCGGTTCCTATTTCCTATCACATTCGTGGCTGCATGATGAAGGTTGGGAATACCACTGATGTCTACTAACTTTCCCCTACCGGAGCTTAGATCGTACAAGATGTGTTCTGAGACGTTAGCGTCACACATTACCGTTTACTACATCCCTTGCTCTGTGGCTAGCTACTAGAGGTCCGAAAGTATGGGTGATGGCTTGATATCCCTGGTAGAAACATCCTACTCTGACATATTGATGTTAGTGCTGAGGTTTCTTTCCATGGTTCAAAGCCCCAAAGGCGTCAGGATCGAGCCTTATGATCGACTGTCCCAACAGGTTGGGACACGGGAACTTTTACTCGCGTTATTTCTCCCAATCTATCGGATAGGAGTCATCTCCGACTGTGGGATTGCCCCCGGCATGGCACTGGCGCTACAGGGAAGGGAAGCCACAGCTAAGATCTCAGTGCCAGGCACGGAACCACGCTGCCGAAAATAAAGAAAAGTAAGGTGGCACGCTAGGTTCATCATGGTTCGGGAACAGCAAACTCTTACGAGAGCTATTCGAAAGGACCAATACATCGACAAGATGACTTCGCCACTTCTTTTCTGTAATGCGATA
Organism: Hypoxylon sp. PDH2405; assembly: GCA_023628415.1. Taxonomy (NCBI): domain Eukaryota; kingdom Fungi; phylum Ascomycota; class Sordariomycetes; order Xylariales; family Hypoxylaceae; genus Hypoxylon; species Hypoxylon sp. PDH2405. The sequence continues at coordinate 85,395 of JAMAKT010000006.1, read as the reverse complement.
TGCATCACATTGGAATGCGAGGCCTGCACAACGGAAAATATGCTCCTGTAGCGCTCAAGGACATACGACCCTACCACGATGTTATCGACTATCTCCAATAAGCGCTTGCTCTCCCGAAGGATCACGATAATCAGGCCATACCTTAGTGTTTGATATGACATTACAGCACACTAGGATTGTAAACAAGCTAACCTGCAAATGCGCTGGGTCTATAGCAACTATCTGCGAGCCAAGCACTGTATATGCGACAGAATTTAAACCTTGTTGTGTTAATACGATTCGATCCTAAACAATCCTGCTCCTCCAATTGCTACCTATAGGTGATAACCCCCCCCAAGGGATTTGGTCTCGAGTGGTGCCGTCTAGGTGTCAGCGCGTGACTTAGCATCTTGAACTTGCTTATTCGACACGATTCAATGATAGAAGACGTAACCCTTCCGCATAAGGTTGTGTGGCAGCACATCGCCTCACTTCAATGCAATCCCCCCTCCGCGGATAAATGGGATTCGTGCAACGCCGGCAAATCACCCCTTTATCGAGAGGAGGGTAGCAACTGCAATGATCGCGATTGGGATCGTCTTACTCGCCGAATAGAACCTATATTCATCTATGTCGCCTCCCGACGAGGGCGTTTTGAGTGGACTGTAAGAAATCGCATACATATGTTTTTTATGTACGTTCTTGCCCAACGTCCACTGCATAGTAGCCTTATTAGGCGTCAGCAGTCATGAGACCGCCTGCGTATGCACCTTGCCGTCCTGCTTGTCTATCATAGTGCTTGCGTCCGAGATCGCTGACACTGCAATACCACGCTGGTCTTACTTGGAGGGAGGTCAACACTTTACTATCACAGCGGCCGGTGTGCCTCCAATCGCTTTGCCGCTTTTTTACCCTCCTCTTGAAATCATTGCGAGATGTTGACTTTATTAATATGGATGTTCAAGTTGCAGATTCCAGACATCTTGAGTTGCATGCTATCAAATGTTAATCTTCTTAGAATCGGCAGATGCGAGATTCGAACTGCTCGAACCGTTACCATTGACACGTAATGTCCTGTTTCACGATCAGTCAGCGCCCTTTCCACTCTTTCCCATGTTAGAACCGAGTCGGATACTATAGTTCCGATGCCCGGTCTATCACGCTTGGATTGTATTTATCACGGCCACCGAAACATCACCGGCGGGAGGATTCTCTCACGCCGACATGCGCCTTACAGTAGAAGATGGCGTTTCTGTGCTTATCCCTTCCCCGAGCGCCAGACACCTAGCCTGATAACCATGCCAGGTTTTTCATCGTCATCATGCCTCCTGAATGATGAGCTACCGCCCAGCAGGCACAGGAAAGGATTTTCACTAGCCCTACCGGACGTAAAACGGATATAGGAATGTGTCTACGTGGGGTGTACCAGGCCGCGTTCACCTTTGGATGTGCCTGAATCTAGTTGAGCAATATGATAGACACCTCTGTAGTTTGAAATGACTAACATGAGTGAAATAGAGCCGATGATACCAAGAATTATGTGGCTTGTCTCGAAACTTCATGCCCGAGGAAATGTGTGTTTATCTGACAGGAACGAGAGGGCAGGCATTCAATTGGACAAGTTCATACGACCGGCAGTTACACCGTTACCGGTTGCTTTGGCCATATGCCTTGATTTCGGGAATAGACACCAGTTGACGAGTTTTTTCGAGGCTGTCTATAACGACGCATAGTTTCGGGGAAGGCGAACGGAGGCACGGAATGGCAACCAGGGATCAGATGCTGACCGTGAAACGATCATAGTAAAACCCGGGCCGTATCTGAATGATCTTGCATTATCTGGCTTATTCTCCGAAATGTTGGCATCCCTTTTCATGGTCTTTGGTTATTATGACAATCATTGAGCCACGAGCTTAGATCCATTGAGATTGAATTTCCTTGACAGTTTATCGTCCACCTTCCAAAGCAAGGCTCAATCAATGCGGTGGTGTTATCAGTATCCAGAATTCTTACCTCCACTCAACTGAAAAAGGTCCTCGAGCCCTTGGCCCTTAAGTTGTCATCGTCAGTTCTTTTGAACTAGTATACCGACTCATTGGAAACGCGACATGACATCCATATTGTATACACATTGGTGGGATTTTCATCACATGTCCTCTCTTGTCGTATTGGATTGGATGCTGATCAAAAGTGTCGCCGTACTAATGATCTCCTTGACTGTCACGGCCGTAAATTGGCTCTTGATAGGAGCTATAGCTAACAGCTACCCGAGAGTGGAATTTTAACAACCACTTGGGACACGAGTGACGTATGCCCTGTGTGAACTTCCTTTACTTCGTAGTTATAGAATAGAAAGCCTCATGCCCAATTATAGTTGATAATGATAGAATTAGGTTTCAAACTTGAGTAGATGGCTTAGATGGCTTAGATGGCTTAGATGGCTATCAATGCGAAGTCGTTGTCGAAGAAGAACATTGAAATGGTAATAGTGGTACATAGGTACCTAACTTGATGACGTTGAATTAGAGTGCTTGTGCACAGACCAGTAGGTACCTAGGTAAGGTACCTAGCTTTCCATGTGGATCCATGCAACGGTGAATTAACTTTTCCACTTCCCGCGGGGGAGCTCCAAAATTTCTAGGCGGACAAACACTTTCCTAAGGTCAACAGGCAAGCTTTGCGACACGACATCTTGACCAGGACTTGTCAAATTAGCTACTTGTATAGGGTGAATTTGGTGCCATTCATTCTAATCTTCCTTCAATAGTTCCAGATACCCAAGGATCAAGCCAACGCACCTCCTTCAACATGCAGGCTCCCGTTTTGGTTATGAGTGAGAACCCCTCCATGAGCTCCATGAGCTTCATGAGCTTGCTTAGCTACTACGAGCACAGAGAAAACTAACCATGGAACCCAGACACCCAAAGCGGTGATAGACAGACTGGACGAAAAGCTCAGCTGTCTAACATTGCTGCCGCGAAGACGTATGGCCTCTCCCTCTACCCTTCCTACCGCTCTTGCTAAGCCTAATAAACCCTAGTGTTGCCGATATTATTCGATCATGCCTCGGTCCCAAAGCTATGCTGAAGATGCTGTTGGATCCTATGGGTGGTATTGTGTTGACGAATGATGGCCACGCTATCCTACGAGAAATCGAGGTATCGCACCCAGCTGCAAAGAGCATGATCGAACTCAGCAGAACACAAGATGAGGAAGTTGGTGATGGCACTACGACAGTTATTATCATGGGTCCGTACTCCAAAACATTTTGAAAGAATACTAGCACTAACTACAAACTAGCTGGCGAGATTCTAGCACATGCCCTCCCCCAACTAGAACGAAATATACACCCAGTCATCATCATTTCCGCCTTCAAGCGGGCCCTCAACGACGCACTAGAGATCATCGACGAGATATCCCTGCCTATAGACATCAACGACGATAAAGCCATGTTCGGCCTAATCTCTTCCTCTATCGGCACCAAGTTTGTTTCGAGATGGATGGACCTAATGTGCAGTTTAGCTCTCAACGCTGTTCGAACAGTCACCTGGGAGGAGGTAAACGGCAAGCGAGAAGTCGACATCAAGCGATATGCGCGTATAGAGAAGGTTCCCGGTGGCGAAATTGAGGATAGCAGAGTCTTGGACGGTGTTATGCTCAACAAGGATATCACCCACCCGAAGATGCGAAGAAGGATCGAGAACCCCAGAATCGTCCTTCTAGACTGCCCGCTCGAGTACAAGAAGGGAGAGTCCCAGACGAACATCGAAATCACAAAAGAGGAGGACTGGAATCGTATTCTACAGATCGAGGAGGAGCAGGTTAAAGCCATGTGCGAGAAAATCCTGGAATTCAAGCCCGACCTAGTTATTACAGAGAAGGGTGTCTCAGATCTCGCACAGCACTACTTCATGAAGGCAAACGTTACTGCCTTGCGCAGAGTCCGGAAGACAGACAACAACAGAATAGCCCGAGCTACCGGCGCGACCATTGTGAACCGGGTGGAAGACCTCCAGGAATCTGACATTGGAACGAAATGTGGGCTATTCGAGGTCGAGAAGATCGGTGACGAGTACTTCACTTTCCTTACCAAGTGCAAAGAACCTAAGGCTTGCACAATCCTGCTCCGAGGACCGTCCAAGGATATCCTGAATGAGATTGAGCGAAATCTCCAAGATGCTATGGGAGTAGCTCGGAACGTTATGTTCCACCCCAGACTCTCACCGGGTGGTGGAGCTACAGAGATGGCAGTCTCGGTACGGTTAAACCAACTAGCGAGAAATATCGAGGGTGTCCAACAATGGCCGTACAAGGCCGTCGCTGATGCCCTAGAAGTCATCCCTCGAACCTTAGTCCAGAATGCTGGCGCCAGCCCGGTAAGAGTGCTCACTGAGCTTCGCGCTAAGCAAGCAGAGGGAAAGAGCTCATGGGGTATTCATGGAGATACTGGAAATATCGTGGATATGCAGGAGTACGGTATCTGGGAACCAGAGGCGATCAAGCTTCAGAGCATCAAGACTGCCATTGAGGTAAGTTTCTCTAACTATTTCTGCTTGGACTCTATACTAATACTTTGACAGGCTGCTTGTCTCCTGCTAAGAGTTGACGACATTTGTAGCGCGAAGAAGGCGCAGCAAGGTGGAGCCCCAGGATTAGGTGGCGGAGACGATTAAAGCAGAAACAAAAAGAAAATAATTGACGAAGATTATAAGCAAGCCAATCACATGAAATACTGAGAGGACATACCCCTGTATCAACGGCTAGTCTAAAAATCACGAGATGAGATGAATTAAATGGCTTTGCTACCATGCTGACTCGGTTATGATGACATTTTGTGATACTCGGTTCATCGACGAGCCTACTTAGGCTTGATAGTACAACGACAGCTAGACCAGCAGTATGTGAGCTGGCATTCCTTCTCAATCCTAGTTTTGCAAAAGCATGGTTGCGGTGTGAGCTAATAATATAACACGTATCTCCCTGCTATTACAAATTACCTTTGAATGTAGCGACTTGGTTGAGATCTCTATTCTAAGTTGGCAATGCCTAATGTCTAGTCTATATTGACTCCGTAAGCATGTCTTCGTAGACTTTATAGGTAAAATTACAAGTCACCGCAAAGCATTACCAGCCCTCGTAATAACACTGACGTGGGTTTGTCCACCTTTAGATGAAAATACACTAGAATTCGCAACACGGTCCAGAAAGAGACCAAAGTATCTCAGCATAACGCCTTCAGTGACGTTAACTTTTACAGCTAGACTAATTTTGAAAAATGCTAGTAGTGAATCAGGAGGTGTGCACGGCAGTTTTACCTTACCCATGAGGTTATTCATAGATAATGTGAATCACTGGAAGGCAAGCTGTACAGAAACGTTGGCAAAGGTCCGTGACTCAGATACACACTTCATTACCACCAATAGACAAAGTCGACACTCAGGAGGCAGCAGCTTATGCAATGGATCACATTTATTTACAGAGAGGTCCTAAGCCTGTAAAGGCGCACGCACAAATGTGCAAAAGTCTGACTTGAGAAGGGTACTTTAGTCTACTACACAAAACGCGAAAATGGTGCTCTACAGTCACTATGAATGAGAGCCCTAGAGCCCCTCTTAGTAGGTCTGATGTAAACTTCAGACCTTCTAAAATACCCTAGCGGGTTCCCAGGCGGATGATACGAAAGTGATCAGTGTACTTCATATGTACGTGATAATGAAGACTGCCTAGGTAACATTGCTCGCGCCCCCCTTTTTGGCGGCTGGTGGGCCAAGCCAAGTGGCGACGTGTATCATACATTTGCTGAGTACACTTTACAGCTGGCTGCCTCCTAAAACATGTTGACCCCTTACGCACAATCCTGAGTGATTGTACTTTCCACTCGTCGTAACAACAAACATTTAAACAGCACTTTCGACGCGTTGTCTTCCACCTTCCTCTCTTCCTTCTTCAACCCACACACATCTACATTTCCACTCTCTTTCTCTACCCCAATACATTTACCACCTACTAACTATCCTGAACTCCATTACTTGTATCTACATACAAGATAACTGTGTCGCCCAATACCTATTGGCAGACAGTAAGTGGAAAGACCATTAAGGGGCGACGCACAAGTCCACTAACTTGAGCTTACAATTTACAGGTAACAGCGACAGTTACTAGTATTTCTCATACAATAACAACACCTTACCTTTCATCACCTCTTCATCCCTCATACTAAACAACATTAGCACCTCCAGCCATCTATTACATGTGCTGGTGGTGGGAGCGACTGGTAGGCGATGGCAAGTAAATATTCATATATGAGCTTGAATCTGCTAACACTCAATAGAGAGCCCCCTTGCAAAGCAACAAGAGGGGAATATTCGATCTTCTTCAGCTTGTCGATCTCGAACATTCTGCTGAAGCACTAGATGCCAAGTACGCAAACTGTAAGACATAATAACATACTATCTCGCGTGGTGGACAGACTAACAATACCAGAATTTTACAAAACCGACGTATCAACAACTAAGCATTGCTGGGACGTTCATCGCGTCCACTGACATATTTGGGCGTACTTCATCTTTGCATTAGGTAGTAATAAGGCCTATTGTCACCATGCCTGTGCTTACTAGGAAACGCAAGGCTGAACTTGAGGCTATGGAAGACCAAACGCAGATAGACGCGCAACTAAAAACAGAGCAGCGCGAACTGGGACCCCCCATGAAGAGGCAGAAGCAAACAAGCCCATTTCGTGCCTTGGTAAGTAACGCGACGTTTTCTTTCTCTTATCAGGTTATGTTATTCCTTTTCTTTCTCTGTTTTATTTTCTTCCTTTGCCTAATATCCTGTCCTGTGATTTCAAGATCCAAGCTGACTGACGCGTCATCGCTCTTGCAACGCGACTTAACTCTCGACAGCTCTTAAGAACAGTACTGACACGCGTTGTTATAGTCACCGCCTCCTAGGACCATTTGGCGTCACAAAAGCCGGGTTCGCTACCCGACAGTGGAAAGCCCTACAGCTAAACCTCAGAAACCCCTACCAATAGTATTCTTCACCACACCGCAGTCAACTACCCAACAAATCTCTGCGAAGAGCCGAAGCAGTAATGATGTTGACATGATACTGGTTACCAAGTCCTTGTTTGAGCACATGGAGTAAGTTATTCTTTTCCTTCGTCATTCTCACTCTGCTTCGTTTCTATGTTCAAACTCGTTTCCGATTCACTCTATTCTTAACCCGCCCCCTGAGCCTGGTAACCCCTTACCCCTGACCCACACACACAAAAAGACAATGACAAAGTCAACGATATGTTCAAGCAAAATATGAGAAAACATGGAGAAGTCTCTCAGAATATGATACAAAAGATCATTGTCCAGTTCGTCGTAGTAGTTGGCTATGAAGCCTTCTGCTACAGATGTGAACTCGGCGTGATTGCTACTATCGCCGACTTGGTATCATCGCCGATTGGTATATGAACTCGGCGACGAGTATGCAGAAGCTCTTTATTGATATTCGCCGAGGCATATGCCTTGAGGATGATAGAAAGAATTTGGTTGTGATATATTCCTGTCGGTTATGTCTTTCTTGAACTGTATATGGAAGGAGAACGCCCCTTGGGTGTAAGGCATATGATGGAGGCATACAATTACACACAGTCGGGCACAATACTAACACAGTTTATAGCAAACATGGCGCCGAAGCGATACCAAACCATGAGGATATTAAGAGCTGGCTTGAGAAGAATAAACATGAGTTTATCCGAGCGAGGAAAGACCAAGCCTGCCGACGGGTTACTCCACCTAGCCCATTCCAGGGTACCCATGATAATAGAGCAGCACCAGTTCCCCCTACGGCACCTAATGTCGTTGCTGGTGGTGCCATTGCACCCTCCCCAGAGACCCCAGTTGTCCACCTAGCAGTAGGACCTCGCGTTGATCAGCTCAGGGGTCCTATAGACAACGGCGGAATTTTCAGAAGGGTAATCCGCTACACTCGCCACTCCACAGCACGTCTTCTCAGTCGAGTCGCCGCCGCTCTTGAGGATCCTGTATCAGAAAATGCAGATCCGAACTTACGGTCGGAGTCGGAGCAACACCAACCTCATCTTGGAGGAAACCATCAGCAATCTAGAGAGGAGAGAGCTGTGGTGAATCTAGATGAGGACAACGACAGAAGTGGAGCCGGAGAAGTACTCGCAGTTACCAGAGAGAACACCTGGATAAGACCAGTGGCTCCACCCCTTGACGCACGCTTCTTTCACCCTAACGGTCAGCTACAGTCCGTGTACAAGTATCTGACCGCACAGATCCCACTCCCGCGGCAATGGGTGCAATGGGCTATCCATAACGGTATTCCCAATGTTCCAGGACGCGGGGACATCCGGGAACCTGGGGTATATGTCGCTGAAGACATGTTCCCCTACGACGCACTATATCAGGCGATCCATCGAGGCTCGTTCCGGACTGGTCGGATGGAGATTGACTACTTCCCTGAGCACTGGCCGTTTGTCGAAGGACAAAGGGATAGCATGGTGGCAGACCTGGAACTGCACCCCTTCCCGCCAACTCCTACTGAGGGGTTTGGGCAGCGAAGGTCAGAGAAGTCGGCTGCGCCGTCGCCTGAACCGTCGCGTATTGAGCCTGTTGCTGAACCCGTACTTGTACCAGCACACCATCCCGCGTGCTTACCAATGAGTGGGGGCTCTGCTGAAGTATTACCAACATCATGAGTCTCAGTAGTGGCATCTCTAAGACGGACTCCGGTCAATCATGGTGCCCTAAACAGTTCAGAATAGCCATAGGACCCTACCTAGGTGTCATCTAAGTCATCGGAATGGTTGATGCCGATGTTCTAGAGATCTTGGTGTCTCCTAGTCAGAAGAAGGTGCGGGAGGAGAGTCCGTACGTCTACGTAGTCATGTACATTTTGACCGAGCATCATATCAACGAGAGCTTTAGTATGGGCGTCTACACAACACTCGAAGCTGCCCAGAAGAAGGTACGAGAGGAGAAGGAGATGGCCTCGGACATGTTCAGCGAGACCGATTTTGAGGAGGCAGTTACGGACGAGAGAGGTCTCGATTACTCAAGTTACTTGGAGTGTAAGCGCAACGATGCCGATTCCTGGGTTTACAGCCTGGAAGGGATGACTGTTGAGTGCCGAATCGAAAACCACGCTCTGACAGCCTCCTATTACAGGGCGTAGGTAGCTGAAGCGTTCGACGCGTGTGTGGCACCGGGGGTCTTGTGTCGGTACACCGAGAATGCTGGTTGCTCGTCGGGCTCCAGCCCCCTCCCCCCCGAGGAAGCCGCACGGATTCTGGGGTCTCAGAGCGGACGTAGATATCACTGCATCCAAGTCCGCTACCACACAGAACTTGTCCCTGGCCCACCAGAACTTCGAAACTGAAGGCTCTTACGTCGCGGCTAAGTAGCAGCACCGAAGCTAGGAAAGTGCACATCAACCCTGAGGTTTCGAGATTGCATTTCAAGATGACAATCTTGTTGAAAACTTCCCCTTTTACTTTCGGTTCGGCACTACACCGAGCGGTGACCACGCAGCTGATCACCAGGATCGCCAGCAAACAGGGTCGCCAGCAGGCCGGCTGACGCCGTTCCTGCACCCGCCATCCTGGCGAGCCTCACAATTCCGACGCAACCATCACCAGTGGCGTTGATAATACCAACATTGCAACGCCTTGCTCGCTAAGAAGAGCAGGATGACTATCTTAGACAGACAGCCATCCCTTGCGCCGGTTCAGACTTTCTTGTTAGTCGAAGCAGACATGGCACTTCTTAAAAAAAAGAAAAAATAAGCCGCAGACTACGAAATTGCCAGTGAGCGATGATTGCAATAGGAGAACACCCTGAGGTACAGTTCGAGGGGCTTAATCGAGAGAGAGAGGGAAGCACAGACCACCAAATTGCCAGCGAGTGATGATTGCAATAGAAAAGACACATCACTCCTGGTGTATGCATCATGGGCCGGACGGTCGAAGATCAACAATGAGACATAGTATCGTGACAGAGAGATACCTAGTTGATACTTGGGACGACTAGACGGGTCAAGAAGGCCCAGGAGCCATTCTTCTCAGTCATACGTGACTTTGCAAGAGAACATTTGAGGGGTCATGGGCACCCAATTCCACGGCAGGGTTTTATGTTGACCGTTGCAACCGCAAAATCGGTCGTCTTCGGCCGCGACATCGCGCCTGTAAGCCTTTAGTACTGTAAGCGGCGATCTCCGATCCCTTTTAGGGATAGAAAAGAAAAGGTCGAGCCCCCCTGCGGCGTCGAGGCAATATCTCTGAGACAACAGAAAAGGGCCATCGCACAATTTCATAGAAGTGCTCGAGGTCATACAAGCACAACTTGGCTCTCAGGTAGATGAACCGAAATTCGAAGGGAATTCCAAGACCGGCGCAAAGCCAGCCCCTGCTGGACCCATGAATATGATGGTCGGGCCCATGTTGATGAACACTTTGACAGGATTGCAGAGGGGGTACCAAACCGAAAGATTAGACTGCACAACTTTCCTGTCGGATATAGAAACGTTTGATCATGGATCTCAGCATTTGGTAGCTAGATGACCCCAATGACCTAGCTTCACCGAGGGTATCCTTTGCATTCGTATCAACGGCCACCAGATGTCGGGGTTCATATTGAGAACAACCGGCTGGTACTACCCTTTCAGGTAGTACCGCTTATGAGTCGAGCAGTATAGTGTTGCGAAGAACGCCTCATCGGTGTTCCCCAACAGCCACAGCGAAAGCGATGACCGCAGACACTTCTATCGCCCCAGCTGGGCCATCTGCTCAAAGGCATTGTGTGAGCATGCACATTCGCATAACGCAGCTTTGCGTTTGAATGCGCTGTGGGCGCTTAAGCATCTGATCTGCGGCTACCTTACACCACCTGCACCTTACCAGCCCCTTTTCCCAGGGGCAGTACTCAAATTTCACATGTTCTAGTCCTCCACAGCATATCAAGTCGCGCTCTGTCATAAGGCATAGGCGTCGTTTGTCCACTGGATAAGATGTATGCTTTCAAGATTCAACGTCCCTGTGCTCCTCTAGCTTAGAGCGATGGCTGCCATGCCCACTGGCACTATAACCATCGTTTTCACAAATTCCTGCCTTGTCGCCTACGCATAGGATGTCAATGGTTTAGGATATCTAATTCTTTCCCCATTACTCCGTTCACCGCAGTCACTTCTCCGCCAATTCAAGGGTCTCCCCAACCCTCTCCAACAGTCCGCAAAGGAATTTAAGCCCACGTTGATGTGGCTCAGCGAACTGATACGTCGCCTAATCATGGGACTGCATAATGTTATTACAGTCAACTCCTGGAACTTCTTCAGCTATCACCGAGTCGTGAAGCAAAGAAAGAGAAGAGTTCCGATATGATAAACAAAGTGAAGACGATCGTCCAATGGCAGCACATCGGCCAGGGGTATGAGTTACTGAGAAGGCAGCAGAGCAGGGATATAGTAAGGGTGAAGGCCCAACTGGAGGAAGCATCGCTGAGTACTTCCTTGAGTTTGCCGGTGGGCGTGGGCGTCTGCTACATGCCTCGGTGTGCACTATTCAGTAAGTGAGTCAAGCCTAAAGAGAACCCTAGTCACCGTCAGACTACGATTCTGAAGAATCGCGGACACCGTATGATGAAAGATACCCTCGAAAGCGACTGCGAAGAGCTGTCACACAGACAAGATCTTAACAAGCACGATTGTCCCTTGTCTAATGTGACTTTGGGGCTGCTGGAGTCTACCTCCAATCGCCTTATGCCTTTCGATCTTGAACGAAGACGAGGGCTGGAAGCGCGATTACGGCCAAGCAGACCGCACTCAGTATCCAAGACCTCCTGGGCGGCTTCGAACAGGAATCACCAACGCAAGCCGAAGCCAGCAGCCTGTTCAAGCAAAACAAAGTCGGCTATGAGACACAATTAATAAGGGTTACCTATCACTGGCACCTAACATCTCCACATCGACTAACCTTCATCCACAAACCTCACCACTCTTTGATTCCCGCATCTACGACCCACACCTTCAATAAAGACGACATCAAGTGGCCCCGAGAGTTCGTCAACGAGGAACCAGAGTATAAGTACTTCGATCTGGGCCCATGCGCTGGCGAGCAGTACGGATGTATCTGGGAGTTCGCTGTCGAGAAGGATACCATGTACATCAAGATCGACGACGACATTGTAAGCCCCCACCTATGGCGAGGCTGTCGTTCGTACCCAATGAAAATCCCGACCTCCATACCACAACTCTTCACCCACGCACATTCTATCATCTATTGAAGATGTGGTCCACTAATGCTTCTGCCTTTATAGATTGTCGCAATGGCCGGTCTTGCACTCGAAATTCTCAACCCCCCTCCTGGCATCGGTGGGCGTCCAGAACACCGAGTTACAGATGCTCCGAGGCTTTTTTGAGTCTCGATCTGCAAACGTCGAGGAAGAAACCCTGATCGCGGAGGTTTTAGAAGTTGTAAGTTCCCAGCTTGATGATCGCTTTACCTAGCTAAACATGTTACCTCAGGACAGTCCTCCTCCCCAGCACGACTGCTGCTGTTCCCCAGTCCTCTCAGATGCACAGCAATAATTGAGGAACACCTGTTTGCGACTTTATCTCTATGAACATTGACCCGACCTATCACCCTCTCCACTAGTTGGTCGGCTGCCCACCGTGCATCTTCGTCGCCAACCTACCGGACTATCTTGTCCTTTCTCCAAATACTATATATTCGGGCTTGATCCTATTCGCCTCTGAAACTCTGTGTTCATCACTGAACTTACCTACGCTCGGAATTATATACAATGGTGGCTTGGGACTCTCGTATCACTCATAACGCAGCTGGTCCTGCAGCTCCTCATGCCGCTGCTCCTACCGCCTTCCGCACCACGACCAACCCTAATGTAGCCGCCGATGACCCTCCTGGTGCAGCCTTTCCAGGCACTGTCAGTTTTAATATCACTGCTTGGTGTATAGCCAGTTCCCGGTGGTGACGTCTCGATTTCACTCCTCACTATGAGGTCTCGAACTTAAGTTATATCTAGCGAGTCTAGAGACGCCGTGAGGGGAATTAGCAGGGATGCGGGTATAATTAGACCCTGGGACTGGAGATTACCTCGTAAGGCGGTGATGGAGTTGAAAACGAGTCTGTCGGGGCCATGACGCATGACAGGGCCTATTCAAAGTAATTTCGTGAGCTTTTAGCCATGACAATTGGTTGGATCGAACTTTGTTGGTTGCTTAAGGTTAATTGCTTTAACCCCTGACATTAAAAGCTTCTTGGAAGACTCGCGAGGCAAGCCTGTTAGGTTTGGCTCCGTCACTAAGTATCGACTTCGCTTCCATTGCCTAAGCCGATACCCGGGACCATTCCTTGCCAAACTTACGGACGGTTATGCGGGCTTCTACGCGGCGAAGCGACGCCTTGATCTAGTCACCCGGGAGGACCTCAAGAAGTATGGTAAGACAAACGCGGCTGTACCAAAGTATCCGAGAAAGGGCTTCAATCTTCACGGCAGTCAGCCTACAAAGGCTTAACTTTTTGTGTCTTCCATTTCACTACTCGTATCAAAGCTAAAGTGGTCTGAGCACATGACAGTTCCTCAATTCCACGCCGTCAGAATTCCACGCCGTTAGTTTCCCACGCCGTTAGATTTCTACGCCATCAGATTCCCACGCAGTCAAATTCCCACGCAGTCAAATTTCCACGCCGTCAAATCTTCCGTCGTCGCAGGTTGTCGTCCAAGGAGACGATGACAATTGGATCTCCTACGAAATTGAGGAGCTCATCGGTACACGAATCAATAGAGCATGAGGAAAACTAACACTGGAATATCTTGTGCGTTGGAAAGATGATTCGGCAGCGTATGATCAGTGGTATGCACGGGAATTACTGACGCAAGACGCAACGGAACTAGTTGACGAGTACGACAAGGCTCATCCAATGAAGTTGGAAGAGTTGAAGATGAAATCGGCGATTTCCGAAGACAAGAATGCCGATGGTATTGATGATAACCTGGACGACAGCTTTGAAGGCAAATTGGTCTCGTCGATACCCGGGACCAACATCAAATTATCATTACATAGGAGTTTCATGCCGGTCCTGTCGGGATAGAAATCCCATACCGGACTATCCATGAGATCACTGTCGCTGAAGGACCAAAATCCTTGACATTGCTGTTTGTATCTATGGCATTAATGTGCAAACCTGTCGGCGATTCGACAGCAAGGCTTCCAGAGAAGATCTGGCATCACAAGTGCTGTCACAGCGATGCGCTTTCGTGCTGAATCACCCGAACACAAGGAAATATGCCAATAAGAGCGCAACAAATCCCACTGACAAGAATAGACCAACGCCTTACAAGAGACATGTTGAATGACTACCAAGATGCACGTCCTATTGCAGGACACTCACTATAGACCTCACTCCCGTGCACCACCAGCACGCCGTGATGCTGTTCGTGATAACGTCAACCCTTATAGGGATGAGAAACGTAATGATCGTGGTGTACATGTTCGGACCCCATCCCAACAAATACACACACAAATACAATATACTACTAGCATGCTACCAGAAAAAGCCGCAATCCAGCTTCGAATTGATGCTTGCCGCCTTGAAGCACTCGGACAAGAGAGGAGTTGTGTGTGAACCAAGATCAGAAACATGACATGGGCTGCATCTACGGCACCCAAGACGCGCCGACAAGAAGAAAAAGACGGAGAAGCTGTAACAAAGTGGTAACAAAGCAGGTGTTCAGCCAACTAAGCGCAGGATGACACGCGCAGAAGTCAAGAAGAAGCCGTACACAGACACCACCGAGCACCTTAAAGCTAAGTTCCTCTTCCGAATTATAACAAGCCTTCTTTTCTTCTTCAAACCCTTCTTCAAACTCTTCTCCACACTCTTCTTCGAACGTCCCATCTATAACGCCTATTACACTTTTGGTGTCGTGTTGCAATACACACCAGGCTCGACGAGATCAAGGACGCATCTTTCGTTACGGATACGGAGGCGCTATCCTATACGATCGACATCTCAGATGACAGAGTAATAGACACTGAGTACGAAAACAAAGACACTGGCGCATGGCTTTTGGTACCTACCTACCATTACGGTACTTAGGCAAGATGGCCTTTAAGACCCACTCTCCCAAAACGTACCCGTCCCTCCACCGCGAACTCAGACAGGTTCATTTCATGACCGAGGGTTGACGATGAAGCCGAGCTAACTAGGTAGCCAACTTCAATAACATTATCCCCTGTGGACAGAAACTTGCAAAGAACACTATGAGGAAGGACAAGACACCCGAAGTGGACAACACATAACATACTACCGATTCACCTTAACGTAACAACGCCATTTCAGCACAGCTAGTCAAGCAGCAACCTAATAGTCTCTCAAAATGAGATACATGTCTTGGACGAGGTCACTAAGCGACGTGCATGTTGGATCATTGGAGACGTTGACAATGCCTTCCAATGCTTTCCCCCCTCCCCCAACCTCCCCAAATCTCGCACCCCTAGACCATCTGGTCTATCTTTTTGACGAATCGTATGAAGCCTCCTGAGGCGCGGAGGGGGGAAGAGTGAACGATACCCTAGTTTGAGATGCACCAGATTTCCATAGGGATTCAGAGTCGACGATATGGCGAGCTCATCGGATGGGAGAATGTGGACTCCATTATGGAAACGAGAGGAATAAGCGCTACACTGGGCATGGTGAAAATGGGTGGCTTCTTTTAGGATCATAATAGCTACCTAGATAGGCCGGGAGGAGAAGGCAGAAAAATGGAACGAACGTGCTGCCGAATATGAAGAGCTTGCGAAAGAGAGCAGGTTCGGGACTTCCAGGAGACCAAGAAGGCCGCTGGAGAGCACATTCAGGGGAACGAGAATCGACGAGGTTATGAGAAGTCTTTGCAACTCCCAGTGTATGGCTAGTATGAATGAAATCTTGAGAAATTGAACTCTTAATCGAGAAGGACCTTTGTGAATTTGACAAGCTTTGAATTAAGTGTTTAGTATCCTGAGAAGTGATCATTAGTATCTTGGTAAACGGGACATCCAACGTTAGTTTCATACCAAGACTAATACACACACCTCGTAATCCTAATTTCAGGCTTGATTTAATTACTAAACGGTTCAACGCGAGCGCAAAGGGAAGCAACTGATTCATAACCCACAAGGGCGATGTGACATGTACATACTCCTCACCCTCGCTCCACCCATCCCTCATTTCTCATTTACCCAAGCCATAGACCTTCCTCCCACCAGCCATCGGCAGCAGACCACTACCTCTCCTTGAGCCAGAACGCCCGCCTCCGGCATTTCCAAGAGGCCTCGCCACGAACCGTAATCCCACGCGACCCCCAGTTTCGCCGCTGAGCTCATCGAGCCACACCTCGCCGCTCAGGAACCCTGCATCGCGGATGCGGGATTGTAGAGCCTCTCTATCTGCCAGTGAACTGCTGCTTCTGCTCTGATCCTGTCGCTGCTCGATATTGTTATATTGAGCGACTTGATTGCCGTTGGTAGTATTGTTGTCATCGATACTGATATCGCTACCACCGAAAACCTGGTCGTCATGATGTGACTGATGGCCGTCAAGAAGCGACCTTGCCCGTGCCCGTTCAGCTGCGATATGTGTCGGTGCCAAGTGCGCAACTTGGCTAATGTGGAAAGGCCTTATTTGCTCCGGCGGCGAAGGTGCAGCTTCTCGTTCGGATCGACCGAGTGTTGTTGTGTTGCTGCTGTAAGATGCTCTTGGAGTATCGGGACGAGGTTCGTCTGTGGTGTTTATCATGGGCTGATCTTCTACTCTTTCTATGGACATGCGGGTATATTCTTGGGAGAGTCCCTGTCGTGGAAGCATGGTACTGTTATTGTCGCTTGTGAAGTTGGCCCCCCTTCTCTGCTCTTGACTGATAGGATTCTCTCCGCTGTCTTGAAAGAGTCCATTTGAATTATTGGGGTTATGAACGGCTTCCTTTTCAGAAGCATCGGGCTGGGCCTGCTTTTCCCTGCTGGTAGGGCGCGCGCGGCTTAGGAGACGGCGTACCCTTTTTCCCATGCCGCATACTCGACGCCGACACTTTTGTATATGTCGGCAAATGCCCGTCGCATCACCGCCTTCTTGCCCATCTCCTCTAGCTTGGTGTTTGGGCCCCCTTTCTCTCCTCTTGGGACCTGAAGGACGGTTAAGCGACGATACAGGATTTTCCGATGCGGGCTGTTGGGTCGATCTCGTTCCTAATGGGCTTCTTTTGGGACCGCTGGCATTAATATTACGACTAGCTTTTCTTGCCTCGATGAAGCGCTCTCTATTCTCTTCCAGCCACGAAGAGAACACATCTTCGGGTGGTACCGCATCGGATCCGTGACGCTCTTGATGCTCTACGAGCTGGTTGGCTGCTACAATAGTAGCAATGTCATACGAGGACCTGCTTCGAGTAGCTATTCGGCTCGAACTTGCGTCCTGCGAAGTGGTTCTGAGGAAGAGTAGGCTTGGAGGAGGACTAGGGGCCTTCCCGTTGTTGGTTGGGATGCGTGTAGTACGGTTAGACATTGGAAATGGTAATTAGAAGATAGAATCAAGATACTAAGACGCACTAGGGATATGAGGCGGACGAGCTACAGACGATAGATGGCTGCTAGTATGATAAATGGTCGATCAGATATTACCTTTGCTCGCGGGTGCAGATGGAGTATAAATATGATTAATACCTAGGTATCTTGCATGGCCCTACAGATAGAGAACTATGAAGGCATCTGTATTTCAAGACACGTTTAAGAAAGGAAGTAGTCTGTAGCTTTGTCCTGGTATCTTAAATCACGGGAGATATCTTGGATTATGGGGTGGATCAGAGTTTTTCAAACGGCTTGCGTTCTCCAGTCACGATAGTGGGCTCTTCGTGAGGTAAAGAAAGGTGGTGATATGCTGTAGAACAATTGCCAAAAGGATATAACATAAGAATGGTATCTGACCAAAGACCTCATACGCTCATTCTATTCATGTGCACTTAAACCTACATAGTCATAAAGGGTATCTCTCCAATAGGCAGAAATGGCTGACATATTATGAAACCGACCAAAACCCCTTTTTAGTACACACTTCCCCGAATGCTCCTATCCTCCTTTTCAGCCTTATCAAGATCTTCTGCTTCATTATCTCCGTCAGATCCCTGGTCTGAGTTGTTCGGCGCATCGCCAAGCCTATTGGCATGCGCATGACGAGTAACCGAGAGTTCCCTGCCATTTGTACGTTCGCCGTTCTTAACAAGTGCGGCCTTGGCTGCGAGACGTTCGCGAGCATCGTTTTCTGAAAATTCCTCCTCGCTGGCATGCCCTGAGTAAGTCCCCCCAAAGTCGCGACCAGTGTGTAAAAAAGTCGACTTTTGGGGGGTCTTGAGAGCGTTGCGAAGTCTGTCCTCGATCGTGATGTATGAGGGCGTCCCATCTGGAGAAGAGACAATCTCTTCTTGGGCCTTAGTCACGTCGATGTGCGGAGCGGGCCTACTGCGAGGATCATCCGAGTCATCTTCAGAGTTGTTAGGCCCTTGCACTTTCTTGGCTGGGGCTCTACGACTAGCAATGGTGCCGTTGGCCTCAGGAATAACGTGAGCAAAGCCATTCTTGGCGCTATTCTCGTCATGCTGTCGGAGCTCTGCCAGGTCGCGTCGTATCTTGAAATTCTTGCCATGGTTACAGCCTTGAGGACAACCGCCCCACTTCCGAGGGGCAATCGGAGTGCTGTTCTGTCTCTCCATCTTGTTGGGTTCCTTTTCCTTGCCAACATCGGTTAGTCCCTTGTCTTCCTCCTTGGCCTTGATAGCAGCTCGCTCACGGCGTAGTTCAGACCATGTCCGAAGCTTGTTCTTAAGATCATATTTGCCGCTGTCTTTCTGCTTCTCCATGATGAGAAACTCGCAGTGGTTAACGTTCCGTAGGTCCTCGAAGTACTCGACGGAGAAGTGGTACCACTTCATTAGGAAGACGCGAGACATGAGACCGTGTGTTACTGATCTAGATGTTAGGAGCTAGATGTCCAAGAATAGGAAGTAAGCAGTAAAGAGATGGGATCTGATCTCGCGACATACCTAAGACGCACACACTAGGGAAGTCGTCATCTCCAAACTGACGCCATAGACTCTCGTTGAATCCCGAGACACGATCATAAGCGTCAGCAGCGCTCTCGCCGTTAGGAATACGGTAGAAGAAGTGTCCATAATCAGCGCGCTCTTGCCACATGCGTTCCATCTCGGCACTGCAAGGTTGGAAGTTGCCGAAGTCCTGCTCCCGCAACCGTGGCTCTTCATATACCTTCATATTGTCTCTCTTAAAGGGGGACGGGTCAGGGTCGTCTGATGTCAGGGTCTCCAGAATGCCCTCGGTGGTCTCTCTCGTTCGTCGGTAGGGCGAGGTATAGAATTGGAGCGTATCGTCGGGTCGGAGCATGGACCGCAACCGACGACCTGCGTCTCGGGCTTGTTGCCATCCTTCGGGTGTCAACTTGACTCTGTGGTCGGGTATGGTCTGGTGGATTTCGCGGTTCTCTATATTCGCAGTTGTGAGTTTCTAAGCTGTCGTGGTGCCTTTGGCGGGAGCTGGTGACATACTGTTGCCCTCAGACTGGGCATGTCTGATCAGTATAATAAGCCTTGGGCGACCCATGGTTATACCTTGGATCTCGTAGTCCTTGTACAAATGCGGCAAAAACCTCAATAACGAGAGAATGATCTGGGTTCAGTAGATCGGGTATAATGAAACTCGAGTTCGATGGTCGAATAGTTCTCGTTTAAAGACGCTAAAAGTGTTTGGGATATTCTTGGAATATTCTTGGATTTAACGTTGAAGTCACTCGGTTGAGACAAGATAGCGGGGAATAATAGTTAGACTAGGTCTTGAATTTGAATCTGATACGTTCTAGGGAGAGTGATTTCAAAGCATGAATAATGACAACACATGCGTATTTAAATTCCAAATATCTCTGTCTGCACCTGGTATATCAGGCTGAGCAAGGAGAGTGAGTTATAAAGTGATAGGCTGGCGGACACACGTTACAGGCGTTGTGTCGTACAACCGACGTAGATATTGTATATATAAAGTGATTTTTACCGGATTAAAAATGAAGTAAGGGGGGGTAATTTGGGGTTCAAAGATGCATGGTAGGATATCCATGGATGCTTTAACGCTGCAGTAATGTTGGGCTTGTTTCACACCATTTCCCCTCCTCCAACCAAATACCATGTGCTGTGCCGAGTTGTCGGGGATACCCTGTAGGCCATGCGAGGACAAGCCTAGAACGCTCAGTCTTCTGTAAATACTGCCCTCTGATTGGCTAAAAAGGTATGCCCCATCTATCCGGTCCCTTCCAAGGTTCAGCCCGATTTCGGCTCCATTGTCAGGCTGCGCTTGGCTCCCTGTTTTCTAGCGCAACGCTCTGCAGGGACCACTCATGGGGTACATGTATGTACCACTGTCATTCAGGGTACGAAACAGTTTGTACATTGTATACCCGCTGAGGTCATTTCTTCAATTGGGTTTGGCGCTGCCGCTTGGTAAGACCCACTCTTATTTTCTCTACTACATGTATGCTACAGCCTCATCATCGTAATCATTTCCAATTCGAATGAGTTGCAGCCTTGCATGACAAAGAACCTACAACGAACGTTTTTCATAACGGCCTACAATAATTAGGGATTCGGCGCATTCCCTCTACGCACTTACCGAACCATACCTCAATCTCTACGGGCCTAATTTCACCCTTTCGCACCACCACTCCTTATTATAATAAAAAGGGTATCCTCATCACGCCACAACATACGACCACCTTCTTCAAATCGACAGAGCCTTCCCAACCTCCAAGCCAACAACATCTCAGTAGGATTTAGCTAAATTAGCTGCACGGACGAGGAACAGGAAGGAGGGGGTTAGCGCCAATCTACTGGTAGCCGTCAGAGTCAGCCCAGAACGTGGGAGCCCCGAACCCAGAAACCCCCCCGACCCCATCTGCCGATCTAGATCATCCGTCAACCCAGCAAGCTAGCCCCCAGCAACAGCAAACCACCACCACCACCATGTCCGGCGAAGGCCCCGAAAGCATCCCAACATCCGCGGACCCGCGCTCCAAACGTCCCACCAAGAAGCGCGCCCTCACGCCCCTCTCCGCACAAGCCCAAGAAGTCGAAGCGCTCTTCTCAAAGCCAGACCAAGAGATCCGGATCCCGGACGCCTCTCTCGCGAACAAGAAGCGCAGCCTACCTCCTCCCCCGGAGATCGTGACCAACGTGCAGGGGTCGAGCGCGGGCGCCGGGTCCGGCGAGTTCCACGTGTACAAGGCGAGCCGGCGGCGCGAGTACGAGCGGCTGCGGCGCATGGACGAGGAGGTGGCGCAGGAGCGGGCGAGGGAGGAGTTTGAGAGGAGCCGGGAGGAGCGGGAGAGGAAGGACGATGAGAAGACTAGGAAGAATAGGGAGAAGAGGGAGAAAGCTAAGGCGAGGAAGGCGAAGGCGAAGAATGGAGGGGGAGGGAAGGGAGCGGATGGGACTGGTAATAGTAGCGGTGGTGGTAAAGCTGCTGCTACGGCGGCACCGATTGGCGTCAAGGCTAGGGTTGACGCGGGAAAAGATGATGCGGAAGGGAAAGCGGAGAATGCAGATGGTGAGACGCCTGCGCAAGGAGATGCGCCGGTCGAAGAGCCGAAGGGCATAGTCATCGAGGAGGATTGAAAGATCGGAACTAATACTGAGATACCCACCAATCTACGATACCCTTAAGTGAGGACGAGGCGATACGTCTAAGGTATTTGCCTACTCAGGTAGGTAAACAACGGCTCTGTGCATTGGTTAAACTAGCATCTCTGGTTGGTCGGATTATATTGTTTCAACACTGTAGCATCACTTGTAATTCTAAAAAAAGCAGAGCCTTGCAATATAGGTATCATGAATGGTATCGAATTGAATACGCCCCATGCTGAAAAAAAAAACCAAGTGATATCGCTTTCGTTAGTCCTACCTACCTAAGGTACCAAGAAGAGAAAAATGCAAAACCTTAACTCCTTTATGGGGGATGAATATCTCAAGAGGACTTCACGGCTTGGAAAAGCCCATCGCCAGTCATCTCTTGGAAAGCCGCTTCTAAAACTGTCCAGGCCGTTTTCCCTCCAACTTGCTCTATCAAAAATTTCCATTGTAAGCCGTGAAGTCATGATGATGCCAACAGAGGGTATGGCCGTCGATTCGCTGGCCGACCTGCATTTGTACAAAGATCCTCCCAGTAGCGTCCGCAGACCCCATGAACCGTGTTTGTGAACCCTAGCGTCTTTGGCCCTGTCCTACCTTGGTGGTACATGCGCCATTCAACAGAAATACAAATGTTATTTTTTAATCTCCAATCCTCAATCGCCTGACGATGCATTCGTGGTATACAACGCTGTCCTTTTTAAAAAATCTCTATCTCCTAGGAACGCCTGAAGATGCATCCATCATGTTCAAAAAGCAGCCATTGCTACTGATTACGTAGTAGCTGTGTCGGCAGCAGGATCAGAAGAACCTCGACATTGCCGTGCTGAGATCGACGAAATCAACTGGCTTCGTGACATAATCGCTGAAACCCGCCGCTGCGCATTTCTCCTGCACGTCTGACATAACGTTTGCCGACAGCGCGATAATAGGCAACTTGCGCAAGTTAGCCTGCTCTTCCCATTGTCGGATTTCCCGGCAAGCCTGATAACCGTCCTTGCGAGGCATATGGAGGTCGCACTTTTATCCAAACGTTAGCTGGCCATAGCACCGCATAGATATTCCATAAGTCAGACTTACCAAGATCAGAGAGTAGTGGTTCGGGGGATGTGCGAACACTTTATCGGTGCACTCAACACCGTCTGCTGCGATCTCTGCCTCAATTCCCACCTTCGAGAGATATCTGACCAAAACCTTTTGGTTGACGGGGTTATCTTCAACAAGAAGAACTTTGTACCCCTTATTCCCGATCCGCTTTTCCACATCCAAGTAGTTTTGTTTCTGGTTTTCGACCATTTGCGCAGCGCTAGAGCGATTCAAATCCACGCTGAGGTCGCGTTCCCTTCCTGGATCGAAAATTGCCGCGAACCGAGATGGCTTTACAGGCTTATACACAAATATCATTCTTCTTTCGGCTAGAAGTCGCTGGTGCTCAGCATCTGACGCCAGTTTGAGGACCGCTTGCCTCTGTACGGAATCCGTCAAGACTAAGACCGACGTCTTGCCGCCAGAGCTTGCGATTACCCTATCAACGACGCCTATAATCTCTTCAGCCGAAGGTAGGTTTAGAACTATGTGAGTGAAGGTGACGGATTCGTCCCCGCCGACCATTTCCTCAGCTTCGGATACGGTTGCTAGTGCTGTTATTTGGTGTGGAACATCTTTCGGTAATGTCATTTCGATGTGCCTTTTCGTAGCTTCCCTGCTATAATTTTGAGGGCAGATGACGAGGATCGAATACATTGGCGGACGGAATTGCGTCAGCTCGGAAGGAAATTTCGATCCGTCTGGTGTAGGCGGAATCTGAGGCGACATCGTCCCAGAAGGCATCTCGAGTCTCATCTGAGAAAGATCTTGCCCACTAGCTTTTGCGGCTTCACTGAAATGTGTAAGACCAACATTAATTGACGACACCGAAGACCGTGTAGTATTCTGAGTATGGACGGATTGGACGGAAGGGTCCGAGCTCCCAGATGACTCTTGCGCGGGTGAAGTAACTTCTGCGTCTGAGCTCGGACTAGCATTCGGAACGGGATCCATGGATTTGTGTAACAGGAACGGCTTGATAGCATGCGTTGGCTTCTCTTCTCCAGGTGATTGTATGGATGCAGTCATTGGCGGAGTATTGACGAAATTAGGATGGTCGTCAGGGCTCGGTAGGCCAAATCTGGCAGTGAATGTGAATGTTGAACCTTTCCCGAGTACAGCAGTGCCGTCCATTCTCCCTCCGTGTAGCTCGACAAGCTGCCTTGAAATCACGAGGCCCAGCCCACTGCCACCGTGCTGCCGAGTACTGCTTCCGTCAATCTGACTAAAAGGTTTAAAGATAAGTTCGGCCTCCTCTTTCGTAAAGCCCCGCCCGGTATCGATTACTGAGAACTCGAGCATGATCTGATGCTCACCGAGCTCAGCCGGGTTAGTTGAGATGACTCTACACCGGCTGAAAACCTCCCCAACAGTGGTAAACTTGATAGCATTACCAATGACGTTGAGAAGCACCTGTCGGATCCGCACTTTATCGCCTTTAACCCAAGAAGGAACATTTTCTTCCACGATGTAATTAAGCTCAAGTCGCTTGGCAATTGCCATCGTCGACACCAGTTCGTTGACATCCTCGATGAGAGATCGGGTGTGAAACCATTCGAAGTTTAGTTTCATCATACCAGCGTCGACTTTAGATAAGTCTAGTATGTCATTGATAATCATGAGCAGGCTGTTGGCGCTGGTCTGGATCGTATTCGTATAATCCCTCTGCTCTTCATTAAGCGTTGTATCTTGTAAGAAGCTCACCATTCCGGATATGCCGATTAGCGGCGTGCGGATTTCGTGGGACATGTTGCTTAGGAACCTGCCTTTGGATTCCATCGCTTCTTTTAATTTCGCCTCCAACAGTTTGTGATCGTTAATGTCAGTTGCTGAGCCGAAGTAAGAACTTGCGCTGTTGCCGAAACCATTGTCGTCGATCTCCACACATCTAATCAAGTGCCATCGGTATTCGCCTGTCTTTGACCTAAGCCGCACCTCGGTTGTGTAGGAAAGTCGGCCATTGCTATCAGTCGCAACCTTAAGAATGCCGTTCCTAAAAAGTTCAGCCAAATCCGCAGGGACGAAATCACGAGCCGAGCTGGAGCTGCCGTTCCGAGACATTGACCCTGAATGTGCTTTGGCGGTGCCGGTAAGCGGTGATTTATGCTCAGTGGATGTAGAATTCCGAGGGGGAGTGCCGGTCTTGTTCTCCCCGCTCGACTGTGCTGCTGCCGCTGCTGATCGCTCTACCGGTAGTCGACATTTAGCTAAGTCATCCGGATGTACAAAGTCTATAAATCCTAGACCTAATGCATCTTCATCGCTCTGGCCTGTGTAAGATAGCCACTGTTCGTTTGCAAAGGTGATCCCATCATTTTGAGTTGCAGTAAATATTATCTGGGGAATCAGATTCGCCAGCAGACGATGTTTCGCCTCCGATATTTCAATCTCCTCTTGACGAAGCGCCATTAACTCGGCGACCTTCTGGTCGTGGATGTCCATGTAAGAGCCGATGAATTGCACTATAACTCCTCGTTTATCCCTCGATGCTACTGCTCGGGCTTGGTGCCACCGATACGCACCGTCAAACCGACGAAGGCGAACCGTATGCGCAAACTGGTCACCTGACCGTAAAGAGTGAGTCCAAGCACGCATATAGTCCTCCCGATCCTCAGGGTGCAGGCTTCCCCAAGGATCTGCAACTAAATCTGCAAGAGTCTGACCCCTATAGGTCAGATATCGACTATTAACCCAGACAATTTCCCCCTGCACCGGCAACGCGACGAATACGTGTACCGGTAATAAGTCGAGCATAAGCCCTTTCAAACGGTCCGAAGGTGGAAGCATAGTAACTTGCGGCGCGGACACAGACCCAGGCCGAAGTGGCGTTGCTGCCTGAGATGTAGGTTTTGTAAGGAGAGAAGTGCTAGGGGGCAATGACTGGAAGGTTGCTGAGAAGTCACCACCGTATGAATGTAACATAGTGTGCTTGTGGCCACTAGGCGATATACTCGAGCTAGATAACCGTTGCCGACCGTCATCGACATCTTGCCGCGGTTGCTGGTTCTCCATTCCGGAATTCATATCGGAAGAGTCTTTTGAAGTTGGCCTCTGTTTTAATGTCTGATTAGTTGCTACTTCATCAGAAGCACCAGTATTACGGACAACGTCGGAGCCTTCGGCGTCTTTCGCAGCCGAGCTTAGATCTTGTTGGTGATGCAGAAGACTTCCCGATCGTCTCGGCTGCTTAGTGATGACGAGACCTTCTTTATTGCCTGCTCTAGAAGCACGATGGGCTAATGTCCCTGGAGTCGATACATCTCCGGGAGTAGCTCCACTTCGAGGGATAGAGCTGAAGTAGCTATCACCTCCCGGCAGACTGGGGCTAGTACCGGCATTCCGCCTCTCAACAACCAATCCAAAAGAATTAGGCTCCCAGAGCGGTGTTCCACTGGGCGAGGCGTTGATACTCCGGGATGGGCCTGAATACTCGCTGGGGCTAGTAAGGCTTCCAGTAACTGAACGCTGAGAAACATCCTCAGGCGGTGCGGAATTAAGGTGAGCAAACATGACAGGATCTGTCCCTGGTCGCCCATAAGACCCAATAGCACCAAAACCACTGGTAGACGGTCTCTTCCGGTGAAGACCCATAACTTCTGTCTCAAGATTTGAATAATGTCGACAGAGAGAAAAAGTAGCCGCTAAATGGGGTGCCAGGTACTCAAGCGAGTGCCGCAAGTTGGAGGGATACGGTATTATAGGGGTTAAGATCGATAAAATCGCAATAGGCAAATTTTTGTTCTTCTTGGCTAATTCCTCGGTAGATGGGCGCTCATGTAACATAGTAGAACTTACATTCGCCTCCGGATGGTTCCGCTGAGAAGCCTTCTGCTCCAGCGCTGAAGGATCCAGTTTGAATTTTTGAGGAGGTTTTGAATGGAGTACATGGTAGAGGGGCACGTGGAGAACAGTCCAAGAGTTATCAACCCCAATGGTCTCGGGAGCTTGCGTTGAAGCGTAGTCTTGCGGGCTCGGACCAGGGTTGAACGATTCCTCGTCAACTACAGCGTCTGTAAAGAAGGGGTTCTCCGAAGGATCGGCTCGAACAGCAGGTGAAGGCGCCGGGGATTGAGACCATGGTGACGGAGGAGGTTGTTCATATTCTTCGTACTTCGGCGTAGGAGGTCGAGGCGGGACGTCGTCTATGGTTGAGAATAAACTAGGTATTTTCTTGTCTACCGAGAACGATTTTCTGTTTCGGCTCAAAGATCGAGGCGTACTCGCATTTGCTAACAGCGATGATAACTTAGTCTGGGAATCGGACCTGATAGGTTTCCTGGACAATTTCCTAGGGTCTTCGGCGGGGACAGTCCTAGCGGCCTTGGGTTGTTTCTCCTCAAAAGCCGGGTCCAGATAGGGGTATGTACGAGTTAGAGCGATGACTTTACCTCGTTCGACAACGCGGGTGATGCCGTTATGGTCAATAAGCGGGTCTGCTTCAAAATCAAGAGCTTGCAATACCGGAAGGAGACGACCTTTGACCTCTCTCTTCGGCTCGAGCTTAGCCTCCCATGTCGGGACGGGCTGCTGCTCCTCGATAGCGTCATGTTCTTCAAGTGCTTGTCTGTTTAACGCCGGATGAGGTGACGTAGGTTCCTGTTTGTCAGTACCTGGGTAATAACTTTTGCTTCTTTGGATCAGGCCAGGCCGCTGAAAACTAGGACCGGCTGTTTGCTCCGTATCTCCCTCTCGGATGCCCTTTTTATTTTCATAGGCAGTAAAAGAATGGCGGTTTTGGATCACCGGTCGTTTAAGCCTATCACTCTTCTGAAGTCCCTCGGAGCTTGGTGTGGGCTCGGGTTGTTCCCCCACACTGGTCGCAATAGTGCCTTTGGCAAGGTACCCCATGCTCAACTCATCTTCCTCTAAAGCATTATAAGTAGCTTTCTGTCCCCAGGGCACATTCTCAATGTCTGTCGGGTCAGCTGGCACGGAAAGAGTTACCCTCTCGGCCTTATAGAATTCAGTCATAATCTGAACAACGCTATTCCACCATGCTTCTAAGCCAGGCTCGGCTGAGAGCATCAACGTTAAGTCATAAAGATTAGGCGTAGGAAAATCGAAACTCGACGACTTAGTAGTTACCCCGGTGGGTAGGAATGTCATAGCCGACGCCGGTGTCGAAGGGTCAGATCTCAGTTGATCGTGCAGCACAAAACTGCCAAACTGTGCGCCGGACGCATTAACAACCCCAGCTTGGGGCTGTTGGCTAATCACATTTTGCAGATATGTCGAAGTGAAATTGGGTGTGCTCATGCGTGGAAAGGGGTACGACGGTGTCCGAGCCGTAAATCCTGGGGTCGTGCCGCCACGGACTGTTTTGGTAGATTCAGTTGACGCTGTCGTGAGATCAGAATCAGGCGTCGGCGATGGTGTTGCGCTAGATTCCTCCTTAATGGGTGAGACGCGCGTCTGTTCCGATGCATTCCTCGAAGGTGACGGGGGGCTTCGAACCGCTTGTTCCCGAAGTTCCATTTCCCTTGCTAGCCGTGCCCGGTATTCGGTGATAGACGGTTTGTTATCTATGTTATCCGGTGAAGCTCCCGTAATACTGGCCTCCGTGCCTGTTTTCCTCGCGCCCGGGGCAGCTCCTGTTGTTCCTCGCCCCGGTTCATCCTTTTCCAATTGCACATCTCTAGCGACGGAGGGCGGGTTCCCAGCACCGACCGCGTCTAATCCACCGGCTCGCAAATTTACGTGGTCTACACTTGAGGATGCAAGAGTCAGCCAAGGTGCGTCGGGATTCGTTGGCCCTACCGCATTTCCTGGCACGTTTCGCATGGAATCGAAAATGTTTTCAGAGAAACTAGTCCCGTGAGGACTACTCTGTTTCTCGGGATTCAATAACTGAAAAGTATCTGGGTCATAGCCGGGGGGGAGAGAGGGCGGTATTGAGCTAGAGCTACGTGGTTCGTCCGGGCCTGAGTAGTGGTGATGAGATGGCATTCCTCATTCACGGCGCCCCCATGCGGCAGTGTTGGGGACGAATCTCACTACGTTCTCGTGATCTCGGCATTCGCATTCGTTAAATCCAAAGGATTAGAGTCGCTGGGAGAGATTAGAATAGCATACGACGGAGAACAGGTGTTTGAATTGCCGTATGTTGGTTGGGTGACAGTGAGGAAACAGGATGGTAATTCTTTTTCGGCTAGGAACAGTTCAAAACCGGTAAGTGGCATCGCCTTGTGTCGATTGCAAGGCTCATCGCTAGTCAGCGGTCGGTTGGGACGCTACCTACGTCAGACAGTGCTCCTGTCGGAGATTGATACGGACTATTCTTGCGATTCGGGTACAACCGTTAGCTTCAAATGTTGTCAGCACGGATTTGCCTGCTATGGTATATGTTGGTACCTATATACGTACATGTATGGAAATAGCAACATCGAACAATGGTACAATTATTTTTTATTTCGATCCGTTGCAAATGTGTGCCAGATAGGTTAGAAGGAGATTATTGGCAGCGAGTGATAATCATGATCACCATTACAACTGGCTAAACTGAGCAAGAGAAAACGTCAGGCGGAAGGGGAAAAGGGGAGCATAAAAGGTTGCATCGGTACATTCACAACAGCGGGTACGCTAAATTTTTAAAAAGGCAGGCAAGCGCAACGCTGAGTGGTAGGGAACGGTAGGGACACGGCAGGTGGGTTGTATGTCCACGTTGATTACTGCATCTCTTGGACTCTCTCGATCCAATCAAGGTACAGGTCCCGTTTTGCAGGTTACAGCGCAATGGTAATCTGTTTCCCCCGCCTAGCCGAGCAAAGCCAGTTCCCGTTCCCATTTCCAACTTCTGCATGCCTTGATCTTCAACTCTTCATTTACAGCCCACAGCCCCGAACCCTGAAAAAAGGTACGATTATATTTAACCACTTGACAATGACACCCACTTTGCTTCTCAGCTGGGCAATTAAAATAGCTCTTTGTGCTCTCATATGACTTCGCCTTGTCAGTTCTTGGAACACGCGAGCTGCCAAGCCGCGTTACCAGAATAGGTCCGAGAAGCGTGGCGATATCGCGACTTAACTTTGATCCCGCGCGACAGAATGCGGGAGAATGCTTTCAAGAAGGAACCGAAGGCCCGTGAGATACCTAATATCATTTTATTATTGGGAATAACAATAACAGCGACTTACTACTGCATATAGATGCAAGGTTGTGTCATCAACGGCTCAATAATTCTTCCTTGTCGATAATAAGAGCGGTCAAGCACGAATATAAAAATCACATACGTAAATAAGGGGGTGGGGGTTTGGAGTTGTTCGCGGTTCAATGACCGGACGAATACTTCCTCGCCTCGATGTTGCCGACCCCAGCCCTCGTCAACCTTATCAATTAGTTCTATAAGTAAATGCAGCTAATTACCAGCTAGCTATACCGATGCTTTCTTGAGCAGTTTTTCAATCAAGAGAAAGAAGATAGGCACATTAATTTTGTTTTCTTCTTTCCTTTCAATTGTTACTCGATCAGCTCGATACGTAAGTTGAAGCTATTTAAAGGACCCTTTAATCCCAGATGGGTAATGCAATGCAGCTTGTCAGAAAGCAGATAGTACGGACTAGTGCGTCATTGCATTGTGTACGTCATCTTACCTGCATGGAATTTCTTACAATGTGTTGCACCGTTGCCCGCCAGCTAGTTGCCGGATAAGATTTCCGAGAAATATAGTAATGTTTGGACCATTAGGTATCTCTAGCAATTTCCATCTCTACTATCACTACCTAGGTATAATGAAATAATCATACTATTGGTCATTGGAAATCATAAATGAAAAGAGTCGTCCTTGAACGATATTTCCTAGATTTGAGTGTACTAAGTTGCAACCCCCATTAAAAGAAACAATGAGTGGCTGACAACAATAGGAAGTAAATGGCGAGTGTTTAAAATGACGCTCGATGGAACATAAATGAGCACGGTATTCGTTGATTGCGCTTATCTGAAGAATTGCTGAGACTTCAAATGCAGCTTACTGTATTGCAACAGATTTTAATAGTATTTCTCTTTCCAAACTTCCCCAGTTGTTTCACACCTTGTATACAGTCCATAGGAAGGCGTCAGCATCATCTACAGCAAGTGTTTCACAATGACGAAATGTGTCTCGATTTGTGTGACACTGCAGGTGGCCTCTGAACCTATGAATGATGTTGTGAACCGAAGTATCATCATGATTGTGGCCAATAGAAAAAGGGCAAGTTTGGAGGCTCGTTTTATCCTGGGGTAGCTACACTAGCTACGTACCAAAGGATCAAAGCAATGTCTAACATCATAAACATCTAATAAGTACGTCAGATACCTACGGGATTCAAATGAGCTATCATTTTAGGACTCGTATACAAGTGCGCAACTAGCGAGAAAGTAGCGGCCTTCATATCAGCTACCAATATCTGTTATTAAACTCTTCATGCTTGACATTCAATTTTATGGAAATAATCCCACTGGTCAAGAAAATCGTGTCGAACAAAAGTGACTAGTCAATACGTATTCTTTATCATGTGCCCTTACCCCTGCATTTCATTAATATTGGGATAAATAGCAGCTCCCACTATTCCAAACAAACCAGCTATTCGGCTCCTTGCGTGACCGAACGGCAAACAAAAACCACATCCACTACCGATACGTACACGCAGCCTTACGTAGTATCTTATGAGCTAGCCAGGATAGACCCGGCACGCCGTATGAAGATGCACGAAGAATGTACTTCGCGGAAAACTTCCCGGCCGAGTCAGCTTCTCCCATTATTCACGCCCTGGCAGTCTCCTTCAACCTGCAGCCGAGAATAGTATCTGCAAGGCCCCGGCAATCCGCTTTGCAACCCAGCCATCTGGAGAACCGCGCGTGAATCAGGTCATAGGTATCCACCTACTCATCTACGGAGCACTAAAATAGGCTTTTTCGACTCGGACAATACTCGAAAGGGTTAGAAGACAGGCCTAGGGGCTTGGACTACGTAGTCCTTTGCACGACCATCGATTTCCACAAACTTCGCCGTCAACGTTCAATATTCTATTCATCAGGCAGGAGGAAGTCGTGGCATGAAATCTCATCGTAAGAGTTCATGGTTAAAATCACTTGGCGCGATGTAGGACTGCTCCACATTGGAGTCTGCATGATGAGAGTCGTGTCTACTGACGTTGTGCAGTACCTAAAAAGAATACGGTACTCGGAATAGTGTAGCAATGCAGACGCGACAGATGGGGATCCGATCCGCAGCTTACCTCCCGAGACGGCTAGACTGCAGCGGGTGCGGAGGTGGATGTCATCTCCAACGTCGCACAGCATGAGACTATCGGGCTATCCTCTTACCAATGAAGACATAGGTGAGGAGGTGAGTTTCTAATTTGAAGTTATTGTCAATATCTCAACAAGTCTACAATGGCCATACTTGTGACTCCGCCAGTCCTTGCGATTCGTTCATATTCGCATCATGAACGAGCAAGACTGTCCACAGGAATGTATGTCCGTCTCGTAGCTAGAAGAAGCATGCTTGTAGACTCAATCCCGAAGCTTAGGCCAGCCTTTCTTCGGGCAGACCTCCTCGTTCTATCTTGCTACATGGATTATTTCCAGGTGTTCTTTACTCGGAACCCGGTGCCATGGCCGCTCATTGTGGAGTCTCGTCAACCGACCAGGATCGTTCGGCTCTCTCCGACCAAAAGTCCTCTCCGACTGCAACATACTGACACAATATAATAAGTTTCAGTATACGGGCTATTGTCGGACGGCCAGCCTACTACCAACTTGTTAACCGAGAACACGCAAGTGGTCTCAATATGGCCGCGCAAAGTTGTGTATGTCAAGGCAGTGCAAAAATCACCGGGGATATAGCAACATGCACGGCGTGTCCATCGCCTGAGGCTGAGACGCGCTCCTATAGTTAGGTAGTGATTCATGACAGCAAGACGCTTCAATGGTGTGACAACCCCTTGACTAAGGACTATAGGTCTTTGGCAGAAGTTGTGAACTCAGATGAGGGAGAACCAATATTCTAGTGTTGAGCGTCTACGCCTCGGGAGGCGGTTGCGGCATAATAGCTAGGCCATATTTAAGGTGTCACTAGATTGTACAGACTTTAGTCATCTCTGCCTCGTGACCTCACTCACGTCAAGTGAAGAATACCGCGCCAGGACTAGGTAGCTTTTTTCGCCAATAAAATTGACCCCTGACGCTTATGGCTACTCTGAGTAGGTGCCTAATGGGTTCAAAACACATCTATATAAGTTGTCCTTTCTCGCTAGGTTAGCAATAAGGATAGCGAGAGCTAGTTTTAGGCTACCACAGTCGTATGTTTTGAGAGACTCGACTGATATGAAGATGTCTCAACATGACGGCGGCAGCTCACCTTGAGTTGTGAGACCTGAATGTTAAAAAGGGTTATGACAGCTTGCAGACGGGGAAAAGGCATTGGATACATTATCTTAGACCAGCTCTTGACTATGATGTGCTTCCTCATGTGAAAGCAGGAAAGTCTTTATGATTATTCGCCTTGACAAAGCCAGTAGTCGTTAGCTTCGGTCTACTTTGAAAACATACCTCTATAAAATTATCGTAAAAAGCGTATGCACTATCACCCTGGGACCCGAGAGAAGAGAGCTCTAAGGTGGACGCAGCACTGCCCGAGTTCGAAATCCACCCATATAGGATAGGGATTGAACATTTTTTTTATTGCAGAGGATTGTTGAGACTGGACGCTTAAGAGGCGCTGGAATTCATGAAAGCTGAGTATTTCGGATTTCTTCTTAGCGCGACTCTCTTCGTAAGTTGACCTACCTAAATAATAGACAATTTTAAACGCGTTTGTGTGCGTGAATATATACCCGTAAGCTAGCCTTCCGCGCTGGGTGCTCTTAAGGAAGCCAGCCTAGAAAGACCGCTACATTGACGCGTTCATTGTACGATCACCGCCACCAAATAGAACTAATTTCCTCATAATCCGAGGCACATATTTATATAGGAAATGGATCAGCTACAGCCTTATAATGGCATCCTGCTAGGCGCCTCCATACAATACCCGCCTCCTTACAAGTGGATAGCCAATCCACAGAAGGATCCGGTACGTTGTTGAGTTTATAGCCATTCCTATATCCTTGATAACGCCTATAAACACTAATAAGTGGGTATGGCATCAAGTTGTTTGAGGTCTCGAGCCTTGAGGTCTAAGGCAGGCATATGACACGAGAAAAAGAATTTACGAGAGCGATGAAGCCAGTGACACATCTATTGATTCAATGGATTTCACAGCTAAACTCTCGTCTTCGCAGTATGCCTTCAAAGAATCGGTGAAACTTTAAAGCCCATTTGATGAAATGCGCTCAGGTAGGCTTTTCTTCTCAGCTTTGCTCTAGGTACGGTACGAAGGATGCTGCCAATGCTATGACGTCCCCACATT
Organism: Hypoxylon sp. PDH2405; assembly: GCA_023628415.1. Lineage (NCBI taxonomy): Eukaryota > Fungi > Ascomycota > Sordariomycetes > Xylariales > Hypoxylaceae > Hypoxylon > Hypoxylon sp. PDH2405. Next base: position 51,198 of record JAMAKT010000006.1, on the reverse strand, counting down.
CCAATGGGACGGATCTCAAAACGTCTCCAGGCATCAATGAGCTTTTTGAGTTGAAGGAGCTTTTCTCAACGGTGAAAGTTAACATCGTCCCATATCAGCCCTTAAGCCCCTCATACCCCTTTCTGAGCTTGCTAGGATAAGCTTCCGCATGCCAATTAAGCAGTTTACAAGGGGAGCATATGACACGGTCTAGCACCAATCAGGGCTTAAAGTTCACTATAAATAGAGGAGCTTCCCCAGAATTTAGGTACCAGACGTAACCTTTCAGGCTTAGTGTGTGGGGTTCCTGCTGCTCCGACAACAGCTTGACATTTCCAAGGTTGTCTTCTCTGCTTGCTGTTCTATGATCCGCTCATCTAGACGTCACCTCATATATCGAGTGCTACTTTTTTCAACGATTCCGTAACGCGGATATGTGTAATTTGTTTTTACCTAAGAGGTAGCTGTTTGTGCCATCCTGTGGTGGATTAACACCACGGAGCCTGGATTTTACTGCCACTCTAATCCTAGCCTACAGGCTGGAGTTCATTTCATTGGCGTCGCTTGGCTCAATCCATCGTTATCAATAAACGAACATGGCCGACCAAGCCCAACTTCAAAGTAACGAGCGGACACCCCTGCTTCATGGCACCAGCAATGACCGTGCCGACGAGAATGGAATTGATCCTCCTCCAGAGGAGGATTTCGTTCGTCTCAGCGCACAGGTTAAATCCTGGAGGCGCCGCCGCTGGATATCGCTCATTGCCAGCATTTTCCTCATCATCGCCTTTGTGGTAATATTAATTGTATCTGGGGGTAAGTGATCCCGGAACCGAGATGGTGTAAAACCTGAAGTTAGTGGCGGAGTGGAAAAAGACAAGGCGTGATCACATTCATCCGCGAATTCTTCCTTCTCTACTAAGTCGGGGCTTGACTCGCCTCGCGCCTCCCTCCGCGGCAACTGCGATTTATGCCCCCATAAAACCATGATCTCCCACTTTCTTCACTTCCTGGACTCATCTGGAAGTTCGGCTAACTTCGTGTTATAGTTCTGTCACGTGCTCGACGGAAACCAGCTATGGCCTCGTCGTTGTGCTTGACGCCGGAGTGCATCCACGCATCGTCCGAGATTCTCTGTTAGTATAATCCAACTGTGCCCATTTGTTTTACAAGGACTTATTGTATTATAAGATAATTTATCCCCGGACTACAAGACGATCGATCCTTGTACTCACTTCGACACTCTTGTCTGTGAAGGTTTCAAGGAACGCCATGATATTCCACAGGATAGGGCTTCTTATTCTACGGCGACTATTATGTCCGAAAATGGACAGACTACTCTCAGGCACATTCTGGAATCTCCCTATCCTAATACTTCAGAGGTATGTAGTTGTGTAACGTGACTGAATAGAATTGAGACTTGAAATCTACCTGATCTATCTGGTTGATCGGGTCAATATTCGAACACTGCACAGAAAAGGATTATACTCAGATATGGCAACATAGGATAATTACTAAATGATAAAGGCCTGCTTGCTAACTCTTACCTAGCACTCATCGTTTTCGCCTCGGAATCTCATGAAACTTGCTGTCTCCACCGACGAAGAGAACTTCCACATGATCCAGAACGCTTATAACTCGTGCATGAATGAGACTGCCCTTAAAGAATTAGGTGTTGAGCCTCTGGTCAGCCTAATAGATCAAGTTGCGAAGTCCTTCCCCGTTGCTGAGAATGATTCGGGATCTGTTGGAGAAGCGGATTATGCTGCTCTAAGTGATACTACCTTGCTCCTAGAGAAGTTAGATGTCACTTCATTTCTAGGCCTTACTGTTGGCGCCGATGACAAGAATCCCGATGTTGCCATTGTTCAAGCGTACCCGGCCGGAATCTCGCTACCTTCACCAGAATATTACAAAGATAACGATACAGTGAGCACATATCAAGCCATGCTCGGAGAAGTTTTCTCTAGTCTACTCCCAACCAACTCTTCAAAGGCATCCGCCAAACAACTTGCACAATCCGTGGTCGACCTGGAGAAGAAGATTGCCGCGATAACCCCTCCGCCCGAGGACCAGTCAGATGTTACGGTAAGTGAGGCTTAACTTGGGTTGTAACTCCAGGAAGGAAGCTAACGAGTCCAGAAATACTACAACATTGAGAAGCTCGCTGATGTTGGGAAAATTGGACCGGCAATTGGATTGGATTCTGTTATCAAGGCCCTTGTTCCCAAGAACTACACAGCAGACAGCCTCTTGCTAGCATTCCCGGAGTTTCTAGCCAATGTGTCTGAGATCGTCTCTAGCACTCCTAAGTCTACTGTGCAAAGTTATTTGGTCTGGAAGGTAATTGATGAGTACTCATCTTACGTCGAGGGATCCGAGGTCCAACCAATTATTCGGTTTAGTAATGTGCTATCCGGAAAGGTATGCATTCGTTCTCCGTGTTCTGTAGCGGAAAATAATTGACCGTTCCTAGGATCCGGACGCAAAGTCTGAAAGATGGAAGACGTGTGTTAGCTACGTCGATGGTATCCTTGGCTGGATACTCAGTCGATTTTACATCGAGGCAGCATTTTCTGACGAAGCTAAAAAGTATGGCGACGACATTATAATGGATATCAAGCATCAGTTCATCGCAAAGCTGAACGGTCTGAGCTGGATGGACGACTCCGTCAAGAAATTGGCCGTAAACAAAGTGAATAACATAGATCAGAAGATTGGTTACCCCACGAAGTCTCCGAACATAACAGACCCGGAGGCGCTACGGGCTTACTACAGTGGCTTGACGGTTTCCGATTCGTTCTTCAACAACACTTTATCTCACGCCGCTTGGGAAGTCAATAGGACTTGGTCAGCACTAGGAAAGCCAGTCGACCATGACGAATGGGGAATGCAGGCCGACGTTGTCAACGCGTACTACAACCCAGTAGGGAATGAAATCGTCTTCCCGGCTGGTATCATGCAGTTCCCCGTCTTCGAGCTAGGCCTGCCAAGCTATACGTCTTATGGTGCTTTCGCATCAGTTGCCGGTCACGAGCTTTCTCACGCCTTCGATAACTCAGGCAGACATTATGACGAGCATGGTAATTTCACGGACTGGTGGACAAATAACACCGTGCAGGAATTCGATAAGCGCGCCAATTGCTTCGTGGAGCAGTACAGCAACTTCACAATTGAGGGCACTAATGGCGAGCCGCTGCACGTCAACGGGAAGCTTACTCTGGGAGAGAACATTGCCGATGCTGGTGGCGTCTCCGCGGCTTTCGCAGCATGGAAGAATCGAACTCAGTCTAACCCCGACCAGGATCTCCCCGGATTAGACTTCTTTACCCACGACCAGCTTTTCTTTGTGTTCTATGGTAACTGGTGGTGTGGTAAGACGCGAAAGGAGCAGGCCATTCAATATATTTACACCGACCCACACTCGCCCGCATTTGCCCGTATTTTGGGAACCACGGCGAACTCGAGGGCGTTTAGAGAGAGCTTCAACTGCCCGGTGAAGGAGCCTACTTGCGAGTTGTGGTAATTTAGGGAATAATGGAGAAATTGAGATTGGGCGGAATGCATCACAGTAATTAATATCCTCTGCTTCGAGTATTATACATAGGGAGTTATTATACAAATTGTGCGAGTTTGGCAGCATTCTGAGTGTCTCCTTTCATGACAAATTCGGATCTAAATGTGCCGTATAAAAACAACTTCCGGACTGACTCTCATGAATTATGAATTCACTTGTAGTCCTAGTCGTGACATGATATCGGGCATAGACTCTAGAAATAAGGCCTCATCCGGAGCTGTTATTAATATTGTCGTATTGTCATATGTGGGACAACACATTTAATTCGAATAAGACCATACCTAACTTGAACGAAGTAGTTACTCTCCATCATTATTTATAATCATACTATAATGCGACCTTGTCAATCTCAGCTATTTTAGATCCCTGCCTAGAATAAGACACAACTAAACTTTCCCAAGTTTTGCATCAAACTCCGTCAAAACGAGTGCTTCAGTACCAAGCCAGCCAAACCAAGATCAGACGCCATAGCCAAGCGCCATAATGAATCAATGTCGTAAGGTTACCCCAAAAAGGCCCATAGTCGTTCAACCGTAGAGACAGTATGCTGAGACTCCTGTCTCGTTACGCACCATATCGTTCTCGAGCCGAGAGAATATTCCCTTCCTACCAGATAGGTAGGTAGCTTTTGTCATGTTTAAGGATATTGTCGGCTCACAAGCCGAGTCCGAGCTTCTGCTTCTGGATCCGCGGGAAGACGCCGAGAATCAGCAGCACGACGATGACAACCGTCGCCCACAGCTTGATGCCCAGGACGTCCAAGTTGTAGTCCGTCTGCGTCGCGGCGATCACCGTGGCGCCCAAGAAGACCAACAGGACGTACCCGCTGAAGCGGTGGTATTTCCAGATCTTCTTGGCGTTGGCCTCGCCGCCGTACAGCTTGGGCACGCCGAACATGGTGAAGCCGACGATGTACTGGGCGAGGAGCCAGAAGGAGGCGATGACGCCCAGGTACGCGTGCACGGAGTGGAAGTGCGGGCCATTGTTGATGAACTTGTTGACCTCGATGCCGATGACGCCGACGGCGAAGACGACGAAGGCTAGGAAGTTCAGGCCCGCGTGGACCTTCTGGCCGACTTGCTTCTGCGCGCCCGTGTGCGTCGGCTGCAAGACGAGAATCGACTGGATGAGGACGAGAATCCCTACCGATTGCGCGAGGGGATGCACGGAGAAGAGGATCAGAGGCCCGTTCAGGAAGACGGCGGCCCAAACCGAGGCTACAAGGAGAACGCCAGCGGCCTCAGCGATCACGCCGGTGCCTGAAGACTGTATGAGCTTTGCCATATTCAAGTAATGAATAAGGAGGTGTTATTGAATAGAAGCCGAGAGATATGTATAGATTATGCTAAAAGTGGAAGCGAGGCGGGGGGCGAAGACTTGAGACAGCAATAAATCCAAGACAGTAGAACAAGAGAAGAGCGTACCAATGATGAGGTTCTTGACTATGGGAGCGTCATCTCTTTGAGAGGCATCTCCCGGCCGGCCCAACAGAGGTTCTAGATCCCCCTGTTCAGCGCCGTCGTCCGGATTAATCGGGGGATATTGGGGTATTCCCGTAGCTGATGCCATTCTGGCAACTTTTAATTAAGGTAACGTTTGAAGAGGGACTACCCGCACTGGCTAAGGCTTGTCACAAGTATTATTAATGACGTCGGGATTGGTTGGACTTGTGAGCACAGATGGTTGTTAGATAGTTGACATAGAAAGGAAGACGTGGAGATTGGCTCGTGTAGAGAAACTCTCGAGGAGCTTCGGAAGACTTATTTTACTTCATCTCTTTTTTTAAACAGTCGGAGTCGGAATTCTTGAAAGGTAGGGAGGCTGGCAGCTGAGTTTCCGAAAAGGATTGAGCTCACCATCGATGACGGACATGACGGATGTCTGCTTGAGGGAAGCTTTGGCCAATCAGAGCTCTGGAATTCTTAATCAACCGCTGTATTATAGTGCAGACCCGCATACTTAGCGCGGGGAAGCTACACAAGCGACCCCTTGTTCAGGAAGGTTCCAAGTTGGTATACAAATTACATGGCACTCTGGCACTTAACCAGGTGCGGGGAGTAAGGTTTCTTACAATGACTGCATACGGAAACCGAAGTAGTACATTACACGAGCATCGGTATGTATAAGTAGATAGGTACATATACCTATTAAGAGAGAAGGGGTAAAAACATGAAGGTGATCCTAATGTAGTAAATGAAGCATTATTGGCTTCCAAAAGACAGTCTGGGATATGTAATACTGCATATGTCATAGGTTTCCCCAGACTATACACTCTGAACTGGTTGGCGCTTATCCTATTGGTCGGCAGGCCGCAGAGTTCACGTCCCATAATACCTTCCTCTAATACAAATAACAATTTGCTACCTACTATCTATGGGATATCGGGCCTGGCCGCAATCCGGAGCTGACCCCACTAGATTAGCGCCTTGAGACTTCGAAGTCGGAATGCTGCTCCTCAGTTTAAGTCGAAGGCTTCTGGACGATGCAAATAATATGAGACATTCTGTCTTGTTTGTAATACGTCCGTGAAATCTTTCTTTATAGAAACGCCACTGCGGAGAGGAAAAGAAAGACTACTATCCAATATGATTGAAGACATCGAATACAAGTTAGAGCCTGTCAAGGCCACGCCCATTGCTTCGGATGAAATTGACAAGACCTTCCGATCTAGCAGTATCGGTATGTAAAAATACCTAATTTTACAAGAAAGAAAAAAGAAAAATAATGATTGATTATCAAGAATAAAAACATCACTAGACTAACTTGTATCCGGCCAGACTTAATTTCTGGAGCTTTGGGAGGAAAGGTCTTAGGCTTCTCGGACCAATGGTTTGCCGATGCAATCAACCTGCTAACTCCTACGCCTCCCATTAGGCAACCTGGCAAGATGGTCTACACGGGTGCATGGTATGACGGTTGGGAAACAAGGAGACACAATCCAGAGCCTTTTGACTGGGTTGTCATACGACTCGGTGTTGCGTCAGGAACCGTAGAGGGAGTTGAGATTGACACTGCATTCTTCTCCGGCAACCATGCTCCTGCAATTTCTGTTGAAGGCTGCTTCTCATCAGATGACGACGAGGTTCTCTCCTGGAAAGGAGAAAAAGGAAAATGGGAGACTATTCTGGGTATTCAAGAATGTGGTCCTTCACAGAGGTTCGGTTGGAAGCTAGATAATCCCACCTCGAAGCAGTATACACATGTCAGGCTGAACATGTATCCCGATGGAGGTATTGCGAGATTTCGTCTCTTTGGGCACGCAGTACCAGTCTTTCCCGAAGATACGACTGCAATTTTTGACTTGGCTGCTGCTCAGAATGGTGGCGTCGCAGTCTCATGCAGTGACCAACATTTCGGCACCAAAGATAACCTCATCCTTCCTGGTCGAGGCAAAGATATGGGAGATGGTTGGGAGACTGCCCGTTCCAGGACTAAGGGGCACGTTGACTGGGCCATTATCCGACTAGGCGCCCCGGCTTTCATTCAGTATTTCGTAGTAGATACAGCCTTCTTCAGAGGAAACTTCCCTCAAAAGGCGAAAATTGACGCTATAGAATGGAAGGGCGACGGTGAACCTGGAGCGGATGCCGAAGGGTGGACTGAGGTCCTCGAGCCCAGTAAGTGCGGTCCTGATCAGGAGCACAATTTCACCAGCGCGATAAAGGACAAGCCATTTACTCACGTCAAACTTACCATCATTCCCGACGGTGGTGTGAAGCGGTTGCGCGTGTTGGCTAAGAGAGCGGTTTAAGTTCGGTACTGAAGAAAGGGAAGAATCTACTTTCGGCTCGTGCATACTTGATGTTTTGGAGTCACGGTTGAAGATACCTGGCATGCGAATGTAACAGAAACCGGTTGCGAAGGAATTCAAGAGAATCTGCTTCAATGCTACCTGCATTGTGAAAGTTAGGAACATGTAGAGAAGGAACCTTAACCACATGCATGTCAAACATGCATTATAGCTAAGATTACCTAATTAGACTAGGGGTGGCAGCCTAGTGAAGCGCACGGACCAACTCTAACTGCCTCCATTGTGGCAGTTCCCATTGTGGCTATCATATCTTTAACCCGCCAGGATGTTAACTTTAGTTGCACACCCTAATACTGTACTTTAATGACGAGCGTCCATCTCAAAGTTTGGATCCCAATATAAAGGAAAGACCCACAGCTCAACAAGAAAACTCCCATTGAAAGCATGATTCTCTTCCCACTTGATCCTACAATTCCTTGAGCGAAATATTCCTATGCCGCCTCCTATCTAGCGATGGATTTGGGGGACTCTGATGGCGGGGGCTTTGGCGGGGAGCAGCCGTCAAAGCCTCGACCTCTCCCAGCTGACCTCCCTAAATCCCTAGACGATCGCAGGATAGTATCGACAGAGCTGGTTCCGGAGACTGAGATGTATGATGGCTGGCAAGGTTCGTGATCTAGTATGTTCCAAATACGCCCGTCGCGTACTGACTGTGGCAACTATCTCCAGGTCAATCACAATTCCTCACAAGTCCGATGCTCGCGAAGCCGCTTCAGTTTAGCAATCTGACCTTAGACGACCCCAACTATGACGAGGACTTGACAAAGGGCATGCCCGATAGTGATACACGACTGATGCAGATGCTCGCAGCACAAGCGCAACACCTTGGAGGTGAAGCTTTTGGTGATGTGGATGCCATCGCAGCGGACGAGAAACTGCCGGAGGCAGAGAAGAAGTCGATGCTACAGAAGGCTTTGATCATGTCTGCTAGTAATGGCGATCTCGAAAACGTAAAAAAGATACTCGACGGGAAGGCGAGAGAGTTTGTGGATATCAACGCGCCGGACGAAGACGGAACACCATCTCTAGTCTATGCAAGCTGCTTTGTTAGTCGCGAAACTCGCCCAGCTTCCGTATCATTATCGCTAATGATGCCCAGGGACACGAAAGTGTGGTACAGGCTCTCGTAGATGCCGGGGTTGATGTAGACAAGCAAGACCGCAATTACTGGAGCCCCTTAATGTGGGCTATGACCAACAGACACAAGGGCATTGCGAAGATTTTGCTGGACAACGGAGCATCTGCGGAGGCAAAGACCTCATCCGGAAGGACAGCTTTTGATTTCGTTCCACCGGATAGCGAGATGTCATTCTATCTACACGATAATGGCTACAGCATCGGGAATGCTGGAGTGACGGATGATTTCTATAACCCAGGTTTCTCCCAAGACAGATTTGAGGAGGAGATGGCCGAAAACGAAATACGGCGACGGATGATGATGGATAGCGCACGGGATCTTGAGGTCGACTTGGGGAATATGGGGATAGATGACCAGCCCGAGGTATGTTGGACCGACCTCAACGGAACCAGAGACCGATTTACTGACTATAGCAGCCTGTGGATGAGTTTGAAGAAGAGCTGCAGGAATTTGATTGGAGTCGATGTTTACATGACCAAATGTTTGTCTTTCAAGAGAGCGACTTGGACAGGATCCTCGACATTGTCATCACTAATATGCAGCCTCAACGGTCACCATCTCAAAAGCCTGTCCCGGCGAATATGATATTTCTCAGTGCGCGATACGCTCACTACCACTCTAGCCATGAGCTGCTGGAAAAGTTGCTCGTCACGGCTCAAGACAAGATTAATGAAGTTGTTGAGGCCCATCAGTGGGATATGACAATCTTGGCGTTCTGGATGTCGAACGCAACACTTTTATTACACTATCTAAAGAAGGACGCTGGTTTGGTTGAGGCGACAACCGAGTTCCAAGCACAGCTTGCAGAGCTTATCAACGAAATCTTTATCCTCATCGTCAGGGATGCAGAGAGACGGCTAGACAAAGTGCTAGACGCTGCTATGCTAGACCACGAGACCATCCCTGGACTTGATGATGTCACTTTCCAACACGAGTGGAAACTCTTTAAGAGAAAGAAGGAGGTGAAAGAAGAGCCCCTTGAGAAGCGATTCCGACCTCCCTCCCCAAAGCAACGTGCTAAGCCAGCTCCTCGAAACGTAACCTCCCTTCTATCATCTACCTTATTCGTTCTTGACCTCTATGATATCCACTCAGTCATCACAGCTCAAATCATATCACAGCTACTCTACTGGTTGGGGGCTGAACTTTTCAATCGAATTATAAACAACAGGAAATACCTCGCTAGAACAAAAGCGATGCAGATCAGAATGAATGTTTCGGTCTTAGAGGATTGGGCACGAGCGAATAACCGCAAGCCTGAGCATTACGAACACGGTGAGACAAACGCAACTGGCGAAACTACGGTGGAAGCGGCACGCAGGCATTTAGCACCTGTTGTTCAACTGCTTCAATGGCTGCAGTGTTTCTCATCTCTAGATCCTGACGATCTAGAAGCCTTAGTTGGGACACTTCAACAACTCAAGCGGCTGAGTCCGCAGCAGTTGATATATTCTGCTAAGAATTATCGACCGGAGGTCGGAGAAAAGGGATTACCCAAGAGCGCTTTCAAATATCTCGACGCGATTCAAAAAGAGGCCGCGCTTAGAAGGGATCGCAGGAGGACGGCATCCTCGCTGCCACCTAGCACACCATCGACGCCTGTTAAGACTACGTCTAATGGATACAGCACAGAAACTCCGGGTAGCGTGCAAGGCACCCCAAATCCTGATCTGGATGACGACGATGATATACCGGATGGAATCAATCTAGATCCCTCCCTAATGCTACCGTTCACTCTTCCAACTGTCACAGATATGCTTGTATCATACGGTGCCGGATTTGGCGGAGTCAATCGGGAGCGCGAGAGAAAGTACATACCAACAATCCCACCAGAATTCCTTGAAAAGCTCGAAGTGAGCGGCAATTCAAGCCGGCCAATTTTTGGTGAGAAGGATTGGGAGAATGAAGAAGTCTGACCAATACTCACTCACATAGCGGTCAGCGAATGGATGACCACATATAGCTCGGGCCAGCTCAACCTGCATGGAGCTCTACTCATCACTATATACCTACCTAATAAGTTGACATCACCGAAACCCGTCGCGTTGGCGTCAACGAGAAGGTTGTCGACATCGGCTCGGAAATGAATCATATGCAAGCTGCAAGGGACGAACGCGTGGCGCAGGGGTAACTGGAGGGTTCAATTGTATACAGTAGCATCTTGCGGGAGAGGCGTCGGGATGAGTAAGATGAAGCCAGTAAGACGTCTTTGAAAATTAGGTAGCACTACTGCATCCGGCCGAAGTGTGCTGGACACGATGGAAATGGCTATTGGAAGATACCGATTGGGAAGACAGATAACCGTATGCACCGACAAGGGGAGTAGAAGAGAGAAAAAAGATTTCACTACTATCTGACTGTGTTCAATATTGGGTGTTACCAATGTCGTGGCTGTCGTCAAGCGGACCTGTTGAATTCCAGGTAACCAATAATAGTCTCTCCTATTACTTACCACTTAGGGCTTTAGTCATGCATGGTCTGTGATGCGGTCAGGATACATGCAGGGAAAACGGATGCCAACTGTCCCAGTCGGTATCGTCCAGCCACATCCAATCCAATTCTTTCAATTCTCCATCTTCCTTCAAGGGTCCTGTTCGTGCTTGGCATGCGAGTATCCTTCGAATCTTAACCACACATTTAGCAACGAGCTTTTTTGTAGTTAAGCTCAAACTGCTCACGGTTTCGAAGAAACTGAAGTCGAATTGAATCAGTCAAACTTCTCTAAATATAGACATTTATCAAGCCTCAGCTTCTTGAAACCAATCGGGAGCCTAGAGGTTATGAACCAGGTAATATTCATTCAACCCCGCGCATTGGTGGTGGTCGATGGTCTCGGATGGGCTCTGGCTAAAATGGCCACGTCAATATCCAGTTGAGGTCGGAGTCGATGGACCCGAGGGATTATTCTCTACGTCCTAAACGGACGAGCTTCCAGAACCTGATTAGGTTTTTTTTCTTGTACTCATATGAGTGACGTATACTCATAGCTTACCCCGCCAGAATTCACTACATGCTGGCTCACTCGGTGTTTTTTTGACCATACGGTGGGTGTCGTCGTTACATAGTGTATGTAGTCAATATAGCTAGAAGGTGGTGTAGTGTGTAGCTATCGTGAAATCGGTATTCCTCTTTACCAGATTTTCCCATTCTTTTTACCCTCCGCTCCCGACTCGGCTAACCAGAGGGTCGATCCTGGATCTTGCATCTCTAGGCAGACCAATAGCAGAGGAGATTGAGGGTCACTTACCGACTCAACAAGCTTCTTGACCTCCAATCGCGTGGGGCTCAGTATAGGATGGACGGAACGATGTTTTAACACCTACTTCATCGATTAGGAAACTTCACATTGCGGACAGACGGAGGGAGTATAGCTCTTTTTCAGAAAGGTGCGGTTGAAACCGAGTGGACGAGATTCCAGACCTTCCTTATGTCGACTTACGTAGTATTACAATTCAAATAATGTTTCCTCAAAATCTCGGTGGTATAACGGGACTATAGGGGCCATGAGATGACCCGACTATGCCCAACCATCTTTTTTAGGATCATGCATTACCTAAGTCGAATATAGGGCTCAATTATACATGTGAGTCAAGGGGTTTGTAACCGTTTGTAGTAGACCGCTAGAACTTTCCTTCTAGAAAGCATGGGATGTGTCTTAGTAGTGTCCAGTTAGAACAAACGTGGAAAGAACGGTGCGTGACCGCTTCAGTCTTGGTTTATCGGTCTGGGTTTCTAAAGTGCCGCAGCGGGACCAGTTCGAAAGAGTGGGAACCGTGTCTTTCTCGTCCAGCCAATTGGGAGAAACGGGATTGATGGTTGTAAGTTGATGATGTGCATCCCTTCAATTGACGCCTTCCGCGTCCGAGTAAATGACCCCCGGTAGTACTGCACAACGACCCTAATGGAATTGCTGCCCGCCACGACATCCACCCTGCATGCTGGCCAGATCAGATGAACCCTGGCCCCAAAAATACCATTCATGGACAAACATATTAAAAGCAACTCGCGCCAGCTTGTGATAGAGAAAAAAATTAGTGAGCACATATATCTGTTAAGTTAGGTAAAGATATACTTCAATATTCATGCTGTTTGCAACCGCAGCCAAGACTGTATAAGCTATTTCCAACCTACAATTTCCCAATTCGGACATTTAGTTCAATAATTGAGTTCGCAAACACTTTGACGAAGAAGGTAAGAGTCAGAGAACTTCAATAGCAGCTTTTTACCAAGCCATGTTAGGCATAATCTTCACAGTCTTCACTTTCTTGTCATGCCTTTTGTCAATTGGTTTTTCTTGAACGTCCTCTTACCTATAATAGACACACGCTAACATATAACTACCTACTTGCAGTTGTGTAAGTGGTGGATGTGACTTGGAATAGTCTACAGATCTACCTAGGTACTACCAGTTTTGAGCTGCGATTCATGATAGCATCGGGGGTTCGCTTGTCAAAGAGTACATGAAATAAGACCGAATTCTCTTCGCTATCGGCAGACTTCGAAACTTTCTACCTACGCTTCCGACTAGCTGAGCGCAGCTTGTCAAGCCCTAACTACTGCGGTCGTTAGGTGGGAATTATATGTGTCACACAGCAGACACGGTATAAGACACAGGCACATATATGTACTCGCTACACAGCGCAAGGTCAGCCACAATGTTCGGTACCACACCAGGTATGATACCGTACGTGCCTCCGCCGGCACCCCTTAAGAATGCGCCCGCTCGGTATAGGAGTAGGTCTGCAGGCCTCGTCCCTTTTAGAGACGAGTCCAAACTAGTTGCTTTGCGGTACGACCAAACTGTGCAGGCCGAGCCACCCATCCCAATACCGCCCCCTCGGTCTTCTCGTCGTCCACCACCACGCCCTATTTCTACCGATACTGCTCGAAGTCCCGTTGTGATTCCCCCTCCTCGCCCCGCTCCTCCTACCGAACAACACCCAGCATTGAGGACTATTAGCTCTCCACGGACAAGCTCACAGATCAGAAGAAGGGATTCTGCTCATTCTCCGACAACACCTTCAAGCTCATGGACTATTCGAGAGGATAGTGAAACGGACGACGAGGACCCTTTTGCATACGAAAATGTTAAAGGGTTCAATGAAACCAAGCCCCTTCAATTGAGAACTCGTTCTGCATCCCCTTCTCTCTATTCGCGTCAAGAGGAGCGAGTGAGCGAATCCAACAGCAGGGTCAGTGATCCTTCGATCTCGCCGGCGCTATCGGACGGCGACACAGTTTCGCAAACATCGCCAACAACTCCTCCTTCAAATTTTTCAAAAAGGTTTGCGAGAAGCTTCAGTTTGCGCTCAAATTCGTCTAAGTCGTCATTTCCAAAGATGAAGCGTCTGCGTAAGAAATCAGCGAATGATGGGGGCCCGGGCGCTGAAACCCCCCGCTATCCACTGAACGGGCAGAACGGTTCGGCGCCTAAATCCCCTAGCGGCAGATTGTCGCCACTGCCCGACCCCCATGGTTCCCCAATTATTTCAACCACTATCCCCACTGAGCGCTTGTTAGAAGATGACTTTATGACCCAGTTGTCCTTCTCAAAGCGCGGCAGCATCATTTTTGGCGGAAAGCATCCGCGCAAATCTAATAGAAACGTGGCTACGATGGCCGATCAAGATGGCGCGATTGGAAATGAAAATATCGGCCCCGAGCCACCAAGAGAACCACGCGCTTTCCCTCTAGTTCCCGTGCGCGAAAAGGGTCCCGACGATGTTCCCGTCGCATGCGCTAAGGAATCCACCAAAGATTCAGGGGCACACGACGTGACCGATACGCCGCCCACGCCACGCCGACTACCTCCTAGCGTTCGAGTTATATCTGCTGAGGCGGAGAAGGAATCTCAAAAGGTGAGATCGCTCTATGAATCAGGGGAAGGTCTCAATTGGGAAGAGGGCAACAGGCGCTCGTCAATCGATGAGCGTCCTCAACCCTCAGCAGAACACCCACGAGAAGAGAATGAGAAAGACGCGTACGGTTTCCTTATATATCCAACTTATTATCTTTATTCGTGCTGACATGTCGCCTCGCTTACAGATCAAGCGTCCGGGCTGGAAGCCCTATTCCAACCTCGGCTTCTATTTCGTTGCTACAAGATAAGGACGTGCGACGCGAGTATGAGTTAGCAGGAGGAATCGAGGACTGGGAAGGGGTCCATGGCGAAGACGTCGATCGTTACGGTTTCATTATAGTTCAACAACCACAAGGTTCTCGGCCAAATACAGCGGTCGAACGGCCAAATACGGCGATTGAAACCGCGTCTGTACACTTTTCGACTCACAAGCAGCGAAATGTCCTAGTTCGCAAAGACGCGCAATCACTCTCGTTGAGAATTAAGCGCGGCCCGCGTAGGAGGCTGTCGGCTCGTTCCTTGAATACGCAGGCGTCGGGATTATCTACGGCATCGCGCCGTTCCGCTATTTCGGCTATCCGCCAAGCCACGAACTTATTACCGTATAATAGGGATAGGAAATTAATTGATGAGGCTGGGGATATCCTTGCGTCGCACCCAGGGTTATCGTATATGTCTGATGATGGTTCGGCCGAGAAGAAGGTAACCGAGTCGAAGCTCAAGGAGATAGAGCGTGCGGAGAAATGGCGGAGGATGGCTACAGTAATAAAAATCGGTGCAGACGGGCAAGGTATGATGTTCGAGTTTGACTTGAAGCACCCGAAGCTGGTCAAACGGACGTGGAAAGGTATCCCCGATTGCTGGCGAGCGGCAGCTTGGTATTCGTTCCTCGTCTCCAGCGCCAAGGCTAGCAGTGAACCATTCGTTACAGACGATCAACTTAAAGCCGACTTCCACCGGCTTATTGAGGAACCATCGCCGGACGACGGGCAGATTGATTTGGATGTACCAAGAACTATCAACCAACACATTATGTTTCGAAGGAGATACCGAGGCGGCCAGCGATTACTCTTTCGAGTGTTGCATGCCCTATCACTTTATTTCCCCGAGACCGGGTATGTTCAGGGTATGGCTCCGCTGGCGGCGACCTTCCTAAGCTACTTCGACGAAGAGATGTGTTTTGTAATGCTAGTGCGACTTTGGAAATATCGCGGCCTCAACCGAATGTACCAGTCTGGATTCGTTGAGCTTATGGGCGCCTTGAAAGACTTCGAAAATGATTGGTTGAACAGTAGGGATGTCGCTTCGAAGCTTGTAAGTGTTCTCTCTCATGCCTGACTCGATGACCCGAGTTTCCACTGACCTTAACTAGTCTGAGCTCTGCATCGATCCAACTGCATACGCTACTAAGTGGTATCTTACTCTTTTCAACTTATCGATACCTTTTGCCGTCCAACTTCGCGTGTGGGATGCCTTCCTCTTACTTGGTTCTTCACCGGACCCGTCTGAAGCCGCAGGCAAGGCTGCTCTAGAACAGCCATCGTCTAAGGGACTAGAAATTCTTCACGCGACTAGTCTTGCCATTATCGATACTCTCCGACCTACCCTATTGGACTCTGATTTCGAGAATGCGATGAAGTCTCTTACATCCTGGGTCCCTATTAAGGACGAACAGGGATTTATGAATTTGGTGCAGTTGGAGTACAGGCGGCATCAGAGCAAGCAGAAGATCTAGGAGATTCGACTGCTTTTATGATGTATTGCTTGCCATCAAGAAGTCATTTATCGACTTCTATAGGTTATAAGAGGCGGGAATACGGGCCCGCCTTCTTTCAGAGTCGGAGTGGAATGAGTGCTTTTATTATGAACTCGGATGAGATCCGTGATGCTGGAACAGCAGACCAGCCAGGAACTGCGGGCTACCCCGTCCCTACCAGACATCGTTCAGGCCGCGACAATGGCCTAGCCTAATATCGTATTCCCTTTGTGTTTCGGAAGAGCGCTGGTATTCGCCCATGCCGGGCTACAAGGTGTAGCATGGGAGGAGATGTCGTTGAATGGTTCTCGCACTATACCCCCTATACCCCTATGCATTCAATGGATGGTTAACGAACGGAAAAGGAGAGAGATGGTTGCTCACGTTGATAACTCCGCCGACACATTATTACCTAATAAGCATGATCGTAGAAGGTCATGTCGACTGTAACTGCTGAACGGTCTTCTAGTACCTATCCTATAGCTAGATCACCTAATACGAATTTGATTTACCTAATTGACCTATATGTCTTCGAGAACTTCTTCGTCTTCTTTGATTGGCACTTGTTTTGCAACGCCGTGCCATAGTAGAATATTCGTAAGCCCATCCTAGTCACTGGCATTGTAGGGATTGTCTTCGAAATTGGAATACCAATTAATATTAGATAACCTACCAGCCACCCAGCTACATGTAGGCGAGTACATCTCTTATTTGCCTTCCATCCTGCGCACCAGCCGCTTCCATCCATGGATCTGGGAGGTCTGCCAAGGGGCTAGCCATCTGGTTATCATCTAACCATGACGTAACCGCTTTCCGGGGTAAGACGTTTGCTTTGGTTTGGTGGGTAAGGCTGAATCCAAGTTCATTCTTCCCTCACACGGCTTAAGCGCAACGAGCTGCAAAGTACATATGCATATGCTGCAGATGGGCGACTAAAATCATGAGACTCTTTTCGAAAACGTGTTATATTGTTTGCAACACCGCTCTCAAATGTGTAGTTTGAAATTCTCAGCCCTCCGCGGTACTCCCAAAGAATAACCCAAATCGGGAAGACGTTGCGATGTTCCAGGGCTTCAGCAACCGGTCTAGCATGCATCAGCCCGCAAGTCGTAGATCTTCTAGTTGGCCAAATTTACGTTCGCGTAGCACAAGCGTGCAAACAGCGTCGTAATGATCGTCCTTCGAAGGATAAGCCTCGCACCACCCGGTCGCCAGCACAGTTAGCTTAGGCGAACCACTAGATGGGCTAAGCCTCAGCCCGTCTAATTGGGATCTTATTTCATGCATGGTGTCAGCAGTACATCTTCTATAAGTGAAGGGAGGTAAGGAAGACAAATAAGAAAATATTAGTTGTGACTACATATTTTTTAAACGTCTCGACTCAAGACACTGTTCTTTCATTCATACCTTTCATCCCCAATCCCTGGGATTCACATTGGGAAGTATCATTACATACCTAGGCATCAGCAGCTTTCTGCCACATCAATAGGCCATTTACACTCTCAGCCAACCCAAACTCACAACATGGGCCACGAAACCAAAGAAGAAAAACACCTAGATGACGCTCCACCACCGTACTCGCTGAGCAGCGCATCTCCAGCTCCTCCACAACAAATCCCTCAGCAAGTACCGCAGGAAGTGCCAATCCAGCGCCAGTTCCCGCCCGCCTTCAGCATGTACCGCGAGTCCAGCTGGACGCAGCGCAGCTACATGATCGGCGAGCACCAGGCCGCGCCGCTGTACGCCGTGTCCCTGCACTCGGGGTGGTCGGGCCAGCCCGACATCGTGCTGCACAACGGGCCCGGCGACCAGCGGCCCCCCCTCGCCGGCGTCACCCGCTCCGCCTTCGGCACCTCCGCTACGATCGCCTTGCCGCCCGTCCCCGGATCTGGCATGCAGGCCGCGGAGGAGAAGATGGAGTATAGCGGGGGTTTTGGTCATACTGCGTATACATTTTCTATAGAAACGGGGATTGGTAATGCGGCGCGCAGGGAGACGTTCGAGTGGAGACACTCGTCGGGGAGTGTGGTTAAGGGACTCGATGCTAGGGGCTCTGGGTGGAAGCTCGTGAGGCTGGCGACGGGGCCGCCGGGAGGGGTTGTAGGACCGAGTTTTGTGGCTGGGGGCGCGAGGGCGAGTGATGGGAAGGAGGTTGTTGCTGTGGTATGGAATCTATCCATCAACCCTTTTCCTCTTTCATTTTCGATATAAACGCTCGTGATGCTCTTGCTTGTTGCTGACGTTGGTTGTTATAGTGGGCTTGGGCCACCGGGAGCTTGACCAAGAAGCTCAAGTTTCAGTTCCTAGGCAGCGGTGCGAATGGCGTTCTCGGCGAGCGCTGGGCTATCATGGCGGTTGTTACGGCACTGAGAATATGGGACCGCGAGCGCCGCCAAAGAAACCAGGCTGCTGCTAGTTCTGGTGGTGGTGGTGGAGCCTAGATTGCTGTCTACATGTGGCGTGACAGCTATCAGAATGCACATTCTCCCATACACGGCTACAATTTTTCAGCTTCAATACTCAACGTTGATGACCCTATTCATGGTTCTCCATCATTTGGCTACCACTTTACATTTCATTGTCAAGGAAAATGAGCTCAGTCGGCGTTACGTTTTCTTCTTGTTGGTACACTTCAGGACTCGGAAGCTCTTTACCCAGTGGTCTTTAGTCAGGAGCTCAGTATTAGTACTTATACCCAATAAATTGTTCAGTATTGTTCGTTTAGTTAATTCGATATTAAATACTTCAGTGTTATTATACACCCAATTTTACGCCCAATTTCTGGTCGGAGCATATAAACGAGATTTATCATATCTAGAACGGTACCTGATCTTTCAAACCATGTCAACACATGGTACATAGGTACCGACTATCTCTACCTCTGTAACGGTTTCATTGTCGTTCGAGGCTTGGCTCTGGATAGTCGATTTAAGGAGCAAAATGCAACATATTCATTCATTGCATTATGATTCGGTATGTTATATGCATGTTGGGACGAATAGCTACCCAATCCGGCACTCCGAGAGTTATCGCCAACACGCAACTCCTATACCTTCATTGATCTACTACTATCAACTTATACTCGTGTTTATCCTATCCAAGCACATACAATTCAGTCTTGTCTCAAATATTCCAGCACCAACTCCCTTTATATGAAATTCATCCATCGTGTACTTCGTACCCCTTATCATAACCTACAGATACTTCACAACTTCGCAGAGTCTGTGAGGCTCTACTAAGAGACGCAGGTGCCACATGCCTGCCCAGAGCAGCTAACTGCATTCAATGGTGACGTGGTATTGATCGCCAACGATGTAACGAGTGGCAACGAGGCTCCGGGATCTTGACGTAACGGCAAGGGGTAGTGTTACAAGATTTGCTCGTTAAGGGTTGAGATAGGGCTGTGCCGCACGGTGTATGTATGTTATTTACGGGATCAGTAGGGCAGAGACAGTGTTTATAATGCTGCCTCTTGGCTTACGCATGCTCTCTGTCTTTTAAGCTTTCCCCAGTTTGATGTCAAACGCAACTAGCTCTATAATAGGGTCTTCCGCAACGCAGATACAGGCTTTGTAGCTACAAAAGAAGCCATCAACCTACCGCAAACGCCCCAGCCCAAATGACTATCACATTACCTTTCACAGAGGACTCTCGCCACCCCTGAGAACGAAATTTAGCGACAACAAGGAGGTATAGCGCGCCTCCCCTGACGACAAAAAATTACCTATATCAGTGACTTAACGGCAGCCGACGCATCTGAACCTATCCAAGGCATGTCCAGTAGTCACATAGTCTCCATAGCCATCGCCGCCGCGGTAATCATTATCGGGATTGTGGCGCGGATTGCCTGGTGGCGTCATCGCAAAAACAAACGAGAGAAGGAAGCGGAGAGGGAAAAGATTAGAGAAAGAAACTCGGTATCGAACTCCCCTCCAAGTCATGATCTAGCGGAACAAAGCCTCGTCAGCAAGCCGGAGCTCGAGGGAACCTCAGTGGGCGGCGTGGTACACAAGATGGAGCTCGACTCGAACCCTATAGCGGAGCTCGATAGTTCGACGCATGTAAGAGAACTAGACGGATCTGGGTCGGAGGTAGGAGCGCAGTGCGAGACTACTAGCCGGAATGGCAAGCCCAACCCGGACCCGGATCCGGATGCGATTACCCCGGCGCCAGAGATCCGAATTACAAGTGTGTGGTAGAGGTAGGAGTGACTGATTCGTCCTCCAAACTTGACACATACGAAGGAAATTCGTTCAATGATCCTGAAGATACCCGGAAGAGCGTATCAAGATGGTTACCTATTAAGCACCAGAATTACGTTTAAAACAGTATTACCGATTAAGGGACGTGAAGCACTTAATTTCCGGGTGTGGAAGTCGCTCCCATTTGCCAGTTAAACATGAGTAGCTCCCATCAGCGTATTTACTATAGATTTAGGAAGATTATTTATTCATATTTCTGGTCTAATGATGACCTCTTCAACTTCTCCAAGATCTAGTAGAGGTTGCTGAACTTCACTCCAAACATTCTTAGAATCCACACGATATTCCAAGCATATCCTAGCATACAAGGTCATAAAATGACTAGAACGACATGGCTCTCTCTACAACCAAACTACCTCTCTAGGGCAAATCCCACCAACTCTCGTGAACATCTCGTAAGTCGACCTTCGAGTGATCCTTGATATACGGCGTGATATCTGAATTGGGATCCTGCTCCTTCTTGGTGCATCCGACGCCGAAATACCAAGCAAGTCTATTCCCAGTCGGGGAGAGATACTCGTACTCCCAGTCCTCCCAGCGCGGGTCGCGGTACACGATAGTCGCATGTGTTGCGCTACCTGGCCAGAGACCGTGTATCCTGCTCCCGGGCCGTCCGCTGTTGTACCATGAACTGCAGTTTTCGGACAGGACGGTGGTTTGGAAGAAGGCATCCGAGTACTGCACGAAGTCGTCGGCGGCTTTTCGTGATGGTCGGATCGTCTTAATCCCCTCGCGGCCGACTTTGCGTAAAAGCTTCGCATAGAACGTGACCTGAACCTCCACGCTATGCGGGACCGTTCCTGATCGGCCCGATCCGTGTGGTCCGTGGATGAACCCCAGGTTAGGGAAGCCTGGTGTGGCAGCACCGAGATAGGTGTACGGGAAACCATACTCGCCGTCTTGCCTCCAGAGCTGAGAGAGATCCTTACCATGGGCCCAGATACTGAAGGGAGGAACCATATCAACGTTCGCTCCGGTGGCGCAGAAGATGGCATCCACTTCGCGGTGTTTATCGTCGGTTGTCTCGATTCCGGTTTCTGTGAAGCGCTTTATTGGCGTCTGGATATACTCGACATTGTCTTCCGTGATGGCTTCGAAGTAGTTGGGTCCAGGGGTAAGTCTTCGGCAGTGGGGAGAGAAATCCGGAATCACTTTATCGACTAAGTCGGGCCTTTTAGCCAGACGTTTCTTTATTAAATCAATGAACTCCTGCCGAGACTTCTCATTCAGCTCCGACCCCTTAAGCCAGCTAGAGAATCCTCTCCAGTACTTAGACTCCAGATCCTTCCGGTACTTGACGTATTCGTTGGGATCCTTGAACGACTCTTGGAGCTCCTTGGATATTGGAATAGGCGTAATAGAAGTCTCGTCACCAGCGAAAGATGCGGTAACCCATGTCTTATTTCGGGCATAGTGATCTAGATGTTGCACGCGCTTCTGGAGATTGGCTGTAAGCTGTATGCCACTTGCGCCATTTCCAATGATTGCGACCCTCTTTCCAGTGGGATCAAAGTTAGGATCCCAGTTGGAAGCATGCCGTAGGAGACCCTTGAAGTCCTTTATCCCAGGATAGTCGGGTAGTTTCCAGGCGTTGAAGCGGCCAATGGCAGTCAGTACAAAATCAAACTCTTGGCTGGTGGTCTCTCCCGTAGTGAGATTATGCACTTTCACATTCCACACGGATTTGTTCTCGTCCCATCTCAACTCTTCAACTTTTGAGGAGGGCTTCAGATACTGGTACACGTCATACTTCCGCGCCAGTCCCTGCCAGTATTCCCTGATCTCACGACCCTGGGCGAATTGCTCCGACCAGTTGATGTTTGGAGAAAAGCTGGTCTGGTAGACGTGAGCCGGTACGTCGCACCTAACTCCTGGGTAGATATTCTCAAACCAGGTGCCGCCCTATTCCTACATATTAGCGAGACTTCAAGTCGCTTGTCGTCAACAAGTTTACTTACCACATCGGCGTTCTTCTCAAATATGGTTAACTTTATGTTGGGAACCTTTGCAGGAAGTAGAATACCAGCCAAGACTCCAGAAAGTCCTGCACCAACAACGGCTACCCTTAACTCTCTTGGTTCATCGATATGGCGCTGTTCTAGCGAGATACTTGGGATTTGATAGCCGGATGACCTTGGCTCCTCAAGTAGCGATTCGATTGTTTCCGTTACATTCTCAACTACCGGTACCTTCACACCATTGGTTCGCTTTTCTGAGCCATCTTGTGTCTCGGAGGATAATGTTGCTCCATTTGTAATAGGAGTTTGCTCCAAGATGTCGACGGTCATGTTGACGAGACTTAACACCTTCAGAGGAATAAGGGAAAATGAACAGAAAATCAACCGATTAGATTTATATGTCTACTCGAGCCGGTCGTAACCGGGTCAGGGCTAGAGTAAGGGACTTATACGTGTAGACTGAGGTTATCTCAAGTCGCGTTATCATTCGACTAATGCCATAGTGCCCACCTACCACGTCTTCGGGAGGCAAAGCACGCAATAGCCCCCGCCTCTTTGCACCTCCGCTATAGGACGTCCGGTAATAGCCAAGGCTCATGACTGGCACCATGCTCTAGCTATTATCG
Source organism: Hypoxylon sp. PDH2405 (assembly GCA_023628415.1). Lineage (NCBI taxonomy): Eukaryota > Fungi > Ascomycota > Sordariomycetes > Xylariales > Hypoxylaceae > Hypoxylon > Hypoxylon sp. PDH2405. The sequence continues at coordinate 28,231 of JAMAKT010000006.1, read as the reverse complement.
TTGCATTTACCCTAGTTGAATGTTGTGATATACTTGCCGATATGATGATGAACATAGCTAGATATTTGTATATGATCGCCACCTAGCCCCATCCGTAACATGGAATACGATAATTACCTATCTATCGATAACACCCTCATTGCCCTCCTGAGCAAGCTATACAGAATCAAGCTGCTCATACTGATACCGATCAAATAATCTCCGACATGGCTTCTCAAGAGAATAAGAAACCTATATTCTTGAATGCATTTGATATGTCCACTGTGGGCCATCTTTCACCTGGCCAGTGGAAGGTGAGTGTTCCAGATCATACTAAGATTTGTATCTCTAACGAGATTTAAGAACCCCGTGGATAAATCAGCTACAAAGCGCAATCTTGAGTACTGGATAGAATTAGCAAAGCTCCTCGACAGGGGAGGATTCAATGCTTTGTTCCTCGCAGATACATACGGAGGCTATGATACCTATGAAGGAAGCCTCGATAATTGTATCAGACGAGCCGCCCAATGGCCCATGACTGATCCTACAATTGTAGGTGCATTAGAATTCTTGCTCAGTTGATGAGACTAAATCATTGATATTGGAAAATAGCCGATTTCAGCGATGGCGGCTGTAACGAAGAATCTCTCATTCGCCATCACCGCTTCGACATCTTTTGAGCCCCCTTTTCTGCTGGCGAAACGATTTTCTACGCTAGATCACTTTACAGGAGGGCGATTTGGCTGGAATATCGTCACCTCTTGGAAAAAGGCAGCCTTCAAGGCCATCGGCCTTGATAATCCTATCGAGCATGATGAGCGGTACCGTCAAGCCGATGAGTACTTGAGAGTTCTGTACAAGTATGTTATCAGCATCACTCACCTAATAATAAAATGAGGCTTAAAGATCATTTCACAGGCTCTGGGAGGGTTCTTGGGCGGACGACGCCATTAACCCCGACCCGGAGAACGACAGCTACGCAGATCCGGACAAGATCCGCACGATCAACCACAAGGGGAAATACTTCACTCTGAACTCGCGGCACATCGTCGACCCATCTCCCCAGCGTACTCCATTCCTATTCCAAGCCGGGACTTCTTCCGCAGGCTCGGAATTCGCCGCGACGCACGCGGAGGCCATCTTCGTGTCATCGCACTCACCAGCCATTCTCCGGCCCAAGGTCGCCAAGATCCGGGAGCTGGCGGCTGCTAAGGGCAGGGGCCCGCAGTCGCTCAAGTTCTTCGCGACCTACACGCCCATCATCGGGCGCACGGACGAGGAGGCGCGCGCGAAATACGAGGAACTGAAGAAGTACGCTTCAGTCATCGGGGGGCTCGTCCTGGTCAGCGGTTGGACCGGAATCGACCTATCCAAAATCCCCCTGGATCAAGAGATCAGTGCCGCAGACTCGCTTGAAGCTCACAAAGTGCGCAGTATACTGGACGCGTTCACTACTACAAGTGAGGATATACCGAAATGGACACCCCGCGTGATTGCCCAGAAAGCATCTATTGGAGGCCTGGGACATGTGGCTATTGGAAGTCCCCAGACTGTTGCAGATGACATGGAGCGCTGGATACAGGAAGGGGACTTGGATGGGTTTAATATTGGTTATGTGACTACTCCCGGGACATTCGAGGAGGTCGTTGAGCTCTTGATTCCTGAGCTGCGACGACGTGGGATTTATCCAGATGCGCCAGCGGAAGGAGAGAAATTGACTGCGCGCGAGAGGGTTTACGGAAAGGGGCAAAGGGGGCTAAGAGATGACCATGTAGGGTCTGCGTATAAGTATGATCGATACAAAGAGGATCCGCCATATGAAGAGGAAACACCGGCCAAGGCTTTAAATAACTAATTATCTTGTTGAATCTCTAGGTAGCCAGAGCTTTGGAGGTACTTATTCGGGGGATGATTCTCCCATAATGGTAATCGAAAGGGGGGTAGATATTTGAGTAACGTCACACTAGGTACTCGACCCCAAGAAAAAAAGAAAAGAATAAAAATTAAATTATCCTCGTAAATAAAACCGATATTTTTTCTAGCAAGCTAAAATCATCTATGGAAAATAGTACTATTTAGTGCCCTCGTAGAGATAGGTAATATAACGGGAAGAAGCATTCACCAAGGCAGTTATACCCAACGCCCCCGATAGCTACCTTACAACCAATGCAAGTTTCGAAGACGACGATCTATCAGCTTCCCCGCCTTACCTTGATGTCTCCTCTCCTTCACCGGAGTATGACAAGAATCGCGGTGTAACACATATTGGGGGAACCCCGCCCCCCAGCTCTATTGCGTGATTGAATTCGTCGTGTTGCGTGATCACGGCCAAGCAAAGTCGGAACGGCTAGAACTCACGCGAAATTGCAACGCGCACACCTTTAGGTAGGTAGCTACGTAATATCGTGTGTTACTAGCTGGGCGGATAAGGGCTGTTCCCGTATTCGGAGTCGATGATGTTCGAGTGGATGCTTAGCTTCGGTATAGTTAAGATGAGAATTGATCCATTTCCCCGAGGAATGGGATAAAGACCGTTGTTAGTAAATCAACATATGTGTATTGAAAGAATATCGTGGGAGCAGACACGATGAGCAGCGACACGAAACCGAAGAAGAGCCTTGTGCTCAATGCCTTCGTGATGATGTGTAAGTCCAGTTGGTCTAAGAATAATGATCTTCAACTTATCAGAAAATTAGGCAGTGGGCATCAAAGCCCTGGCTTGTGGAGGCACCCGGAGGACGAATCGTGGCGCTTCAACGAAGTATCGCACTGGGTTGAGCTGGCAAAGCTTCTCGAGAAGGCCAAGTTCCATGGCATCTTCATTGCTGATGTCCTTGGTTCAAACCTACCTATCATTAATATCAACTAGACACGACCGCTAACAACGGCGGCAGGAGGATACGACGTGTACAAGAACTCGTTAGATCCTGCGAAGATATCGGGAGCTCAATGGCCGGTGAATGAGCCTCTTTCTGTCATCGCCGCTATGGCGGCTGCGACTGAGAGTATTGGCTTCGGTGTTACGGCATCGACGACATACGAGCAACCGTATCAATTCGCAAGACGCTTATCAACGGTCGACCATCTAAGTAAAGGACGGTGTGTTTTGAAACTGCAAGTTAGTTGATTGTAATGCTAATACCACATAGATTTGGTTGGAATGTTAGTCAATAAGCCTTATGAAGCTGGTATAAAGATATTGAGCTGAATGATTTGTTAGATTGTCACCAGTTACCTTGACTCGGCTGCGAAGAACTTGGGCCTTACGGAGCAACCTAAAGTAAGATTTCGATACTCCCTAAGTAGAAATGGACATGATTCTAACGAGGTTGATGGTAGCACGACGATCGCTATGCACAAGCTGAAGAGTACATCAAGGTCATCTACAAGCTGCTCGAGTCGTCATGGCGAGACGATGCAGTGAAACTAGACCGCGAGTCGGGCATCTACACGCAACCAGACCTGGTGAGAGAGATTAACCATAAAGGCAAATTCTTCACGGTGCCAGGCCCACACATCTGCCAACCGAGCCCGCAAAGAACCCCTTTGATTCTCCAAGCGGGCACGTCTCGCGCGGGAAAGCAGTTCGCAGCTCAGCACGCCGAGGCAATCTTCGTATCAGCCCACGCTCCAGAAGTATGCGCGAAGAGCATCGCAGAAATCCGCGAGCTAGCGAAGACCCAGTTTGGCCGGGACCCGTCAAAGATCAAAGTCCTAGCCCTGGTTACCCCGATTCTAGGACGCACGGAAGAGGAAGCTCAAGCAAAGTTGGCCGACTACCGGAAATACGCCTCGCATGAGGGAGCCCTCGCCCTGTTTGGCGGCTGGACCGGCATCGACCTCAGCAAATATGGGGAAGACGAGGAACTGAGACATGTTGAGAGTAACGCTGTGCGGTAAGCATGTGAGGCCGCACCCCCTATTTGCCTCGTATTAACCAGGCACTCAATACAGATCTACTGTCGAGGGTTATGCGAGATTCTCGCCGGGAACCTCGAAGTGGACAAGGCAGACTGTTGCGGAGCACGTCGCCATCGGCGGTAACGGGCCCATTTTCGTTGGGACCCCTTCACAGGTAGCCGACGGGCTTGAAACTTGGGTCAACGAAGCCGATGTCGATGGATTCAACTTCGTAAGTACCATGCTCAGGTTCTATACCTCTTGAGAGAACTACGACTTACAATGTCAATTCAGGCATATGCACTCTTCCCTCAATCTTTCAAGGACATCATTGAGCTTTTGATCCCGGAACTCCGCAAGAGAGGGTTGTTCTGGGACGACTATGCGGTACCTGGAGGAACCTATAGGGAGAATTTTTACCAGAAGCGAGGACAAACTGGTCCTCTTGATGAGCATGTTGCCTCCTCGTATAGATGGAAGGCGGGTGTGCCGCCAGGTCAACACATAATTCCAGAGTGATCTCACCCCTGCAGTATATAAGTAAACCATGAACCGTCATTGAAAGGTTTTTGGATCTGGGGCCATGTGATCTAGGGCATCTGATTTACGAGGAAAATCAATAACAAAAAGTTCATATACTCCCTCAATACCTAGGCTTTTTTGCGCGATCGGCCGACAAGAAGCCTGAGTTCCGTATTGAGAGTAGGGACCCATAGTCCTACTTTCCTCGATGCACCTTTCCTATCGTAATAACGCCGTAGGCCTCATTTGGCGCCGAGCATAATAACATGAGGCCTCCCTCGACGATGTTGGTGTTGAAAGCCACACCGGCGCGTGCTAGGGTTAAGTCGTAAATCGCAGCCTGTTGACCTACCAAATCTCAAACACGAAGGGGTAGAAACACGAAAACAATCGAATGGAGACAGGGGATAACAAGGCTGATATCGCAGGATGAGACGAGCACGCAAGAGAAAGGAACGAAGAGGCCACCAGTTTCGCCGGTCTCAACCAAACATTAGACGACAACGCGTCTCGGCCACCCCATAAACAACGGACGAAACCGCCATCCTCTCTCGTCGTTCATAACTCGATTCGGCCTGACGTTCATGATAACGCTCTTGAAGGATCCGGCTGACGTCTCCCCAGAAAACTGGGCGCGTGTGTGCCAAGCGACGAGCAGGATTCCCGCTCCTACTGTACGTGGTCCCGCGTAGCTACCTACGCACATTCCCAAAGAAGAACGGCCAGGACCGCCATCGATGGATCGTCGTGGCGCCGGGGGCAACAACATGTGGCTTGCCCTGGCGCCGCTCGACTCAGCAGAAACCCGATTCGGAAAACGGTAGTTTCCGGATCGGGCAGGAAGGAATGTAGATTGCCCTCAGCTGAGTGAGCCGGCAAGGGGCTTGTTTCCGAGATTATGGGGGACGATGGGATCTCCGTTCCACAGTTAGTACTGTATTTGCATATAGTAAAATAGGTAGGTACCTAGCAAGAAAGCTTCGAGAGCTTCTATGGTAATTTCGCTTTCGCTTTTACAACCGTGGATGCCTTTTCTGTGGTGACGGTTTCTGCGACAAGATGAGCTTGCTGAGCCTTCCTACCCATGTGGCAGGTCACAAGGCCAAGGAGGCGCATTACATGCGACAGAAGTCTCTGGGCCTGTTGAGTCAAGACGAGACGAGACGAAACCTGCACGTCGTTACCGTACTTAGTCACGCATTGCCGATAATCAGATCAGATCAGGCACTGGACCTCGCTGGGTAAGCAAACCGGTATGCCGGCGACTACATTCCGTCCATATTCGGGATCGGAAACGGCCGAATAAACATTCCGTGGTACCAATGAACGAGTCTCATATATGTAGGTAGGTATGTAGGCATATGTAGGAGGTCATGTATGTAGGTATGTAGGTCGTATTCGTTCCATGTACGTTGTATGTAGGTTGTGTTTCAAACATATTATTCTTATTAAGCCCGCGCACGCATCAGAAAGAAAGAAACAAAGAAAAAAGCTTGGCCTTTTCGGTTTTCCCTGCGCCTGCGAGGCGTCGCGCCCAGGTTGTTGGCCCGTTTTCTGCCGTAGGCTTTCGTCGAATAACAACGAAACGAAACGCAAGCTAACGGCGCATGCAGTCAGCTCAGCATGCCATCCGACCACAGCGTCGTAGCGCAGGCCCTATTTCAACTTTTTGGTACGCTCTGCGTGGTTTTGAGACAAAGGGTGTAGTGGTAGTGGTATTGAATGGGACCCGGGTCGCCTTTTGCGGTCGCGTCGCGTCCAGCATCCAGTTGAAAGAGAGGGATGGAGAGTGAACCAACCATCTTTTATCGGAGCTCGACGATTGGGTAACAGTAACAAAGTTGGAAGAAGGAGGTCGCCCGACTGGCTTATTGTTACCTACCATACCATACTCATGCAGAGGCCGATGCAGCCGGGAAATATTAGAGTCATTCTCGAAAATCCTCGGTGTGTGTTGTGGCTTCTAGCTGCCACTCCGTCCTCATTACCGAACCGCAGATGCTTGCGCGTCGCCGAAGAAGGCAGGGAATAATACCACCTTCTTTTTCGCTCGGCACCTATCTAGATAGCTCGAGATCGGGTGTGAGATTTTGGGCGTTTCTATGACGGAAGATGACAAGTCGTTTCTTCCCCTTCTAGGGAAAGTCTCCAAATAAAATAACAAAAAAAGCAAAGACACGAAACGACGGTTTCTGCAGGTAAGAAAATGATCGATTTGGTCCGAAGGAATCAGACAGCTCCCCCCAAAGAGGTCTTGATCTGCGGTACGCCTCCTGAGTACCCCCCGTGTCGTCATGGTTCAAGGTAAAGCCCACTACTGCGAGTCATCATGCATTGGCAATTGTTGGTTGCAGCGGCTATACTGGCTGACTGGGAAGAGGGCGTCCCGTATTGTAAACAAACAATCAAACGTTGCAGAAGATCAGGACCGTCTTTCGTGATTTGGAATAGAAGTCGCGTTAGCCCTCCCTAGAATCATCCTACACACCGGATTATCTCTGCCGCTTATGTTGTAGTGCTGCTAGGATAGCAGGAACTCCGGCGACTAGCTCGCAATCCCTTCGAGGGATGCGATGCGATGCGATGCGGTCTGACATAGCTAGCTCAATATGGATGACGCATGGAGGATTACCTCGGCACTCGAATGCTGTGCTCTCTTACTCTGCGATTCGATTAAAGCATCCACTCCCATCCCAAAAGGTCAAACGGACATAGTAGCTGTTGCAGAGGAAGCGAAAGAGAGCTGCAAGTTTAATGATGCCTGCCCCCCAAGTGCCGTCAATATCGTGTCAGGGCTCGGCAGTCAGGACAATTGTCGGCGCCGTGCTGATATAAGCGCAATCTCCCTTCGAGAACCCTTGGCTTACGAGTTTCACGGCACGGTAATAGATTGCTGAATCTCAATTGCCGTCTTGGCTTCATCCTATTCGAGGCTCTGGAATGAACGCCCCCCCTATCCCCATGAACGCAGCCCGTTCATCACCGCAACAAAAGGGGGTTTGCTCCCGTTGACGCAACTTCTTCTGTCCCCGCTACCCAGCCTACCTAGCCTGCATTGCTAATTATAGTAGACGGGCGACGATGGGATTGAAGTTGGTTTTGATCGCGAAGAATGAAGCACCTAAAAGCCAATATCAGCATGTTCGTTCTATTCTCGGAAACGGGTCCTCATCTATGACCTTAGGTGCGTCGTCGGCTGTTGCATATCCGTTTTGGGATGTGAGATGAGATAAGAAACAAGCCTGGATTGCCACACGCACACCCCTAAAAAAAACCTTCCTTATCCCCGTGGGGGAGACTGCGTGCGTGGTGGTTGGATGTAGTTGCATCGCTTGTCACGACAGCGGCTGGAGCGCGTGTGGGCGCGAATCACGAATCATCTGACTGCTTAGCCGTCTGGCGCGCGGGTATTTTGCAGTTTTTGACTTATTGCTTTCTCTCTCAACCTCGGACGGTCCACCCTTAACTCGCATATTGTATCCTCTTGTCCGCGGCGGAAGTCGGGGGTAAGTACCTTGTAAGTACGTTCGAGGAAGCAGTGTTCCCGGACGGTATGTGTGGTAGCCTATTCATACATCTGTGCCAAAATGAAAAAAATTCATAAGCGCTAATACTAATATAGTAAAAGGCTACTTAACCACACATTCGCCGTATATTTTTTCCTTAATAAATTAATATTTATAAGCTTTATAAAAAAATTAAATTTAATTATATAAATAATAATAATATTTTTTTTAATTTTTTAATAATTAAATATTTTTATTAAATTTAATTTAAAAAATAAAAAATATTAATAAATTTATATTATAATTATATTAAAATATTAAAAATATTTTTTAAAAAAATAAAGAAATAAATATAAAACTTATATAAAAAATAAAAATAATAAAGAATTACTTATAAATAATAACGTTATATTTTATAATAATTATAAGTTTAATTAACGTAATAAATTTATTAAAACTTTATATTTTATTATATATTAATATTTTAAATTATTTTTAAGTTTAAATTTTATTAAAATTAATTAATAAAATAATATTTATAAAGTTAAAAGTTTTAAATTTATTATTAAAATATAAATTTTTTAAAAAATATTTACGTTAAATAATTAATAACGTTATTAAAAAACTTTAAAAAATAAATTTTAATTAAAAATATAACTTTTATTATTATTATTATAAAAGTTAAAAATATATTATATTAAATAAATTATTACTTAATATAAAGCTTATAAATATAAAAGTTTAATAAAGCTTATAAATATAAAAGTTTAATAAAGCTTATATAAGTATTTATAAAATATTTAAATTAAAAAATTTACGTATAAAAATTCGAAAAAAATAATTAATTTATTTTAATAAAAAACGTATATAAGTTATAACTTAAAATAATATATAATATAAGTAATAAAAATATATAAAGTTAATATATTTTTATATTATAATAATTATAATATTTAATATATTTTATATTAAATAAAAAATTAAATAATAATTAAATAATAATTAAAGTTTTATTATAATTAAATAAAATATATTAATATAAAAAATATAATTATATAAAAGTAAAAATATTTTTAATTATTAATTATAACGTATTTTATAATTAATTAATTATTTTAATTAAATGGTTTATTTTTTATTACTTCGTAGCTTTAATTAAGTAAAACATAACTATAACGCATTTAAATTAATTAAAAATTAAATTAATTTTTTTTATTAAACGTTTTTATAATTTTCTCGTAAGTTTTTACATTATGTTTTATTTTACCGTATACTTTATAACGCTTTACACTTTTCTTTACTCTTTTACGACGATTACTTTTTTTACTTTTAATTATATTTATAGCTTTAATATTTTCTTTTTACTTTCGTAAAACTTAACCTTTTTTATAAGTAAAAAATTCTTTTTCGTATAAGCGTTTGTTTTTTATTTTATAACGCTTATTAAGTAAGTAATTTGTTTTTTTTAGCTTAGTAATTTAATCTTTAAAAAGCGTTATTTTATATATTATTTTATAATTAAACTTTAAAATTTTACTTAAAGCTTTTATAATTAATGTTAAAAAGTTAATATAATAGTTAATAATTTTATTTTTAATATAAATAAATTACTTAATTATATTTTTAAGGTTAATTAACGTTTTCGAAATTTAAAATATATTAAGTAAATTAACTTTTAACGAAAAAGTTTAAACTATTAACGTCGTATTAAGCTATGAAATAATATAATTTAAGTTTAATAAAATTAAACTAATGCTTTTAAAGTTAAATCGAATGTTATTTTTTATAAAAGCAATAAAAAACGCGTTGCGAAAAGTAATAAAAAAATCCTTTTTTACGATATAAGTTATAAACTATCGCATTAAAGCTTTAATTTTAATATTATACGCGCGTTTTAAAACGGAAAAAACGCTTACGTTAAAAGGTTAAAGCTTATAAAACGAATGAAAAAATATATAAAAAAGAATAATATCGTTATCGCGGTAAAATTTATTAAAATTTAAGGAATAATAACTTTTATAATTATTTAAAATAAATAAGCGTTTTAAATCTTTTATTTAAGTTTTAATATACTTATTAAAATGTTTTAATTATTTTATAATAATTTTATTTATTATTTATTTATTATTTAAAATTAAAATAACTTAATCGAATAAAAATCCGCTATTACGATATTAAAACGTAAGGTAATTTTTCCCCGTTATAATAATTTATAAAAAAATAACTTAACCTTAAAAATTAATAACTTATATAATTATAAATTATTTTTAATTACTTTATTAACTTTGCTTAAGCTTTAATTTCTTTTTAAAGCTTATAATAACCATTTTTATTAATGTAATTATATTTATTATAAACTTAATTTCGTTAAAGTTATAAATATTTTCCTTTTATATATTATATTTTACAATTATATTTTAAATAAAGCTAAATTATTTCTAATACGCGTTTAAATCTTTAAATAAAACTTTTTAATAATTAATTTTTCGATTAAAATACATTTTAAGTTTTAATTATTATTTAATAAAGTTAAAAGCTTAGTTTTTCTTAACGCGTTTCGCATCGCGTTCGTATAATAATATATTTGCTATTTCTTTAACGTTTTAAACTTAAGAAAAAAATGCTTACGCATTTAAGTTAAGAATATATTTAATAATTACCTTCTTTTTTATTAAAGTTAACCTTTAATAAAAAAATATAATATTACTTTTAAGTTATATATCGTTAAGTTTATTACGTATAATTATTTAAAAAACGTTATAAATTTTTATAACGCGTATAATGCGAAGGTTTAAGTTTTATTTTAAAGCTTATAAAGTAAAGTTTAATTTAATCTTTTTAAATAATTTAAACATATTATAATTATAAAAAAATATATAAGTAAATAAAGTAAATATTAAAAAAGTTAAAAATAAACCATTTAATTAAAATAACTAATTAATTATAAAATACGTTATTTATATTTAAATTATATATATATAAGTATAAAATAATTATAACTTTTAAAAAGTTTTATTATTAAGTAAATTAATATATTTTAATAATTATTAAAAGTTAAAAAAATAAAAAAAGCTTTTTTTCGTATATTTTAATAAAAATAAAAGCTATAAATTTATTATTTTAAATATATATATTTTAAGTTAAATATTAATTAATAATAACTTTTTAAATTTTTTATAAATTTATTTATTATATTATTTAAAAAAATATTTTTAATTTTTACTTTTTTATTTCTTTATAAAAAACCTTTAAATAAGTTTTTTTATAATTTTTATATAGTTAAATTAAACTTAATTAAATTATATTTAAAATTACATTAAAAAATATTAAGATTTCGTAAAGTTATAAATTTTTAAAATAGTAAAATTTAAATATATTTTAAAAATAATAAATTAATTAAAATAATAAGTTAATTAACTATAAATTACATTATATAAATATTTTATAAATAATTTATTTATTTATATAAAATTTATAAATATTAACTTATTAAAAGAAATATATATTGCTAATATATAGCTAAATAGCCTTTTGCTATATTAGTATTAACGCTTATAAATTTTTTTTCATTTTGGCACAGATGTACGATCCGGCCACCGTACCACCCTTGTAATACATGAGGTTGCTCCCGCCCTGCTCTGCCAGCGAGCTCGCCCGCCCCCGCAACACAATGGAAAAGCCCGAGTTTTACGCGGCTCTTATCATAGCGCTACAGCTCCTGCCACACCTCCTGCCATACCTCCTGCCACACTTCGAGGTTTTCAAATTGATCGACACGCAAAATCTCCGCGATAGTAATTAATCTTCAGCGCCGTTACCTTAGCATACTGCTTGCGTTATTACAAAGTAGCAGTACTGTACTAGAAATGGTCTGCTAAACCATCCCTGGGACGTTATAAAAATTCTCCCACAATCACAATAACCATCAGCTCCTATAGGGTATACATCTAAGGTATACCACTATAAGGTAAGTACTTATAAGGTAAGTCATGCGAATTTGATATTGATGCTAGTTTCCACCCCTAATTAGTCTCTACCTTAGCGGGGATACTAGGACCACTATAAGCCTTGTACAAGTGCTATAAGCCCTGTACAAGGGTTACAAGGGTTATGAAGTCTACAAGGCTTATCCTCATGGCAAGGCTTATAAATCAGGGGTATCTCTCCCATACAAATTAGGTGGCTCTGGTACATCCAAATAACTCACAGGGCATTTGCCACTGCCGTAACACCTACGAGAGCTCTGTAACTTTTTGCAACCACCAAAAGTCAGCAAAAGCCACTAGAGGCCCCTGCAACCGCCCGAACCACCCGAAACCACCTGTAATCAACCTCATTAGCCCGCTAATACCCCTGCAACACCTGTTCAACGCCTGTAATCACCTGTAGCCCCCTAAGCCCACTAAACCCTCCTATCACCACCACACAGCAACGGCAACAGCAACGGCAACAGCAACTGCAACAGCAATCGCAACAGCAATCGCAATAGCAATCGCATCAATTGACAGCTTAGCTAATCATAGAGCTCAATAGATATCCTAAAACAAGAGCAAAACAGCTAGTAATTATGTAATCAGTAAGCCCCGTAAGCCTAGCCTCGTAGCTAAGTGGTAAACGTGTAATACCTGTAATCTCTGTAATCTGTAGCACCTAGATTCGATTCGTACAAGTGATGTGACATGCGTAATATTTCAATAGACCTGTAAACAATCCTGTAGATCGTGAGATTCAAATCCTAGGTAGGATTAGGTAGGATTTGAATGAAGCTGTCTTTTTTGACCTTTTTGCTCTTATACAGCTGTTGCAAGCGTTGCGCGATGCATGCGATCTAGCTAACTTGATTGGTTGCGGGGGGTTTGAGTGGCGCATTTAGCGCGTACGTTACAGCGCACTTAGTGGATAATTACAGCGCTCTTATAGCGGGTGTTCTTACAAGGCTTATTGATTCTGCAAGGCTTATTGGCCTGTGCAAGGCTTGTAGCCTATCTAGGGGTTTTAAACCCTGCAGGAGTTAGGGGTGTATAAGCCAATAGCAAGCCTTGTAAGGGCCTTAGTATCCCCGCTAAGGTACTTTCGGTAAACCTCTAAGTTGTCTTAGGGGGAGGGTGTCGCAGGGGCCACTCTTCTTCTACAAAGGTCTTGTAGCTGCTAACATGAGTAACGTCGCCCATATCAGGGATATGCTTGACGCACATGGGCTCGTGGGGACAGATCTTAAAAAACTTTCCGCAATCCTCGTGCAAACACTTGAACCAGACGATACAGTTTTTTCGCGAATCATTGGCGTATATGCTTTCGATGCATATATGCTCCGGGATCAGGCAATGAGGTTTTCCGCACAGGTGACTCGCTTGGTAAGTAACTTCCTCCCCGCCCGCTTGTCTCTGCTGGTAAGACCTAGCCCGCCACTCATCGATGTCCTCGCCCGCGCATAACAATAGAAACTCATGCAACAGCATGAAATGGTTCGCACCGTCCCAGCTGATTTGGATGTATCCATTCTTCTTTGATCGGGCTGCACCAGATAGTAGACAAAAACCCTCGCGGGTAGTGTCGGGTCGTGACTGTAGGTTTGCTAGCAGGGCATCACGGTCGTGAGGGTTCGCTTTCAATCTTAATCTTGCTGATTCGATAACCATCTCCTTTCTCGCTTCCTTCGACATTTCACTTGGCGTGTTGAATACCGAAGAAGTTGCGGGACTAATGTCGGACTCATCAGCTATGCCGGCAAATTCGAAGCTGCAATCGTCTAATCGAAGCGAGTCACCCATTATGGTAACCAAAGGATCGCCGGTTCCAGATCGCTGGCTTTCAGATCGTTGGCTTTCCGTGTTTGCATCCGTAGTAGTACCGCTATCCGAGTCTGATGGCTCGCGCTCGCTGCTGCGACCCGAGGGCCTCTCCGCTAGCTTGCGCTTTATTTCGAATCTGTGTAAATCTCCTGCTGGTTGGCTTGGTTAGAAGGTGCACCTCTGCTTACAGGGTACACCTGCCGGAGAGTTTGCTAAGATTCAAAATATTGTGATATATGGCAAATAAATGCGATGCATCCCTGTGGTAACTTTTCTGGCACCTCTAGCCTCAAATTTCGAGGGACTAAAGGATTGATCGATAGGCCACACTTTCATGGTTTGTATTCACACTGAAAATCAAAATCAAGGGGACTTTTACCCTTTTGTTCTACTCGAGATTTCTGAAAGGCCCTGCTGTGATTTACGCTATGGGCGTTCAACGCAGCAGCAGACTCTCGCCTGGGATTAAAGATATCGCAGAAGGATGCATTTTATTATTACTTATTCGCACATGGGGCACTTAGTCTGACGCTATTCTGCCCGAATAACAACGCTCTATTAATATGGGTTAGGTGAAGGAGTTGGCTTGAAGCTTCAAGACACATGTGCACTTTCAAGACTGTCAAATAGGCAGGTCGGCCAATCTATGTAAATGACGGGACGCGACGGGAGCAGAATAGCGTTAGACTATGTGCCCCATGTAAGAATAGTACTGTGATATACAGTACGCGATATTGCATAGTATTTTACAGTATTACTCGCACTTGGGGCATTTAGTCTGACGCTATTCTGGGGAGTAAGTACGTAACTCACTATAGATTTTAGCGGGGGTGGAGATAGGAGCGATAAAAGAGATCACCAGATCGCGCTAATAGGAATCGAACCTATTAGACGTACTTGGTGGTACAGTTGGCTGAGTTGGGTAGTCTGATTGCCCCGCATTCCGTGGTGGGGAAGAAACGAAACCGTTCCAATTCATGCGCCAACAGGAAGATTATGGAAACTAAAATAAACCGATGATGCGCAATGGCAGCTCCAACCTCCGCTAACTCGAAAAAGTTCATCTAGGTAGTTTTTCACAGGGGAGCCCTAAAGGGTTGAGACCGCGTCAGCAGACGCGTTGGGCTCGTAACACAATGGTCTAACTTCATCTCAGAAGCGCGACAAGTGCTTCCCATCTCTTCTCAGCTAGTTACACCATTTAGCACCCTTCTATTGCTAGGAAGACGACTTGAGAGATTCCAAGCATCGACTTGGACGGTGTCCCTTTTCCTGCAGCGGGAAATTTATCATATCTGCCGCTTTCCTGCCTCCCTAAGCCCCGGGGGTATTCTTCACCAACGAGAAGCCCTCCGCGAAATCCCATGCATGGCTTGTATGGACCGTATGTCTGAAGCTGAGATCGACCTAGGCACCGGCTTCACCTGAGTTGACGAAATCCGTTTTATTGTGTGCGGTGCTGAACATCATGAGTCTCCGCATCCTGATCTTCCCATGTCACACACACACACACAACCAAAAAAAAAAAAAAAAACACTCCATTCCGCCATCTAGACACTCCAATACGACGATGTTTCCGCCAAATTCAGCTTCCCATCATGCCGCTCCGACTAATGGAATTTGTTTGCTCTACCTAGCATCCATCAATTCTATCACGCGCCAAGACTGCCAGAGTTACGGTCGCCATGTTCTCATGCATGTCAATTCCGATCTGCCGCGGCTCATCCCCCCGTCTCGGTTTCCTGTCATCTTACTCGTCGGTATATGTAGCTCAACGACACTCGTTAGACTTTCCTCGCCCTTCTCCTTTGTTCTCGACACGAAGCCTTCATTCGCGCCGTCCGGGAAGATAAACACGACTCCCCGCAGTTGCAGCTTGGCTATTACCATGCTTCCCGACAATGATATATTTCCAAACTACACTTCCCGGTGCCGCAGCATCTAGCCTTGGATCGAGCCGGCACCGTCGAGGGGGAAATATTACCCGTCAATTATTTACATAGGAAGTTTTCGTGCATGTGATTGAAATGGGTTCGCGTCAGTGTCCTCCTGGTTTGATGTGACTGTGATGGCTCAGTCGACGCGTCTGTGACTGACCCCTCGACGCGTTGCTTATACCATCTACTACCTTGGCTGCCAGGGTCCTTACTTCATCATTGATTATTCGAAGACCGACACCCTACCTGCAAGATTCGCCCCATCCAGGTAAATGAGTCTTCCTTTCCCGCTCGTTTTCCGCTTGCATCATACCTGAATGTGCTGTGGAACAGATCGGGCCGCCGTTTTCACGGCGAGGGTGGGCGCCTTTGGAATGACTGAGCACATCCTTATCCATTGGTGCTTTAAAGTGGCCGGCAGCCCCGGCAAGAGACTCGAGTCTGCCCTCGGCAACGGCCTGAACAGCTAGTTGGGTTCTCGTCTCGGTGAAGTTGCCATATGCCACAGCAGGTAGGGCAGCAGTGACAGGCATTGGAGTATGGACGGCGCCAGCAAAGCCAGAAGCAAGGGAATTAGCAGCGGTATCTGCTCGGATGGTAATCTCAAGATCATTCATAGTCGCAGTTTGGGTATGGGATACTCAAAGAAGCGGTTGTACGTGAATTGGGGTATGGTCAGGCCTGGTGAGAAGTCTCTGACCAAATCTAAACCATCACGAAACGCGGGGACGGCATGGTTTATATGGGCGATGAAGGAACTGTTTGGATGCTCACCTCTTCCCTTATTTTGCCATCTCTCTCCTATGCTTTCACCGCGTAACTCTCGAGACCAGCGTCGTTGACGTATTTATTTTGGTGATCCTTTATGCGTAGGACTTATTACGGAGACCTCGGGATTCAGCACAGCTACCTGGTAAACAAAGTGTCGAAGTTCAAAGGTTTCATCTAAGATTGAGGTCATATCAAAAGCCGCTGACGAGACTTTTCTGACATTTAAGCTTTTAGTACAAGATATGCTGTTCTAAGCAGGACAAACGTCGTCATCAAAGGCGAAGTATGATGGGCTTGTTTATATATTGACAAAAAGAGAAATAATAATGCGTTGATAAGCGCGTTGTCTTCGTGATGATAGCCGATATGATCTGCCTGCATAATAATCGTAATCATAAGCTCAAAAAAGTAGGAAAATATCTAGGAAGTAGTCTCCTTGGCAAAAGAACAGCCCAAAACGCCGCTTGATTACTGATAGAGTATAAGAGAACCGCCAATATGATACGGAGAGAGTATATCTTCCTATTAAATCCCACCATCATGCTATCCTCATTGAAGAGACATTAACTCTATTTATGAAGTCGAGAAAACAAGCGCCGTGAAGCCTGTGACCCTTTTTCCTTTGTGAGGTATGAGGATCGAGATCTGACGTAGGGGCCATCCGTACGTGTTGTTGGGGAGATATTTGGTAAGATGCTACATCTTCTGTCGAGTCATCTGAAGTAGTTGCTTGATGACGGAAAGGAGCTATCTGTCCACTCGCTGTAGAGGCTGGCGTGATAGGACGATTTGTGCGCACTCCTTCTTGAGAGGCTGGCGTGGGAGGAGGAAGCATCTGCTCTCTTGACGAAGAAGCCATCGGTCTATGTGCTGGAGTCTAAGGGAGTTGGGCTGTAACCACGTGGCAAATTGCTCCCGTAGACTATTGAAGCAGCAACTGAGGAGGGTGTTGGAAGAATTCCGTCTCCACGCGCTAAAGGAGCTGGGTTGTAATTAGGTAGAGAAACGGGCACGTAAACTGATGGAGGAGCAGTTGTGGACGATGTAGCGTTTGGAGGAACTGTCGACGGCCACTTGGCTTTGAAGTTCAACCTGTTAACCTCAGCCCAATGATTGATGTTCCAAATGACCTTCCGGCAACTTAAATATGAGTCCAAATCGTTCAGCGCAAAACTCGCGAATAGCTTTGTCATGTATCCGGTCTCCACTCGGCAAGCGTTCTACCAAGTATTAGACCAAAGACGACATTGTCCTCGCGGATAAAGGGGCCATTGTGATTCGACGCTGCTGCGGTGTCCCCCAATAATTGATTTAAGGCTTTGAAGAAGTTCCCTCCGTATGCTTTTTTTTTTCGACAACCAAGTGCGGTACCATGGCATCCATTGTGGTTGATATCCAGGCTATCCTTTCGATGATATAAGTCAGGGCAATCTCCCCATATTGAGGTTACTGTTTCGAGAGTATCCTACCACGATATCAGGTTTGGGGATATTTAACTTGATATGGCGCCGGTTGGGATTCGAAACCACGTATTTCTGTCTGAAGATAGAATCATGGGCTGCTGCGAAGGGAGCATACGTACTTGCCCGTACATATGCATTAGGCATGTACGTTCTCCGTTTTGATGCGCACAGACCATAAAATAATCCGTGCACAACTTTATCGAGATATCATCAACGAAATTTTACTGCACGGGAGGCGGCTCAGCCAGTGCTACCTAGGTAGTACGAGCCTCTTTTCATAGTGACACATCCACCGCGTCCCCGTGCGGCGGTTTTTGCTACCCGTCAAGCCATAGCATAAGCCACAGTGTTGTGACGTTCAGCAATCCATTCCAGGTTTTCTCTACGGTATGGGTCGACAATACGGAGTAGCCGATCGTACGTTCACCAATCAGTATAGCGGGGTGTGGGACACTTTACTATTTCCGGTGTAGTTTAGTACGTACCGAACCCCGGGCAGCTACCCGGGGAAGCGAGGTTCGAGTCCCACGCGCTACGCTGAAGGTGGAATGGCGTACATAAGGTAATGCAGCTTTCTAGGCTGCCCAAAATCAAGGTGAAAAACTTAGAACCTTTGAAATGATCTCCTATTTACCTGACCGTCGTCATATTTGTATGGTCATAGCAACGACTGTGATGTAATTTATATAGATGAAATAGCTAGCCATATTCTACAATAGCTCGTGCGTATAGAAACCAACTATTTTCTATTATTGCGTCGTTGCGCGTGCGAGTGTTTTCCGTATATAAGTCGGGGAGAAAGTTCCGCCTGTTCATTATCATGTAACTATTTCATGTACGGTAGGTTGATTCTTGCACTTTATCAGTGACCCCATCGTTTCTAGGTTGACATTCTCCTCTTCGTGCTTTTGCAACGTCTGTCTTTCTCGCTTCTCGCCATTATGCTTCTGTCTTCCCTATATTCTTTGACTCAGCTGCCCTTCCTCTTCTGTACCCAGCTGTCTTGTTTTTTGATATACGATCAAACGTTCTATCATGTCTTTGCTTCCTCCTATTCATTCCCATACGCAGGTGACGCGTGTAAGCCTACCGGACCATGTAGAAGTCCCTCGTATCGCCTGTATGGAAAGAATCTGGACGTTATTCACAGGTCTATGTCACCTCATCAGCGACGATCCGGAAGGGACCGATCTCGAGGCCAGCCGTCGCCTTGCCTACATGCTTCCCAACGAGGTAAGAGTGATATGTGGGCGGTTACGGAGACAGACATGTTCTGTCCAGCTGTTCCGCTTCTCTCTCCCCACCCCACACCCAAGTTGCTCACACATACCTCATAGACATGGCTTCAGATTCTTCTGTATATGATCGCTGCGGACGACGGGTGCGTGTGGCCTTGCTCCGCCAGCGCACCAGTCTTCATTGGTCAGGCACCAAGAGGACCAAAGACACACCCTTCCTTCATCCCGAGGTTGACACGGGAACTACAGAATCTCCAAGTCAGATTCCCACCAGACATGTGCAAGATCCTCATGCCGACACTTTACGGACCGGTGCTGAATCATTTTATCTCTCCGGATCTCGAGTTCGTCTTTAGCGATCCGACGCAATGCTACGAGTTCCTCGCATACAAGCCTTTATACCAACGGAAGCAGGTGCGCCGAATTGCCATAACGCTGTACCAGGGATGGGAATATTCGTTACTCAATCATAAGGATTGGTTCTGTGTAACTGGCAATTCCAGGCTCGTTGAGGAAGGCTCGATCGACGTCAGGCATGCGCGATTCAACGGAATCTTTTGTCAAATCATGCAGTTGCTCGAGACGATCCCAGACTTCATCCGATTCACCATTCAGATCCAATCTCCTGATAACGCCTATGCTTACTTCGACATCAAGGTAGAACATCGCGTCGCTGCCTTTTTGGAGGATGCTACAAACTGCTGGCAGGCCATGGTAGAGCCAGTTTATCGCTGGCGGATTTATAATCTCCCATATTTTCATTTTGAATTGGTTTTCCCTGGCGGTATCCGTTTTGACCTGCTCAATCCTCCGGCCATGTTGCGGGAGCTCGTACCGAACTCTCTCATTCACGGTGTTCCCAAGCCCTCGCACGATGATAATAGCAATGATGATAACGACGGTGACGATCATGATGGTGATGATGATGGTGATGATGATGGTGATGATGATGGTGATGATGATGGTGATGATGATGGTGATGATGATGGTGATGGCGACAATGGGGATGGTATAGAGAGATTATATTCTCGGTCGCTTCGACGTATCATATGGAAACTCCACAAGGAGATGTTGAAAAGACAGCGAATGAGCCTTAGATGGCGAAACGCCATCCATGTCGTGAACCGAGAACCCGTCATCGGAGGCATATCATCTCATCGCTGCGGACTTTGTTGTAAAGTTTTCCTGTCAACCTCGATCACATGGAGGCCCTGTCCGGTATGGTATCATGTAAGTACTCAGTCACGACTCCATATGATTTCCTACCTCTATTGACAAGTGCTTTTAGACTGGCCTGGCCGAAGATGAGTGGAGGGAGATGATGAAAATTATGAGAGGAGAAACGAGGTGCGAGGGCGTTGTTGGTATATGAGGTCTGGATATTCTATCGGTCGGTATCATGCGTGTTTATCTATCTGACCCTGTCTGTCTCTGTTTGTCTCTTTCTATCCACATCCTTCTTCGTATCTGTCAGGGTGACTATGGTGATTACCGGTCCACCACTCGTTCATCATAAGGTTAGGCACTCAGCCCAAGGTGGCTATGATGAGATATGACAAACACTTGGATAGTAAAGGTCATTGAGATTGTTTCCAACTCATCACTTCGTGATAAGATGGTGTTCTTAGGTTTAAAGGGACGACGAAATGCTGACTAAGTGGGCAAAGGTCACAGTAGGCATGTGGATGTACGGTTCTTTTATCTGGGTCCGTAGCTTGGTTGCACGAGAAGCATAATAGCACCCTTCGCGGTAGCATTACCCAGATCAACACCTTCCCCATTCAAGATATCGATATCCTGAATTCACTGTCACTGGCCGTCTTGTATGGCAAAGATCCCACACATCATTCACATCCCTACCCTCTTGTAACCAATCGGGGGGCCATAAGATCGAATCTTGCCTTCTTCTACCGTTAGGAACAAGGGGAGAGCAGCTCGGGAAGTGAATGCTGCCATTGGATGGCTTCGTCGTTTTAGGAAGTGTTTGAGAACTTGTTGGCTAAATAGGTTGGGAGCCGGAAAGCTCAATAATCGAATAAGGCGACATAATCACCACGCTATTCTTATCTGTCAAATATAGGACCTGGTATTCAAGTCAAAGGTGGAGAAGCCACTGGAGTAATCAAGCAATCACCAAGATCAATCAGATCAATTGAATCAATTGTTTCCATCAAATAATTAACAAGAATCCACTGATCAGGAATACCCTGAATCAATAACTTAGATGAATTAGTCAGACGCAGCTACTTGAACACTCGGTTGAGTTTAGGCACGATGTGATAGTATCTGCGCGACGCTACTTTGGATAAAGGAAGCTGCGTCGAAGCCGCTAAAGTGTGCATTTGGATTAGAGCTAATGGCAGTAGACCCTCGTCAATGGTGCTGGGGATCTACTGCCATTTCATGACGGTGACAGGAACATTCGGTCGCCATGTGCGAACGAACATAGGAAACATCATGCTATTACGGTACATACGTAGCTATAACATAAAGGAATGAACCAATTTGAATTGCATAGTTATCCATACCATTGCCATTCGCATCATAATTATCCTTGCCTGAGTGCATAAAGAGCGAGCGCTGCCATGACGTTGCAGGCCGTTCTGACAGATAAACATCACACTGACGAAAGGAATTCTTGAAACTTGCACGAAGAGAACGCCCTCTTCTTATATTTCCCCTATCCTTCACCGAGGCGAATCCCTATGGAGTCGTTAATAACGTACAAATAGGTGGCATTTTAATTGGGATATGACTGATTGCGAGTGCTTCCATTACCATTCCATGGGACGGAATTCGGTATGTAAACTCTTTTATACAGTTGGCACCGATGACGCGAGAGGCCCCCTACGACACGTCCTCGGGTGACGGCATGAAAAGCCTTTCGCCATCTAGGATCCATTTGTCGCCTTTTCCGTAACCGCGCGGAAATGGCTAGTATTATGCGTTCAGTCTGACGAGCGGACTCAGAGTTATAGTCGTCAGACTTCAAGTGAAACGTAATAAATTTTGGTATTATGGCCAATAATGTGGCTGGCTCCTCCAACAAGTCGAATCACCTGCCATCAGGGAAGACCAATTCAATATGGAACTGAGGCATGTTATAGAATCGCCAACGATAAACTGGTTCCGATATGATCTGAACTATCTCCTCAAGGTTGCATAGGAACCGTCCGAGACAATGTTCTACGGCCAGGTCCCAGCGCCCGAGGGCGTCAAGGAGCTCGTATGCACGAGGCGAAGAGATCTGGGGGGTGAATCGTTGAAACCTAGGCATTGTGGCAAGTACCTGCATGAAATGACTTGACAGTCGAGTTGAGTTTCGCGTGTCTCCTGTCCGTCATAGAGGTCACCATGATTTCGTTATTGCGTCGCAGCCAGTCATCGAGATTGAGGTCGTCGATCGCGGTACTATAGACGAAACTGAGCCAACGAGGACGGGTCACAATGTAATTGACTTGATTCCGCATGAAAACGGACATGGATTCGAGGAAGAAGAAACATTGAAGAAGGTCCTGGAAAGCGAATTGGAGACGCGGGTATATAAAGTGATTGAGTACGAGCCCGAAAGCTGTTGGCATGATGGCTTGGTGCACGCTACGCTAATGTATGGTTTGAATATCATGCGGCTGCGCAACAGACGAAGGAAAAAAGCGAGGCCTCGACTTTGAGTCCAATGGTCTTGTAGGCCAAATGTATACGTCGTCCTGGGAGTACATATACAGGAAGATTTCAGCCCATATCTGTCAAAACCGTCAGCGGGCATATTTCATGGGAGGAAGAAAGAGAGAAGGAAGGGTGGACTGTGACGAGTGTCTATTTATCTAACAGACCTCTAAAGGCATCGTATCACCCATGTGGGAGGAATCGCCAAGTCCCGTTTCTTCAGTACGACCGGCTAGCAAGCGACATACTCTCGTGATGAGTACCCTCATTTTGTCCTTGCCGACAAAACTTGAAATATCTCGACGGAATGGGTTCACGCTAGCAACTTGGGGTATTGGGGAAGACATGGTTAAACAAGGTATGGCCGAAGGATTTGATATATGGTTTCTGCAGCAAAGATTTAATATTAAACCAGCGTCGATACGATTGAAATTCAAAAGCTAAACTCGTCGTTATGAAAAAAGAGTGAACGATAAAAATATCCGATACGATGCGACTCCGTATTTTTTTTTTCAAGTCGACTCTTCATTATGAAATAACGCGGCGTCTTTACTTTATCTGCAAACACCCGAGTGGATTATTCATCTCAATAATGGCATCTTGCATTGGAGAGTGGAAGTTACGCAAGCAACTCACTTTAAGAGTATATAAGCCAATTTAGGTAATTGAAGGTAGGAGTGGTGTATATTGCCGACTTACCTTAGGTAGAGATACATATGTACCTAGGTAGGTATGCAGCTTTAGCAAGGTACATCATACCTACATGTAGGTAGATTACATACATACATATGGATACTTAAGTACCTACAATAAGTACATACATATGTACATGTAGGTAGCTATGTCCCCATGCCTTCGATGTCAACTCGCAATGCGAACACGCGAGGGCGCCATGGTCGTCGCGAGGCTCGCTGCATTTCACCCTTTTAGCAACAATGGAACTGATCGCACTCGCAATTCTCATCGTCTCCTCTTTACAGCTCTCAACCCTGCAAAGTGTTCTGTCCAAAATGTTTCCATACATAAATATGAACCATTGTAACATTTGTAAGGTGCTTAATTTCCTAGTGGCTAGTAAAAGGTTATATGTATCGAGAATAAGTAACTCATACAAGAACCTGTAGCTTAGCGGCATGTAACTTAATGCGCCATATCTGTGAACCGTATGAAAGGTATTGGCCGGTAACCTTAGTTGTGGAGTTTTCCTTGATGAGCTCAGTGCTATTTCATCTTGATAGTAACTGGACATCTATTATTATCGAATTATCGGTTTATCCTAGAGCGTTATCAACATCAATCATGTCCTCATCATCCTGCTCAGACGCATTCCCCTTTGTAGTATTGCGCGATACCGATTCAGCACCCTCAGTAACGTTCGGCGGCATATCGGAGTCTTTGATGACATTGTCAATCTCCTTCTCATAGGCAGGCACGACACCGAACTGGTGTAGTGTCACATCGTACACAAGCCATTTTTCATGCTTCGCAATGCGACAGCCGAGCCATAGGACCCTCTCTTTACGCTCATCTGTCATCGATGGTACTTCAAAATACTTCGCATCATCGTCTATCTTGTTGTTGGAGAACCAATCGTCGGGATAGTACTCGTCAGCCCAAACTAGACCCTTCATAGAGAAGTCTTCTGGCAAGGGACGAGGTGCAAACTCCTTTTGCTGTCTAGGAAACTGCTTATCGTGAATCCGATGATGCTCTCGGTAGGAAAGAAGCAGTGAGTTGAGCTGTAGAGAGACAAGCTTCCAAGGGAACCTTCCCTCGATGTAGGACATTGCGGTAGGAAAACGAGCAAGACGGGATATGAAAACTAACGTCACGTGTAGAAAAGGGAGGGTCTGCGGCAAGATTAGATTAGGCCCAGCTGACGTCGTCTTACCAGAAGCGCAGCTTACATTGAGATCACCAAGTCTACGGAAGACCACTTCGCACGTTCCCTTGTAGAGATGAATGGACCCCTCTTCTGTTCTACTTGGCTTATACTCGACCTTATCGAAGTCCGGGATCGACCCGGCCGTTTCCTCCGGACGTTGCGAGCGAATCGCCTTCAAGATGACGTTGTCATCTTGGCCGTATGACAAGAGACCACAGCAGTTTGAAATGGCGATATAGTAGCTGATCCAATGTTAGTATTTCAAGTGGGACATATTTGAAAGAGCAGCCAAGGAGACATACCCAGATTCCATCCACTTCCTGGTGGTTCGGCCGATGTGTTTATCTAGCATGCCACAAAACTTTTTAACAGTCGGAAGGAAGTCATCAGGGGACTTATTGCTGAATAGGATACCATGCGCTTTTACAAAAGCCACATCGACAGCGATGAATCGAGTATTTTGTGTACTTTTGGGGTTAAGGACAGGGTCAAAAAGAGTCATAATCGACTGTCGTGCTGAACTAAAGGGAATGGGGACACAGAGAGACTTCGTGTAATAATAGAGTTGTTGTAAGGGATCCGGCCGCGCGAGAATTGCAAGATGATGGTACAGCCGCCCCGTAGTAGGCGCCATATCGGACGCCTTTGAATACCAATGTCGCGACACAGAAGTCCAAACTTCTCTATCCCGGATATCGTCATCCTCGATGGCCATTCTACATATATGTTGTGAGCGCCATGTGATAAACTTCGTCCTCTGTCCACTAACCTGTATCTCCCTAGATCTCCTAGGCACTCTATCCACGTATCTTCGAAAGCTGGCACTGTCTCATACAGGAGAACCATCATCGAATAGGCCAAATAAATAAAGGTAAGCATGTGTTCTAAAGAATGTGGTAACCTGTGGCGCAACAATTCAAGAAATGAGTGAATGCCATGGCGCCACATCCTGGCGGGCATAGCGTATTTGGACGCTAATCGCCGGAGAGCCTGGCTTGCGGAAGGGTGTTGCGAGGCAAGGAAAAAATCATGATGCTCGTGGAGCAACGTTCTGTGTAAAGCTATCAACGCTTGCCACTGCTCGTTATTCAACTGTGTCTCACTCTGGGTCGATTGCGCGTTATCGACCTCAATACACTTCGATTCGACCATGACGAGTCCTGCATAAATCCCCTTGACCTCAGCAATTAGTTGTTCCTGGCTAATTGGGCGGGTTTCAGGTTGTTTAATCAGCCTAGTAGATTCGCTTTCATCCTCGACGATGTCTGGTCGACTCTTGGGTTGACTGATATTTCTTGGCGGCCTAGATGGCTGCTGTGGACGTGGGCGTGGAGAGGAAGAGGAAGCGGCCTCGTCCGGGCTCCAAAGTTTCCCTAGTTGTGGGGCCCTCCGAAAGTCAGGATCATTGGCGGTACTTGACGTGACCCGAGCTCTTGATCTTCTAAGTGGGCTTGCGGATCTAGGTCTGCCCTTTATCGACGAGACTGGGGATTTACGCCTCTTATATTGGCTAACTTCATTTCCTTCATTTTTAGCTCCCCGAGAATCTGTCTGCGCGCCCCCTGGATCCATTGTCCTTCGCCGATGTCAGCCAGCTTCAAATAGCCGATAAACGTACCAAGACTTACTTGAGGAGTATCCCCCTTTTAACATCCTGAACAAGCTTGGTGATATCCTGGCCTTGCAGCAAGTCTGGGTGGCTTGATTGTAAATGTGTCTTTATCCGGTCGTCAATATCAGGGAATTCATCATTACAATCTGGGACTGAACAGCGGAGCTTAGAAGCTTTCCGAAGGTAGGTCGTGTACGATGCCGCGACATCCTTCAGAGGCATGGTGGAACGGTGAGGATGTGGAAAGTATATAGAATACTTGTAATAGGAGAATGAATTTGGGATGGGATTGAGCTGGAGGCTGCGGGGCGACTTGTAGTGCTATTTACAACGGAAATGGTGAAATTTCGTAGCCTAAAGGCTTTAATGTTAATGCCGTGGTTGCCTTTCGTGGCTTATAAAATGGTTCGCGAACTTAATAAGTACCTAGGTACCTTAGGGGAATAATATGGGGGGCCAAAACCGTAGTGGGACGGTTGCAGGGTTTGGAACGGTTTCCCTATTAAAATGGCCGCTCCTTCATTTCAAATTAAAAACCGTTCCACGCGGTTACATGCATAAATAAAAATTATATTTCTTTATTTGCATATTTTTTTATTTATTTATTTTTTATTTTTTATTTTTTATTTGTATATTTATTTATTAAAATTATAGTTTTTTTTTACTTTACGTAAAATTTAAATTTAAAATTTAAATATTATAAATATTATATATTAATTAATTATAATTTATTATTAATTATATTATTAAATATTTATAAATTACGTTACGCGCGTAACGTTTAAAACTTTTTATATAACTTTTTTAAAAAAACTAATTAATAAATATTATATTAAAATAACTATTAAAATAATTAATTAATATTTTTAAATGTAATAATTTTAATTTTTTTTATATTTTTTAAAGTAAAATTATAAAAAAATAAAAAAATAAAACGTTTTATTAAAAATTATTTAAAACGTATTAATAATAATAATTAATTAAATTATAAAATTTTTTAATTATAATTATAAATATAAATTTAATTATAATTAATTATAATTATAAGTATAAATATAATTATAATTAATTATATTTAATATAAATTTATAAAAGCGTAAAATAAAGTTAAATATAAAATATATAAAGCTTTTAAACTTTAACGTTAAATAAACGATTACGTAATAACGATTTTAACAATATTATAAAAATTTATAATATTTTTAAATAATTTTATAAATTAAAATAAATAATATATTATTTAAATATAATATTATTTATTTTATATAAAACTTTTTCTACGATTAAAAATAACTTAATTAACTTAATAATAATTTATATAAGAAAAAATTAAATTTATTTATTATAATTATTATAAAATAACTTAAAGATTATAAGTAATATATAATAATAATATTAATAATAATTAATAAAATAATTATAAATAATATATTTTTAAATATAAGCTTATAATAAATAATAAAGAAAGAAAAGTTTATAAGAAATATTATTAAAACGTTAAAAATAAAAATAATAAAAATAATTAAATTATTAACGAAAAAAAGTAAAAAAAGTAATAAAAATAATAAAGAAATTAATTATTAAAATAAAATATATAAAAGGTATAAAAATTATAAATAACGCGTTAATAATATATTAAAACTTAATAAAATTTATAAAAATATTTAAGTAAATTATTTATTAGTTTAAAGTAAAAATAATTAAAGCTTTAATAATTATATTATTAATTATTTAAACTTAAAATTATAAGTTAATATTATTTTAATAAAAATATAAAATTAAATTAAAGATTAAAAAATATAAATGCTTATATATGTAATTTTAAATAAATATATAAAGAAAGTATAAATTAAAAAATTTTATAACTTAAAAAAAATTAAAAGAAAAATATTACTTAAAATTATTTAAGTAATAAATAATATAATAAAAAAGGTAAAAGTTATTATAACTTATAAGTTAT